>BCNH02000010.1:10844152-10865860 GCA_001662345.2 Metrosideros polymorpha var. glaberrima | reverse complement strand
AGTAAAAATTTTCTCTTGTTTTACCAAACGCATTTTTATTCCAGAAATCAACTTCTGGAGTAGAAGTAGAAAAATCAACTTCTGGCCAGAAATTGATTTCTGGAGAAGAATAGTTATCATTCACCCCCAATGTCCTGGCAAGAACTTCCTTAATCTTGGTTCTATTACATGAAAATGGCACTTCCTGTTTTCACCCACTCCAATCGATTCCATGCATTTTGTGGCAAGAAAAGCTTCAATAAGTGGTAAGATTCATGTAGAGAACATCAGTGAAAAATGTAGGAAAACTAGTAAAAGGCTGTTTCAGGAGTCAGGAGTCCATTCTTATTTTCAGTTTAGTCACTGAGATTATAATCTGGCACATCCATTCCAGGTCTTCCCATGAAGTGCATAATCTATATCAGAGGCTGGATTCATCCTTGATATCTCAAGGTAATCCCCAATCCTGAATTCATTCAATAATTCACACTGAGTTCTTACAATAAATTTCCGTGTCGGTAGAATCCCACTTTGGCCAGTAGTTTTCCAATCGTGTTGGTGATAAAATATGATCAGGAACTCGTTTGTCGGTTAAATCAGTTGTAAATTACCAACACTATCGAAAATTTACCATTATTCTAATGAAGTAGGAAATTACTAACTCTTCTGAAACTTTACGAGTCTCGTCAGTGCATTAGCAATAATATTAGGAATTTGCCAATATTCCAATGGTATAGCAAATTACCAACTCCTCAAAAAATTTGCCAGTGCCGTGCGTAAATTATTGACACAATCAAGAATTTACAAATATTCCAATGAAGTAGTATATTATCAACTGTTTTGAAATTTTACCATATTGGTAAGTAAACTTTGAACATTATCAAAAACTTATTTAGTATACTTAAATGATAAGGAAGTAGTAAATCACCAACTAATCTAAAATACTATTGGTATGGTAAGTAAATTACCAATACTATCATCAATCTACCCAAATTCAAATGAAATAGTAAATTGCCAACTCATTTGAAATTTTATGAGTATCGTAAGTAATTTATCAATGTTGCAATATATTTACTAGCATTACAATAAAGTAATAACTTATGAAGGGAATAAATGTATTTTCTAACTAATAGCAAATTCCTAAAATAAATGCAATCTAAATTTATTATGATTATAATAATCGACAGAATTCTTATAGGCAGTCTGAAAATGAAAATGAAGAAATTTTGTCTTTTAGGTTGTGAGTCGAAGTTGTGATTATAAAATCTAAAAGTTGTTTACTTTTTTTAAAGAGCAATATGAGATATGTTACTATCAATCTAGGCAGGATAATAATGATGTCATTAAGATAGGTGGGTGTGGGCAAAACACCTAAAGTCTTGGCTCGGGTATAGCCTGCCTAATGATCTGGTATCGATGTTCATGGGATTATTAATTTAATTAGACACACTTATGCGTGTAAAATCGCCTATCAATAGCTAATCTTCACTAGACATTTTCATGCGATTTCGGACAGAAACGTGACAGAAGTGATTAAACTGTCATTAGAAAATCAAATACAAACTACTTATGTCACCAAAACGTCATAGGTATCCAATTTAGTAAAATTGAGCATCCTCACAAGGAAACAAAAAGTGAATCCTCTCCTATGCTTGGTTTGTTTCACAGAAAACATCTTTTGAGAAATTTTTTTCCTCGTTTTCAGGCATTTGAGCGGCGAAAAATGAGTGGTCCAAGGAAAAGATTTTCCGATCAAGGGAAAATACTCATAAAATGGGGAAAAATCATTTTCCCTTCTGAACGGAAAATCATTTTCCCTTCTTTCTCACGTAACATGTTAGTCAGAGAGAGAGAGAGAGAGAGAGAGAGCACATTAATGATAGAGCATCATAGCTCACAATGAGAGAGAGAGAGAGAGACCCTCTCAACCATTCTTAGCCATTAAAGCTCTCTCGCTCTTTGCACGTGCCTTATCGTCCCCAGGCCGATCCTCCCTCTCCCTTGCTTGGCCTCTCCCTCTCCGACGCTTATTTGGTCCTTTAGCCCTTGATCCTCGCCCCTGACTCCGCCTACAGCAAGATAGTGGAGCTTGCTCTCGAGTGAGCCTTCAAGCTCTTCTTGCTCAACTTTGTCCACATGGAGACCAGTGATGGTGCCAGCTATGGCGATTAGGCAAGCATTGGCCGAGGTTCGGGCTTGATTTTGAGGCTATTGCAGGGTGTGAGTTAGGTAGGATCAAGGAGGAGGCCATTGAGCATGGCGTGCTTAGCATTGTCAGATTTGGCAAGGTCGGTGAGGCGAGGTTGACGCCACCGGAGTCTTTGGTGAGGTTGGTGAGGCCAAGTCGAGCTCACCAGATTTTGCGAATCTCGAGCCTCGGGGGAATCGAGTGAGTTCATCCCTTGCCTGTGGCTTGTCGTCAGCTGTTGTTGTGGCCGGTCGAGGAAGAAGGATAAAGAAAAAGAATAGAATAAAAATAAAAAATAATTCAAAAAATTCAAAATTTTGGTAAATTTTCTCAAAATCAAATTAGATTTTTCATACTAAACAGCGAAAAATATTTTCCTATTCATTTTCGATTTCGATCAAGTATTAAAAGATATTATTATTTTTTTAGAAATTAAGTTTCCGAAAAATAATTTTTAAAAATATCACATATTTATCGAAGCAAACGGAGAGCTCTCATCACTTGTACTTTACTTCTACACACGATCGAACGGTGGTGAAGTGGATCTGCGCAGTCAATTCACTTTGATCAAAACTCAGCCGTCCGATCAAGACCGAGGCGGTGCGACGAGCGAATTCCTCCCCTCGCGCTCTTTCTCCCGAATATCCTCGTCGGGCAAAAACCCTAACTCTCTTCCACCTTCGCTCTCCACTGCAAAACCTGAAAATGTCAAGCACCTGAAGCACCTCTCTCTCTCTGCGCACCAGTTCTTGCTGAGGAACCTCCGAATTGCTTGGCCATGTACCTCTACAGCCTCACCCTGCAGAAGGCCACGGGCATAGTCTGCGCCATCAACGGCAACTTCTCCGGCGGGAAGTCCCAGGAGATAGTCGTCGCGCGTGGCAAGATCCTCGATCTCCTCCGCCCCGACGACAGCGGCAAGATCCAGACCGTCCTCTCCGTCGAGGTCTTCGGCGCCATCAGGTCTTTAGCTCAGTTCAGGCTCACTGGTGCCCAGAAGGACTACATCGTCGTCGGGTCCGATTCGGGGCGCATCGTGATATTGGAATTCAACAAGGAGAAGAATGTGTTCGACAAGGTCCATCAGGAAACTTTCGGTAAGTCGGGGTGCCGGCGAATCGTGCCGGGACAGTACCTGGCCATCGACCCTAAGGGAAGGGCTGTCATGATTGGGGCTTGCGAAAAGCAGAAGCTTGTTTACGTTTTGAATAGAGATACGGCGGCTAGGTTGACGATATCGTCGCCTCTAGAGGCGCATAAGTCGCACACCGTAACATACTCGATTTGTGGGGTAGATTGTGGGTTTGATAACCCGATATTTGCTGCAATTGAGCTGGATTACTCGGAGGCTGACCAAGATTCGACTGGTCAGGCCGCGAGTGAGGCTCAAAAGAACTTGACGTTTTATGAGCTTGATTTGGGGCTTAACCATGTATCGAGAAAATGGTCGGAGCCTGTCGATAACGGTGCTAATATGCTCGTTACTGTGCCTGGAGGAGGCGATGGGCCTAGCGGAGTGTTGGTATGTGCAGAGAATTTCGTAATTTATAAGAACCACGGTCACCCGGATGTCCGCGCAGTTATTCCGAGACGAGCTGATTTGCCAGCGGAACGCGGTGTGCTAATTGTATCGGCTGCTACGCATAAGCAGAAGTCTATGTTTTTCTTCCTTTTGCAGACGGAGTATGGGGATATATTTAAGGCCACACTGGAGCATGATGGTGAACATGTCCAGGAGTTGAAGATAAAGTATTTTGATACAATTCCTGTTACTTCTTCCATGTGCGTTTTGAAATCAGGCTTCCTGTTTGCAGCATCCGAGTTTGGAAACCATGCTCTGTATCAGTTCCAGGCGATAGGTGAAGAAGCTGATGTGGAGGCTTCATCGGCTACACTAATGGAAACTGAAGAAGGTTTCCAGCCTGTGTTTTTTCAGCCTAGAGGCCTTAAAAATCTTGTGAGGATTGACCAGGTCGAGAGCTTGATGTCCATAATGGACATGAAAGTTGAAAATCTATTTGAGGAAGAAACACCCCAGATATTCACATTATGTGGTCGGGGTCCTCGATCTTCTTTGAGGATACTAAGGCCAGGTTTGGCCATTAGTGAAATGGCCGTTTCACAGCTTCCTGGTGTACCGAGTGCTGTTTGGACTGTGAAAAAGAACTTAATTGATGAGTTTGATGCTTACATCGTTGTGTCATTTGCAAATGCAACTCTTGTGCTTTCGATTGGTGAGACAGTCGAAGAAGTAAGTGACAGTGGGTTTCTTGATACTACACCGTCCCTTGCGGTGTCCCTCATTGGTGATGATTCTTTAATGCAAGTTCACCCCAGCGGTATCAGACATATCAGGGAAGATGGTCGTATTAATGAATGGAGAACTCCTGGAAAGAGGACTATAGTGAAGGTTGGTTCTAACAGGCTACAAGTGGTGATTGCTCTAAGTGGAGGCGAGCTTATATACTTTGAGGTGGATATGACTGGTCAGTTAATGGAGGTAGAGAAACATGAAATGTCTGGAGATGTGGCTTGCTTGGACATCGCCCCTGTGCCAGAAGGAAGGCAAAGATCTCGTTTTCTTGCAGTTGGTTCATATGACAACACTGTTCGGATCTTATCTTTGGATCCAGATGATTGCATGCAGATTTTGAGTGTACAGAGTGTTTCTGCAGCTCCAGAATCTCTTCTCTTTCTTGAAGTCCAGGCTTCAATTGGTGGGGAGGATGGTGCTGATCATCCTGCCAGTCTTTTCCTCAATGCTGGTTTAAGTAACGGAGTTCTGTTTAGGACAGTTGTTGACATGGTGACTGGTCAGCTTTCCGACTCTCGCTCCAGATTTTTAGGCCTGAGAGCCCCAAAGCTCTTTTCTATTGTCATCAGAGGCAGGCGCGCTATGCTTTGTTTGTCTAGTCGTCCATGGCTAGGTTATATTCATCAGGGACATTTTCTTTTGACACCTCTTTCTTATGAGGCTCTTGAATATGCTGCTTCATTTTCATCTGACCAATGTGCTGAAGGTGTTGTTGCTGTAGCTGGGGATGCATTGAGGGTTTTCACTATTGAGAGGTTGGGAGAAACGTTTAATGAGACTGCAATTCCTTTGAGGTACACTCCTAGAAAGTTTGTATTTCACAAAAGGAAGTCCCTGATTATCATTGAAAGTGATCAGGGGGCATTCACTGCAGAAGATCGTGAAGCCGGAAAAAAGGAATTCTTTGAGGCTGCTGGCATGGGTGAAAATGGAGATAATAACGGTGAACAGATGGAGAATGGTGGTGATGATGAGGACAAGAATGATCCTCTGTCTGATGAACAGCATGGTTATCCAAAGGCAGAGTCTGACAAGTGGGTTTCTTGCATCAGAGTGCTTGACCCAAAGACATCAAACACAACCTGTCTGTTGGAACTTCAGGACAATGAAGCTGCATATAGTATATGCACTGTGAACTTCCGTGAGAAAGAGTATGGAACATTGTTGGCTGTTGGTACGGCAAAAGGATTGCAGTTCTGGCCAAAAAGAAGTTTGGCTTCTGGATTTATTCATATCTATAGGTTTGTGGATGATGGGAGAGCCCTTGAACTTTTGCACAAGACGCAAGTTGAAGGTGTTCCTCTAGCTTTATGTCAGTTCCAGGGAAGGTTACTTGCTGGTATAGGCCCAGTCCTGAGGCTCTATGATTTGGGTAAGAAAAGATTGCTTAGAAAATGCGAGAATAAGCTGTTTCCCAACACAATTGTGTCTATTCAAACCTACCGTGATCGAATTTACGTGGGTGATATACAAGAGGTACGTCTTAGAGCAAATAATGCCAATCTTTCTTTAATTCAAAAGAACTATATTCTCCCTATAGTTTGCATATGTATGTAATATATTCTTCCAGACTGATTTTTCGGTTTTAGAAATTTTACGTTGTCCATAAATTCTTTTCATAGCCGGTCTTATTGTTTGGAAATGTCCCTATGACATGTTTTGTGGTGTGGGTTTGTCATCTTAGAGAATTTTCCTGTCTCTCACATCTGAATATATGTTTGGCTCTTCATTTCGCAGTCTTTCCATTATTGCAAGTACCGACGAGATGAGAACCAACTATATGTATTTGCTGATGATTCTGTACCAAGATGGGTTACGGCATCACACCACATTGATTTTGACACTATGGCAGGAGCAGACAAATTTGGCAATGTTTATTTTGTCCGTTTACCCCAGGATGTCTCAGATGAGATTGAAGAAGATCCAACTGGTGGGAAGATAAAATGGGAGCAGGGGAAGTTGAATGGAGCGCCAAATAAAGTAGAGGAGATAGTGCAGTTTCATGTTGGTGATGTGGTCACTTGCTTGCAGAAGGCATCCCTGATTCCTGGTGGTGGAGATTCTGTCATCTACGGGACAGTAATGGGGAGCTTAGGAGCGTTACTTCCATTTACATCCCGTGATGATGTTGATTTCTTCTCGCACTTGGAGATGCATTTGAGGCAGGAATACCCCCCCTTGTGCGGCAGAGATCACATGGCTTACAGATCTGCTTATTTTCCTGTCAAGGTGAGCACTGCTACCTATTTTTGCAATTAGTGGTCCTTATACAAATGTCCTTCTATATATTTTTAATTTAGTTTTGTTTGTATGCATGAATCTTTTATTGTAATAATGTAAAGTTATAGGTAATTAATTTTTATTATCACATGTAATACAATATGGAAAAGTAATACTTAGTGACGATAGAAGTATTGGGATTAAATTATCAAGTTTCTCGAAAAATTGAAATTTTTATTTGATAATTGGAAAAATTAAAATTTAGTGTGCTATATCAACACAATCTAATAAGAACTCATAACATGAAAAGACATGTATTTTGAATAAGCAACATGTCCTTACATTTTTATCTTTGATCAGTGGATTTCAATAAACTCTGTCAATCTTAAAGAAAAATAATGATAGTAGAATAATCTTTTTGCTGAAAAAAATTTTACACAAAAAATTCAATTTTTCCACAGCAAGGTGTGGGCCCGTTCTAATATAACATTATATGATTTATTTTTTTGCCGTTTGAAAGGTTTATCTGGAAAATGGCTGCGGTTGTGATTTTAGACTTTCTTGATCCTCTCTCTCTTCATGAGACTGAACTCCATTATCTTGCCGATCATTGTAAAACTTGTCCATCAATATGGCAAAAGTATTTTTATTGATTCATCTGGTGGTATTTGTTGAGTGTCCCAAGTATTCGCATTTGAGGCGTAGTTAGGCGGGTTTACAAATTTCAGCCTAAAATTTCTGAGCATGCAAAAGAGGTTTTTATAATTCGATGCAGAAAGAGAAGACCCTAATTACCAGAAGACTCACCATGCCATACCCATGTTCAAGTTTTGGACCCTTTTGAGGCAATGCCATGTCTTTGATTTTTAGAGTTAGTCAAGTCAGACACATGTATCTTTATCCGATACTCGTTCCCAATATAAAGTAACACTGTAGGTTTACTGCTAAATGTGTAGATGTCATATGAAGAAGCTTTGTCACGTTAGTGTGATTGTGATATCTACTTGTGCTGACTGATGTTATTTTTTTTGGGATGGTTTCTAACTTGTATAGTTATTATGATCAGATTCTGTGGTTGTGAGCTTCACTATTTGATGTGAACTGCTGCTAAAGATTGAGTTTCTTCTTCAGGATGTGATTGATGGCGATTTATGCGAGCAGTTTCCAACCCTGCCTATGGATATGCAAAGAAAAATAGCTGATGAATTGGATAGAACACCAGCAGAGATCCTAAAGAAATTGGAAGAAGTGAGAAACAAGATCATATGAAAAATGGGGATAGTCAGCTTGAAGGTGCATCCTCATCCTGCTAGGCTATATATTTCTGAAATTATATGGATGTATTGTTCGCGTGTGGACATGTTTATTCAACTCCTAACTGTTTGTCTTCGTCCTCTTCTTTTGCACAACTAGCTGCCACTGGCCTGTTTGTTTTGTCCTCTTCTTTGGACAACTGCCTGCCACTGGACTGCATATTTAAGATATGAGAAGCAAAGATTTCGCTTTTCAGGATTTGTGAAAGCTTATGCTATAATGGCGTGATCCCTCCTGTTAAAATTTCAGAACGCTTTTTTGTTGATTATGTTGCCCATGCCTCAGTTCCTGCCCTAATGGACTTTCTTTTGCCCGTGGCTTTTGAAAGTGTTTTCCTTATGCTGGATTCCATTGATCAATGATTACTAATTAGTGGCATCGACGTTGTATGTATGCTCAGGTCACCATTATAGGTTCTTCTACATGGGTGGTGTGTGTGACGTGGATGTTACGCCTGGACGCGAGAGGTATGGAATTGGCTTTTGGTGCAAGGATGCTGCAGCAGCGAGCGGGTATGAATGGGAAAAATTGCTCGGAGAGTTTGAAGTTCCCTGTTCTTACGTCTCTCGTTTCGGTTAGATGGCTAGTTAGCGGGCCTGAATTTGCTTCTGATGTAGTGCTTCTCTCTCTCTCAATCCCCCTTCTCTGTCTGTAGCAATATTTTTAACCTCTGGCTTAGGTTGCCTTCCTCAAAAAGATGCTTGTATCTTGACTTTACATGAAGTTATAACTGGCAAGGCTCCCTTTTGTTAAACTTTTGTAAGAGATCCAGAAAATGAAATCCGAATCCTGTAGACGATGCAGCTAAATCTACATGCGCAATTCGTCTCCACTTTTCTTTCAAGCATTCGAACCGTTGCTTCGAAGGAACTGCGTCTATCATAACTTGGGCATCTTTGTTAATTAGTCGATGATATGAAAGGATTGCTATTTTTTTTCCTCTTGTTTTCCTTAAATGATTTCGTCGGTTGGGTCCTTTCAATGCTCCATTGGCTATCTAGCCAATGTTATCAGAGAGATAATCCAGGACATTGTTCTTCCCTTTGAATAGTAAATATGTACGGCAAGCAAATTGCCCGGACTATTCACGAATAAAACATGAAGTAAATACAATTCGGAATATAAACTACACACTGATCACTAGAATTTCTCCATCACTTGAACTCAATCATGGAGGACAAAGAAGAACGAGAAAGGACTCTGTTTTCTCTCTTCATGTAAATCAAATAATTATCCCCTCTCTTCCCCCATTATTTGGCCTTCAAGTCGTCGTTGTCGTCCTCTGCGCTTTTCTGCTCTCTCTCCAGCCTCGAGTTCCCGAGAGCAGTCCGCTTGTCGAGCCAGTTGATAGCGTCGGCAAACACGATGTCAATGTTGCTGGGCGGCTCTCCATAGAGCAGGCCGTGCCACATCCCTGGGTACAGCTTGAACGTCTTGTCCGCGCTCGAAGCCACCTCGTACAGGAGCTGGCTCACCGCCTTGTCCGTCACTCTGTCCTCTCCTCCGTGCAGGATCAGGAACGGCAACGAAACCTGTTCAGATTCATCAGAAAAAAAGCCGGTGAATAAAATGCTCTTTTCTCATCACGAAATCCAGCAATGTACATGACGAAGCTCGAGAGAACAGCCTACCTCGTCGAGCCTCTTCTCTAAGTCCATGCTGACCGTCATCAGTTCGTGGCCGGTTCTCAAGCGAGGCCGTCCCTTGTAGCAATACGGGTTCGCTCTTATCTGCGAATTAATTTGCCTAAAGAATATTAATATCATCTAATATCTTTTTTTACCATTTTCTTTTTTTGGAAAAGGAAAAAGAAATTGGAGAGATGATATGTTGTTACCTGCTCCCTAACCTCGGGCTCTTTGAATGCGAGGTCGATGATGTCCTTGGTCGGGATTATCTTCCACGTTGGAATGATTCTGCAGAGCTGGGTTAGGACTGTGATCACCAGGGGATGAGGTCTTATGTCATCCGCAATCTGAAACCCAGAAAATAAATAAGTCAACCAACGAATTTCTCCATGTCTATATATCCCTTGTGCATCAAATTTTTTTAAATAGATAGACGGTTGAAGGTAAAAAGAAAACCCAATTAAGAAGATGAATTCTTATGTAAATGCAAAGTCTAATTGATCTCCATCTAGATCCATAGCTTCCGGATGCCTCCAAATCTTCCCAAGTTGTATTGATTTAAGGGGTGGCTTTAACTAATTGAGCAAGCCTAGTCCCAATCAACCATCGCATTAGTTGATTATCTTATCCCTGGGAGTTGACTTTACAGGGGGGATGATGATGCAAGAACGTGTTCGGTGTGGGAAGCTTCAAAGACCGGGAAAAGTCAAGAGTTGAGGGGACTTGCTCTGCAACATGTTAGCCCTAGCCTAAGCGCCCTGAAAAGGACATGTCCCGGACACAAAAGCTGGAACCTAATCTGGTTCGTTCTGGCTTTTAACGTTGTCCTTGGAACCTTTGAGTACCTAATAATAAGCACTTTTTTTGTCACCTTACAAATTCATCTGAAGGTGTAATTATTTTGGACAGAATATAACCATAAAAAGAAAATAATTTCTGGAAACTCACTTTTCAAAAAAATATTACCCCTTTCTCAAGTTACGAAATTTACTTTCCTAATTTGAAGCATACGTATTTTTTTTTTATCATGAATTATTTTCTATTGACAAATCGTTTTCAATGAATTGAACTCGAGAAAGTTTGGAAAACTAACTAGCGGAAAATTTATTCACTCAATCAGATGCACCCTTGAGTACTATAGCCCTCGTCCTTGTCGGTTAAAAATGGTGGAGTTTGTTAACAAAGAAAAGGACACGAATGTCAAGAAATCACACAGATGTGTTAACCCTTGCAAAAGCACCGTCCTAGAACCGGTCAGCCAACCAACAAAGCCCAGACAAAGAATATTCATTAACTTTTTTCTGTCAGCAGTTCTGTTTTTTCCTTTGTTACAACTGGAGTTCTACAGAAATGTCTGAATTGATTGCCGTTGTCTGAATTGGAACAGCAGAAGAGACAGAAGACAGGTCAAAAACTCGAGAAGAGAAACAGCAAATGTCTTGGATCCACCTCAGACCCGCCATGGTTTTTTTCTACCGAAAAGAACCGAGGGACTCGACAAGAAACCAAGAAAAAGGTCTTTGCCACGCGCAAAATACCACAACGACAACAATCTTGGGAAAATTCTGAAAACGAGAGCAGATATAAAAAAGATGGAAAAGAAAAATTTGGAGAAAGAAGCAAGAACAATCAGAGGCACACCTTACACATGGGGGCGACCAAGACAGCACCGTCCCAGAAGTCTGGCTTCTTCCTGTGTAAGAGGAGGGCCATCGCTCCTCCCATCGACTCTCCCATCAAGTATCTCATCTTCCCCTTGTTCTCTCTCTTCTCTACAGACCATAACAAGATAAAAAAAAGTCAACCCCAGAATAGTCGAAGAACGAATGAATCACGGATGCAGAATTCGGAATTTACTTTAATGAGAGAGGAAGGAAGAGAGGGGAAGAAAGACACTGACCACAGATGCTGGTGAAGTGATTGGAGCAGTCGTCGACCACGTCGTCGAAGCTGTTGATGAGCCCCGGCATCCCAGCCGACTTCCCATGGCCTTCGTAGTCGATCCCGTGTACCGCAAAGCCCGCCTTTGCCAGCCGGATTGCCGTGCCTGAATATAGACCGATTCATTTATTTGTCCGATTCAATCTACCAGTGCCAAATATAAAAACAGATAAATAGGGAAGAAGATTAGTGAAAAAAATATGCTCACTGTTCATGGTGATGCTGCACTCCATGGCGTAACCGTGGCAGATGAAGATCAAAGCTTTCGCTTCCCCGCTCGGAACCCATCTGCAGGTGAAGAGCTTCAACCCTCTAGAATTCAGCACATACTCCTGAAAAACAAAAGCACAACAAGCTTTTCAGTCAATCATACGAGAACAAAACACGATCCATGTAAGAAATTTCCGATGGAGAGAATTCAGGAGATGGGTATTGGCTGACCTCTTCGTAGCTAACGTCTCCCATTTGATTTGCCTGAGTTCAGATGAAAACAAAAGTAAGAAAACAGAGGATCCAAAGCATCAGGTGAAGGATGAGAATCGAGGGTCAATGAGGAGGAAAGCGATCTCACCATGCGCGCTCGAGCAAACCCCAGAAAGCTCTTGAGAGAAATAAAATCCGAGGGTGTGGAGTGGATTTTAGAGAAGGGAATGATTCGGATATAACGGAAAGGGAGAGGAAATAGGAAAGTCAGGATAGAAAAACAATATCAAGATCCGAACTGAGAAATCGACGCAGGCAGAAGAGAGCTCTTTGCATGGGAGACGACTCCTATCTACACGCCTTCTCCTTTTATATACGCATCCTAATTGTAATTAGATATGCCCTACCCAAAAATAATTAAAAAGGAAAAACAATAATAAAAAAGAGAAAAAGGGAAACTAATTCCGGAGTCAAGTGGGGCCCAGCTATTTATTGGTGGCACTCCGCAAATTCCAACTTGGACCATGCCCTTTCCGGGTCATCCAATCCAAGCAAAGAAGAGAACATCAAAGATGGAGTTGAAAGGATACAAAGGTGAAGTTTTCTCATGAAGCACAGAAGAGCAAACCCTAAAGAGAAATAGATTCTTGAAGGGAATGGAGAGGAGAAAAAGATCATGAGAGGGGGGTCGGATGCTCAAGAATCCCAAGACTTTTAGCTGTGATATTGGGCGGTTTTCTTGATTTGCTAGGTGATGCACGCGCCATGCGCATGTTACGGTGACAAAAGAAAGTAATTTGTGTGATAATCGAGTTACGGTGACAAAAGAAAGTAATTTGTGTGATAATCGAGACGAGTGAATTTCTTTAGCCTGATGAAAAAGACGAATGGGAAGAGTAATTTGAGAGTTAGTGGTGAATTTAGACCGTTCGTTGAATATTTCGCCTAAAAAGAGAATAAGTTATCTACGCAGAGAGATATCTATAATTTCGAGAAGATTGAATCCTGTTTTTATGTGCAGGACTTAGACATAGAAGTTTGAATTTAGGAGCGAATAGACAAGATTGTTTTTGGACTTGTAAATAATCCATAAGACTAGAAGATTCCGATTTTATTTCATTTTATATTGGCTTTCCATGAGATCATTGCCCTTCTTCGGGTGCCCAACTTTAGTGGACTTTTGGGATTTTCTATTGATTCAGGAGGAATTATTGGCAATCGGGTCAACGGGTTGAAAACGTCCACATTGGGGAGCCCGGGTTCGGGGCACTCGGGGGGGCTTCGTGGGTCCAGACGTGGCCAACTCATTTAATGAGTTCAAAATTGCCGGATCGAACCTCCGCCAAGTAAAGTCTTGACTAAATAAAGAAAGATCACAATGACGTAATAATCACGACCTAAAAAATCAGTCGACGCTCGATTGTATCCCTTATGCTCCGTTTCATAGAGGAAATTGCCTTATCAGTCATAACTGTACGTATATCAATTTAGTTTTAACATTTTTAATCTTATCAATGTAGTTCTAAATTTTTGCCCAAGACTCAAATGTAGTCCTTCTGATCATTTTTTTCTGATCATGCAGGCTGGCCTGAGATGACTAAAATGGTTTCCGATAAAAATTGACCTAAATAACTACATTGAGATTTCAAAAATTGAAAAATTTAAAAATGTATTGGCATCCGTACAAGAGATTTAGAATCAATAATTCTCCCCTTGTTTCATTATATGCAATTCTACAATCATGAATATTCGTTAACAATTGTTTCTTAGATCATTTGTTGTGCAACTTAATAAAAAGACTTCCAGTTAATTAATGCATTGTTTTGCTCGTGATTACGTGTAATCGATGCTTTGAAAATCGAAAAGCAACATAATTGGATATGCTTTGACCAAGTATTTTATTGAGATCTCGCTTGAGTGACGGGTCACTTCAGTTGCGAGTTGCAACCCAGTTGATAGAGTTGGCAATTGCGGGGTTAGTGGGGATCCTCTTTTTTCCTTCTGTTTTTCCATTTTTTTTTTCGTTGGTCGTCTATCACGTGCTTGGGAAAGACGGACGTGGGGCCCCGCTGGACTGCCCTACACGCCCTGCGCACCTGATGAAACTCGGGTCAAACGCACGCGCAAGTGGGCGTTGGGCGGACGGCAGCTTTGACTTGGCGCGTGCTCCTAACCCTTACCTTACACGGGAGGGGAATGAACCGACCTGCGACAAAGATTGTAGAACCAAAAGGAAGATGATAGTAAGAGGAAAACGTGTGAGTGGGATCCGTAACTTAGCTTCAAGCTTGTGGTTTCCAGACTTATCTTGCTAGAGCATACTTGAAACTTGAAAGAGTGAACTCTCTCTCTTCTCTCTCTCTTTCAAGAATGAGAGAGGTATGCACCGATGGCGAGGATGTGATAGTGATGGAGACCCGATGAGAGAGAGAGAGAGACGACACGACAAAGTGATGAGTGATAGATGGAGGACGCAATGATGCACAAGATCCCCCGAGGTTTACAAGTTAGAGGTGTGCGAAAGCTGGCCCGAACACCGCTTGATCTGATCACTAAAACAGTAAGTTTTACATAAAGAGCAGTGATGCTCATATGGTGTTATCTATGTTGCCGTCGGTTTATTAACTTATATAGTATGAATACTGATGTAGTTCCATTTAGTCAAAACTTCAACAAGAAAAAAACAAAAAAAAAATTAAAAGAAATAAAGAAAATGTCAAGCCCATTGCACGGGATCTTCACTCAGTAGAAATTTAGGTTTAGTAGTTAGGCAGTGTCGAAACCATTTGCGGGCATTCCGAATAGTACATCAACCTAGGCGGTCTTATGGGCGCACTCCCCACTTCGGTCTAAAATGCATTTAGGATTTCATATTTGGAGTGCTCCAAAGGACACCTCAGCCATACAGGAATGTTGGAAAGCATCAACATCTAGTAGTGCTTGTCTGGTCATCCATGTCGCATGGCAGGGCATGGGCGTTTCCCCGTCTCTTTCTTACTCAATCCTCTTGAGGCAAAGATCCACACGGAAAACACTATACATATGACAATGCCCACATCGAACGAGAGACACTACAAGGGTTGTCACTTGTCAGTTGTCACAGCGCCCAGTCCACGTACCATTACATTGGAGCTTAGCACAGTCAATTTTGAATGACATGGTTGGCTTGGACCGTCTTGTGTTTTATTCCTACCGATATATCTGACCATTCGGCCAGCATTTCCACGTGTGGAGGAGGCTCAACTGTGGGGAGAGCCTTTGGCTTTTGCTTCGTTTTACTGTGCAGGAGAGCATTCTGGACCAAGGGACAAATGTAGAACGTACGATTATTGTTGTATTCACATGGACGGGATTCTCCCAATCACTTGACTACAAACGCTCCATGAGTTTCTGGTGATACGTATTGTCTGACGTAAAACATTCCTCCTCATTTGAATGGTTCTCCGCTCGATTTGATTCGTAAGTGTCAAGGAGCTGAGAGACGATTCGACAAGATGGACCGCTTAACCCGTGTAAGACCGTGTATGAAGTGATCACGCACCAAGCTAGTTTTATCCCCCGGAAGAAGAACTCCCGATAATGTTGTCATTGTTAAGGAATTCAATCACACGATGCAGACTATGAAAGCTAGTAAAGGCTGTTCGGCAATAAAGACAGATCTTGAAAAGGCTTATGATGGGCTTGAATGAGATTTCATTAAGAGAAACCTTGATTTCTTTTAACTTCCCTGACAAATGTGTTGACTTGATAATGAAGTCTATCTCGTCTGCATCTGCTAAAACTCTTCTGAACGGTGGCATGACTAATCCTTCTGAAGAGGGTTGTGAGCAGGTTGTTGATATTCTTAATCTCTTTCGCGATGCCTCGGGTCGAAAGGAAAACTACAGAGAATTCTAAAGTTTTCTTTTCTGATCACTTGAGTGCTGAAGATTGTAACAGGAACCTTGGGGATTAGTTCTACCAACAATCTGTGTAAAATATCTAGGCTTCTCGTTGCATGCAAGAAGGGACAACTCGAGGGAGTTTGACTTTGTCATCAGGAAGGTAAAGAAAATTTTACAGGTTTGAAATCGGCATGCTTTCCTCTATTTGCAAATCTGTGCTTACCACATCTGTGAATAAATCTACGAATAGGGAACGGGAAAATACTTCCTTTTTTTATTTGTTTCAGGAATTCAGTAGCTAAGGTAGAGGGACCAGTAAAGCACGATGAACAAGTCGGACCAATCAAGCTATGAAGCTAACTATCAAAGCCGCATTCTAGAGGCAGGATTCTTTGTTAGCTCTAGGATTAGGGAGAACGTGACCTTCCTTTCTCTCGAGGAGCCTCGTTGTATGTTGAGTTCGACTATACTAAAGGAGTTGGCAACCTTGGTTACTAGATGCAAATTGAGAGGCTGCCTGTTAAGGTCTGTGATGCACTTGACGAAATGAAATGCAATTTCCTTTGGCGCTCCACTGAGGAAAGAAGAAAGCTTTATCTTGAGGGATGGCTGAATTTACCAAAACAAAGGAGGGATGGGGTCTTCGTATGGTTAAGGCTAGGTTAAGGCTAGGACGAGAAACTCGGCTATGTCGGAAAGTTTAGGTGGAGAATTCATACAGAGAGAAGGGCTAAATGGGCGGAACTGATACGAAAAAGGTATGTAATCAGTAGGGGTAGTGCGAAGTTGAGAGGAAACGGCAAGAATTCTAGTATCCGAAAAGCTTAGGAAGAGGGTGATGAGGTTTTCCAACTTATTAGACAAGCACTCAAAAGTAGCAGGTTGACTAGTTTTTGGATGGAGAGCTGGACAGGTTGGGGTCCTCTCGTCAACATGGCTTATGGACAATGGAAGGAGGAGGATCTTGCGAGACAGGTGAAGGATTGTTGGATTAGTCCTGGCGTTTGGGATTTGTGTAATATTCCTTATTTTCTGCCTGCTAATATTGTCCAAACCCTCTTGGCAGTTCCTAGCAGTAGTGACGAGAGTGCAAAGGCGAGCTTTTGTTGGAATTTTTACCAAACTGGAGATATTTCCGGGGCAAGATCCACAAGAGATACAGAATGAAAACTGGGATCAGGTGTCGAAAATTAATACCCAATTCTTGATTTTTTTTTTATGAGGGTTGTGAATGCTCAAAGTATTTGAGTGACTTGAGTGTGGTTGTAATCTTTATTGTATCGCTTGAGCTATAGAGAAATACCGTTCCGTTCTCCTCGTGGAGTAGGTCATTGAACTATTATTTCCTCGGCCTATTTCTTTTATCATTCAATTGCTTGTTTTTCGTAACAATTGGAATCAAAGTCAGACTTAGCTAAGTTGAAGTGAATTGATTGGTTTCTGGAAGATGCAGATCGAGGATTATCAGTACTAGAGAAATCTGCACTTACCCATGTCTAGGGAGAAGCTTGATTTAATGGAGGAAGCTGCTGGGGATTTGTTGCATAGCTAAGCATTGGGTGTTATTCGACTGACATTGTCTCTTAACGCCATGTTTAACATAGTGAAAATACGGGACCGATGAATGCCATGTCAAACATGTATGAGAAGCCCTCTTCAATAAACAACGTCTACTTGATGCAAAGTCTCTTTCACTTAAAGATGGGCGAAGATGCATCAATTGCTAAGAATATCAATAAATTTAATGTGGTCGTTAGTCAATTGAGTTTAGTTGAGATTGACTTTGATGATGTGGTATGTGCTTTAATTTTATTATCGTCACTATATGATAGTTGGAATACTATGGGTATTGTTGTTAGTATATCCTGTAAATTAAGAAGTTTGATAAGGTTCGCGATTTGATTTGAGTGAAGTATATGGTGCACCTAGGCCTGCTGGTTTAGTGGGTGAAAGTAGATAAATAACAATACTCATGTTCATAGGGGTAGCGCAGGCTAGAACAGACATAGTCAGTCTAGGACTAGTGGTGGAGTCTATTGGAATAGTGGCAAGATAGGGCAATTTAGAAGGGATTGCCTCAAATTGAGTGAGGACAAGGGTTAGAGAAATGTAGTTGAGTCTATAGATAATATTGCAGCTGTAGACGATAGTAATTCGAGCATTGATGATTATATCTTGCTGACGACTGAAGATTCTTCGTTTGAGAGATAAGTTAAGAATTTCGATTGTTTGTTTTATGCTGCACTAAATAGGAACTGGTCTAAAACTTATTAGTGCATAAATAATAGAAAGCTTGTACTTGGGGAACAGCACTAAGTGCGATATTGTGGGTGCTGGCCATATCATAATTAGAATGCATGACGGTATTGTGAGGACACTGAACAGTGTAAGGCATATTCCAAAGTTGAAGAGAAACCTAATTTCCTTGAGTGCTCTGGATTTAGTTGGGTGTCGATATATATTAGAAGATTGAGTACTGAAGGTTGTTTGAAGTTTCTTGGTGATAGTGAGAGGAATCAAGTACAATGACCTGTATGAGCTTCAAAGGAAGAAAGTGACAGATTTCAGTGTGGAAATGTCGTATGCGTTTGTTCGAGAATCTGAATTGTGGAACATTGGTAAGAGAAGCCTAAAGTTTCTAAGAGAAAAGAATCTATTGTGTGGTTATGTTTTAAGGAATTGAATGTATATAGGTGATATAATTTAGGTAAATAGCAGAAAGTATAGTTTAATACGATTGTCAGTGAAACCACGGAGATTGTAAAGTGAATCCACCTAGATTCATAAGCCATCACGATTTTGTTCAAGGAAGAGTGCCAAATTCCCGCAGATTTATATTCCTATATATCCACTCATGGAGTACTTCTAGAAAACTGTATACTTTGAAAAAAGTTTGTATAGTTTGGGAAGGGGATTTGATTGATCAAAAAGAAGAATTTACTTCAGCCAATATGCCCTTAGGCACGGCCATCATAACATAGAAATCACACTTGAAAAGGGTGGACAATTAGCTAGAGTAGCGAGTGTTGTAGCGAAACTAATGAAATTAGCCCCATTAAAATTACTTTTTGGGAGGTTCGAGATCCTTTCAATGACCCATGTTGTGTTGAAAGGATATCTATATGATAAGATTGATTGCGTAAAGCCCGCGATAGCAATAAAACCAAGGAAAGTATACAAAAAAGACAGTTTTTTTTTTCTATTCCATTAGTATTAGATTAGTATTAGCTAGTGATCCAGGTTCAATGAATCCTGTCTTTCGTGATTTACTTTTGGCTCTAGTCCTACATTTTGTTTATGTTAATCGAGGAAAAATGGGGTCTTGTGGGAAGAGGATTGTCTTATGAGAGAAGCAAGGAGATCAACATCTTCATTTCAAATATAAATATACAATGTTTGTACTTTGCTTAGGTCAAAGTAACTCTAATTTGTTTATGTTAACAGTTATAGATGACTACTCGAGGAGGAACAAGGTTTGTGTGTGTGTGGAGATACAAGTTTGATAACATTATCAGGATTAGGGAGTTGAGAGGTTTGATCAAGGTGTGTGTGTGGAGATGGTGTTTTGATGAGGTTCTTGATTATGGCAAAGTTCAAATGAGGCTTGTTCTTGGAAGAAGTCAGTGGGGGGTTAAGTTCATGATGGGTTGTAGGAGATTCGTAGTGATCAGGTTTCTGCGAAACAATTGTAACTTGGCTTAAACATAGAGCCAAGGTAAAGATTATTGCAATATGTCTCAACTTTGAGCTGGTGGACGAAACCCAATCCGAGTTGAATTGTAAGGATGTCCAATCAATTAGAGGAAAATCCGAAAAGTTGGATTCTGGTGGCGTTCGAAAGTGTGCCATGTTGGGGTTCAAGTTGGAGAAGGAAATTGATTTCCTGTTTTGTTTTGAAGTATATTCAACTCATGGGTTCTTGGTCTTTGATTGCGGGTTTTGTTTGTTACGAAGGTTGGTGTGACGCCTTGTGTAAGAAGTTGTGCCTGTGTGCGCTCAATACGGTTGGGCATGCAATCCAAGGCGGGGCATACTTGTGAATTACATCTCGACTATTTGAAGTCATAAAAATCTTGTTTTAAGTTTTGTGTAATTCTTTTATGAGATTGAGAGATTGTTTCGTAAGGAATTGTGATGACTAAACATTTTGTGAGTTATCGCATGTAATTGGGAGCTGAGAAGCACTAAGAGTGTTTGAATGACTCGAGTATGGTTATAATCTCAATTATATCGCTTAATCCATAGATGAACTTTGTACTGCTGTTCTCTAAATTAGTAACGCAAGTGTACGTATCGAACAAGTAATAAAGTGATGAATCAAAGTATCGTTTCCACAGAGATTGTAGACAAATTAATCAAATTACTTACTAAAGGTGAATAATTCTCAAATTTATCAAACCAATTAAAGATTTGCTGAAGCAGTTTAAATTCTAAATAAAACTAAATTAACCTAGGTAGCAAATCAAAACCAAAAATAGAAATTCACAAACTAAACCAAGAAGTTTCGAATATAAAGACGTAAGGAACAAAGGATTTTGATCAAGAGTTAAAAACGTTAGAGCATCCGATTTCACTTAACTAATCAAGACTAATTAATCAATCCTCGTTATGCAATCAAATTGAAATCATAGTGTGATGGTAGAACTTCCTAATTTAAATCACTATCTTTGGTCCGGTATAGCAACCCTAGTTAGATTTAGCAACCCACACTTAGTCCATGTGAATTTAAGTAAACCTAAGCGCATTAAGATCTATGAATGTTTCCGGATTCAATAAACCACCCTCGATTTACCTACTACCGAAACCACACAAATAACCTAGTATATTTCTATTTAAATTAAATTCATGGCTATATATCATAAATCACTCGCATGGAATCTCCTTTCGGTCTCAAACATGCAACAAAAATCATTCAAGTGGTGATCAAGCACTTAAAAGCATTAAAAACATGATATATAACTCACACATATGAGATCTAAAATTGCATAAACAAGTCTTGAAAATTAATCAATCATCGTTAAGCTACATTGTAGCCCTAACAAAAGAAAATTAGAACATAATAGAAGAAGAAAAAAAAATATAAATAAAACCCAACATCTTCAATCAAAGAAGCAGAATTCCGTCACCACTTTGTTTTTCTCTTCAAAGGATTAGAAAAACTCTAAGAACGATAAAAGAACAATATGAAAATCTATCCCTCTAGCTCTCAATATTATCCTATAAATAGGATAATATTCAAACTTTAAAAATAAGGCAATTGCTTATCTAAAACTTAAAATTAGGAAACAAATCTTAGAATTCCTAATTTGGCTATATCTTCTAATACTTTTGTGGATGGCATATTTCTTTCCTTGGGTGACATATTCCTTTCCTTTTTTTTTCCATTTTTTCTTTATTTTCTTCATGTCTCATTATGCTGCGTAAACAAGGAAAATTTGAATAATTAGAAGGAAATCCAAATATTTTCTCATGAATATCACATTAATTGTTGCCTAAAATAAGTGAAATAACTATATTTTTATAGACTTATCACACCCCCAAACTTAACATTTTGCTAGTCCTCGAGCAAAAGCAAGAGATCACACAAAATTAAGGCAGCAACCCCCTCCATGATATCTTTCCACAATTTCTCGAATTCGCAATTCAAAGAAAAACACAAATTTCATCCAAACATTGAAATTGATTCAAGAATAAGTTAAGACCAATTCTAACTATGTGATCCAAGTGTGTGTGTATGTCCCAATCTTTTCAAATTATTTGCAATCTAGATAAATTCACATTGGTATGCAACATCTCAAAAACTCTCTATAATTATGA
>BCNH02000010.1:10788927-10844139 GCA_001662345.2 Metrosideros polymorpha var. glaberrima | reverse complement strand
ATAGACTTATCACACCCCCAAACTTAACATTTTGCTAGTCCTCGAGCAAAAGCAAGAGATCACACAAAATTAAGGCAGCAACCCCCTCCATGATATCTTTCCACAATTTCTCGAATTCGCAATTCAAAGAAAAACACAAATTTCATCCAAACATTGAAATTGATTCAAGAATAAGTTAAGACCAATTCTAACTATGTGATCCAAGTGTGTGTGTATGTCTCAATCTTTTCAAATTATTTGCAATCCAGATAAATTCACATTGGTATGCAACATCTCAAAAACTCTCTATAATTATGACCAAATCTCATAGGTTTGCTTTTCATTCCTCTATCCACTAATGTAAGCAAATCATCTAATCAAAAATCAATAGGACTTTCCTCAGGTTGTAATGTAAGGCTGGACTAAAGGTGAGATAATGGTAAATTTAAGCTCAAATCACCCATCAACACATTGATTTTTAGGATATAAATAAAGCACATGCCACTATCCACAATCTTTCTGCCACCACTTGTGGTCATTCATTCTTTTTCTCCTTTTTCTCCTTTTTTTTCTCTTTTTTTTTCTCTTTTTTTTTTATTGCTTTATGGCGGAGTTCCTCCCTAAGTCCCTCCTGATATAACATAAACATTCCCAACCCATTGAGTATCCGAAAGGCTCACTCAATTGAAAGTTGGATAGGGAACCATAAAAGCAATTTTTTTCTTTCAACAATACACCCCAAACAACCATAGCCATCAAATTATTTCCATGCTCCTCCCTTCCTTCCAAATTGCTATTATGCTCAAATAAATTTTATCCCTAAAATCAACATGTTCATGAGGCGTAGGATAAGAATGTAATTTGGTAAAGGCTAAGCTGAAAATATATGGGTGTCAATGAAAAATTGGATAATAATTAAAGCTCGATGGGGGTGACTAGGGATAAATAAATAGGGTTGGCTTGAAAGGCTCAATCGATCCAAAAATTGCCTAAATCATTTTCTCGGTTAGATATAGCCTAGGATTTCGCCTCAAGAGAAAATCAAACAAATTATAAGATTTGGATGAGATTTAAGAAAAGCGCATACTTCACATGAATATTCTCTAGATATACACACAACTCGAAAATTAAGGACTTTTAGTGCTCAGTAAGTGGATCAACATAATCAGAATCAAAATTAACTCACAGATCAGTTACAAGTTCGAACAAAATTTAAATTTTCCTAAGAATAGCAAAAATTCACAACAAGGAATGCAATCATGACAGAAAGCATGGATCATGACAATTTTTTTTTCATATTTTACTTAGCAACAAATTTTTTTCTCCAATTTTTTTTTTCACATCACCCCGAAACTTGAATGAAGCATTGTCCTCGATGCAAAAATAAAATAACATAAAATAAACAAAAGCAAAATAAGAACAAGAAAACTCCCCTCGTTTTAAGAACTTTTATGGATGGCTTTGATCACGAAAACTCCAACAAGGTGATTCCTCAAGAAAAAAAATTGACCTGAATAAAAAAAAAAAACAAAAATTAATCCCCCTTTTTTTTTTTTTATAAATTGAAAAATTAATGAAGAAACATAATGAAAATGCTTGGGTTGCCTCCCTAGAAGCGCTTGCTTTATAGTTTGCAGCCAAACTCTTCCAACTCTTATAGGCAGGCGAAAGCAAGGTAATGGTGGCTGTCTGTGAGTCAAAACCACCTCCAAAGTAGGGCTTGAGACGTTGACCATTCACTTTAAAGGTTCACTCCTTGTCATTAGTAACTTCAACTGTTCCATAAGGGAAGACCTTGGTGATTGTGAAAGGTCCAGACCATCTTGACTTCAACTTACCTGGAAAAAGACGAAGACGTGAGTTATATAATAAAACTCTTTGACCTATATGAAACTCCATTCTTAAGATGTGTTTATCATGCCATCTCTTCGTCCTCTCCTTATAGATCTTGGCATTCTCATATGCTTCATTGCGGAACTCATCCAACTCATTTAATTGCAACAATCTCTTCTCACCAGCTGCCTGCATATCAAAGTTAAGAAAATGCAATGCTCAATATGCTTTATGCTCTAACTCAATAGGCAAATGACATGCTTTTCCATAAACAAGTCGAAAAGGTGACATACCAATAGGAGTTTTATAAGCAGTTCTATAAGCCCACAATGCATCATCAAGTTTAATTGCCCAATATTTCCTATTAGAATTCACCGTCTTTTCCAATATTCTCTTTATCTCCCTATTAGAAATTTCAGCTTGACCACTAGTTTGAGGGTGATAAGCAGCAGCTACTTTATGGGTTACACCATATTTATGCAAAAGTGATTCAAATTGTTTATTCAAAAAGTGTGTGCCTTGATCACTTATAATAGCTCTAGGCGTGCCAAACCTGGTGAAGATATTCTTTTTCAAAAATTTAATCACAACTTTAGCATTATTGGAAGGCAAAGCTACAGCCTCAACCCATTTAGAAACATATTCCACAGCAACCAAGATATAAGTATTACCATATGAAGGTGGAAAGGGTCCCATGAAATCCATACCCCAAACATCGAACAATTTACAGATTAAGATATTGTTTAAAGGCATTTCATGTCTCCTAGATATATTACCAGTTATTTGACACCTATCACATGCAGCAACATAAGAATATGCATCTTTAAATAGTGTAGGCCAATAAAAACCAGACTGTAAAACCTTAGCTACAGTCTTGGTGGCACCAAAGTGACCACCTGCCTGTCCATCATGGCAATGAAAAAGAATATTAGGTATTTCTTCATTAGGAACACATCGTCTAATAACTCGATCAGCACATAACTTAAACAAGAAAGGATCCTCCCAAAAATAGTGTTTAACATCAGAAAAGAACTTCTTCCTTTGTTGATAAGCCAATTCAGGAGAGAGAACCTTACCAAGAAATTAACATAATCAGCATACCAGGGGGTTTCAATTTTGACAGAGAAGAGTGCCTCATCAACAAATTCATCCAGGATTGGTCTTTCTTCCATTGGGGCATTCGGCAATCTAGAGAGATGGTCAGCCACTAAGTTTTCGATCCCTTTCTTGTCTTTGATTTCCAAATCGAACTCTTGCAGCAGTAAGATCCACCTAATCAACCTAGGTTTTGAATCTTTTTTTTCAAGCAAATACTTAAGAGCAGAGTGGTCAGTGTAAACAATGACTTTGGAAGCAATCAAATAAGAGCGAAATTTATCAAAAGCAAAAACTACCGCCAAAAGCTCCTTTTCAATTGTGGCATAATTCAATTGAGCTCCAGACATGGTGCGGCTTGCATAGTATATGGTTCGAAAAATTCCATCCTTTCTTTATCCAAGTAAGGCTCCAATAGCCGAGTCACTAGCATCACACATCAACTCGAAAGGCAAATTCCAATTAGGTGTAGTCAAGATAGGGGTCGAAACTAACTTCTCCTTCAATATGTTGAATGCCTGCAAACAATAATCAAAGAAGTCAAATTTAGCATCTTTTTCCAACAATTTAGAAAGGGGTTTAGCAATCTTAGAAAAATCTTTAATGAAACGCTTATAAAATCCTGCATGTCCCAAAAATCCTCGAACAAGCTTCACAGAAGTAGGAGGCGGCAGTTTTGAAATAACTTCAATCTTAGCTCGGTCCACCTCAATTCCTCTCATGGAGATCTTATGGCCTAGCACAATCCCTCCCTGCACCATAAAGTGACACTTCTCCCAATTCAAGACAAGGTTAGTCTCCTCACACCTTTGTAACACCAAAGCTAAATTATTCAGGCATGAATCAAAAGATGATCCAAAAACAGAAAAATAATCCATAAATATCTCAATATATTTTTCCATCATGTCAGAAAAAATAGCCATCATGCATCTTTGAAAAGTAGCAGGCGCATTACAAAGATCAAAAGGCATCCTCCTATAAGCAAAAGTACCATAGGGACAAGTAAAAGTAGTTTTTTCTTGATCTTCAAGTGTAATAGGAATTTGATTATAACCAGAATATCCATCCAAAAAGCAGTAAAACTCATGCCCTGCAAGTCTCTCCAACATTTGATCAATAAAAGGCAAAGGAAAGTGATCTTTATGGGTGGCATCATTCAATTTTCGATAATCCATGCAAACACGCCATCCAGTAACTGTTCTAGTAGGAATCAAATCATTATTATCATTAGGTTGAACAGTCATACCTCCTTTTTTTGGAACAACTTGTATAGGACTTACCTAAGCACTGTCAAAGATAGGATAGATGATCCCTGCATCAAGTAGCTTAATTACCTCAGCCTTTACCACCTCTTGCATTTTCGGATTGAGCCTCCTTTGATGTTGGATGACTGATTTGAATTGCTCCTCCATCAATATTTTATGCATGCATATCGAGGGACTTATTCCTTTAATATCTGCAATGGTCCATCCTATTGCTTCTTTATGGTCTCTCAAGACTCGGAGTAGCTTTTCCTCCATCACACCTGTTAAAGAAGAAGAAATAATTACTGGAAGAGAAGACACTCCATCAAGAAAAGCATATTTAAGATGAGATGGTAAATGTTTGAGTTCTAGAATTGGTGGTTCTTCAATAGAGGGTTTCTTTTTCTTCAAATTCGACCCCAATTCTTCAAATTTCGGTGGTCTAAATCTCAGAAGAGGTGGATTTGCTTCCAAAAATTTCATGTACTGCTCGACCTCTTCAACTTCGACTTCTCCCTTGCTTGGCTGAACCAAGCATGTCTCCAATGGATCTTCAATTGTGATTTTCCTAAAAATCGAATCCACAAGCCTATCAATTGCATCAACTCTCAAACATTCATTCGGCTCAGCAGGATATTTCATGGCTTTGAACACATCGAAGGTGACTCGGTCATCTTGAACACTAAGAATTAATTTTCCTTGTTGCACATCAATTAAAGCTCTCCCTGTTGCTAGAAAAGGTCGGCCTAGGATGATCGGGACCTCGAAATCCTCCTCCATCTCTAAGACAATGAAATCTGCAGGGAAAATAAACTTGTCAACCTTAACTAGAACATCCTCCACTATGCCTCTTGGGCTATTTGATCGATCGATCGGCTAACTGATACGGTGGTAGCTTTTGCTTCCCCCAAACCTAATTTCTTGAAAACAGAATAAGGCATTAGATTAATACTTGCATCTAAATCACACAATGCCTTATCAAAATAAGAATTACCAATAGTACAAGGAATAGTAAAACTCCCTGGATCTTTCAACTTTGGCGGTAACTTATTCTGCAAAATAGCTGAACACTCCTCATTAAGCTTCACAGTCTCATAATCTTTCAATTTTTGTTTGTTTGCCAAAATCTCCTTTAAAAATTTTGCATAACTAGGCATTTGGGCTAAAGCATCTGCAAAAGGAATATTAATGTGCAATTTCTTTAAAACATCAAGGAATTTAGAGAACTGCTTATCTATTTTGTGTTGCTGAAGTCTTTCCGGGTATGGAACTGGCGGCACATATGGCTTTGGATTGTCCGGAAATAACTTGCTTCGAGGTGGATCAGCTTTGGAGGGTTCAATTTCGTTCTTCTTTCCTGCTGCTTCATTAGACAAATTGCTGCTAACTTCTTTTCCACTCCTCAAGGTGATTGCTTTTGCATTCTCAACTGGATTCTTCTCAGTGTTGCTCGGAAGAGTATCATACGGTCTTTCAGACAAATGATTAGCTAACTGGCCAACCTGCTTCTCTAGATTTCGAATGGATGCCTCTTGATTTTGGAACCTCACATCAGCACTTTTAATGAAGTCTTGAGTTGTTTGAGCTAGTTTAGTGACCATGTCCTCAAAATTGTTGTGCTGTTTCTCCTCAAGTGACCTAAATGGTGGTGGTGGTGGTGGTCTCGTCCCTTGCTGATTTTGGTTGCTCCAGGAGAAATTCGGGTGGTTTCGCCATCCAGGATTGTAGGTGTTTGAATATGGATTTTTTGGGGAGGCCTGCTAAAATTTCCAACAAAGTTAGTATTTTCAGGAGGAGGTGTGAAAGAATTACTTACTTGACAGTCGGTGCTAGCATGGCTTCCATTGCAAAATTCACAAGTCGAGCCTTGAATCTTCAAAATTGAGTCGATCTTTTTGTTTAAAGCAGCAAACTGTGTGGCAATGGTAGTATTGACACCAACTTCATGAATTCCACTCGGCTTTCTAGTAGGTAGCCTCTCGGTGAGCCATTGGTAGCTATTAGACGCCATCTCCTCCAAAAGTTCATAGGCTTCCTCAGGCGATTTGTTGTTCAACATCCCTCCAGCTGCGGCATCAATGGTAGACCTCAAATTTAGCATCACTCCATTATAGAATGTTTGTACTTGCATCCAAACTGGTAGACCATGATGCGGACAACGCCTTAGTAGTTCTTTAAACCTCTCCCACGCCTCATATAGAGATTCATCATCCATCTGCACAAAAGTAGTAATATCGTTACGCATCTTCGCAGACTTAGCAGGAGGAAAGTACTTACTAAGGAATTTTTTAGCCATGTCATCCCAAGTTGTGATAGATCCTGCAGGAAGAGAAGTTAACCATGTCTTAGCTTTATCACGCAAGGAAAAAGGGAATAATCTCAATCTAATGGCATCATCAGTAACACCATTATATTTTATGGTGTCACAAATTTCAAGAAAAGCATCTAAGTGGATATTGGGATCATCATTCAGCAATCCACCGAATTGGACTGCGTTTTGAGGCATCTGAATTAGGGAAGGCTTAATTTCGAAATTGTTAGCTTGTATGGTTGGCCTCCTAATGCTTGATAATGATCCTTGGACCGTAGGTGCAGCATAATCCTTTAAAGTCCTCCTTTGATTTTCGACTCTCGCTTGGTTTTCAGCCATGGTGTTGTTGTTTTGCTCTCGTCGTCGCCTTAGAAAAGTGCGCTCAATTTCAGGATCAAACTTCTCATATTCTCCTTGTTGGCTTCGAGTCATACAATATTCCACCCAATTCTTGTGCAGAGTCGAATTCCTCCACTTCTTTGATCTTTTTTTTTTTTTTTTCTGTAAAATCAAACAAATAAAAATCAAATAAAATAAGTTAAAATAAAATAAAGCTAGACTAAACCCAAAAATTGCTCAGTATTAATAGTAATCGTTAATTATCAAATCATTCCCCGGCAACGGCGCCAAAAACTTGTTCTCTAAATTAGTAACGCAAGTGTACGTATCGAACAAGTAATAAAGTGATGAATTAAAGTATCGTTCTCACAGAGATTGTAGACAAATTAATCAAATTACTTACTAAAGGTGAACAATTCTCAAATTTATCTAACCAATTAAAGATTTACTGAAGCAATTGAAATTCTAAATAAAACTAAATTAACCTAGGTAGCAAATCAAAACCAAAAATAGAAATTCACAAACTAAACCAAGAAGTTTCGAATATAAAGACGTAAGGAACAAAGGATTTTGATCAAGAGTTAAAAACGTTAGAGCATCCGATTTTACTTAACTAATCAAGACTAATTAATCAATCCTCGTTATGCAATCAAATTTAAATCATAGTGTGATGGTAGAACTTCCTAATTTAAATCACTATCCTTGGTCTGGTATAGCAATCCTAGTTAGATTTAGCAACCCACACTTGGTCCATGTGAATTTAAGTAAACCTAAGCGCATTAAGATTTATGAATGTTCCCGGATTCAATAAACCACCCTCGATTTACCTACTACTGAAACCACACAAATAACCTAGTATATTTCTATCTAAATTAAATTCATGGCTATATATCATAAATCACTCGCATGGAATCTCCTTTCGATCTCAAACATGCAACAAAAATCATTCAAGTGGTGATCAAGCACTTAAAAGCATTAAAAACATGATATATAACTCACACATATGAGATCTAAAATTGCATAAACAAGTCTTGAAAATTAATCAATCATCGTTAAGCTACATCGTAGCCCTAACAAAAGAAAATTAGAACATAATAGAAGAAAAAACGAAAATATAAATAAAACCCAACATCTTCAATCAAAGAAGCAGAATTTCGTCACCACTTTGTTTTTCTCTTCAAAGGATTAGAAAAACTCTAAGAACGATAAAAGAACAATCTGAAAATCTATCCCTCTAGCTCTCAATATTATCCTATAAATAGGATAATATTCAAAACTTTAAAAATAAAGCAATTGCTTATCTAAAACTTAAAATTAGGAAACAAATCTCAGAATTCCTGATTTGGCTATATCTTCTAATACTTTTGTGGATGGCATATTTCTTTCTTTGGGTGACATATTCCTTTCCTTCTTTTTGCCCTTTTTTCCTTATTTTCTTCATGTCTCATTATGCTACGTAAACAAGGAAAATTTGAATAATTAGAAGGAAATCCAAATATTTTCTCATGAATATCACATTAATTGTTGCCTAAAATAAGTGAAATAACTCTATTTTTATAGACTTATCAACTGCTCTCTTTGTGGAGTATGTCCTACGATGGAACAGTATAAATCTGATGTTCGATTTATTTGCTTGTTCTATTTATTTTAGGATTAAGATCACGAAAAACCTCAATCTGGTACATCTGTGATAAATTTACTCAATAATTTTTTGACCACAAAAATTCCAACACTGATACACCTATGACAAATTTACCTCAAACTAATTTGTTGACTACAAAAAATCCCAAATTGGTATACTTATGACAAATTTACCTCAAACTTAGTTTTTATAAAAAAAAATGATAATACTAACTTAGTTGACATTTTTTCAGTTAGCTCATTTTCTAGTGACAGGCTTAGTTCATCTTCTTCGATAAATCCTAAAATTTGGGGTAAATTTGTCACAAGTGTACCAGTTTGATATTTTTTGTGGTATTAATGTTATATTTTATCGTTCAACCACTTGTTTTTCGCAATAGTTCGAAAGCCGCATGCAACTTTTGCTTGATTCTTCATGTGTGAAAATCTGTGTTTATTACATCTGGACATGTTGCATATATTAGCTATGATTGTTTGATTGGGATTGTTTGTTCCAGAAGCTTGTCCTTGACTTGTACAACTATCACATGTTGCTTATATAGCTCATGATGGCTACCATATAAGGGCCAATAGTGGGCATTAGTCCTCTCGCATTCGAAGTTTTTGTTTCTATTTTTTAATGACAGACGAATCTACTCATAAAATTTTCCTTCTCAATTTCCCTCTTAATCAGCAGAAGTTTTGAGAGTTTGTGTCGACAACACTTTTGGTCCATAAGAGTATATGTTCCGAACTTGTGATCACACATTAATGTTGTATATGGTTGTCTCTTGATCAGTTCAAGACAAAATCCTTGAGTTGAACATTACTATGAGACATTCTCTGCATATAAAAATTTTGTAACGAGTCATCAAGACCTTAATTTCGGAGCCATGCGATACTTTTAAATCTCTAAAGGTAATCTCGTATCCTCAAAATCTTATATTGTCCGATTAGCAAAGAGTCGAAAGATTGAACACCTTTCACATGCTTCTTGTGGCTATTTACAGTGAGACCATATATGACTCTCTCCATAGTGCTATATAAGCAATACGGATCCCACTAAAGTAATGTAAGGTTGTACTGGTGATTTATTGAAACATAAGCGCAACTATTGAGATAATGATTTTAGCATATGCTGAGATATTGTTTGTTTTATGTTAGAATGAATTAAAACTAATTCTTAGATTATACCAACTAGACTCCAATTTTGAAGCTTCGTAGACATCCAGTCGTTAAAAAGATCGCTTATTTCAATTCGTCCCTTAAAATTTTCAAAACACGGACTAGGGCTGATAATTTAATGACACGAATTTGCTTTGTCTATGGAAATGGACATTAATAAACTTGAAAACATTATAAATGCAAAATAAATCCATTCCTTAGCATGTACAACAAAATTGGGATCTTCTTCAACGACACGTTATTGAGAACAAAAACTTGACATGCGAACTCGGAACTGATGGCCGACGTTGGGCCTAATATCGGGCCGCAAGGCCCACAACTGAAGTCATTTGGGCCACTAATTGGGTCGGGCTGAACTCGGCCCAGATGAAACAGCGAGAGGAAACAAACCCTCCTCCGCGAACGAACTTATATAAACGCTTAACCCCATTTCGTCCTTAGGGTTTCACAGTCGCAGGACCAGAGCATTCGCCGAGCCGCGAGAGGACCTCCGATCAAAGCAATGGGTGAGAGACGACGATCGTTTCGCCTCTGCTTCTGTCAATTTTCGTGGATATCTCGCATGCTGTCTTGACATTTTTGCGACTTGAACTTGCCTCTCGTCTTGAAATTGAATCGTGACAGCGAGGATCAAGGTGCACGAGCTGAGGCAGAAGTCGAAGGCCGATCTGCTGAGCCAGCTGAAGGACCTCAAGGCCGAGCTAGCCCTCCTCCGCGTCGCCAAGGTCACCGGTGGTGCGCCGAACAAGCTGTCCAAGATGTATGTGGCTTTACTCGCTTGCTTTTTTTAACGGTTCGATGGTCTAAGTTAGAGCTTCATGTGTTTGTTAGATGGTAATGTTGGGTTTGGGATGATTATGAGCTTTGTTTATGCTGGTGAATTTGGGTTTGTGGCACATCTTGTCAGTCAGAGGATGCTATCTTGTTGCTGTTTATTTGATGGATGATGAATGGATTGGTGATGAGTACTTTCTGGTAATGGGTGGCGGAAGCACCTTTGAGTTCTGTACTGGATTTCGGTTGGGTTAATATTCTTTAAAGGCATTGGAAATACGGAAAAGCTCGATTGGTCGATGAATCTCAAGTAAATAAAATGCAAAGATCGACGTTTTGCAAATACCCTATTGAAACTTCTAATTGCAGTTATGGTAACTTAATGGGTATGATTCTGCAGTGGGCAGTTTTTCCAATTGGACATAGGGGAATTAGTGCTTTGTTTTAATGGGTTTCTAATCTTCAATTGTTGCAGAAAGGTGGTGAGGCTGTCGATTGCACAAGTCTTGACTGTGATTTCACAGAAACAAAAGGCTGCTTTGAGGGATGCTTACAAGAATAAGAAGTACTTGCCCCTTGATCTCCGTCCCAAGAAGACCAGAGCTATTCGTAGAAGGCTAACAAAATACCAGGTAGTGATTTGCTCCTTATTTCGAAGTCTTATCTCTAATTGTTGAGAGCATCTTCCTTCTGGAATTGCTTGCAAACTTAAAAAGATTTTTCGCATGGATATTCTAAAAATGGCCAGTATTGGTTTATTTGGATGGTACTTTGCTTGTTCAGTGTTGTGAAAGCAGGACATTGCTTGGTGATGTTATTATTTTGGGATGAGTAAAAATTTCAAAGGGGTCAAGTTTTAATAATTAGATATGTGAACCATCTGGCTCCTGCTGGACCATATGCTGTTGCAAGATGCATGATTTTTCTCTTTATGATGGACCATATGACGTGCCTTTTGTATCCTCCAAATTTTCTTTTGTTTATATTGTATACTTTGCATACTTCACACCTCCCATTTATATCGAGAATTTAAAACTGTCTTTACATCTAAAGATTCTTCTAAACTTTTATATGCACTTCATGAATTCTTAGAATTTTTGTGACGAGTTTTTCTGATGAAGTTATGTGTGCTGGATCTCTTCTCCAAGTTGTCTTCTGGTCATTCATCATTTGCTTAAATCAGCACGATACATTTATCTATAAAGCATTGGTTCTAAGACTGAGTTTCCATACCTTGCTTCTGCTCAGGCCTCTTTGAAGACAGAGCGCGAGAAGAAGAAAGAGATGTACTTTCCCCTGAGGAAGTATGCCATTAAGGCGTAGTAGGGATATCGCTCACGTTGTATTGGAGCTTTGCCTTTTACAAGTCTTTTGGTTGGTCAAATTTTCGGGTTATCTTGATCCCGCATCATAGTTGGACGACAAGAATCTAGCTTTGGCACTTTATTTTTTCCCCAGCGAGGACAATTGTCAGGTCTTTTGTCTTTTTGACTCTATGAATTATAACTAGTTTTGAATCCTCAACAAGTGATGATCATGATTTGAGAAGCCCCGTGTGTGTGTGTTTTCCAATATCAAATTTATGTGATGGTTTATCAATCTTACATCGAGTCTTACATGACACACGGAACACTTCACCTGATAGAAAATGTCCATATAATGTTGGGTTATTTCATAGACAAAGAATAGGGTGTAACAAATCCATAGGCACCACAGCCATGATTCTGGAGACACTTAGCAGTGATGGTTAGGGTGTCGCCTGTTAGTTCAGTGCGACACAGCTGTGAATCTGAGGCTTTGCTAGTAAGGTGTGCAGTGGACGCTTCTCTAGTGAAATGTGAGCGTAGTTGTTATAGGCGAGAGTCATGCCAATAGTTTAATTTTGTCAGTGAAATACAGTTTGCTATCATTAGTTGGTACTCGTAAGTGTTGAACGTATTCTTCGTTCTTCCCTGCAAATTAAAACTGGTTCCATGCAATGTGTCAATGGGTAAAAAATGAAGCCCATCAATTGACCCAACCTTAAGTGAACTACGCGGGCATTAGCCATGTTCGGAGCTTGGCGGCATTGGTCGTCTCGATCTCTCCCAACATTCCCCTCATGCCTAGAAATGAGAGGCTCCGGTAGGCTCTAAGTACTGGTGAAAAGACTTGAAGCTTCCAATGGCGAACCGGCCACACAAGCAGCAAAATCAAGTTTGTTTCATAAATGAAAGTTGTACTTCTAACATAAAGAGACCGAGAGAACGATGTTGTCATGGTTTCACTATACACAAAAAGGAAAATAGCAAAAAACATAGAGAGTGAATTATCAACATATGTAACTCAACCTTGGATTTCGCGGCAAAATAAGAACTCTAGCCCATAATCCCAACTCACCTATGTTGAACCTGTAATCCTGCCAACAAAAGATCAATTAAACTGAGATCACCCGTATTCTAATCTCTATCAAATACATACTGAAGTAGCTAGAAGGAAAGAGGAAAAGATGAAAGGACTTCTCACCTTCTTGAGTTCACTGAGGATAATGACTAGAAACCGAAAAACGCACATGGCAAGAATTGTTTGCACCGCTACCGATATTAGCCTTCAATTCATGGCCCTTTTCATTAGTTCCTGATGTATATAAGTTTTTAAAAGCATGTCATATTTTATGAACTCCAGTGGGAAAAAATGCAGCTCTAACTTCTATTAATTTAACTGTAAACAAACCCCGAAAAAACATGGAGATTGCTTAATAACCAAATAGAAATTTCACCACCGGTTGAGAATGTATCATTTTGGTGACTACCGGACGAGTTCACGATAAAATCAGCACTTATCACAAGAAAGTATTCTACGGATACACCATGAGACAGTGATAATGTGGGGTATCCCATCGCCACTATTACCCACGTGTTATGAATCTCATCTTACTCGATGTCACATGTGTATGCAACCACGTCTCACTTTCACGTGATAAATCCGTCACTTGAAATGCTGTCTCCTACGTTATCTGTGGTTGCGATTGGATAGTTTTTATTTGGAGTCGAGGTGGTAAGCGAGTGGAGATTGCTGATGCTTGTGAGCATGGAAGCCCAATGGATTGAAACATGTAAAATGAACGGACAGATTCTATCCATGCAAAAGTCAAAAAGTCGTCGGAACATCTTTGTCATTCAAACATTCGGGCGCTCTGTCCACTCCAAGGTTCCTTTTGTCGATAGCTGGTTCAAAGCTCGCAGTACTTGATCCTCATTCTCTCGATATTTCCCATGTCGAGGGGGCGATGAATGATCAACATTAGCGTTGAAAATATCCCACGGGCCTGCAATTGGAAGGCGACTTGGAAAATTTGTATGTCCTGTCCCTCCCCGCAATTAGAATTGAAGTTGAAAAGTAATCTTTCACATAACTTCCTAGCTAGTCTCGGACAATACTCTCTCTCTCTCTCTCTCTCTCTCTCTCTCATTTTTTAAATCTAAAACTAAATAGAAATATTGAAATTCGTATGATATTGTCATAGAAAAAGGATCTTAATTTAGAAAACGGTCTTAAATTGTTTAAGCATTCCAATTTCGAATAATAGAAAATTTTCCTATTTAAAAAAACTTAGATATTGTTTAGGCTAATGTGACACATTTATGTCATTAAATTGATGCGTGAGACCCATTGGAAGTTCGCACTTAGTAATAGTAATAAATCCTTCGCACCCACCGCGCACGTGCCAAATAGGAGATGGTTGCAGGTCGGGCTTTTAGTAGGAGGATGGAGATGGTTAATTTGAAAGGTGAAGTATGTGCTTCATGAAAGTAGGGAATTTGTTAGGCAGCTACTTAGAGATATCAAATGTTTGTTGCAATTATTATTAATTTGCTCTTTACTTTTTTATATTGAAAATAAGGATATTTTTGTGATTTGAAGAATGGACGCCAAATTTGAAATTTGGTTTTATATCTAGAATAGACAGATAGATAGAAGATTGCTCACAATGAAAAGAATATCGATCCTAATCTCTCATTTGATTAACAAAAGAATAATTCTCTATAGCACAATTTTAAATGTTGGCATTCGTGCATTTGAGTTGTGGAACTTGGAGGGTCTAGTGGCATTTCTTTTCTTCTTCTTTTTTTTTTTTTTTTCCATTTTTAGCGGTTGGATAGTGTCCAGGCCAGCTTTTGTGCACCTTGATGAGTCCACCCACCCAAGCGATTTTAAGGACATATTTCCTGGCATCAACCTGGTACAATCAAGATTTTACTATTGGGGTGCTCCCAACAAAACTTGAATCAAAACTATAAGGAGAGGAGCAATCTTACCATCCAAGCCAAGACCTTATTAGTAAGGTTGAATAATATTGGGGAAAAGTACCAAAAAAGTCATAAACCTATTGCATTGGTATAAATTCAGTCATAAATCTTTTTAAATTGATACCAATTCTATTCATCGGACCAATTTTGGCTGAAAATTGTTGATGTAGACATCGGCCGTCCTACATCGCACTGCTAGAACTGACATAGACATTTTATTTAATTATTTAATTATTTTTTCGATTTTTTCTTTTATAAATTTTTTCTTTTTTTCCTTCTCTTTTTCCTTCTTTTCTTTTTTTCTTTCCCATCTCTTCCCTTCACCGGTCGCTAGCCTCCGCGATGGCCAGTGGAGGTTGCCGGCGAGGGCGTCTCGACCCTCGCCCTCGTTGACGGTCGATGTCGGCCATCATGGAGGCTGGCAACCAATGGAGGGAAGAGATAGGAAGGAAAAAAATAAAAGGGAAAGAAAATAAAAATTCAAAAAATTTTAAAAAATAAAATAAAATGTCAGCTTCGGCCATGCCACATAGGCTAGCCGGTGTTCACGGCAGCAATTTCCAATCAAAATTGGCCGAATGGATTGAATTGGTACTAATTGAAAAGGTTTAGGACTAAATCGGTCCAATCAAAAGGTTTAGGACTTGATTGGTACTAATGTAATAGATTTATGACTTTTGCGGTAATTTTCCTAATAATATAGCGATAGTATGGTGGGAGAAAATGAAGCGGTCAAAAATGAGAAAAACAAAAGAAGTAACTAAGAAGTTACGATTTAGATTCTTGCACATCTAGACTAGGTTCAGTTCACGAGATTGATCGAGAAGGTCAATGAAGGTCCAAATGAAACTCGAAGTGCACGGTACACCAATGACCTTCTGAGAACCTCCAAAACCTTCATACACACACCTCAAATCTCACTCATTCACGCACGTTTCCTTAAATTGGCACTCGTTGATCTCAATGAAAACTACTCCAGCCTTTTGCCTTTATTTTTTTTCTCAGGATTAGTCCAAAACAAAATGTCCGATTGACCAACCCTACTTGGTTTGATTATACTCCCAGTTGTTATCTTAGGCCGGGTCATATTTGATCTCCAAGCGATTTTTATTTCGGTCAAAAATCAGCATTTTGATTCGTTGGATAGTGGGGATTTCTAGGTAAACATTCTTATATTCTGACTTAGTCGCAATTCTCTCGAACGTGTACAGTGTACTCGGAAAAATCGCTATCCTTTTCGCTATGCTTAGTCATGATTGCGATCTTTTTGTGAGAGTTTCTGCGTAATCAGGTAAACGAGACAGATCATTGATGTGCAGTCGCTGATTATCTGCTAATTATCCCAATAAGAAGCGGGTTACACATACAAGTGACGGTGAACATTGAATTGAAATGTGCGGAAATGGTGGCATTTTATAATTTTCTCAGACCGTTTACTTAGGATGGGAAATGTGAGCAAATCTATATTGTTGGCCTCCTTTACTTTATTTCTTTCTTCTTTATTCAATGTTTGGGACAAGTGGCAGCTCCAGATTGATCTTTGACCATGTCGTTGCTTGCCAGGGAGGGACTGAAGCTACAATAAATACGATACATCCATCTACTCGTATATGTACGTCTAATAAATTTTGCATTTTGAGCCGCAATGTCTTCCTTGACCGAGAGATATATATATATAGTCCGGATAGAACTTTAGAACTTTGGCCATTTCGCTAACGAAGGATAGATTTATTTCTTTATTTTTAAGCGCTACAAGAATTTGTGACGCTCCAAGCACAGTTTGTGGTGACTGCTCACACCTTCTATAGAGCAATGCCAGAAATTTGAACAAAAATTATAGAGACCAGCGCCAAAGAGCTTACGCTCTCATGTATCATATATCGGTCTCCGGATTGAAAGGAGGTACCGATGCTCGTTAGCATTACAAATGCTGCATGATCACATGATTTTTTGTACTTCAGGTTCTCCATACATTTGTTGCTTCTAGAATTACTTTGTTGTGTATCATGAAATAAACTCAGAGAGCGAGAGGAGCCGTCGTGACGGATCGGCCATTGACAACTTCAACATAAAAAAAAATACAAAAATAACTTACTAGATTTTTGTAAGTCATCGTTCGCTTTATAACGGAATTGAAGTAGGTGAGCAAAGGTCTCAGTTTATGAAGAAAACAACTCCATAAACAAAGGTATGAAACTAGTGCCCTCCAGATCAAGTCACCGGATTCTTTGGGAGACTTTGAAAAAGAGAAGCCAAATGAGGTAAAGCAGTTCGTGATTCTGTATTTGAATTCGAGATTTTTTTTTTTTTTTTGATAGAGAAAGAGTCTACCTGACAAGGATTACTCCACATTTTCCAGGGTGTTTTGCAGCCGGCAATTGTTGCCATGTCCTGCTCTACATACAAATCCAGTGGAAGCTATACTAATTGCTAGATGATGTAATATTTAACTAGCAACTAGAAAGTACCAAACCAGAAAAGAGAAGCATTACAAAAGTAGCCTCTACTCAACCAACCCTTTTTGACCAAACACCCCTCATTTTCTCTTGAAATCTTCCACTGACTGGCCCAAACAGTCGACTATCTGCCGTCTACAAATCCAAGTAAACCACCCCATGAAGTGGAAACTTTCATCTAACCACCCTCCTTATAAATACCCATATACATGAGCAAATCATACATACAACAACCTCTCTCTCTCTCTCTCTCTCTCACTCTCTGTGAGTGTGTGTGAGCAACAAGAAAAGGAGAAAACTGAAAGGCTTAATGCCAACCATAGGAACTCCAAGAGAGAACAGAGTCATGCCAAGAAAAGGCATATCGAACCTCTTCTCGTCCTCCAAACCACTCTCTCCTTCTTACTCTTTTCCAAGCCCTCACATTCGATTTGCATCTAAACGCACATTCTCGGAGTCCATGATGGAAGAGAACATAGAAAATGCCAAGTCCATCATCACTAGATGGGACTTGAACAACTCCAACAACACAGTCCCCTCTCTCTTCCATGACAACAGAAGAGAATCCGTGCAGTTTCTCAAATCCGTCAAGGACCTGCGGCGAGCCATGGATTTCTTACTCTCTACAGGCTCCAATTCTGATAAGCTCGTTCTTGCCCAAAACCTGATGCAAATTGCCATGAAAAGGCTTGAAAAAGAATTCCACCATATACTGTCCACCAAGTGGAACCAACTGGATCCTGAGTCGATTTCGGGCCAATCCTCAGGTGGATCAAGCACATTTCGCGAAATCAAGGAGGAATCTTCTGGGGAGCTGACCACTGAAGCGGGGCCCATCTCAGAACTTGCCATGGTGGACCTTAAGTCCATAGCAGATTGCATGATTGGTTCTGGCTATGGTAGAGAGTGTGTCAAAGTTTACAAACTCATCAGAAAGTCCATTACCGATGAAAATCTTTATCAACTTGGGATCAAACGATTCAGATCCGCCCAGATTCAAAAACTAAGCTGGACTGCGCTTGATCACATGATCAAAAACTGGCTAACTGCAGTGAAGGTTGCAGTGAAAACAATCTTCAGAGGCGAAAAAATCCTCTGTGATCATGTTTTCTCAGCATCCCACGCAATCAGAGAATCTTGCTTCTCTGGCATCACCAAGGAAAGAGCAATCAATTTATTCAGATTCCCTGAAATGGCATCCAGAAATAAAAAATCGACAGGAAAGATCTACTGTTTCAGGGAACTCTATGAAGCAACGCTTGAACTCTGGCCAGACATTGAATCAATATTCAGCTATGAGTCCACCTCAGCAGTCAATTTACAAGCACTCTCCTCACTAGTTAGACTTGGCAAGACGATCCACAACATTATTGCGGAATTCGAGTCCACCATTCAGAACGACTCTTCCAGGATAACGGTTCCTGGCGCTGGGGTCCACCCCCTGACCCAATCTGTCATGGCTTTCATTTCCTCCCTCGTCGATTACAGCGAAATCCTCTCTGAGATTCTTTCTGATCACCCGCTGCCAAATAACTTTCCCATGCCAGAGTCATATTTTGAGAGTCCTGGCCAAGAAGATGGCCAGACGCCAGCTGTGCCAGTCCACCTGGCACGGCTCATGCTAGTTCTTCTATGCAAACTAGATACCAAAGCCGAGCTGTACAAGGATGTCTCTTTGTCCTACCTCTTCCTAGCAAACAATCATAACTTTGTTGTCGAAAAGGTTAAAATGACCAACCTTAAGTACCTGCTTGGCCACGAGTGGTTCTCAAGGCATGCTAGGAAAGTCGAGCAATATGCATCAAGCTACGAAACACTTGCTTGGAATAAGGTATTCTCATCGCTGCCTGAAAGCAACTCTGCAGGAACATCTGTAGAAGCAGTGAAGGGTATTTTCAGGAAATTCAATGCAGCCTTTGAAGAAGCATACCAGAAGCAGACTTCATGGGTCATACCAGACAGGAAATTGAGGGACAAAGTAAAGGTGTCAATTGCAAAGAAACTTATACCAGCATATAGAGAATTTTACCACACTTATTTAGGTATGCTGAGTGGGGAAAAAGACGTGGGAGTCCTGATAAGGTTTGGTTCTGATGATCTGGAAAATTATTTGTCGGATCTGTTCCATGGTATCATGGTATCAGGGAGCTCTTCCTCGTCCTCTTCTTCACATTCACAGGGTTGCTTACCCAGATGAAATAATGAATTGCAAGTTTAAGTACAAATGACCATTCAACTCTGAAAAGTTTTCAATTTGTCTGTTGAAATTCTTAAATGGGGAAAGGCAGAACCAATCAGGCCTAGTTGAGTGGAGGCATGTTAATTCACTTCAATTGTTCCACATCCTGCTATTCCACTCTTCAGCATTGCTTTCAGGCAGATTTAAATTCATAGACCATTGTCTTCCATCCAAAAGCAGTTAAACCTAGTTTGAAAAATTGTTATTCTGTATATATTTGTTATCAGAATACTTGAGGAAAAAGGAAGAATCATTCCTAGTATTAGGGCTAGTTTATCTAGCATTAACTATAAGTAAAAAGTACTTTTTTTTTTTTTGCTTTCCGTCAATATTTCATATTTTATCTAAATTTCAAAAAATTATGAAAAAATTATATGTCAATTAACATGAACACATGTATAGGTTTTCAAAATTAGATATTTTGGGTCAAGAAAGGGTCAAAGTGCATGCAAAGCAAAATTTAAGTTAACCAAAGTGCATGCAATACAAGATTTAGATTAAGCAAAAAGTAAAACCTAAAGTCAATCAAAACACCGCCCTTAGTTAGGTCAAATGAAGAATGTAACTTGAATTAGGAAATTTGAGAAAATTATAACATGCTAATATCAGGTCAAACCATCAGCTGAAGAACCCAATTGATAGACTCAGTCTATAACAGACAAACCGGCAGAAATATGAAAACAAATTTTATTACATCATACGTACAATTCTTTTTATTTTAAATGCAGTTGCTGATTTACACTATATGATGACTTGCACTTCACATTCTATCTAATCTCGTCACTTCCCAAGTTGAAGCTGAAAAGTATAGTAGACATGGATTGAAAGAATTTAAATTCCTAGCCGAGAATAATTTTGGAAAATTCACACTTGATATTCCTCTTACACTAGCCGCTTGCCATGGTCAACATGTAGAGCTAGACAAGCTGATTTGCACAAATTTCTAGCTCAGCACTTGTTCTGTTTGGGACGACCTTTACTTTTATTTATCTCAAATTATTAAGCTCATGCAATTTGACGTTATTTTATGCAAAGTACATGAGATTTTTCAGAACATATAATATTGACATGCTGGTTCACATATAATTTTATCATGATTATTTAAGAAAAGCGAAAAGAAAAGCATTAGCTTCAAGGATTTTCTAATCTGTCGCAGAAAGCACAGGAAACATAATAAATCCGAATCAGGGTCAGAACCAGTTGAGGCCAATTGAACTTCAACTCATGGACTTGGCCTAACTAATACTCTTTTGAGATGGGTCCATTGGTGAAGTTTTCACTAAAATTTTGTTCAAGCGCTAGAAGAGTGTAAACACTTTTAATGAACCAATTTAAACTCAATGGCTTCTCTTGTGCTGTAACATTTTTGCTTTAACCAAGAAAAGCAACATAGAGTTTCTATATAATTCTTCATTAGAGTAGAGCATATTCTCATACATATATAGAAACTTTACTCTAAGACAACAAGAATATATAAAGTCCTCGTACCTCGTGACAGACCCAATCTGAAAAGTTAAAACTTTTCAAGGAGGAATGAAGAAAGAAGACATGCAAGGTTCTCAAACTATTTTAAGGCTGCACTGGCATGTTTCCAGAAGACAAGATGAACAACATATATATTTAATATTGAGCAATGCTCCATTGTACAATTATGAAAAAGAAGAAAACAAATTCAATGAGCTTGCTAAGTTAAAGCACTGAATCATCGTATCTACAACCAGGAATATGATCTCTCCTGCACTAGAAAATTGGGGCATGAAATAAGGGGAAAGTTGCCCATGATTGTAACTAAACCAAAAAAAAAGCCAAAATTACATAAATCAAGTAAAATCAAAACTAGCCAACTACCATATCATTGACTGGCCTTGGAATGGATTGCCAACCTGTACATATCTGGAGAACATATTTCAGAGAATCAGAAGGCGTTTCCACTGTCCAGTTTGGGTAAAATTCACTTGGATGGAAAACGCCACATTCTCCAAACCCAGCTTGCAGCGATGCTTGGGCACCCTTCAAGAATGAATCTCCTTCAGATGTTATTAAGCCAGATACTGCCTGCTCCTTATCTGCTGCCTATAATTTCATCACAAAGGCAGTATTTAAATAGATGGAAAAGTCATAGTGCATACGGATCTACATTGTTATCAGGCAATTCCCCTCATCTATTAAAGGTCAGACTTAATGTTGAAAGGCGCTCCATCACTCCATATACTACTAAAAGCTTGTTTCTGCGTTGTAATCAAAATAACTTCTCTTTTGCCTATTCTCCCCCTTATTAACAACAGAAAGAACACACCAATAATGATAAATGATGGGGCTAAATACAATCCCGTCAAAAGAACAGCTGCAAGTGCTCTATGATCCTGAATCAGTTAAAAAGAGACCAATGACAATTCCTGCTAATTATATTACTCTTGGTCTCAGCTGTGAACCATATAGCATACACTTAATATCCTCAAATAAAGGCACCAATCAAACCCAATGGACTTGTGAGATCACCTACATTATTAAATTAATTTTGGCTCCCTCAAGCTATAAATTGTGCCATTCTCTAACTGTTTATGCTTTTGGGTTAATCTGCAGTTTACTCAACTTATGATGGTACCATAATAGAGATTGCTCACTTTCCCCAGCACCTGTTTATGAGTTTACCTATACTTTTTGAGTTTCAACAATTCGTTCACTCAGATGTGTTGGATACACATGCTTTAGGCTTTTGTCATCCAACAAGCATTTGTATGACGGAGTGTGCTGAAATGAAAAGGATTTCTATTCTCTAATAGCTTAAGAATTAGAGTAATAACTGTGCACCCAACTTAAATGTCAGATTTACATCTCAAGGAAAGATTCAGGAACTTCCTTAGAAAGGTTTAATGTCATATTCTTGTGGACATGATCCTATTTCTTCATCAGATATGTGGGTATATAGAATATTTCTCCAAGGAGTAGGCTCACCAATATACATATACAAGCTATATAGAGAAGCCAGATAGGAAAGCATAACCTCTATGTACTTTCTCTTGCATAGTCATAACCAATAAATTTCCATATGAACTGATAATCTTCAAGGAGAACTTATCTCATAAAATATTCAATCATGTAGTAACTACAACACAATAACAATTGCATTACCTTCTCAATGTAATACTCAAAAGTCTTTTTCTTTTGTCCCGCTTCATATATATTGCATTGCGAGAAAATCTGAAATAACAAGTGAGACCAATAAGGGAGGAAACAAGTGCATCTTGGACAGCACTGCAAAAATAGTTCTTCTCTGGAAACCAGGGACACATACCTGGGATTCTACACTCCCACAAACAGCATATATGCCCCAGTTTCTGGTATAATTGTTGTACAGATGAACTTTTCCAAACCTCACCCGAGGATGCCTTTGCCGCGTGCCATCAAAGAAGCAATGGTGGATGGTTACACGGATGCATCTATCCATAGTATGAGAGGGGTCAGCTCCAATAAGCATAGTCTTATCATGATTTGAAAAGTGACATCTGGCGTGGTACAAGAAGAACTGATTAGCATCTTTGGTTCAAGCACATAATCACATCATCTGAAGATGTGCAGTTATAAGGTTATGTGACTTATGTCAAATGCCCAACCTAGAAACAGTAATGTCAGTGCTCTGGCGGGTGATATCTATCAATCCATCATCATAATCACGAAGGCTGCAGCGGTCTATCCATATGTTCCTTGAATTTGGTTTAATTTGGATACCATCGACATCATGACCTCTACCACCTTCAAACTCCAGGTTGCATATTATGATATTTTCGCATTCCTTCAGTCTCAAGCCCTTGCCAGTGAGCTTTATCCTTTGGCCTCGCCCATCAATTGTCTTGTGAGATGACACGCTCAAATAAGATGAAAGACATATGGTACCCGAAACCTCAAAAACTATCCACAATGGCTCTTTTCTCCGGCATCCTTCTCGTAGCGATCCAGGACCATCATCTAAAGACAAAAGCGGCCAAAAAGCATGTCATGTAAACTGTATGAAACTAGATGACAAGATAAATGCTGAGCATCTGCGTATAAAACGATATAGCAAAGGTGGTTTCAGGTGAGAAAATCACTCAGATACGAAGCATTAAATGTCCTACGTCCACTATTGAAGTGATTAAATAGGATACACACAAAACTCGACACACCCTCCACCTAAAAATCAAATTTGCGTCAGAAATTATTTGACTCGAATGAGCTATTTGTTGTCCCTGTCCGTGTCATTTCCCTGATTGAAGAAATATCTATTAACGCAGACACTCGATCTCCGAATTATGGACAGCAAATTTCAGATCATAGATGGCCGAGACATGTTTTGAGCAGAAATAAACAACGTCCAGCTCTTCAAACTGCGCGACTTTTCTCGAAACATCCTATGTGAATTGAACATTCTGAACAGAAATGCAACAATCCTATGACATTACAATGCGGATTGTTCGCTCCGCACCGCAACGATGATGATCGAAGCCGGAGGAGCCAAAGAGCAACATCTCGACAGACAAAGGCGTCAAAACCAGCGAAACAAGAAATGACAACGAATCGCGCATCCTCAACAATCGAGAGGCAAACCGGAAGAAAAAAAGAGGAACGAGAGATTTAAGAGGAAGATCGAGAACACCTGAGAGAGAAGTGACGGGATAGAGAGGTCCATGGAGGCCGCCGACGGCCAACCGGCCGAATCCCTCGGCCCGACCGGCCATTGCTCTCAGGCTGAAGTCGACGTCGGAGTAGGGCAAGGTCGTCATGATCGTCTTCCTCAGGAAGCTCTGGTGGTGCTCATCAATGGCATGTCATTGGGGAAAATTCTGTCTTGTTATGACTAGCGAGAGCATTCTCCGGGCGATTTTTCCGTTGTCCAATATCGTCTGGCACTTTCTCCTAAATTTACGGTAAAATGATGCAAACGATTATGAAATTTTGATCCCATATATGCAATCTGGTCCCTAAATTTTGTATTTATTTAATCGTGTTTCTAAATTATTGATAAATGTTTGATTCAATTTCTAGGCTATATGAAGATGTTTAATGTTGTCCTTCCGTTAATTCAAGTTTGCGAAATCTACTGACGTGTCTCTCAATTTGAACAATAAAAGAAAAAAAGTAACACATGGTTCAAATAACGATGGACATGTTAAGGCCAAATTTTTTTTCTTTGTCTAAAATAGATGGATAAAATAATGGATACATTGATTCATCGTTTTTTAAAACCTAACTCAATATATAATAATATATGTTATCAAAATAACTTCTGATCAGTCATTTGAGCATACAAAAGGACTACTACGAACATTTACCAATATTTCAGGAACCACATAAAATAAATTATAAATTTAGATTCGACGTTGCGTATTGAGCCAAAAATCCAAGGGCCTTTTGTGTCGTCTTCCATTAAAAAAACTCAAGGATTTGTTAATTGCCTTATTATACATTCAATTAAGGAAATTGTTATCTTTAATTTGTTGTCTGCTTGGGGTTATATGCAATTAGTATATTGAAAATAAATAATCCTTTTAATGGGTATGGTTAAGCAATGCTTGAAGGACACTCATTAACAAGAGTTTTTAACAAAAGGCAGAAAAAGTAAAATGAACTCATACCAAAGAAGAAACACACTACCACTTTTTAAATTGACAAAAAAAAAAAGCACCAATTTTTTGCTTTAGCACAAAGATACCTATATGTTAACTTCCCGTCCAAATAAGCTTATTTGGCAGCTGAACATGGCAAATAGTGGTGATGTGGCAAATGACATGTCATTCGAGTGAAAATTAAGGTAACGACGTATACCAGACGATGTCATATGAATCTGAATTGCTGTTTAATTTTCTCGCTTCAAAACAACGTTGTTCGATAAACATCAACATCCTAATTTTCAATCTTATAACGCATCATTCCTATATCGTGGTTTGCCATGTTAGCTACCACATAAGCTTGCCTGGATAGAATAGTTCACCGGCGCGTGCTTTGGTCCCGGAACAAAAGTCAATATTTCTTCCTTCGTCAGTTTGAAAAGCGGGGTATTTCTGTCCCCAGAACTAAGCTCATGTCTTCTGACAATTAGCTTTTTAACAATTGAGTAATGAAATTATTTTGGGAGGACATCAATTGATCCTCGTACTTCTGTTCAATATTCAATTTGATGCTTGCTATTTTCTTCATTATAGCCAAGTTAATCCTTACTCCTCTTCTAGTGAGACCAGTTCCATCTTTCAAGCCAATTCGGTCCAATTGAGGTGGCAATTCGACTAAATTTTGTTGATGGGGGCTGCACACTGCACATCATTGCCACGTCAACAAAACTTGAAGATATATGAAAACATGAGAGGAAAAAAGAACAGACGAATATTGGATAAGTAGGCCATTGCAGAGGGCATGCTTATTCTCGCCAAATTCGATCGAGGCTCACTTGTTGGTAAATGTTATGTTCTTTCAAGGACATTCTTCTTTAGTCATTTGTTGATGATTCTCTTGCATTGTCTCTGGTTCTCCCCATGGCTAGCTTGATGTGTTTCAACCGCTTGCATTATGTTCTAGTTTTTCACCTGCATGTTGTGTTTCATGATCAGTGTGCTCCAATATAGATGGATAATAACAAAATCAAAGTGGCGGTAACGGGTACGACAGCAGCAGTTATCACACTAGTTATGGATGATTATAATCATTCTGAGGATCACATACCGAGAGAGCCTCATGCGAATCGAGATTATCAGAGAGAGTTATATACGAATCGTGTGTTACATAGTGGCCAATACTCACTGTATAAATCAAATATGGATGACGCCAAATGCTTTTTTAGAGCTTTGTAAGGCACTTAGTGCAAGTAACTTGTTGCGCTCTACCGTAAATGTTTCTATTAGGGAGCAAGTTCTAGTATTTTGCCATATCATTGGACATAATGTGAGGTTTAGAGTCATTGGGGGAAGATTCCATAGGTCAACAGAAACCGTGCATAGATATTTCAAAATCGTCTTGCAAGTGATTTTGAAATTATACAAGCATGTGGTGAAAGAATCGAGCAATTCCACTCCTCCTGAGATGAGTAACAGTCGAATGTTTTATCCATATTTTAAGGTATGAAATTTGGGAAAAAAAAAGTCTTTACTCATTGTTTGAGAAGTTTTATTAGTATTTAGTTGGTAACTATATTGATTATTTTAGGATTGTGTCGAAGTAATAGATGGAACTCATGTATAGGCATTAGTCCCTCTTGAAATTCAAGGAAGATTTCGTGGTTGGAAGGATGGAACAACACAAAATGTATTAGTTGCTATCACATTTGACTTGAGATTTTCTTATGTATTAGCTGGTTGGGAGGGCACTGCACATGATTCACGTATTTTATCTGATGCGCTTTCAAAGCCGAATGGATTGATCATTCCTAGAGGTAAGAAAATGGAATTTATACACAATATTGGAATTGAGCTTAGTATCTTAGTAATAAACTTATTTATAACTCGTAGGAAAATATTATCTTGCTGATGCTGGTTATGTAATCCAAAATGGCATAATCTCTGCCTATTGTGTGTTAGATACCATTTGAAGGAGTTCAGTGATTGCCCACCTAGAAATGAGAAGGAACTATTCAATTTGCGCCGTTCATCCCTAAGAACTGCTGTCGAAAGAGCGTTTGGAGTCTTAAAGAAGCGTTTTCGAGTATTGGATTCTGAACCTTTTTGGTCATTTGGAACACAGGTCGATGTTGTCTTAGTTTGTTGTATCATTCACAATTTTATTATGGGATTTGATCCCAATGACTCTATCATGGAAGAGATGAATAGACAAATGGAATCTCAAAGAGAAAATCCAAGACTCCAACTTTCTCATAAAGAGGAAAAGGAGGAAAATAGGATATGGGCATAAAAAAGGGTTGGGATTGCACATGCAATGTGGATTAGTTATTAGAATATTAGAAGAAGCCAATAATTTTCCTTTTGTTTCTTTTGAATGCTTTATTTAGAACATGCGGTTTCCATTCCTTTAATGTTAATCATCTTTAAATATTTACTAAGCATCCCTCCTCATCATATTTTTTCTTATTTTGCTGTTTAAAATTGTTACGTAGTTATCATCATGGGTAAAAATAAGGCAAGAGAGAAGGTCAAGCAATTTAGGTGGTCTAAGCCTATGGAACTTGTTTTACTTGAAATTCTTGCCGATGAAGCTAGTAAAGGAAATAAGCCTTCGAGCGCATTCAAACCCTCTTCAATTGCTTGAGTTGTCAATACAATGAATGAGACGTTTGCCATTGGTTGTGAGCCCGACCACGTTGAGAACCATTTGAAGACAATCAAAAGCAATTGGAAGATGATTCAAATTGTATGTGGCAAGAGTGGATTTAATTGGGATGACAAGTTGAAGATGGTCATAGCTGGGAAAAAGGAATTTGTTCAATATGTGACGGTAATTTTTCTCATCACTTTTCATGGAAAAAATGTTATTGCAATGGTTGGTAAGATGCTTTATGGTTTTGAGGTGGCTGTTTTTGTTTTATTTCTATTCTGTCCTAACTTGTATGCTCTGATTTGGTGTCCTTTGATTGGACAAGATACTGCAGAATGGCTGCTATTCATTCTTTATATTGACAACAAGAACTTTATTTTGCTAGTGTTAGATTGAAATTGCTTTATTGGCAATGTTTAGAATATCATATCTAGATATATCTTTGCCTGACTTGTATGAGATGACACCTTTTGATCGATAATATTGGCTGTAGAGTTTGATTTGTAGATTATTTTGGCTTTATACTGCTTCATATGTATGGAAACTTTAGTTTTGCATCTCCCACACTATCTTTGCCCATAATAATTGAATGAATGTTGTGCATATTACAACTATCTAAATTGTTTCGTTTGACTTTTTGTGGATTATCTGCATTGACAGGTTCACCCTTCTCATGAAAAGTATATGAATAAGATGATTGATATGTATGATGAGATGGCATTGGTGGTTGGGAGAGATATGGCAATTGGAAGCTTTGCTAAATAGCTCGGAGACATAGATGTGACAAAAGTTGACTCCTCACCTGTTGATTTAAATGATGACTTCGATGAGCTGATGAAGGGATAAAAAACATCTTCATCTAAAATGCCTTCGGAAAAGAGGTCTCACAAAAGACAAAGATGTTCCGACAATGATGATAAGTAGAAATGCTTTCAAAACAGCTTGGAGCGATGGCATCGGCGATTGAGTCGCTTAATCAAGACAATAGCCACTACTATAAACTCTACAACGAGGTGATCAAAGTGGTTGGATATGATGAAGATAACCTTGTATCCGTTTTCGACTATCTAGTTGAGAATGAAAAAATTGGAAAGGCATTCATGGTGAAGAGTGCGCATCATCAAAAAATTTGGATTGATAAATTTCTAAGCAAAGGAGAACATAATTAGTGATAGATTTTAGTGAGCTTTGTTACCGAAAGACTCATGTTTTTTTTTTTTCCAATTTTGTTATTGTTAGTACTGTGAGACTTGTTGTTGAACTGTTGATAGCAGATTTGTTGTTGTGTTACTTGTGGGTCGATGTCTTGGGTTCTGAGATCTATGTCTTTTTTGCTCTTACTTGTGTATCCTAGGCAATTTATTATCATGTTGGTGAAAGTGCTAATGACGGTTTCTCTTCAATGGTTTGACTGGTTGCATCTGATAATTGCCCATGACAGAGCAAGGTTAAATTTTGCTATATCAAATTTTGTAAACATACCATACAATGATGCACCATGACTATTTGGTGAAGCTTCTTGAAATACAATGGTTTGTACCCTATAAATGAGTAAGGGCCAGAAAAAAAAAATGAGTAAGGGCCAAAATTTTACTCATCAGAGCTAGACTACTTAGAGAAGGGGCAAAAGGCCGTCAATGGGGAATTCCCCCTTAATCCACCCTCCTGAATCTACTCCTCACATTTTTGGAAAACATTTTCCACTTTATTTTCAGGTTTTAGCCAAACTCTGAGAAATGAAGTCATTTTCTTGGAAAATAAGGGAGTGAATGATAACCATTCTACTCCATAAATCAATTTCTAGCAAGAAGTTGATTTTTCTACTTCTATTTCAGAAGTTGATTTCTAGAGTAGAATTGCGTTTGGTAAAACATGATAATTTTTCTCATTCTGAAATAGAAATGCGTTTGGTAAAACAAGATATCAATTCTCATTATGGAGTAGTTTTTCTCATTCTACAGTAAAAATGTGTTTGCTATTCCCGATTCGCAACAAATGTCGTCCGAACACTTTTGCCAAAAAAATTTCATCTTAACATACCATCATTTAAAAAAAAACTCATTAATATACAAGGCATTAAATTCACGTCAAATTTAATGCCAAAATGCTACAGAACTTCGGAATTGAAGCGCGAAATTACAAAAATGCCACAGGAATAGAAAGAATGGCTACAAAACCCAACAAAATGACCCACAAAAAAAAATTGACGTCGACCACAATGTTGCGGTGAGTTTTGACTAGCGGCCGATTCCACACAAAGAACCCGCAAATTTCATCTCATTTCTAGTTTGCCAATAGAAAGTGCAAATGCATGGGTCACATGACATTACATGAAAGCAAATCCTGAATTACACATAATACAAATGTAGCATACAACATCACATTACGAAATGCATTATAATGACTCCACAAATTCAAGTAATGAATTCACAAAATACAACACGGACGTTGTTACTTTCTAACAATTCTCTCAAAATAATGATGAAAGTACAATACCAATCTCGACAAAGCAAAGGTCATGGAATCAACGGCAATTTATTATCCCTTGCCATTTTATTGGCAATTTTTTTCCTAAGTCTTGCCATCTCGTTGCCCTCCTCGATTGTCACTACATCGTCTGAATCATCATCTTCTGTTGCAGCTTTTGTTGATGCACTGACATAATGTGGATCTCTATTTATGGATAAGTTCCTATCCATCTTGTCTTGATCACAGATGTAATTATGTATAGTGCAACATGCAATGACAATATGTGCTTGCTTTCGAATGCTAAATGGTGGCATGTGTTTCAAAATGAAGAAGCGATTCTTCAAAGCCGCAAATGATCTCTCGATGATATTCCTCAATGAAGAATGCTTATAGTTAAACATTTCTTTTGCTATTATAGGTCTCCCACCTCGTCTGAATTCAGGTAGATGCTACCGTTGACCTTTAAATGGTGGTAAAAACTCTGGTGTTGTCCCATAACCAGAATGTACAATGTAGTATTTGCCTACAACCAAGTCTTTCAAGATTGATCATGCAATTCCATCTTAGGAAGCAATAAACACAAATACTCGTAATTCAGCAAAGTAATACCTATGGGTGGTCGAGGAAATTTGAGGTTAGGATCCTCGAGTGCAGTAGACAACACTCGACAATCATTGGCCGATCCTTCCCAATCGGCATACACAAAAGTAAATTGCATATCAAAGGAACACAGACATAGCACGTTCTGAGTCGTAGTGCCCTTCCTACATCTAAATCGTGTCTGATATCGTTGAGGTATGGTAGCATCAACATGGGTGCCATCAATAGCGCCTACGCACCCCTGTCATAGTATATACATTACACCAAATTTCTACCAAAATTAATGAAATGGTGAAAAGAAGCATATAAGGTACATACCTGGAAGTAATGATTATGCTTTGGGTCCATAGAGATTTCATTGGGGACATCATTAAATGAAGGTGGTACAATAATCTCTTGCCCTAATTTCGGAATAGCTTTCAACACTTTTGCAAAATACTTGCTAATAGTTTCTCCTGAATGTTGAAATCTCTCACATAAAGATCTGTTGAAACTTTTGTAACAAATCATATATAAGAATATGGCTAATTGTTCATCTACCCTAGTATATCGGCTGTCTTTCAACCAATCTCTTGACTTCAGCAAACCACAAAGGTTATTAAAAACATGTCTCTCCATTCGAAAAGCTTCATACACTATGTCTGAATGACCAGAAAGAACCTTGTGTATCCATTCGGCTCCTGTCAATACATTATCCCTTATTGGTTCTCTCGTGCGAATGGATATATCCAGCATAACAGTACTCAACCATGCCAATAGTATATGCATATCATGATCACCAATGATTCGTTCACCTGGTACAATTGACTCAATTGATGCTACACGATCATCATTAGACATGCTAATTTGATCCTCCTCCATATTATCTAAGCCATCACACGAAAGAAAAACACACTGTTAAACATGTAACTTAGCAAGGCACTACATATGGTACGCTGAACAGATAATAACGGAATCCAAACACATTAAAAGCAAGGTCATAACAACACGACATTTGTTCACAAAAAAAGCCATTGTCTTAAACAATTAAGTGAAATTCCTAAATGAACACAAAATGCAAAATGAAAGCATAGGCCAACAACTACTGAAGAGCCTCAAGAAATCCCACTCTCATATCAGGAAGACATGTAACGAACGCCTCTCTCATAGCCGAATCACATGATGCAAAGTGGTGCACAGCTTTGATGTATAACCTCCCGTCCAAGCCCCCGTCCAAGCGCATGGCATTCAGGATAGCAGTCACGGCTGATACGGAAAAGGCGTCTACAAGTGCCGCGGCCTGGAACGTGACAGAGGCACTTGATGTTGGAGTCGGATAAGTTTTGATCATTTCTTGAATAGCTTTGTAGGTCCCGGTGATGTCATATAAATGGCTCTTCCTCCTCCTCTTGGAATTTGGAGTCCTATCGAACCTATGGCTTGTACTAGGTGGGGTAGGGCTCGACGGCATGGGAAACTGGCCCTCATCGGCTTGGGCTTCGAAAAATTATTCCTGTTCGTGTTGCTGAATACCAACATTATTAACATCATCACCATCACCTGTACCCTCCGACGGCACCATGTTAGGAGCATTTCCTACTGCGAACTCCCCGGTAGCATATGTATCCCCAAACACAACACAAAGTTGGGGATACAAAGCAAACCCTTCTTTTCTGAACTTGGCCCATTCGCTATTAGCTTGCGTCGTTACCAACATAAAGACATAGAGACATCATATATAACATAATTGAAATTGAAAGTTACACTGGAAGATGACATAAGTAAGGTTGTACCTGGATGTGAGCTTCCCAAACAGTTTCATCTTCCACGCTTACCAAATTCTTTTCATGGTCCCATCCAAATCCCGATTGGGAAAGCAGCTTCTTGAAACTACCATACTGTTGCTTCAGTTTTTTATGCTTGTTCTTGAATTGAACCATAGTATAGTGAAGTCCTATTCGTTTGTTGAACTCACCCATAATGCTACTCCACCCTACTTTGTTGTAGATAGATGAGGTACGATTTCTTTTTTTCACCTCATCTACCATTAGACTTACAAACAATTCAGTCAAATGATCGGACTACTTTTCCATGTATGTTTCTTTGGAGGATGCCATCTTTTGGTAAACTGACTCAAAACAAATAATGGGACATTTAAAGCTATAAGAGAGCATAGACCACTCATACTTCTTATTACTTTGCAGATTCTCAAAGCCAAAATGAAAGTAGCGCAAATTAAGAACAAACACAACACGACACAGCACAGCACATGTTCATCCTCACTTCACTATCGCAACATCTTCTCTGAAAACCTATCTACTGATAATATGCAGCCAACTAAATTTATCACCCAACACCGCATATGTGGGGGACACAAACAGGTACGCGAATTACAAGCAAGAGCATCGAAAAGAAAGCATATATATCAAACGGGTAATGCAACACATCATTAAAACAATACAGCATTTTCTTCAGCCAACTCAATTCGAACATGAACGGCAAACCATACTCGAGATCCGTTTCAAATGGTGCTGCTATAAAACAATGAAAAAAAAACAAAAAATTGACTGAAACTCTCGGTTGTGAGAAACACACATCCTGCATGGGCGGAGGCTCGGCCTAGGCAGGGCGGCAGCTCGGTCGAGCCTCTGCCCAGGCAGTGCAGCAGCTCGGCCGAGCCTCTACTCAGGCAGGGCCGCGACTCGACTTGGGCGAGACTCGACCGAGCCACGCCCTGCCTGGGCAGAGGCTCGGCCGAGCCTCGCCTTGCCTGGGCCGAGCCTCACTTGGCCTCGCCCAGCCACGGCGGGGTTGGCAAAGGCCAGGTGACTCTCGGTGCCAGCGTTGGTGAAGCGAGGGGAGGTGAGACGGAGATCCAACCAACAACAAGCAAGCATTTGACCAACAAATCGTACAAATCGATAGCAAAACTTACGGATCTAAGGCTACGCGAGTGGGTATAGTAGGTTTGTAGAGAGCGAGGCAGGTTGAGAAGAGAGATGGAGCTGCGGGTGCAGAAAATCGGAGCTGTGGGTGTGCCGGAGCTACGGGTGCGGCGGAGCTTCGGCTGCGGCGTTCAGAGAGTTGCAGCTATGGCGTTCAAAGAGTCGTGGCTTCGGTGAGACTGATGAAAGCGAAGACCAAGATTGAATGAAAAGAAAATGAAAAAAAGAGGTGCTGTGATAAGGAGTGCAGAACTCAATCTTTCTCATGAGAAGTAAATTTCTCATAAGAAGTAAAAAAAATTTACTTCTCTTTTGGGTTCCAAATCTCATTCTAGAAGAGAAAAGTCATTTTGGAATAAAAAAGAAGAAGTAATTTTAACAAACGCATTTCTACTCCAGAAGTGAAAAAACTACTCCGGGAATAGAATAGTGAAAATGCATTAACAAACGCATTTCTACTCTAGAATGGTTACCATATATCCCCTAACTTTCTGGAAAACATTTTTCAGAAATGGTACATTTTTTGCCAAACAAACACAGCCTTGGTGTGTCTTTACTTTTCTAAAAACTTTGCTCATTCAGTGATGACATGTACAACCACATGAAGGGAAAAGTACAAAAAAGTCCTAAACATATTACGCTTGTGCCAATTCAGTCATAAACTTTTCAATTTTGCCAATTGAGTTCTAAATCTTTTGATGATTTACCGATATAGTCCATCTGGTCAATTTTGGCTAGAAATCATTGACATGGACGCCGAGCGTCCTAAGTGGCACGTCCAGTAGAATGATCAATGCTGGCATGGACAAAATTTTACAACTTTTAAATATTTTTTTTATTTTTTAATATATTTTTTTCTTTCTTTGTTATTTTTACAACTCCCAAATGGCGAGGTCACTGGCCGATCATTGTCGGTCACAGGCGAGGGCCAGCGACCCTCACTTGGTCTGGGCGAGGGCGGGCCATAGGCGAGGGTGTTGGCCCTAGCCTGGATTTGGACGAGGCAGTTGGGATAAAAAAAGGAAAGAAAAGCAAAAGTAAAAGCAAAAGCAAAAGCAAAAACAAACAAAAATTAATATAAAGTTCATAAAAAATTAAAAATTTGTTCATCTTAACGCCGATGGTGTCACGTGGGAAAGCCAACATCCATGTCAGTGATTTATGGCCAAAATTGGCCGAATAGACTACAATGGTAAATCTTCAAAAGATCTGGACTCAATTGTAACAATTGAAATATTTATGACTGAATTGGCACAAGTGCAATAGGTTTAGGACTTTTTTTATACTTTTTCCGTCATGAACAAATGTGGGTTCCATGGCTGAGTCAAATTAGTTTGTTAGATGCCAATGGGACCAAATCGACTTTGAAGACTAAATTAATCTCATTGAAAGACTTGAGAATAATAATGCGGACTATAAAAATGTGAAATTTATGTATTTCAATATATGATAATGAAGATTGCATTAGCCTATTTATAGGTTATATGAGATCATTATATACGGTAATATATATCAATCAAGATACGCGCAATCAAAGGGAGATATACACGCAATCTTAAGATACATAGAATGGGCAGAATTATCAAATGAAATCTCTAAATATCTTTAACAAGTACAAAGACCACATTGGCAGAAATTAAAGTGTAAGGACCAAATGGAACATCTGATAAAAGTCGAATACCCAAGAAAATTTCCAACTTTAACTTTTGTCACAATTTTACCTTTTGTCTCATAAAAAACCTCTAACTTTATGTTCAGTCTCAATTTTATCATAAACTTTTTTGTCTCATAAAAAATCCCGAACTTTAGGTCCTGTTTCTTTTTTACCCTAAATTTTTTTTGTCTCATAAAAAATCTTCAATTTTAGATCTAGTATTAATTCTATCGTAAATTTTTTTTTCATAAAAAAATCCTAACTTTAGGTCCAGTTTCAATTTTACTTTAATTTTTTTTGTCTCATAAATAATCTTCAACTTTTATTGAGTCTCAAATCTGCCTCTATTAACCTAGGTGTAATGATTTTGAGCTTGATCTTTGATCTCTCGTGCTTGGAAATGTTCCATCTCTCATGGTTGGAGAACTCGTGCTCGAGATGCTAAAACAGCTCATGCTTGGGAGTATTCCATCTCTCAGTTGTCAACGAGAAATTTTAGACGGAAGGTTAATTGGTCAAGATTTGTGACTCAAGTAAAAGTTTGTTGTTTTTCATGAGACTGTAAAAAATTTAGGATAAAATTGGGATAAGATCTAAAGTTGGGGGGTTTTCACTTTTCATAGGACAAAAAAAGTTTATGATAGAATTGAGACTTGACTTAAAGTTGGAGATTTTTTATGAGACAAAAGGTAAAAATGAGACAAAAGCTAAAGTTGAAAGTTTTTTTAGGGTATTAGGTCATCTGATGAGTATAAGAACTAATTATGACATTGTCCAATTGTTCTAGCCGGCATTCGAGCGACCAAAGGTATCCGATGCGGGTGCCCGGAAGGCACGACGTTCGAAAAATTAGCCATTGCTGTTTAATTGCTAATCAAGCTTGATTAGTATGAGTAGGCACTCTCTTGCTTGGGGGTTCAAGACCCACAAACACATCCAAAGCATGTGGCTCACTCTACCTCCTTGATAACATCTTGTAAGAAGATCCCATAATGTTTTTGTTTTGCTTGCAATGACACATTCAATCTCACAATTTAGTGGAGCTTTTATTGCGAATCTATCGCTGTATTCTTTTTTGAAGGTGATGAGCCCATCCTCTCTTCTCTAGTCTTGGGATAAGTCATAGCTGCGTCGAAGGAGGACTCGAAATTCTGTCAACAGTGCAGAGTTAAATTTGTTGGGAAATCCTTCGGCGTTGAATCGGGGTATTGGGGAAGAACTTATTGTTCTGGCTCGATAACGTCAAGTGGCCAGGCGTCAGCCAGCCCATGCATCGTGGTCTTTCGATTTTGCAGATATCTGTGTTTGGTTATCAAGATAAAAGACAGGATAAGATATGCATATCCTGTGTTTGATAGGTGTCCAAGATAGAATGAAGGGAAATATAGGGGGGATAAAATTATCCTAAGGGGGTGGGATAAGGTGAGATATGATTTCACTTCTCTTCCTTTTCCTCTGAACTCCTTATTGCCGCCCTCCATCGCCACTCGTCATTGCTGCCCATCCCCGCCGCCACCACCGGCCGCCTCTAACCAGAATTCTCTCCTTCTAACCTTTTTGCCGTCGAAGCCTCACCGGTAGCTATTATGAGAATTTTTTTTTAAAAAGTAGCCTTAACTTGTTCATTTCCAAAATATCCAGTTGTACATCCGATTTTAAATTCGTCGTTCACCAAACAGTAGATAGGATATAATAAAATTTCATGATTTCTCATTTTATTCTATCCAATCCTATCCTGATTAGAAATTCGAACGACCAAACGCAGCCTTAAAGATTATTGGCGGTCAAACTCAATAAAATTTCGATAACTATGTCCATGTGCGGAGCCGCTGCCCCCAGATTCTCCAGAAGATAGGATCATGTAAAATTGGCCACACCCCCTCATTAATGAGAATGACTCCCCACCGGTACGCTTCATGGCGACCGATACCAAAAGCCTGCAATAAAGTGTGAACGGCCAGGCTCCCGCCCAGCCAGATCCAGTACCCTTCTGCCGAACGATGGGTAGGTCCTCCTATCCCCTATCCAACATGATTTCAACAGAACTTCCCTTTCGGCTTTATTCACATTGAATCTATTTCATAACACCTTGTGTTGTCGCACGTGTTTCCTCTCTCTCGCCTTGGCCTTTTTTTCCTTTCTAATAATATAAAGGTTAATATCACGAAAAACGCCAAATTAATATATTTGTGATAAATTTATTATAAATTAATTTTTTGATCATGAAAAATCTCAAACTAATTTAGTTTTTTTTTTATAAAAATAATAATGAGTTAGTTGACGTTTTTTCAATTAACTCATTTTTTAGCGACATAACTCGGTTCATTTCTCCTATAAACTCTAAAATTTGGGATAAATTTGTCACAGATATATCAGTTTGGGATTTTTCGTGGTCAAAAAATTAGTTTAGGGTAAATTTGTTATAGATATACCAGTTTAAGGTTTTTTCGTGGTAATAACCCCAATATAAATAGGGTTTCCAAATCGACCCAATTAATTAGGACGTTGGAAAGTATTCAGTAGAACTCGTAGGGGGGGTTCTTCCTAGAGTCACGCACATGGACAGCTCCCCCCACATTTTGCTTGTGAAAATATCAGATCATCTCTCAAATTAGCCTTCATTAGGGCTGATAATGATGCTCATTTAAGTAGCCGTCGAGCGGGTTGCGGCAATGGACCTTTTTCTTTTTCTTTGGTAATCAATTGGTGAACACTGAACAGAGGCATCGGGCCCAAACTAAATAAAAGTTGTGAGTACTGAGGAGGTCATCTTCTGTCCCTGTTGCTGTGTTAAATGCTATTGCAGCTTGGAAACTCACAGCCTTGGGCGGTTGTGCTCTTCTTGTGTGCTCAATTTCGGCAATGGAAGGAACCCATGCCTTCTGCACTTACAGGTCCCACTGTTGGTTTGGCATCGCTTTCGCGACAAAAGTCGCGGACCGTCACGTCCTCGCGCATCGGGTATCGGCTGTACGAGCAGGGGTCGCACTTTTTAATGCTTTCAAGTCATGATCCCATCACTACGCCCTCGGTAGGCCGTCGTCACATTTGAGATTATGATTCGACGCTCCGAGAGAATTGCTCCCGTGTCTCGGCGTGTCACGTGTATGAAGCTAAAACCTAGCGATTCGGTTGTTGAGATGTCCTGGAAATTGCTCTAAGGGAGTATGTCATAGAATCTCGGCCATAAAAGCATGCTCGGATTTCACGTTGCTGTTCATGATTAAAATGCCCAATCTGTGGTTGCCATCATTTCCCCATACGTTCTCTTCAAATGTTTTGCCAAATCAGGAGATACTATAGTATTGCATGGGAACATTTCGCGCGTAAACTAAGCTTTAGCTAAAGACTAAAACATGCAAATATAGGGAAATGCCACATGAAATGTAATAACTTTTGTACGACGGTCACTGTAGTGCCAAAATTTTTCGAGCGGTCATTCGAATGTTACATCGATGGAAAAATGATCATTTAAGTGCATTCGGAAAAATTTAACAAACATCACAGTTTCCTTTACTATTGGTGTTGTGGTTTAAGAGGAAAGGAGAAAATCTGATTTGCTGTTGGGGTTCCCCTTTTGGATTTGAAGAATTTATTCAAATTCTCTCTCTCTCTCTCCGGAGAAATTGTTCAGATTCTCTCTACCCTCCGAAAAAAATGTTCTTTCCTCTGAAGCAAAGGCTAGAGTTCCATGGAAGTAACTAGTAAGGTAGGCAACGAACATCGCCTTCTCGGCTTCTTTTGTCTTTAGTCGTCTTCTTCTCAACCAACGTTTGGAGAGAGAGAGAGAGATTGATTGCTTGAGGACATGGACAGGCTGAGGCCACGAGCTGATCAGATTGCACGTAATTGATGGGATATGAATGAATGACCTTTTAATTTTTGAGCTATACAACTATTGTCCCACGCGCTGTACCGACTCGGGGTTATTATCTAATGTCTTTCCTTTGTTCTAAGAGCTTTATCTATTTCTCGTCCTATTCTAAGTTTGAAAACTCTAAATTCACCATTTCTTATAGGGCGACCAATCGGTAGTCAGTGGATAGACAATTTGGCTCCTCTGTCTCTTTCTTGGGTGTGAATGCGTTTTCCCTTCTTCTTCCCCTTTTCTTCGTAATTTATTGTTCGTTGGACTCTGCATGCTCCAGCTTCCCATACTGGTAGTGGATGGAATGATTAATTGCAGATAGAGAGATTAGACAAGAGATGTAGGGGATAGAAATTGACGGTGCTCTGTTTCCAACGAGTCCGTCTTCCTCATTCAGTACGCATCATCATAAAGCGATTGATGTGGCTGAGTTAAATAGAAACTTTCATGACATTTAACCCTTCTTTTTCCAAAGAAAACAATACGTATTTAATACGGACATCACTGAAATTCGACACCGTAGTGCTTTCCATTTGTTCTGCTTCCGCTCAAATCTAGTCCTTTCCTTGAACTTCGAGACAAGAGCTCCCATGTTCGAGTCCCCTAGGGTTGGCACAGTCAGTCGAGGCATCAACGGATTTCCAATCTGGGATCGGGCGGTCATCTATTCAGATTCTACAAATTATGTGCATATTGCTCTAGATTAGGATTGTTTGTATACGTCGAATGTTCGAACCTAATCGATTCATGGATATGCAACATATTCTACGACTCTTGAGATAGTTGGGTTTTGGCGCTCATCCCGGAGCAATAAGAAAAAACAATTGATCATGCATGGCTTGAGAGTTGAGCCTCTCAATCCTCTGGTTACCTCATCTTTCTTTCTAGTTTTATGGGTGGTTAAACACTGCGCAGACGAGATCACCATCGTTGTGGTTGTCATTGACACGACACTCCACGATGGTGGTCGTCCTTGCAATGGAGATCCAAATCTCGACTATTCTGTCTCTATCTTCGATCGCAAACAGATGACCATGATGGTAATGGTCGCCTTCAAATGGGTAGGTCCACCGCGACGAAGTGAACCTTCACCCACTATGTCCCTCTCTATTTTGTGTGTGTGTAGTTTTTAAAATAATTTGCTCGAGTTTCTTATCATTATATGAATGTTTACCTTGATATCTGATGTTTTATAAATGAAAGATTGGATATGAAAATCCAATCACATTCTTCATCACATTTTATCCAATTCTAATCCTTGGCGTGACTATCTAAGGCAACTTTAATGCTTAGTCATGAATTCGTGACTTGTGAAGCTTAGGAGTGATTGATTTCAGGATGTGTAGGTTTCAGATCTGGAACCTAAAACCTACTATGTTAGATACGATTACTAGTTTTTGAAACTTGGAAGCTGCATTGTTTGTCTTGGAACCAACCTTGTTTGGCTGGTTTGGTTCCAAGGTCTACTCTAGAACCGTTTTTCATTTGCTTCATTTAAAAAAAAACCAAGACAAATAGCAAGTACGGCAAAATAGTATGAGCAACAAAGCGGCTCAAAGTAAAACATCAACACAAAACAAACAGAAATAAAAAGTAATAAGGTAGTTAAACTCATTGAAGAATAATAAATCACCTTCTTCCAACTTCAAAAAATAGGTTATAACTGCTTTCTGAGTGGGTGGGTGGGTAGGTTCAATACCAAAAATCTGAAACCTACCCACACGACACCAGTTCCAAAAATTTAGAATTGAAAATTGAATCTGTTTTCACTCAAATCGGAACTGGACTTGTTTCTATGGATCATTCGACCCCGTTACTGGATAGAATCGGACTGCTAGCACAACCCTAGTGAAGCTGCCAACAATAGACAATGCCGAATATTGAAAGGATGTGATTATTGATCATTTAATGGAAATTTAAACTTAGCTAAACTATATATTTCATGCTTAAAAGCTAGACATAACTAAGCACTGAAAATAATTAGAAAAACAACCACCACGTTCCATCGCAACAGTGATGTTGAGAGAGAGAGAGAGAGAGTTGCTTGAGGATATGGACATGCTGAAGGCCCATGCTGATCAGCAGGGCAGATTTTGGCAATTATCCAAGAAAAAGGAAATTTTTTGAATTCTTCACACGCGCTCTTGTGGTCCTATCAATCTCTCTCTTTTAATTGTCTTTTTAACACTTGAGACCCAAGAGCGCCGAGTAACTTGCCACATGCCATTGACTTGAGTGCATAAGAAGTCCATTCATGTCATGTTTTGACAAGTAACCTGCGTTACCTTGCTCCGATAACATGTCAGTATTACATCTCACAATCAATCTAATTTGTCATGCTAAAATTGAGATTGATTATCATTTTTTCTTTCTTTGTTTTTTGCTTTTCTTTTCACTAGTGGACTGGCCATCAATCATAGGCAATGGCTGGCTAGGCCTCTCTCACTAGATTTGGGGACGCCGACCCTCGCCCAAGCCACAGAGGGACATCTGCCCAATGTGTTCCACAATATATAATCTCCAGCACTCACCTGTTATAAGCAAGCAAACAAGATTACTAGATGACACAATTAGAGCACAGTTATACCTAGACCAAGCAGATTCTTACGATGAAGTGGCCTACATGTACATGGTTTATTTAGCTTGGAAGGACCGAAAACCTTCCGACTCCTTGAGATTCTATTGACCACCCCCATAAGACCAACGAATCAATCAAGATCGGATCTTTGGCTGGCTAACCTGATTAAGATCTGTTTGCACGTATTTGGTGGGATATGGAAAAAACGACCTTTTCATATTTGAGCTAAAAAACTATGGCAGCCACACGCTATACCGGCTCGGGGTTATTATCTAATGTTTTTCCTTTGTTGTTCTAAGAGCATCTTCTATTTCTCTTCTTATTCTAAGTTTGAAAACTCTAAATTCACCATTTCCTAGACGGTGACCATTTACCAACCACTAGTCAGTGGATGGACAATTTCGCTTCTCCGTCTCTTTCTTGGGCGTTTGTGTGTTCTCGCTTCTACTTCCCCCTTTCTTCGTAATTTATTGTTCGTTGGACTCTGCGTTCTCCAGCTCTCCATACTGGTAGCGGTAGGATTGATTAATTGCAGATAGAGAGATTAGACAAGAGATGTAAGGGGATAGAAATTGGCGGTGCCCTGTTTCCAACGAGTCCGTCTTCCTCATTCAATACGCATCGTAAAGCGATTGATGTGGTTTAGTTAAATAGAAACTTTCATGACTTCCGACATTTCATTTTCCAAAGAAAACAACACATATTTACCACGGACATCACTGAAATTCGACACCGTAGTGCTTTTCATTTGTTCTGCTTCTGCTCAAGTCTAATCTTTTTCTTGAACTTGAGACAAGAACTCCGATGTTCGAGTTTCCTAGGGTTGGCGCAATTGGACGAGACATCAGCGGATTTCCAGTCTAGAATCGGGTCGTCACCTATTCAAATTTCACAGACTATATGCAGATTGCTTTCGATCAGTACTACTTGTACACGTCGAATGTTCGGACCTAATCGATTCATGGGGTTTACAAGATGTTCTACGACTCTCGAGATAGTTGGGGGTTTGTGCGCTCATGTCTCGGAGCAATAAGAAAGAATGACAGCGCTTGTTGTAGGCAATATTCAACTTACTTTCGAATGCTAAATAAGGACAATTGATCAAGCATTGCTTCTATCTTTGGACGAGTGCAACGCAAGTGAACCGGGCAAGTTCAGCTTACTGAGTGAGATTTTTGCCAAGAACAACGAAACCGGTTAGAAACTGATATGGCGACACCGATGAAAGCCGGGCAAGAAGTTGTTGAAATATTTGTTGGTAGATAGAATTCATCATTATGAACCTCAGACTCGTCCAAAAAACATTAAATCAATCTTTGCAAACACTAATAAAAGGTGACAGATTTGATCAAATGCAATTAAAACGGGGTTTTGGTAGCCGTTGGTATTGTGACATCATTAGCCAAAGTCAGGATCTACACCTTCCCGTGAATATAAATGCAGTAGCCCGATACTAACTCCAACAAAACATAACCCTCAGACATAAGTGTTAGTGAAGTCTCTCTCTCTCTCTCAGCTCACTCCAATGGAGATCACACTCCTTGCAACAATGTACGTCCTCGCGGTGTCCTACGCCGTGCTCAGCCTCGTCCGCGGCCTCCTCCGCCGCCGTGGCCGGTCCTGCTACATGCTCGGCTACGAGTGCTACAAGGCCCCCGATGACACGAAGCTCAACACCGACGAGTGCGTCCGCATCATCCTCCGCAACAAGAACCTCAACCTCGAGGACTACCGGTTCCTGCTCAAGACGATGGCCCGGTCCGGGATCGGCGACGACACCTACGGACCGAGGCTCGTGCTCGAGGGTCACGAGGAGTCCCCGACCCTGGCCGAGGCCCACCTGGAGCTCGATGAGGTGTTCCAGCAGACGGTCAGCAAGGTGCTCGCCAGCACCAGGGTGGCGCCGTCCGAGATCGACATCCTCATTGTCAATGTGTCGCTGTTCTCGCCGGCGCCGTCGCTGACATCGAGGATCGTGAACCACTTCAAGCTCAGGGAGGACATCAAGACCTTCAATCTAGCAGGTACTGGGGACGGTTCGACTCCGAAAACACAATCGATATGAAACGCCTAGTGACTACAAACCTAAAATTAAAAGGACCCGATTCGATTTGGTTGAATCTGGTTTAGAGGATTTTGTGCCCAAACGAAGGCCCGTTTATGCTTCTAATTCTCCTATAATTTTTTTTCCAGTTTTTATATGCCTGATGTGAACAGCTAAGTGTCAATATTCATATATAATACAATTATGTTAAATCCTGTTACAACATTATTAGATTTGGGATAATTGATTAGAGTATTCTTACTTTATGATTAGAGCCCAAGTCGAAGCCGGAACATAATTGGACTTAATTTTGTTCAAGTAGATTTATCTGATTTGAGATTTTCTATTTCTCGCCATACAATCCGTGAGTTTACTAGATTTATAAATAGATAGATACTTAAATAAAGAGACAAACATTAATTTGAAAGACAAAAGAAGTAGACATGAATCTACAAAGTCTAGTTTAGATAAATAAAGAATCAATCTAATTATTCACGGGGATTTTGATTCTTCAAAGTTGTTCTTGTTTATGATTCAATGTTCCTTTTCCCTCTCCTTCCTAATGCTTAAATGGACTCGCGCAGGCATGGGCTGCAGCGCGAGCCTAGTCGCTATCCACCTGGTCCAAGAGCTTTTTAAAACGCACGACAACGCGCTCGCCCTTATCGTCAGCACCGAGAGCATGGGCTCCCATTGGTATTGCGGCAAGGAGAAGTCTATGATCATATCCAATTGCCTCTTCCGCATGGGTGGCTGCGCCGTCCTCCTCACCAACGATCAGGCCCGGGCCAAGGACGGGGCCCTCATGAAGCTTGGCCGCTCTGTCCGCATCCACAATGGCTCGCACGATGAGTCCTACGGCTGCTGCATTCAGGAGGAGGACGAGCAGGGCCACCAGGGGTTCCGCCTCACGAAATACCTTGTCAAGGCCGCTGGGAAGGCCCTTGAGGCAAACCTCCGGATCTTGCTGCCCCAGGTCCTCCCTGTCCGTGAGCTCGTCCGCTACAAGCTTGCCAATGCCCTTGCAAACAACCCGTTCACCAACAGAAAGAGTCAGAAGGTCCGTGGTGGCCCAAGCCTCAACTTGAATCTCAAGTCCGGGATTGACCACTTCTGCATCCACCCGGGAGGTAAGGCGGTGATCGACACTGTCGGGAAGGGGTTGAATTTGGGCGAGTACGACCTTGAGCCGTCGAGGATGGCACTGTTCCGGTTTGGGAACACGTCAGCAGGCGGGAACTGGTACGTGTTGGGTTACATGGAGGCGAAGAAGCGGCTGAAGAGAGGGGACAAGGTGCTGATGATAAGCCTCGGGGCCGGGTTCAAAAGTAACACTTGCGTGTGGGAGGTGATGAGGGACCTAGAAAGACCGAACGTGTGGGAGGACAGCCTTGAGGACTACCCAGCAGTGGCCAGCCTCAACAACACGTTCATGGACAAGTATGGGTGGATCTACGACGAGTGCCTCAACTTCATCCGATTCGATGAAGCCAGGATGGAGTGGGAGTGTTGATCGGGCAGTGTGTGCGCATTTGCCATCATATGAAAAATCAAAGGTAATTGGTCTATTGCCGTTTCCGGCTTTATTGAACGAGAATTGTTTATCAAACACCAAGTATACAATAGTTCCAAATGATCCTGTGATTGTAAGTTGGACTCAGAGACCCTTGATTCGTCTTGAGTGACAAAGTAATATTTTTTCTTTTACTTTTCAAAGGTGGATAGAAATAAAATCAATTGCCATTTCACTATCGTTGGAGTGGAATGCCATGTGACTTCTTCTGTTGAATGATCAACATGGTGAATGGACCATATATAGTGTGTGCAATGTCTATGTTTTGCTTCTTCTACTCTGATTAGATCATTTGGATATGGTTTCTATTCATCCCGTCCAATCAGTTGTTGGGTTTCAATTCCATCACTTCAGCAAAAGACATGGCGGTCCCGGCATGACAGATTGGTTTTTAAGGAAGAAAATGCACAACTTGTGACTTTTTGCAGAGCACGGATATCACATCTAACCAATTAAAGAAGTTCTGTAAGCCCCACAATGCTCTTGCCGGAGTACTACTCAACCCCAGTTCGGTTTCCCGACCGAAACATTTCCTTGTGTGTTGCGCATGTCTTTTAACTTGGTCAAAGCTGCAACATGGTTAGCAGCATTAAAACACTGCTGCCTTAACAGGGGGCATGTTTTGTAACAATCGTGTATATGACACCCTGTTAATTTTAATAGAGTAGCTATAGTTGTGACGAGGATAATCGCGACTTTCGTAAATTATCTGGCAATCACCTTGTACCTGCAGATAATAGATTACCAAATACATAAGCTTATTTATGCCAAATAGACTTGAGGATCCTTTGTCAGGAACCCATGTCGTGATGGTCTGCCCCGGTCATGGGGCCGCCGTGTCCGTTTTGCTCAGTGTATGCCCATTCCCTGCTTGATGCATTGGCCTTTGAGCTCGCGTCGGCATTAGAAGTCGACACCATATAGCTCTATCTCGTCACCGTCAAACGGTTAGATGTCTGGAAGAGGGAACTCCAAATCTAGTCATCCAAACTCGCGAGACCTCAATGGACGGTGGCGGGTCGTGATGGTGGCATCGACAACCGGAGCAAGCATATTCAGGCGCGAGCGATTGCAGCGGTCAAGGGGTGGTGGGAAAATAAATGCACTGGAGCTGAGATTATATTAAAAGGAAGCACATTGATATGAAATATATATATATATATAACCGGAATTGAAATTACATAGAAATATAAAGTGTAGGAATTGAAATGTAAATGAATGATCTCCCGGAGAGTATTTGTTCTGTGCGTGTTATCCTGAAGAAGCCTTCACATTTTTGGCTATCAGTCAAAGAGACCGTGTTCTTCTCTGTTTGACTCCCATGGCCCCACCACCTTCATCTTTATCCCTTCCTATGCATCGCCACGAGTCCCATGCTGAGATTGGCCCTCATTGACCTCTTTGACTTCAATTCTGGGCTGGGCCTCTGTTTAATGTGGGCCGTGAATTAGCCCCCCAAACAACTTCCGTTTAACTCTGACGCATCACCAACCAGATTCAATGACCAGAAAGAAACACATGCATGAGGAATCATGATCTACTAATAGTTGTTCTTCTTCTTTTTTCTTTGTGGGGGAGTGGTGGTTTCCTCGATCACTAGCAGTAGTTCTTCTAAATAACTCCACCACTTAGACGCGTTTGTTTCAACGAAAACTTCATGATAAATGAATATTTTTTTTTCGTGGAAATCATTTAAAAAAAAATAGTTAATTTTCATTTGTTTGGTGGTTTAGAAATCGTGATTTCATTCTTTTCAGAAAGGAAACTAGTTTTCCCCAATTGAATTTTTTTTGTTTTCAATCCGTAGAAATTATTTTCCATAGATTAATTAGTTTTCCATCTTCCAAACACCAGAAAGTCAAAAAACGATGTCCCGAAAACAATTTTCCATCAAATACATGGATCCTAAGTATTGCCGCACGTCTCTTTCCAACGAATGAAAATCGGAAGCAATGCCTCGATAAAGTATTATCCAGCTACATTCAGCTAAATGTAAGCTAATCAAACATCAAGAATAGCTCGAAAAGTGAAAAACAAGTCGCAATACAGTTCCTGTACTTTTGTTGATTATGTAAACCTCTTGTACTAATCAAATGACGGATGTGCATCTGCGGTCCCTAAATCTCTCCCTCCTCAGCCGAAACCTCGCCCAAGCTGCCGCCCTTCACACCTATAGCCACCATCACACACGGCGACCTTTATTGCGCCATTCTGGTGGGTCCCTCAACGTCGAAGGCCTTCACATCTTTGTGTTCTTCTTCTAGTAAATTTAATCGCGAAAACCTCTTTACTCCTTCAAACAGAACAAATTGTAGATATAAATGTTGTTGAAGAAACAAAGGATAGGGTAGGGTTAAATTAGGACAAATGAACCAGATAGATCTTTTCAAGGGAAAGATTTTTATGTTCAGAAAATCAACGCTGATGACTTCTTCTTCAGAGGGTGGCCATGTGTATATAAAAAACATATAAACTCTACTGTTAAGCGACGTGGGATATTTCAACATCGTCAAAGAAAAAAGTAGGCTTGTATGTTAATCTCTGTGAGAGAAATCAATAAAAGCATACGATAAACGTATGGTAAGAAAAGGGATTCATGATAAAAAGTTTCTCGTGTGATAAAAACTACTAAATGCAAATTTAGGATACCTATGTTTTTTACAAGTGTTGAGAAGCCACATTTCAAGGTATAAGGGGAGAATTACAAAAAAAAAAATCATAAACTTATTGCAATTATACCGAATTAGTCCTAAACTTTTTTTTTGGGCCAATTGAGTCCTAAACATTTTACATTTGTACCAACTCAGTGTTGAAGTCTCGACAATGGATTCTAAATGTTCTTTATATTCATATGGTATCTTTCCATCTATCAGCTTAAGTTTTTGAGTTAGACTTTTTAACATGGTATAAAAGCCAGTGCCATTCCATTAGTCAAATTCTATATGTTTACACGTGAATTGCACGTGGCTTGCACGTGAGAGGGGTGTTAAAGTATTTTCCAATAACGCTCGAAAATGGATCCTAAATGCTCTTTATATTCATACCCAATATAATACAATTATGTTAAATCATGTTACCACATTAGTAGATTTGGGATAATTGATTAGAGTATTCTTACTCTATGATTAGAGCCCAAGTCGAAGCCGGAACATAATTTGACTTAATTTTGTTCATGTAAATTTATTTGATTTGAGATTTTTTTTGTTATTACTCTCCATACAATCCATGAGTTTAGTAAATTTATAAACAGATAATTAAAGAGACAAACACTAGTTTGAAAGAGAAAAGAAGTAGACATGAATCTACATAGTCCAGTTTAGATAAATAAAGAATCAATCTAATTATTCACGGGAATTTTGATTCTTCAACGTTGTTCTTGTTTATGATTCAATGTTCTTTTTCCCTCTCCTTCCTAATGCCTAAACCAACTCGCGTAGGCATGGGCTGCGGCGCGAGCCTAGTCGCTGTCCACCTGGTGCAAGAGCTCTTCACAATGTAGGACAATGGGTTCGCCCTCATCATCAGCACAGAGAGCATGGGCTCCCATTGGTACTGTGGCAAGGAGAAGTCCATGATCATATCAAGCTGCCTCTTCTGCATGGGTGGTTGTGCCGTCCTCCTCACCAATGACCGGGCTTGGGCCAAGGACGGGGCCCTCATCAAGCTCAGCCGCTCCGTTTGCATCCACCATGGCTCGCATGACGAGTCTTATAGTTGCTGCGTTCAGGAGAAGGACGAGTAGGGCCACCAGGGGTTCCGCCTCACGAAATACCTTGTCAAGGCTACCGGGAAGGCCCTTGAGGCAAACCTTTGGATCCTGCTGTCCCAAGTCCTCCTTGTCCATGAGCTCGTCCGCTACAAGTTTGCCAATGCCGTTGCGAACAACACGTTAACCAAGAGAAATACTCGGAAGGTCCGTGGTGGCCCAAGTCTCCACTTGAACCTCAAGTCCAGGATCGACCACTTCTACATCCACTCGGGAGGTAAGGCGATGATCGACACCATCGAGAAAGGGTTGAATTTGACCGAGTACACGACCTCAAGCCGTCGAGGATGCACTGCATTGGTTCGAGAACATGTGAGCGGGCGGGAACTAGTAAGTGCTGGGTTACATGGAGGCAAAGAAGTGGATGAAGAGAGGGGACAATGTGCTGATGATAAGCCTCAGGGCCAGGTTCAAGAGCAACACGTGCGTATAGGAGGTTGTTAGAAAGTCCAACCCAAAAGCTTATGATGATAGATGGAGGGAGACCACATGAATATAAAGAGTATTTAGGACCCATTGTCGAGCGATGTGAGACAATACTTCAACACCTCTCTCTCGTGCAAGTCACGTACAATTTATGTGCAAATGCACAGGATTTGACTAATGAGATAGCATTGGCTTTGATACCATATTAGAAATTCTAATCCAAAAGCTTAAGTTGATCAGTGAATGGAGACTACATAAATATAAATAGCATTTATGATCCATTTTTTTAGCAATGTAGGACAATACTTCAACATTCTATCTCACGTGCAATTCACGTGCAAGCTATGTTGAGTTATGTGGAACAATACTTTAACACTATCTCTCACATACAATTTACATGCAAGCCATGTGGAGCGATGTGAGACAATATTTCAACAAAGATGATGAGAGACTTGGAAAGACCGAATGTGCAGGAGGGCAGCCTCAAGGACTTCCCATCGGCTAGCCTCGACTACCCGTTCATGGACAAGTATGGTGGATCTACGACTGCCTCAACTTTGTCTGGCTTGATGAAGCCGAAATGGTGCGTTGATTAGGAAGTGTGTGTGCATTTGCCATCATACGAAAAATCAAAGGTAAATTGGACTATGCTGGTTTTGGATTTTTGTTTTTCCTACTTTTTGGCTTTATTGAACAAGAATTGTTTATCAAACACCAAGTAGACAGTTCCAAATGATTCTGTAATTGTAAGTTGGACTCAAAGACCCTTAATTCGTCTTGATTGTCAAAGTAATTTTATTTTATTTTCCTTTTCAAAGGTGGATATAAATAAAATGAATTGCCACTTCAATATCGTTGGAGTGGAATGCCATGTGACTTCTTCTGTTGAATGATTAACATGGTGTGTAGAGTGTAGTGTATGCAATGTTTGTGATTGCTTCTTCTCCTCTGATTAGTTCATTTGGATATGGTTTCACTTACATCCCGTTTATCAGTTGCTAGGTTTCCATCACTTCAGCAAAAGACATGGAGGTCCTGCATAACAGATAGGTTTTTAAGGAAGAAAATGGACAACTTATGACTTTTAGCAGAGTACGCATATCAACATCTACATGACCGGACAAGACCTAAAGTTCTGTAAGCCCCTCACTGCTCTTGCTGGAGTACTACCCAATCCCTGCACGGTTTACGATTGAAAAATTTGCTTGGATGTTGCGTATGTCTTTAACTTGGTCGAAGCTGCAACAAGGTTAGCAACATTAACATTGCTACCTTATCAGGGGGCATAGTTTGAAACAATCATGTATATGACGCCCTGCCAATTTTAATGGAGTAGCTGTACTGGCGAAGAGGATAATTGCGACTTTTGTAAAGTATTTGGCAATCACCTCACAACGGCAGATAATAGTGCCTCTTTAACCTGTCAAATTCCTTAAAAAGTTTTGAACTTTAGGTTTAGTTCCAATTCTACCCCAAACATTTTTTGTCTTAGAAAAAATCCCAAACTTTAGGTTAAGTCCCAATTCTACCTCAAATTTTTTTTTTTGTCTTAGAGAAAACCCCAAATTTCAGGTTTAGTCCCAAATCTGCCCCTAAATTTGTTTTTTCTATAAAAAAAAATCAACTTTTAATATATTCTCAAATCTACTCCTGTGGTCCAGTTCCAACTTGATGTTGCATTTTTACATTGATAATAAATTCACATCAATAAGCTGACACGAAAAAATATCTCCAAAATGAAACCGTTCTAGGATACGAAATTAGGAACGATTAATGACGATTTTTGGACAAGCGATTAATATGGACAGATTTTGGACTAGAGTAAAAATTGATGATTTTTCTTTTAAAAAAAGTTTGGGATAGATTTGGGACTAAACCTAAAGTTTGGAGTTTTTTTTAGACAAAAAAAAGTTCGAGGCAGATTTGGAACTAGGCCTAAAGTTTGGCATTTTTTCTAAGACAAAGGAAAGTTCGAGACATAATTGAGACTAAACCTAAAGTTGGGGGTTATTTATGAAATTAAGTCCTCTTTAACTTCAATAGAATAGATTACCAAATACTGAAGCTTACGCCGAATAGACTAGAGGATCCTTTGTCAGGTTCCATATCTCGATGGTTTGCCCCAGTCATGAGGCCACCGCATCCGTTTTACTTAATGCGTGACCTTACTTGGCCGAATTAAAAAATTTAGGACAGAATTGGCTGTCATATAATAGGTTTATGACTTTTTGGATAGTTTTCTCCATATAAAGTGTAGGAATTGGAAAGTGCAAGAAAAGTAACGATAAAGAATGATCTCAAGGAGAGTGTGTGCACTACGCACGCGTGTTTTCTTGTAGAAGCGTTCCCCATCTTACATTGCTCGCGGCGCAAACTCTTCGGTTCATCAAATCTATTGCATGAAGAATGCCCCATTATGCGAAGCTGCCTCGAAAACTTTGGCTGACCATCAAACAATTTTATTTAGTTTATCTCCGTTTAATATTGAATTCACCTGATGCGATAGTAGTCATTTTGGGAGCCTCCAACACCTTCATCTTCATCCCCTTCCTACGCATAACCATCTTTGACCTCTTTGACTTCAACTGCTACTTGCACACAGTTCTTTTTACTGCCCTGGGCTCTCTGTACAAGTAATTCTCACATTAACCGACATAATAGAGCTAAGTTTGTAAGTCCAGAACTTACTAATTCGAGCTCCTGTCCTCTCCTCTGGTTCGAGGATTCAGCTAATTCGAATTCCTTTTGAGCCGAGTTCGTTTTCTGGGCACTTCTGAACTGGGCCTTACTTAACAACGGGCCCTGATTTTGGCCCCAAACATTTGTCCCCCGAGCTTTTTTTTTAAAGGAGAAATAGCACTAATAATCTCTAAACTTTGGTTTAATACGCAATGTTATTTTTAAACTCTTGATATGTTCGATGTGGTGCTTGAACTATTTCCAAACGCCTGATGTACTCCCTCATTTGATAAAACAACAAGTCCGACCTTCTCTGATAACATGGATTATGGAATATCAAATTGGACTTTTGAAATGATGGGTCAATATGATACAAGAACATGTGACCGCAAACTCCATTTTCTTATCCATCTTCTTTTATATACACAGCTTTTTAGTTTTGGTGTAAAATTTAGGTATTATAAAGTAGATGAAGTATAATAGCTTAGGGGTATTCCCTGGCATTACAAATGGAGCTAATAATTCGAAAAGATGGAGGTAGGAAGTCTCCACAATGTAGCCAAAACAACATTTGTTTGTGAATGGCTAATTTTTTGGTAGAGCAAAGCTTTTTATTTTTGTTGCCGTCTATTGTTAAAACTTAACAGAATGAAGGGTATGTTGGCAAATTTTATTAACTTGAATTAATGAAAGGACGACATTGATCTTTCTAATATAGTCTAGAGGTTACATTGAACATTTAACAATAGATCAAAAGCCTTTTCGAATAACTAAAAATTCATTGACAACATTGTACATTGAGATAAAATTTATGGACTTCCCCCTCTTTTTGCTTTTTGTTACTCCTCTCTTTTTCCTTTCTTCTTTCTCAATAAAACTTATATCGATTTCAGGAACCGCGAAGTGCCCTGATTTTGACTAAGTGTTCTTCAAACAATTCTTCCGACGGGATTTTTTGGAAACAAATTCCGTCATCAATCTCGCTTTCCAACCACGAAATTCTCAACACGGTCTATTACTTTGTCGGAACTTAGTTAAAAGTTTCCAGTTTCACCGAAGGCGGGTTGCTCGTGAGAGTCGTGCCGGACTTTGTTCCCAAGCATTAAAACGTAGTCATTCGTGACAGCGGCGATTCTTGCACTTCAAGATATTCACCATCACCGTTCACAATTTCTTCTTGTGGTTCAAATAATGGATTTGCACAAGTAAACCCACTATTTTGACCCGCAATAAGCACATTGAGTCAAAGATAAATCCTCATAATCTTCAATGGAAATTGCTCGAAAAAATAAAGGACTGGGCCAAGAACCAGCAAGAGTACAACCTTGATTTTCATCAAGATTGGCCAAATTCATGAATTTCTCTATCGAATCGCACATTTTACCCTTTCTTTTTTTGTTTGCATTAATGGGGATACAAAATATTTTTTTTTTTTGGGGTCGGAAACAGGGATACTCTCGAAACGTCGAGCAATGTAAACCCGGAATTTATATTGAAAGGAAATACATCAAAACGAATGCATGGCTGGAATTTATATAACATGGAAAAGTAAAGTACAGGAATTGAAAAAATGGATGAAAAAGTAACCACAAAAGATGGATTCTTGTAGAGTACGTTTTCTGGGTGTCTGTTCTCCTGAAGAAGCCTTCGGCAAATTCTTCAGTTCATCAAATCTATTGCATGAAGAATGCCCATTATCCAATTCTCCACTTCTCTACCACCTTCATCTTCATCCCCTTCCGATGCGTCGCCGCAATTCCCATGACGAGATAACCCAATCTTCGACCTCTCCGACTTTGATGACTGCTGGCACTCCATGTCTTCTGTACTGTCCTGGACTCTTTGAACAAGTAATTCTTACATTAACCGACGCAATCGACCTCGTTTGCAACTGCCTTGTCGATCCAGAATTAGCAGTTCGAGCTTCTCTCCTCTCCTCTCCTTCCCTATCCTCCGGTCAAGTTGTTTAAATTGCCCTGTCCAATTTGTAGGTATTGGTAGATTAGGTTTATACTAAAGGGCATAATTGTCATTGTATTGTTTTAGCCCTAAACCCTAGGTATATATATTGTAAATTGTTTCATCAATGAAAGAAACTTTTGCCCAAACTCTACATGGTATCAGAGCAGCCGCTGCCGCCCCTCACTAGTCACAGCGCTCGCTGCTGGCTCATCCATCGTCGCGCATCCACCTCGCTTGTCGCAAACCTGTTTGCGCCTCCTCGCTGAGCCGCCATTGTTGCTACCTTGGTCTTGATGTTCCTCCTCACCGGTTGTCGCAAGTCGCCATGGTAAACGATTCTCCAACCTCTTCAACCATCGTTCCCGCACATGAGCAGCCGAACAATCCTTATTTTATGCATCCTTCTGATAACCCTAGATCTAATCTCGTCGGCATGGTCCTTACGGGTGATAATTACAACAATTGGTCTCGTGCCATGGAGATTGCTCTTTCCGCCAAGAACAAGATGGTGTTTGTTACTGGAGAAATTAAAAAACCAGTCGCAGCCGATCCTGCCTATGCGTCATGGATTCATGTTAACAATATGATTATATCCTGGATTCTTAATTCTATCCATCCAGATTTGGTGCCAACGGTTCTACACAGAGTCAGTTGCGGATGTTTGGGCCGATCTCCGCGAACGTTTTTCGCCATCGAATGGTCCTAGGATTTTTCATCTTGAACAAAAGATATGCACCCTTGCTCAACATGACGATGCCGTGACCAAGTACTACAACAACTTGCAAAGTTGCTGGGATGAATTGAATAATTTGGATCCGTTACCGCGATGCTCTTGTTCAGCTCATTCTATTATCACCCAACAACAAGAGAATCGGCGATTGTTTTAATTTCTCATGGGTCTCAATCCGAGGTACGCTAATGTTATTAGCCAGATTTTATTAATGGATCCGTTGCCTAGTGTTGCACGTGCATACGCACTAGTTCTTCAGGATGAGTCACACTGCCATATCCAATTGGATCGCCCACCGTCCAACCAGACCAGCACTTTGCTTAGCACTCATGGCAACCAT
>BCNH02000010.1:10745834-10779605 GCA_001662345.2 Metrosideros polymorpha var. glaberrima | reverse complement strand
TTTTTTTTTTTTTTTTTCATATTTTAGATATATTGAATATTTTGGCTTTATTGGTGTATTAGCTTGTTTCGGCAAATGGTTTAAGCAATTCGAGTGTTTTTGAACCACCTAGGGTTGAATCTCTTTTTCTGCAACTTAAAACCAACTTGGGTAAACGAGTAAACCAGCTCTGAGATTGATTCAATGGTCAAATAGTTAAATCGGGAATTGAACCAGAACCGGCTTTGAACAAGCACGTTCAGTTTGATTCGGGCTGGTTCCCACCCCCAGTTGAATTGGGACCAAAGCTCACTGTGAACCGTTACTGCTTTGAGAGCGTTTGTTTTGAGAAGATTATATTCAATTTTTCCAGATTGTGCTGTAAATGGATGATATTTACTCTGCCAAGCAAACAAAGAAGATAAAAACTATGGTAAATTTTGATCACGTACGAGTACCCATACAGGGCCGCAACTATTAATAGATAGCATGTCACCATTCAAAATCTCTCGCCTGACTCGAACTCTAGTTGTAACAATAACGTCAAGAATTCCTTCTCTTTTACAATTGTGGAAGTTGTGCACGCGTAAAATCACACCTTTCACAACCCAAATTATAAAGTGAATAAGCGATCACATGTGATTTTTTCAAACTTCGAGACAAGTTTGAATTAACATATAAATTCGAAAAGAGAATGAGAAAAATGAATAAGAAACGAGGAGGAAATTCATAAAATCAACGATTGTTACGTGGAAATGCCTAGTAGGATAAATATTTTGGACATAGGTAGGATAAATAGGTAACATCATGAGAATCTACACGTGCAAGACTTGCGTAGCCATTTCTGTCCAAGGCTGAAGCTGCCCAGCAACTTCCCCTTCGTCCTTTACCTTTTTGTCCTCTTCTTTCTTCTTCCTTTTCCACTCGCATGACTCACCCAACACCCTCTCTCTCTCTCTCTCTCTCTCTCTCTCTGAGTGTATTGCTTAGACGAGGAAGTTTACCACCTCGAATCGTCGCTCGTCCACGTCTCTCCTCGCTGATTCCTGCTTTCCCGAGCTCCTCTCCCACCGCTCCGGATCATGGCTTCTCCGATCGAGGAAGGTAAAGTTCCGGCACTCCCCCCTACTCTCAGTCGGTTCTGTCGCTCGCTCCGCTGCTGCCCGCGGCCGCGTCGAGATTCGCGTCCGTCTCTCGTTTCCGCTGTTTGAAATCGATTCTTCTGTTTCGCTTCCCCCTTTCCGTTTCCGTCTGTTGTGGTTGTCTGTCGGATGAGTTTTTTTTGGTTCAGTGGGTTTGTGCCGTTGTGAGGCTCGCCCTCTTTCCCGGTGACTTTCCGGCGGCTCTCTGCTTGGGCAGCTTTAGTATCTCTTCGCTCTAGCTCCGATTCTCTTGCTTCGTAGTGTAGGAATGGTTGTTCGCCGCTCGGGACGTGGATTTTTTTTTTTTCGTAATTGAGGTTGAATTTCACATCAATTTGGGTCGATTATTGGGAGGAGATTGGTGAAATGTATTTTTAGTATTCCAGAATTATTGGCATAAATTTCAATTAAGTTTATCTGCTTTGTTTTGAAACTGGTTGGTCGTGGTTCCTATTTCTGGAGAAGAAGTTCTGCTTAGTAAAGAGTCTTCTTTTTAGCTCTGATCCTGTTGTTGCCCAATGCTTAATTGTTTCAACTAACATATCTAATTGAAAAATTGAGGTTGAAGTATATGTAATTTAGGTGAATTATATGTTAAAGTAAATGCAAGTTATTATTTAGATGATGGGGAAGTCTCAAGTTCACCTTTTGGATACGGCTTCTCGAACCATTTTCTTTTAACAAACAGATGAAGATGGGATTCGATGGGCATAATTGTTGGATTAATCTGTGCTTTCTTTACATTCATTGGCTCCACAGGAGCTGAGAGGGACTTAGAGAAGGGACTAGTGTCAGTGGAACCTAGCAAAATTACCACTGGAGACCCCTCGCCGTCTCCATCGCCATCGCCATCGCCATCGCCATCGCCATCGCCAACGTCAACGTCAACTGGCCCTGCTCTTGTGTTGTCCAACTCCGGAAAGCGAATCGATCAGGCTGGGAAGAAAAAGTATGTAAAACAGGTTACGGGCCGCCACAATGACACCGAGCTCCACTTGGCTGCCCAGCGGGGTGATCTGGCTGCTGTGAAACAGATTCTTGATGATATCAACTCGCAGATGGTCGGGACTTTGAGTGGCACAGATTTTGATGCAGAGGTTGCAGAGGTGAGGGCTGCTGTGGTCAATGAAGTAAATGAATTGGGAGAGACAGCTTTGTATACCGCTGCGGAGAAAGGGCACCTTGATGTGGTCAAGGAATTGTTGAAGTATTCTAATAAGGATTGTGTTATAAAGAAGAATAGGTCTGGGTTTGACGCATTGCATACAGCTGCCAGTCAAGGGCACCACGGTATGCCTTTCTACCCGCTCATCTGTTTCAATCTGAGATTGGAGCTTTTGTTTCAAAAGCTTAATTCAATCTACAGAGCTAGAAAGTGTTGTTAAGATCTCGATGGTACCATTAGATTGTTTTCAATAGTCCACGAAAGAAAAGGTACTTACAAAGTGACTTCAAGATATACATGTTGCAGAATGAAGTATAGAACTTTTTCTTTACTAGAAAATCCGTTGGTGCTATCTAATACTTGTTCTTTAATCACAAAGGCAGCGCTATCTTGCAGTCTGGTGCAGCTTAGCCAAATTTCAATAACTCTTCACCTACCTGTGCTCGTTACATATGGACTAATAAGCCTTGGAGTCAAACGTGACTTTTTCTTCTCATGGGCTATCACCCTTGATACTTAATGTTGATTTCCAATACTACTTCCTTCCGAGACTTGTCCAAGTGTCTTTCCAAGTTCCAATACCACTTATCCATCACATGATTGTCAACTATCTCCAGTAGTCTCATGCTAGTTTTTCTCTTGCAGCCATTGTGCAAGTGCTTTTGGATCATGACCCTGGATTAAGCAAGACACTTGGCCCCTCTAATTCGACACCTTTGAGTTCTGCTGCTACAAGGGGACATACAGCAGTTGTGAACGAACTTCTTGCAAAAGATTGCAGCTTGATAGAGAATACTAGAACCAACGGGAAAAATGCGCTACATTTAGCTGCTCGGCAGGGTCATGTTGATATTGTGAAAGCTTTACTGGACAAAGATCCCCAGTTGGCACGGAGGACAGACAAGAAAGGGCAGACTGCACTGCACATGGCTGTGAAAGGTCAAAGCTGTGAGGTTGTGAGATTACTTCTCAAGGCAGATGCTGCTATAGTGATGCTTCCAGATAAATTTGGCAACACTGCGTTGCATGTGGCAACCAGGAAAAAGAGAGCAGAGGTACATGTTTTATGAAGGAAGTCTGAAGACACAGTTAATAGTTAGTGGATATGTGTTCTTTATTGGTGGTTAAATTCCTTAAACCCATCATACTACCATTGGGGTTTAAAAATTCTCTTGCATGAATGTTATTGTTTTCCTGAAATCCCTATTTCTTTATTGAAGTGGACAAAGGTGGGTCAAAGGCATCATTTTATCTAGTAATAATCATACATTTGAGTGTCTCTGCCATGGTGTCTGCAGATGGTTTATCGATTGCATAATTTGATACCAAATGCTTTCTTTTTCTTGGAGCTTTGACTATCCGCATGTCGCTAGGTGAAAGGTTGTCAAATACTACTTTATTATGTGTTAGTGCCTAATGTACCTCTTCTATTGCCTGCCCTGCTCTCTCTCTGTCTCTGTCTCTGTCTCTCTCTATCTCTCTGTCTCTCTCTCTCTCTCATTTGTTCTAACGAGGATCTTCACCTTTGTTTTGCAGATTGTGAATGAGTTATTAATGCTTCCAGATACAAACGTCAATGCACTGACTAGAGATCACAAAACACCTCTCGATATAGCTGAAGGACTTCCCCTGTCTGAAGATTCCTCTGAGATTAGAGATTGCCTTAGACGTTGTGGTGCGCTTAGAGCTAATGAGCTAAACCAACCAAGAGACGAACTGAGGAAAACTGTGACCGAAATCAAGAAAGATGTCCACACACAGCTTGAGCAAACCAAAAGAACCAATAAAAATGTTCATAACATATCTAAAGAGCTCAGGAAGCTCCATCGTGAGGGGATCAACAATGCCACCAACTCTGTGACTGTGGTGGCTGTGCTATTTGCAACAGTTGCCTTTGCAGCTATATTTACAGTTCCTGGTGGAGACAATGATAATGGGATGGCTGTGGTGGTGTCCACTATTTCTTTCAAAATATTCTTCATTTTCAACGCCATTGCTCTGTTTACCTCTTTGGCTGTTGTCGTGGTCCAAATAACTTTGGTTAGGGGTGAAACGAAAGCAGAGAGGCGAGTTGTGGAAATTATTAACAAATTGATGTGGTTGGCTTCTGTGTGCACTTCAGTAGGTTTTATGGCTGCCTCCTACATAGTTGTTGGTAGGCACCACGCTTGGGCTGCAGACCTTGTTACAGCTGTTGGGGGAGTGATAATGGCTGGGGTGCTCGGTACAATGACATACTATGTCGTGAAGTCAAAGAGGAACAGATCGTTGAGGAAGAAGGTGAAGTCTGCAAGGAGAAGTGGGTCCACTTCGTGGCTTCCCTCCGACTTCTCTAACTCAGAGGTTGATAGAATATATGCTCTTTAGACAGGACCATGCACTGCTTGGTGGCTTCGTAGTGTTGGGAGCAACCAAAATAAACATGAGAAAGTCATCAAAAGAGAGATCTGTGCAGCATGCTCCATTAATGTATTTGGCCGGGACGAGGACTTCAGAGATTGATCTCCATAACATCGGATCGTTCAGTTGTTGAATGTTGAAGTTGGGCATGCTTTCTTATCTAGTAAGTGGTCAAAAAACAAGTGACGGGGCAGGCATCTATCAGAACCTGCCTCTCAGGCAAAGACACTGCAAGATGTAGTGCAAAGAAGCACGAATGTTGCTGGGCTTTCCCTTATCAGCTAATGTCATTTTGACTGCTGGACTAATTATTTCTCGTTTCAAGCTTGTGGTCATTGTTTCGCCGGATGTTGATCTTTATCAAGCATTTGAATCCATCAATGTCTCTCCCTGTTCCTTTTCTTCTCTTCTCATTCTTTTTTTTTTGGTCAGATTCTCTTCTTAAATTTTTTTTTTTTGGTCAGACTCTCTTCTTAAATTTAAGAGGTGGGTTTCTGTTGTATTGTTTCAGCCCTACCACATGAGAAATGGGATCAACTTTGTTACTCGAGATCGTAGTCGGGAGACCAAACTGCAACGCACACGAGATGGATGTTATATCTACGTAAGTTGAAAAGTATGCATGATTCCTTGTAATTGTTGCAGCACGGATAGTCAACTAGTCTTACTTTGGTCGGAATAATATTGTTTTCTGACTTCATTGACATACATAAGCCTTTACATTCGGCTTACCTGATGCATCATCAGGTTTTTCAATTAACCACAAATAGGCCAGATGAGGCAGCCTGTACCCGAGTCAAATGTCACTTAACTTTGAGGTTCATGCCTCCTGGAAACCTGGAGAGATTGTGCATTGTCATGCAGTTCAGTAAGATTGCTCAAAGCCAACCTCGATTCGAAAAGTAATCGAGGTTACCCGACCCACCCAACCCCACCCAACCCGTTATAGGACGTAAGCTAGTATCGGGTTCTTGGAAGTAAAGACGGATTTGGTGTCCATTGCTAAAAACGCTATACGATAAGAAGGGTTTTGAGTTTGGAGTTTGCTAGTCACTATGTACCTGGATCCGACGATGAAGTCTTTGCCATCCATTAAAGAACTCACTCATGAAACCATTGTAAAAATTCTTCTTCCCGCTAGCTCTTTTTGCTTTGCGATTGTGTGAAGGCATATATATATACGCGCACGTGCACGTCAATGTGCGTGTAATCGGCAAAACAAAGTTCTACTGTTGTGGAAGCGACATTGCAGTAAAATGAGCAGCCACCTGACTGGTAACGTGACAGTAATGCTGTTAACTTAACTGCATCTTTCGACCAAAAAAAAAGAAAAACTTAAACTGCATCTTCACTGGCTAATGAATAATCAGGATAGTTCTTCCAAAAAGAAAGCGGCTATATACATAAAGTCCAGCTTTTCCAACTTCCTCTAGTAGACAGAAATAAATTGAGTGGGGAAACACTTGTTTATAATATGCTTATCAGCATCCATTAGTGCTCAACAGCATCATGTTAGTCATTTTGCTAATTTGTTTTGGGCTCTAATCCTGTCACGTATCCCACTGACATACATACTTAGTTTAAGGGTCTGGGTCATCCACAATCAACTTGATCTGTGCCAAAGAACAGAAAGTAAGGCAACTGAACAGCTTTTAGTCTGCCCTGAAAGAACTTATGATCCTGTTTTCTTCTTTCTTTCCTTCAAGATGTGGGGAGGCTTTCTCGGTTGTTGCATAGTTTTGTCACCAAGTATTGCTTCCCCTCGGCTTTACATGTTCTATTGATCAACGAAGAAATGATTTGGCCGTGTAAGCATCTGTTTACATCCGTTAGTTGTTTCTGACATAGAGTTGGTTCTGCAATCATAATCCTGATATGCTGTTAATTTGATCATGAGATTCCAGTGTTCAAGTTGAATCTACTTGCGGAAAGATGGTTTGCCTCAAGACTATTCATATGATTTCAGGATAGAAGAAACTAATCAATCTCAGCTTCCTCTTTCTTTTCTCTTTCAACAGAAAGGAGGAGAGAGGGCCCTTGGAGTTCTATAACAAACTTCACTTTGAAGGAAAGGATTATTTTATCTCTGTGGCTTTTACGATGCGGTCATCATGTCTCGAGAGCTTTTAAAAATTTCCGGTTTGAATGTATTTGCGACGGTCTGACTCCAAAACACCTGCATCTTTTTCTGCTTGACTAGAACAATGACTCTCCATCAACCATTAGTGTCTAAACTCTAAAGCAGTACAGTTTCAGGACTTAGGCCGATACTTCCTCACAACTTGTGTTTGCTATTGCAAAGTTAGGCCTGTCCTTATGCTTTTGAAATTGATCATTTGACTTTCATTAACTGCTGGGAAATTGTGCGGTGACTCCTGAACTCCATTACTGCCAGAAAGTAAAAGTTTAGGAATATTGAGAAACTTCCTTCGGATATTACATTGCGGGAAGCTGTGCTTCGTTAAGTAAAAAGCATACTCCTCATTAAAATAACCATAGAAGAAGGAGGAACACATGAAAATTCAAACAGAAGTTTGCTTTGTCCTTGTTCTCTCTCCGTCTCATCCCCTCAAATGGTAACTGGTCTTTTCATGATCCTCACTAACAGAAATCCTAGACGTTGATAGCGATAGAAACCCAACTTCTCCCGTGGTCTTTCTGGAACGGAAGAACTGCTGAGACCGTTTGCAATGCGCTATTGCTCCCTGGATTGGGCTTTCCATTTCTGATTTCACGCTGCTGCTTCTCCTGAGGAGCTGCAACTCATTAAACCCATTTGAACTTTTCGAGAATGAGGATGAAGATGATTTAGATGATGAGGAGGAGGATGAAATCTTGTTGGGTGAATGCCATTTAATAGAGACGGAAAAAGACCTCCTATGACCCCCAACTCCATCGTCTGTTCTCTTCTCTTCATTTAGGTGTCTCAGCAATGAAGTTGAACTTTGATTCTTGCACCTGTAGATTTGGCCAAATGGGTTTCTCTTGGCCACCTTCTCACAATTACTTGAGGAATCTCTGTCTTTTAGAGCTGATTCTTCACCTAAAGCTTTAGCATTTCCTGCATAAGTGTCATCCGAGCAACCTGATCTGCCGAACAAGGACTTGATGTAAGCGCGAGAAGCCTTCAGCTTGGAACCAAGTGAGGACTGCTTGATCAACTTAATCTTTCTCGTCCAGGACTTCTTCAGATTTTCTCTAATGGAGTCGCTCGTCTCGGTCAAGTACTCAGTGATATGCTCTTCCCGGGTCAGCTCTGTACTGACCCTACACGACTCGGAAGGTGATATATTGCACGACTCAAATGGGGTACTCATAGTAGTCGGGGTGGTAGGGTTAGTCACCAATGGAGTGCTATAATGTTCCTCACATGTATTTCTTCTGTCATCATAACACGGATTAGAGTGTTGGAGGAACTTCTCTACCATCTCTAGACACGGAGGGAGGTGAAGGGGGAGGAGTTTTCCTTTGTAGAACAGCTCGTCAGCGGGTGAAGTGATTGTTTCTTTCTCTAGAGAGATCGAAGACATCTGGAACTCAAACTCTCTAGGATGTTGGGGAGAGGCCATCGAGTGGGAGAGGAAATTAGAGCATGAGCTGACTTCCATGTCGATGTAGTCATCGTCTGCATGGTCAGGAGACAGAAGGTTCATGTCCATTGCAGGTGGCTCAGTTGCGCTCTAGGATATGTGGAACAGTACACAAATATAGTGGCTTGTTAGAGGGAAGAAATGTGCATCTAATAAAGGAGAGAGAGAGAGAGAGAGAGAGAGAGAGAGAGAGATCAGGAACTTTGTTTTAGTGCTTCCACATAATATATGGAATTGTGGGAGTTGTCCTGATGGATTCTCTCTTGTTGTGCTTTCCACTCAACACATAAGTCAATTTGTCTTGACTCATTGTTTTTACTGTTATTGCTGTTGGCAGGACTCCTATCTCTTCCTTTTCTTGCCTTTGGACGCCAAAAGGAAATACTTGGAAAGCAAATGCGATGTGTGCACGCACCACCATCTCCCCCACTAAGGGCAAACTTCATCACAAGGCAGTGAAGTGATTTTGATATCATCGATCACTTTTGATGTTCGGGACCATATTCTAAATCAATGATCAGGAACTATTTCAAGCAGAACATAAAATAATAAGCCTTTGAGTTTAGGATTGGCACTCATAATCAGAAGCTGTACTGACTGATTTTGTTTAGTTATTAACCGACTCTGCTCACAGAAAGAAGAAACTAGAAAAAAGGCTCTTGATAAAGCGAAACGTTAAAGCAGAACCACCTTGCTGACCCCACATTCTTGATGCTTTTATTTGTTAAATGTCACTGTTTATTACAAAATAATGAGGCAAACAAAGATGTTGCAATAACAGACAAAATGCAAAGAAGCTAATTTCAAATTGGTATAGTGTATCTGAGTAGGACTCAAGAAATGTACCCAACATCCATAAAAAAATGCCACTCTTCACTTGTAAGGAAGACCCTTCTGTACATCATATCCACCTAAAAAGAAAAAAGATTATTGTCTTGAGAGCATGCTTAAGTAAATAATAGAATACTTTCTCGGATCTAATGCACTGTTTTGAATTTAGGACAGGTTCATGTCTTGCTCCTGGTTTTCTGCTCTGCCCCCAAGTATCTTAACATTTGTTACCCTCTTTTCTATGAACTCTTTTAACCAATAGAGACAAATCAGTTGAGGGTAGGTTGTCACTTTCCCTGGTTTAAGTACTTTTGCTGGATTCCTGGGTTTGGATTTTAACTCCTTTATGGGTTCTTTATCAGATTAATTATCCTTGTCTCTTTGTGTAAATTGATTACAGGTTTATGTTCTCTTGTCTTTTCTCTTTGTTAATATCGGATTAATCCTACTTATGCAGGAGCTGCACAATATTCAGATCTGTGTGTGTGTGTGTGAGAGAGAGAGAGAGAGAGAGTTGACAATGGTGATGAGAGGCATGTGGTCAGACATTAAGAGGTGCAGTTAAGGAAATTACGGATGGACCACATGCATCGGTTGAAAGTCAGGATTGTATGTACCAAACAATATTTGGACAGACTCATTAGGGGGCTAGAGAACGGCTTGGACTGTAATTGTGAGACGGTGGCCAAGAGAAACCCATTTGGCCAAATCTACAGGTGCGGCAGATCGGGTTGCTCGGATATGGATGTGAGCTAATAATGTGTCCTCCTTTCTCCTCATGGTTGGGGTCTTTCAGAACTCAGGCAGAGAAAGGCCAAACATCACTGCTCAGAGCAATCAGATCTAAAAGAACACTAGTTTTTAGCCCCTATGATACATCTCTGCAGATAGAAAAGCAATGACAAAACAGTGGAACATTTTGAAGAGAAAATTTTCGGTGCTTGCTACGTCAACGCATTTCCACCGGCCAAAAGGCAGAGTGACGGGTTTGGCAATCAGGGACGAGACCTAGACTCCTCGGACCCGTAAGATGTTAACATTATCAAGAAAAAGAAAAATGAATATTCATCAACTTCGGAATCTTTCTGCGCAAGTAAGGGTGCGCATGGCAACCATTATGTTCTAGAAATCAACTTCTGGCCAAAAGTTGATTTTTCTACTTCTACTCCAAAAGTAAAAATTCTATAGCAGAAATACATTTGGCAACTAATAGAAAGTTTTTGCTTCTGAAAGAGAAATGCATTTGTGCACGTTAATTCTATTTCCTAAAAGATGACGGTTGGCGATGGCCAGTGACGGTGGTGGCGGTTGGCAACGGGCGGCGATGGCTGGCGGAGGTGGCCGGAGATGGCCGATGGTGGTGGTGGCTGGCGGCGGGCAAAGGTGGCTAGTGGCGATAGGCGACAATGGGCAGCCGAAGGCAGTGGCTGGCAACGGTGGCGATGGCTGGCAACAGGCGGAGGTGGCTAGCGGTGGCTAGCGGTAGTGGCCGTCGGTGGTCAGTGACGGACAATGCTTTTTTACTTATTTTCTAGTGAGAGAGAGAGAGCTAGAGAAGTGGTTCTAGCTTTGGAGAAGTAAAAATTTTTTACTTCTCATTTTTTAGCCAAAATTTGCTTCTTTTGGAGTAGAAAATTTTACTTTTTTTATCGAACGTATTTCTGCTTTAGAAGTGAAAAAATGTTTTAGAAATAAAAAACTGAAGTTATTTTAACAAATGGATTTCTGCTCCAGAAACATTTCTAGAGCAGAAATTTTACTTATGGCAATTTGTCATGTGCACCCTAAACAGCTCTGCTCTCGAGTCGGCACAACCAAAAGAAAATGTCGAGAGACTATTCATTCATTACAACACCAACTTAACATTAGAAGGTAAATCAATATGAGGAATCAAAGAAGCAAAAATAAAACATGCATGGTGACCTGTGCAGTTTTATACAAATATCGACTTGTATAGTTAACGGGGATAGTTGGGCTGCGCATGACAACATTTCTATTTCACAATTTCTGTTCAAAAAATCATTCTAGAATAGGTTTGGAACAGAAATCTATTTGGTAACACAATTTCATTTTTCTATTTGTAGAACAAATTTGTGTTCCATAAATCATTCTGAAATAGAAACCAAAAGTTAAAATTTTCAACTTCTTAATTTCTGGAACAGAAATCATAAAATTTTCTCTTTTCACGACTTGCTCTTCTCTCTCTCTTGGCTCCCCGCTGTTGCCGCCAGCCCACCTCCCCACCATTGTCGCCAACCGCCACTTGCTAACCACCACCGGTCACCATCCATCACCCACCATCGGTCATCGCCGCCCTCACCGCTCGCCACCCATTGCTGCTACTTGCCGACCACTGCCACCTACCATCGCTGTCTACCGCTCGCCATCGATTGTCGCCGGTAGTTGATCATCGCTGGTTCTCGCCTGTTGACCGCCACCCGCCTTCCGTCGCCATCGCTCGTTGGTCGCCGCCGACCACCGCCCGCTGAACGCCATCAATTGCCACCGACCACCGCCCGTCGAGCGCCATCGGTTGCCACTGATCAACGCCATCCACCGCCTCACTAGTCGTCACCGTCCTCATTGCTCGCCGCCTACCACCCGCCTTTCGCCACCGGTCGCCGCCATCGTTCGCCGCTTGCCACCTCTGGTCGCCACCGCCTTCTACCGCCTGCCAATCGTCGCCGTTATGGAAATAGAAATTTTATGTTGTTATCAAACGAATTTCTGTTCTAGAAATAGAAATTTTATGTCGTTATCAAATGCGTTTCTCTATTCATAAAATGATTTCTAGAACAGAAATTTTGTCATGCGCGCCCTTAGAATGATTTATCCTTCCATGACTATCTTGTACTGGAACCAAGAGCTAAAGCCGACAATCTTCTTCATCTTCGATGAATAACATCTGACTATCTAATAAAAGAAAGAAATTGAAGTCCTTTGTCCACTGATTTAGACTCATATATTGCTATAAGTCTTGAAGCTAAGATCTATTGATTTGGGATGATGACAAAAGCCGCCACCAAACTCTAGCAGCTCCATCGGCGTTAGCGTATATGACGGGTCGTCCTTTTTGTAGTATGAACAGTGGGCATTCCCCTGGTTTAAGATCTTTTACTTGACACCATCACCCCAAAACATCAAAGGAGGAAAATGAGAAGCATACATTAGGTCTGCTGGAAGGATTGGGTCTAGTCACCCCCTCAATTTTTTTACATATTTGTCAACATTTTCCATATATTGAGATAACTGCAATCGGCTAGTAGCCAGTAGCTGCCAACTTCTAAGGACAGATGCATGCAGTTTTATGGGGTTACTAGCTCCAAGGTATGAAGGCAAAAGATAAATACCATGACACTAAAAAAACAAGGCATGGCACAACAATCCCAAAAGAAAAGAAGAAGAAAAAGATTTCTTTGGCGACTCGGAAGAATTCACAGAACTTGTTCGGCACAATAGAAAAGACAAAGGCGAAAATACAATAAATGAAGGAATAGAATGGAATGGGAACTCCAGTTCCTATATTTCATCATGACAGGGAAATAAAACAGAAAATGAAGATGACTATACTTTAAAAAAAATCAAACAAGCAAGTAAAATCATTTTAAGAGGAAAAAATCAAACAAGGAATAGAATGGATGACCCTTTCCTGCTCACCAAATCTAGCAAAACAGAGCAATTCAGAATGACCCACCACCCACATAAAATCAGGGACTAGAGCATCTCTTATTGGAACAAAGATTAGCAAGTAGGGCCTCTTCAGTTGGATTCAAGGGAGATCGAAGGGGGTCCATTGCCCGGCAACCCACCAGCAGTGATGGATGTAAAAGATTGTAATGGCTACAAAGGAGCCAGCAACCCTCTTCACAAGTCGTCTTCAAAAGAACCTTTTAGAGATATATATATATATATATTCTTAAGAACCCAAAGACAAAAGGAAAAGGAACACTGCGCTATATTTAGTCTAGTCAAGGCCATGCACAATGCTGTTTCTGTAGCCCTATAACAGGTTAAACAAATCACAAGTTCAAAATAACTTAGGATCATAACCCTACATACAATTATGTCGGTCCCCACAACTAGGGGTGTGTAGGAGAATCTGTGGAACTTGCAGACCCTACACGACTGGCATAGTTGAGTAGGTTTTAGGGTGCATATTAGAGCTTGCAAAAGTCAGTTCCACGTCCCAAAATTTCAAAACCATTGAGTATGGGGTAGGTTCCAAAGTTTGAGTACCCTATGCACGGTACCCTAGAAAGGTTTATAGTAAAAAACATGGTAAAAAACTCTTTTACTCATTCACTATTGCATGGGAGACTTTTGTGTGAGTGGCATTTGGGTGACATGGATCAAATGTCATAGCCATGTCACCCATCCAATAGTGGATCTGTAAAAAAAAAATTTATACTTATAGTGAACGTATCCAATTATTATATGTACTTAGTATTTATGACTTTTTTTTCTTTATGAAATTTTCACATTAATATATGTGAAAGGTCCAGCTGATCCCAATCCCCAATTCCATTAGAGGAAACTGAATCCCCGACTCTATTTCACCCTCACCCTCTATGAAGAGCTTGGCTACGTCTATGATGAAACATTTTAATTCGTGCTCTCACTTTGTTGAGAGCACGAATTGAATTAAACGATAAATGGAAATTGATTTATTGCTTTGCTTTTTACTCTCGATATCATTGTCGTTGTAGGATTATGTTACTATTATACATGAATATGTATTATATGATGTAATCCATATGTTTTGTAATAAATGCACACTACTATAATAACTACCGCGACAATTTTGTTTCCAATAATAAAAATCTGAAAAATACAAGGTAGCTCGAAACTTGTGGAATCAACATACCCAAGTTTAGGGTGATTCCAAGAGCCTATAAGGTATGTTCCAAGTTCCAAAAATCTGAAACCGGTAACAATTAGGTAGGTTCCAGGATTAAGGCAATTACCCTATCCACCACGAAAGCTGCACATCCCTATCAAACAAGCTAAGTTTGAAGATATTTCCAAGCTGAAGCAGACAAGCAATTCCAGCAACTCTTCACTCAAGATAAAGACGGGCATTGCTGGGTCAGAGAGAGATCTCAGTCAAAGCTCAAATCTATCATTTGTACAAGTGCAGTAATCAGAGAGAGCAGCTACATTCTAATGCAGAGCTGATATTCTATGGAAAAGTGACAAAAATCAGAACGATGCTGACATTTTTAAAATAGATAAACGAGACAGCTTCACAATAGATTCTGGTGCATATATTTTGGGCTTTGGATTAAGAGAATGTGGAGAAGAAATGACACAGAATGGATATGTGCTGGACTTATAAAGGAAGGTTATAATTGAATTATGATGGAGACACCATCTCTAAATTCAACTAGAAAGTTAAACAAGAACCTAGAGTTTGCTAATGTTGTTTTGTTTCTAGAAGCATTAAAATTAACTACCCAGACCGATCAATATAATTCCATCTTTTAGACTGAACTTCTGGAGATGATTGTAATCCCTCTAATTTGCTACCAATACTGCATCCCTAAAAGATTTTCCTATAAAAAAATTCTCTAGCTTCATGATGTAAATACTTCACCTAAGGTGTCACATAAAGAAAGTACATAATTAATCATGAACGTCTTAATGCTTCACCCATGCACGCTTCCAGAATAGACTGCATAAAAATCAATCCTTTTCTGAATCGAGAACCAAGTCCTGCTTCCAAGAAATGTCAAAGCAGTTAAATAATCGTTAGAAGGAGTGAAAAATCTTTAAGACAATGAGAAACCACGGTCATTTGCCATTCATCATATCTAAAACTGATACAACAAAACCAAGTTGAAGCTTGAATTGAGTTCATCAGTGCAGGGAGACAGATTATACATCATTGCGTTATTGCCCAACAGCATTATCTTCTCTTGTTAATCACTTCGGGATCCATCTTGTATTTGGAGAGCACATTATGGTTAATGAAAATAACCAATAACTTGGCCTCCCACATTCCTTCTAATGGCTTCTTCATGGTCCAGAACGCCATCAGGTGTTGTAACAACAACATAACCCCACTGAGAGAGAGAGAGAGAGAGAGAGTAAACAATCAATAAACTAAGATTTCTTTCAGCTTAAAAGAAGCATGTCAAATCAATTCTAGCACATGAAATAGCTTCTACCATCAACAAACTCGCATGCATCAAGAAGTAGACCAGACTAAAGTCAAATTTTCAAGTACCTGCCGTGTTGGAAGCATTTTCAATCTATACTGCTCAATATCTCTAGCCTTGATATCTTGCCGGTAAGTGAGAGCTTTGCAATCCTTTATTCGGCCTTGCAGTTCAACAGTTATCCTCCCCACTCTGTGGGCATCATGAACTTGGAAGCTCTTCACAAATCCTGAGGAAACAAAACCAAAACAGAAAACATTTATATACCAACCAGCCCTTCAAAAAAATCTCACAACACCGAAGTTTTCCTCAATAGTCTGGCCCCAAACAGATTCTCATAATTAGTAAGTCAGCCAAACTGAAGTGGTATATGGGCCAGCAATAGAATTAGTTAATAACAAAACAATCACACAATTAAGTTTCACTTCAAAGAGAGACATATGAAAATCATCCCATCATTCTTTACTCAATCATAAACTTATAAATTTCTCCAACTGGTCCACCTTCAACCCTACCACCGTTCAGCCCGAAGAGAAACATTAGAAGACCAACTGATCCATCTATGGTCGTTCTTTTACGCAAGCATATAGACATAGCTCATGTTACCACCCAATCTTAGAGCACTTCACTGACATACCTTTGTAGTAGTCTATCCTTTCTCTCCATAAATTCCAACCAAAAGAGCCCATTCATCACATAATGGAAACGATAATCCAAAACTCATACTACAGTCAGCTAACATTATGTTAAACAAAAGCTCAATGTTAAAGCTTTGTTCACCAAAGAGCCTGAGAAAATGCTGGATAAAGTTGAAGTAAGATCACCGACATTTTCGAATGCACCATGGCTCTCAACATGGCCAATTTCTTCCAAACTCTAGTTAGTCCCTTAAGTTGGTCAGCTCCGGAAACATGTCTCGTCTACAACATAAAACCGCTATGAACTCAGTCGACCAAGTTCATAGTAGCAGCCGTGCCCGTCATCTCTCAAAATCCTATTTTTCGCAAAACCATTCTCTTGTCACTTCCTATCGACTGTCCAACCGCAAAGTCACATACATGTGAAGACCGAATCACTCCAAATTGAAGTGCAGAACCCTTCTCCAGTTGTCACCAGCCGCGGCTCAAACTGCATATTCTATCAGAACAAGACAACACTAAGCAATACGCATCCCCAAACTCGACGACGGCAACGACAACACTCCACCGAAATATCCAAATTTTGAGTGTATCGTCAAACAAGACGCATCGAAGCAATCGTGTAAGGGAAATCGCACTGGGAGGCAACTGAAGAGAAAATATTCCATTGAAAAGAAAACCCAAAAGCAAAAAAGCAAAGAGAAGGAGGAGGGAAGGAAGTAGAAACACTCAACCTCGGTCCTTCATGATCTTGAGAAAAGAAGAGACCACATTGGAAATGGGTCGCAGCTCCACCAGGGCCTTCCCTCTCCTCTCCGCATTCACCATCGTCCTCAGCGCATCGTTCAGTATCCTTCGTCCCATCTCTCTCTCTCTCTCTCTCTCTCTCTCTCTCTCTCCCACACCACCGAGGCTTAGCGAAACCTCCGCGACAGAAATCGCAGTCCCAGACTCGCGTCGAGCGGCGAGGGCTTTCTGCTTTCACTTTCCCGTCTCGACATGGCACTTTGGATATTTCCACGAACCTTCAAGGCCTCTATTGTAAACTCGTCACCGTGCGGAGCTCTGGCCCTCTTGGGCCTTGCCCTCGGCCCAATATTCTATTTTATTCGGCCTTTGAGGCCCAATTTCAAATTAAATGGGCCATGGTGCATGAGGGATGTTATCAATATGAGAATGAAAATTGGAGATGATTTTTGAAATTTTAACCTCCTTTTTTTGCTTATACGAGAGTTAATATTAGAAGTTCATACCTACTTGTGGGAATTAGATTCAACTGTTGAATTCAACTACACAAGTTTTTCTTTCAGAACCTTATTTTATATATACATATCTTTTCTGTCTTCGATTTCTATAGAGATAATAAGACGAGACGAACTAATATAATCGTATCACGCGTCCAACGAAATATCATCATCTTTTACATCTGTCAAATGCTACTAGAAACAAACGCACTTGATTGGTTGGTTAATGATACCTAAAAGTTTTTCCCCTAGCTGGCTCCAATTTTAGGCCATGGATAATAAATTGGATCTGCTGCAAAATAAGGAAATCTCAAAACAATAAAAAAATTTTGCAGTCCATGATTTTATACTCCACTCTGCATGCATAGGTACCGCAAAATAATGAAGTGAAGTCAGTTTTATTCCTGTTGATATGACACCTCACATTTCTTATACATTTCTAACAGAAGCAATCACACTCGCGGAATTCAACCAAATATTTTATATATCAAGTAAGGTTTCTAAACTAGAGAGTGCTACCATTTTGATTATTACTTTCTAGGGTTTATAGTTGTGCTTGTGCTTATGCTTAGTCAGATTGAATATGACCCTCGTCTTGTTTTCGAATTAGGCCCATTCGAGAAGCTCACGCGGGTGTCGTTCATGACTCAGCCGACGGGACAACAATGCACGTCAAAAGTAACTGAGAATTGCATTGCTTTCTGGAATAGCAATCGAGGTTACAAGCAAGAAAGAAGCCGAAGACAGTGATGAGTTCATCTAGGTCTTCAAGGACCAAACCTTCCCTCCTGGCTCCTCTATCTTCTTCACTCATTTAACTAATGGATCCTACGTGGTAAGTAACCATCAGTCATATAGTACCTTCTATGATTGTGATGTAGGAGCTTGGGAAAAATTATAAAAAAAAGTCCTAAACCTATTGCACTTTTAATAATTCAGTCTTAAACCTTTTAAATTTGCCAATTGAGTCATAAACCTTTAAAACTTTTACCAATTCAATCCTAAACCTTTCAAATTTGTGCCAATTAAGTCATTTTCGCGGGCTGACGTTGACGTGGACAACTTTTAATAATATTTTATTACTTTTCGATTTTTCTTTTTCTTTTCTTTTATGTTTTTTTTCTTTTTCTCCTTCTTCTTTCTCCATCTGGCTGGAGGAAGAAAAAAGCTGACGAGGCTCGCCCATTGATGATGAGGGAGAGGGTGGGCCTCGCCGTCGTTGGGTGAGGCTTGCTCAGCCACTAGTGAGCCTCGCCCTCGCTGTCCATGGTTGGGCGAGGCTCGACCTCGCCCTTGCCAGATCTAGTAAGGGCGAGGCTCGCCATCCATGGTTGGGCTTGACCTCGCCCAGCCATGGACAACGAGGCTTGTCAGTGGCTGGGCGAGGCCTACCCTCGCCCTCGCCGTTGCTGGGCAAGCTTCACCTGAGTTGCTAGCCTTCTTCTTCCTCCAGTCGGCTAGAGGAAGAAGAAGAAGAAAAGAAAAAAAAGAAGAAGAAGAAGAAGAAGGAAAAAACATAAAAATTTTGAAAAAATAATCAAATATTATTAAAAGTTGTCCATGTCAGCACTGGCGATGTCACATTAGCGTCGACCGATGAAAAGGACTTAATCGGCACAAATGCAAAAAGATTTATACTCAATTGGCAAATTAAAAAGGTTTAGAACTGAATTAGCACAAATTAAAAAGGTTTATGACCCAATTGGCAAATTTTAAAGGTTTATGACTGAATTGGCAAAATGTGCACGAGGTTTAAGACTTTTTTGACATTTTTTTCCCAAAGCATGCATACATAATTCAATCGTAATTTAGTCATTAAAAGAAAATCCTTGCAGTTTAAATTCTCTCGTAGCATGATTATAGAGCGCATGTCACAAGTGCCTCAGAGGAGGGACTGAGCTTGGAGATTCGGTTAGGAGATTGGGTTAGGGTTTTGGTTAAATAATTTCACGCTGGGTGGGTACGGAATGGTCGAAGTTGCAAATTTTGAAAGGAAATGACAAATCCTTTAATGACAATTAAGTTCGGATGCAATTTAAAACGGAGTCCTCCAAATGAGGATGATTTTTGTAGATTTTAAAAACAAGGGAAGGTGTTTGATGGGTGCGTGCAAAAGTAACAAGGATTTTTTCAATTGGAGAAAATTGTCAAAAAAAAGTCCTAAATCTATTGCACTTTTGCCAATTCAGTCCTAAACTTTTAAAATTTGCTAATTGAGTCCTAAACTTTTGTATTTGTGCTAATTCATTTCATTTGGCCACCGACGCTGACTTGGACAATTTTTAATAATTTTTTCTTTTTTCTTTTTTCTTTTCTTCACCCTATGCTGGCAAGTTCTAGCGACCCTCTAGGGTCACAACCACGGGCGAGGCGCCCTCACCCGCGGCCTTGGCCCAGTGGCCGATGAGCTCCAGCGACCCTTGCCAACCACGAGGGGGAAGAAAAGCCAAAAGAAAGAGAAAGAAAAAAAAAGAAAAAAAATCATAAAATATTATTAAATTTGTCCACATTAGCGCCAGCGGGCCAAAAAAACTGAATTAGTATAAATGCAAAAGGTTTAGGACTTAATTGACAAATATAAAATGTTTAGGACTTAATTGGCAAAAGTGCAATAGGTTTATGACTTTTTTTTGCAATTTTTCCTTTAAGGGTATTGTCAACAAGTGTCCAAAGGGCACTAGTATAATAAGTTAATTGGAAGTGGAAATAACATTTATCACTACACTTTGAAAATTGAGAAAGTGTACAATTTAATAAAGTCTGTTTTATTTAAAATAGTTGATTTTTTTTCATATTTCCAAAAGCACATGATAACGGGGCTTAACAAGTGCCTAGGGACACTGTTTTAGCATTTTCCTTTGAAATTTGCCCCATTAAGTAAGGAGTAATTAACGATATCATTAAAAATACTCTCTAAACAAGGAAAGGATCTTAATTCAGACAAACTTTACAGTCTTGTCTCTGTCTGTTAGGTACATTGGTATTTCACTCATAAATTTTCCTTTAAAGTTAACTTACAACCTCTATGTCATTTTATCGAGATGTGAAACCAAAACTATGTCATTGGAATGAGGTGTGAGATCAAAAGGTTTTAGTTCAAGAACGGTACAGATACAGAAACCAAAATTAACATGTAAATTCGTTGGTATCTTGACCCAATTTACGATAATCGATTAGTAATTTGCTTCTTATGGACTTGCAGATAAGTTTCTCCGACCATGATCGCATACCAGAAATCGAGAATGCGGTGATATACAACAATGAACTGGCGGGGACCATTCTAGAGACGATCATAGGGAAGAATAGCGTTTCTCCTGCAGCAATGCATAGTTTGGCTTGCAGGCTTGCTCAGTTGATGTAGGAGCGCATTCTGAGCAATGACGAGGAAGGAACAAATGGCAAATTAGAGCATTTTTCAAGTTAGGGGTAGTGAATAGTAAGAGTGGTTGATTTCCCAATAACTATATGAATTTCAAGATTTGCTGCTCTTGTGTTGCTAATGTTGTTTGATCGACCAAAACATTTATGTGTCATCATTATGTGTGACAATGTTGTCCAGTAAATGGTCAACGAGCCGGCAACTGTTACACCTCCGTTTTGGTGATTTCATGAAATAATGATTTCAAATAAAGAATCATATTTTCATTATATTTTTCCTTTTACATGGGTGTAGAACTCTGATGCCAACTTCTACTTTTTAGCATTATTATCATGAAATATACAATTTGTTGTAGTTGGTTGAAGCACGATGGGAGATTTTCAGCTCTGGAATTAGATGTCACTTGTTCAAATATTATCAACTGTGTGTACCTGCTCTAGGTTAAAGCCACATACTTATACTAAATGTTTGGATATAACCGATTTATAGGGTTTGTAGAGTGTTCCATTTGCCTCCAGGTAGCCAAGTCTGCATGTCCTTACTCCTGGATTATTAGTAAGAACAGTTGAAAGTATGCACCTTTTTAAAGTAACACATATTCATTGTTGACATTCCCGTTGCACAACTGTCAAAAGACGGGAAAGTACCAAAAAAGTTCTAAACCTATTGCATTGATACCAATTTAGTCCATCAAGCCAATTTTAACTGATAATCGCTAATGTAGACGCCTACCATCCTACGTGGCATGATCGACACTGACGTAGACAATTTCAATAATATTTTTTGGTTTTTTCTTTCCTATTTATTACCTTTTTTTGTTGGGGGGAGCGAGGGTTGCCCTCACAAATCAAGGTGAGGACCGCAAAGCCCTAGCTTGATCTGGGTGTCGCGGCCTCGCCCAAGGCCGATGAGGGCATGGCGGCCCTCACCAGCCATAGCGAGGGCGTGGCGGCCGTCGCCAGCCTCGGTCATTGCTGGCGAGGGCCAGCAGCTTGGCAACCAGCCACAGACGTGGCCGATCCTGGTGAGCTCGTGCTCACCCAAGGCCGAGGCTGGCGAGCTTGAGGTTCAACCGATCTCGACAAGCTTGAGGCTTGCCAGATGCTTACAAGCTCGAGACTTGGCAGGCCATTGTCAGCCAATCGCGGTGATGTCAGCCAGTCGCGACGGAGGTAGGAGGAAAAAGGAAAATGAAGAAAAGAAATAAAAAATTTAAAATAAAAAATTGAATTTTTTTAAAATATTCGGAAAACTTATTTATGACTCACTTAAGATATTAACTTAGTTAACCAATTTATGACCCATTTAAAATCCATTTAGGATCCCTTAAGTTTTTAAATAAAACTCATTTAAGCCTGTTTTTAAAACTTAAAGCAACTCATTTATGACCCACACCCTTAAATATGGGTTAAAATATGGATTCTAGACCCATTTTGCCACCTCTACGTACGCATGACAATTATTTGAAGTTCTCTTTAATTACATTTTTTTAAAAGCATTATCATATTTTATCTTCATGTTGATTTGTATCTTGAGTTTTTTTTAAACCTATAATTAACATCTCTAGTTCTATCTAACAAATTTGATCCTTTTTAAAAATTTTACCATTTTTCCTTCCAACTTTGGTCCTCCCACCATTTCAAATTCACCTGCAATGAAAAACCACTTACCCAAAACCCTAAGCCTCCCCCTATTCAGCCCCTCTCTTCCACGACGCCCGCCTCGTAGTCCCCCCTTTGAGGCCCAATTATAATTTTAATGGGAACTTGAGGCACCAACGGTCATATAAGGGCAAAAAGAAACTGCAACTTTCTATAAATTTGCCATGCTTCTCATATTCATCATTCCTCACTCACAAATTATCACCTCCTCGTGCTCTCGTTATCTAAACCGAACATCAATCTCATTGTCTGAAGTTCTAATTAATTGATCTAATCGCTCCCTAGATCTTCAAAGGACGACAACCGTTTTCGATCACTCAAAGGCGCACTATATCCTTGGCAAGTTCAACGTGCTCGTTATGATGTCGAGTATACGTTCACGTCATGGATGTCACCGGAAATCCACCGAAGCATCACCCGATAAAAAGGTAGGACAGAGGGTTGGTCACAAATTGTTATTTTAGAAACTTATTGCGAGTTGAGTTGAGTTAGAGATGATAGCTTGCCCCAAGAAGTAAGGGTGAGCATTGTGGACCACCCGAACCAGACCGAATTGGGATTGGACCAAACCGGCCATTTTGGTTCAGTCCTAATGGTCTCGATCCGGTTCTTGGTTCCTAAAAGTGGAACCGGTGACTGGGTGGTCCTGTCCCTGATTCCGGAGGGAATTGGACTAGACCGGACCACATATATATAATTTTTTTATTTCTTAAGTTAAAATTAAATTGGTTCAAAGAAGGTTAAGATGGATGGATTCTTTATTGGTTGGGAAATCATCCCAAGAGATATCAAATTACTTTACATGCTATTTTTTGTGGTGAAATGTATGTTTTCACTCTCATGCGGAAAACTTACATCCTATTTTTCCTCATAAAACAAATCGCATAGTTAAAATTTGTGTCTAGCAATGAATTTAATCACTACCAAGAATGACAACTGGGTTTTTGAGATTCAAATTTACTTAAAGAAATTTGATTTGTTGATTTCGTCCTCCAAATTTACCGGTTCCATTGGGACTAGACCAACCTGGACTAGTCCGGTTCCGAAAATAAGGGAATTGGGACCATCGGTCCGGTCCGCGGTTCCGGGAGGGACCGGACCAACCCAGATCGTGCACACCCTATCAAGAATGATGATTAATTGACCGCTTCCTTTTAGGGAAAAAAAAAGAAGACCCCAAGAGTTATTGTTACTCTCGCTAGTGGTGCATAGGTATCGAAATGATGGGCCCCTTCCTTCTGCTACAATCTTTGGCAAATTGATTGAATCTTTGGTGTTGCACCTTCTGTTCAATACCCACGTATCGACTGGAGGTTTGAATCCACTGAACAGGTCTGCTAGCTCCCGCATGTTATTTGGTATCGATTCAATTTGTCATCCGTGGCTTCTTTCCACACATCTGCAACTCTTAAAAACAGTGCTTCAACAAGAAAATTGTCCAATCAATTTTAAATTTATTGTACGAATGTCAATTCAATCCTAAATTATTCAATTTTGTCAATTTAATCCTAAACATTTGCATGGAATTCTAATGTAGTTCTTCCGGCTAATTTTCGTCGGAAATCGTTGACACGGCGATGCCACGTCAGCGATTTCCAACGAAAATTGGTTGGAAAGATTATATTAGAATTTTGAGCAAAAATTTACGACTAAATTGACAAAATTGAAATGTTTATGATTAAATTGACACATCTATAATATGTTTAGGATTGATTAAATAATTTTCTTGGCTTCAACATATGATTATGGATTGCTTTTTATAATAAATCATGGGCAAGTCATTAGTAGGCTATAACAACCAAATTGATATAGACTCTTCATTGGACTATGGCTAATCATACACCACGCAATGTAATTCTTGAACTTTTAATTTGTTTGATGTGATCCCTAAACTTCAGCTCAATGTGCAATGTCGTTTCTAAACTTTTAATTTGTTCAATGTGGTCCCTAAACTTTTTATAAATGTTATCTTTCAATTAATTTAAGTTAACAGAATTTGGCGATTTGGCTTTTAATCCGGTAAATTTGACAGGTGAACAAAAAGATAACGTTACAAGAGGATTATCCACATAAGATATTCAATTCGAATCAATAATCATTTGTTTTCCAAATTGAACAAATTAAAAAATTAAAAAGAATAATTATATTTTTATTTGAGTTGAATAACTTACGTGGACAATCCATGTGAAACATTTTTTTTGTCCACCGTTTAAACATGCCAGATTGGAGCCAAATCAACAAACTTTCCGTTAACTTGAATTAATTAAAGGACAATATTAAACATTTTCTTATAGTCCATAGACTAAATTGAATTCAATGATTGTATTAAATAAAATAAAAGTTCATGGACAACATTACACATTGAGCCAAAGTTCACGAACCACATTAAATGAATTAAAAGTTCAAAAATCATATTGCATATTGAATAAAAAAATTCAGAGACTATTCTAGTAATTTTCCCCCTCACGAGACACAAAATGCTAGCAACTTAAGGGCGTGTTTGATAACACTCTAAAAATTCTAATTCTGCTCCAAAAGCATTTTTGGAGTAAAAATGCATTTGGTAAAGATTACTTCTGAATCATTTTTTTACTTCTGGAGCAGAATTGTATTTGACAAAAGAAGTAGAAATTTCTACTCCAAAAGTGATTTTTTCTTCCCCTCTAGAAATGATTCTTGTTCCTTCATATCAAGAACACGGGCGGTAGCCCTTGCCACCACCAGCTGCTGGTCACCCGTTGCCTACCGCCCGCCGCCCGCCGCCGATCGCCGGTCGCTAATCGCTAAAGTAGAATGAGGTTACATTTGATAATACTCCAGAAATGCATTTTTTTTATTTTGGAGCAGAATCACTTCTGGCTAGAAGTTGAATTCTGAAGCAGGCGTCCACTCTTCACAAAAACCAAATAGTGAAATTCACGATGCTCTTGCTTCATGCTCAATGGGAAACGTGGTAATCCAGCAAGCTTAAAATCTGTGTGCGGAGTGGTCAACCAGATGGTTGTGGAAACCGCGTAATGCGAACGGTACATGGCAAGTACGCCAGCAGTACGATGGTCTCTTCATATTCAAACCCCGGCGTCACCGTCCTTGCGATCATGGAGGAATATAAGGAAGCTTCCTCCCGACATCCTCGTGCCCTCCGCAGATCATGTCACTTTCATTGCCTCGCTCCCGCACCAATTTCTATTTCCTATCGGTACTTAGTGCTTACAGAAAGGTTTAGCATTTCATGATGCTATTGTGGACGATTCGAACAAGTAGTCGATTCAAAAACCACTAAGACCTATTTAGAATGTTACTATTGAAGAACGAGGAGAGTTATCTTTGTGCGTGTCTCTAAGGTCGTCGACATCGCTTCGGTTATTCACGTCGTCCGTGTCTTGATAGTTGTTAGAATGTTAAGGATTGGATAGACCGAAAATTGTTACCCAAGAATAGCGGGTTGTCCGATTGCTTCGGCTTGTTAATATTCAAGGGGTCCTTGGTTCATTTCCTATCTTCCAGCTTAAGATACAGAGTGAAACGAATTGTCAGCATCATTCAATACATCTAGAAGCACGACCTGGAGATGGGTATCATTCACGTGATCGTTTGGAAAAGTGTCCATATTTTACTTGTCGTGTTAGGTGTCCAATGTGAATCCAAATTTGATCTTGTTGCATAAGTAATTGAAACGTTTGTTACCACAAACTACGATCATATAGGAGCAGGACCCCACTACTTATCATATTTGGTTTGGTATTGAATAACCCATCTACGCAACTTTATATGTTTTGCTTTGCATAAAGTCTCAGACGGAACTAGAAAAATCCTATAAAAATGTCATAATTTGTTTAAGATAATGACACCACAAGTATCGTGACTTTCGTACGCCGCTTACTTGAATGTCATAATTTTTTAATCAATTACTCAAACGCCGTGACTTATATAAAAACGTTTACTGAGTGCCACAACATTTCAATCAAACACTTGAATACCATAACTTTTAAAAAACACTCGCCACAAGTGCCATGGCATGTAGGATTTCCAGCACTTGTGACGAACATTTTATAAAAATTATGACACTCAAGTGATCGATTGACAAATTATGGCACCTAAATAAGCGTCATATGAAAATTATGATATGGGCGAACAATATCTATAACTCAACCGATTCACTATTATGAACACTTCGAGGATTTATTTATTTATTTTTTAAGATAAAATTTTCAAAATTAAGGTCAAAGAAAGTGCCTAGAGTCCTAGATCATAGGCCGTGAGATTGACCCATCAAAGTGTAACTAAACCAAGAAAGATTGATTCAAGGACCCTGCAACAACTTTAGGGTGGTTTTAAAGAAGGAAAATCGCATGCATACACGTTCTCGAGTCTAACTCTAACGTTCAACAACTTTCTGTAGGGCTCTCTTCACATGGAGAAGCTGAAGGTGGGCGACCCATCTCTCCATAGCTGTCCTTTCCCTTTTCAAACTCTATTGGTGACCAGCGCGTTGGACTTTATCACTCACTTTCTTCTTTTGCATGATTGTTTTGTCCTTTTTATTCTCTCTCTCTCCAATCCCAAGAACTTGTCAAGTAAGTCAACGAAGAATGAGCAAAAGAACAATAGGAAACAACGCGGGTTGTTGTCAATTGTATTTTGCTATGGTGGTTGTGCTGTGTCCACACTGACCTGCGCTTGTTTCGTAGCTCTTTGTTGTTCACATTGATCAGCCATCTGAAGAGTGAGGAGCTCGATTTCCCCTTTTTCTTTAATTGGAGTCATGTTGCATCTCCCTCCACGTTGATGTTAAGCTCAGGTGATCTTTCGATCCTTTCTTGATTCCCCTTTGCAGTTCTTCATCGGGTTTGAAACCTCGCCTCTGGAAAAAGTTGTGGAGATATACTGAATTCGCTTATCGGTCCGTGCCCCGCGAATTCGTGTCCCAGGATTCGTTCCACGATCGTTTTGTATAGCCTCCTTTCGTTATCGACCTCTCCGAGCTGTCCCAAAGATGAGGAACCTGAGCCTTGAGTTGATCCTCTCGTGTTCATACCTCTTCTGTTTGATTTGTGTAGCTTCAGGATTTGTTCCTGTGGATAACTATCTGATAGATTGTGGATCCCCCAGGAATTCATCCGTAGGTAATCGCACCTTCTTGGCCGATAACTTCTACTCCGATATACTCTCGACCACGCAAAACATTCTCGCTTACACGAACTCGAGTTCGCTCTCATCCTCTTATGATTCGACTCTGTATCTGACCGCCAGGGTCTTTGACCGAGCCTCCCGTTACACGTTTTCGGTAAAGGAAAACGGCAGGCACTTGATTCGCCTCTATTTCTTCCCTTTTGTCTTTAGAGAGTACAATCTGAGCACGGCCAAATTCTCCGTCTCAGCACAGAATTTCACCCTTCTCAAGGATTACCAGTTAGACAAGGGCTCAGTTGTAAAGGAGTACTCATTCAACATCACCACTAATCAGCTCGCTCTTACTTTCATGCCCGACGTCGATTCTTTTGCCTTCGTGAATGCATTGGAAGTCATTTCTCTCCCGATTGAGCTGATTCCTGACAGTGCCAGTGTCGTCGAAACGCCCGGAGTCAATCAGAATCTGCAGAATGAGGCACTAGAGACTGTAATCAGAGTGAACATGGGTAATGAAACTGTGCATCCGCCAAAGGATATGTTGTGGCGTCTTTGGGTCTCGGATGGCACGTTTTTAAAGCACAGCATTGTATCAACTGTGTCGAGCGTTGATTCTGTCACCTATAAGAATGGGAACGTTACTGAGAACATTGCTCCCGCTTCAGTCTATGGGACGGCCACCAAGTTGGATACGGACCGTGACCCTCACCTTAACGCCAATTTAACTTGGCTCTTCAGTGTCGATGCTGGATTCGACTATCTAGTCCGATTCCACTTCTGCGACATTGTGAATTCTTCTCTTGGGCCGTTCTTTTTCAACGTCTACATCAATTCCTGGTTTGCCTACAGAAGTTTCGATCTCAGCAAACTGACATCCAATGTCATCGGCACCCCGTATTTTTTTGATGTAATTACAAGTTCCACCAGTAGTAGTGCACTGAGTGTTAGTGTTGGCCCTTCTTCTGAGAGTAGGTACTACCCCATGGCCATCCTCAACGGGCTAGAGATCATGAAGATAAGTAATTCTCAGGGCAGTTTTGAAACTTCAGATTCCGAGATCGGTTCTTCAAAGACAAAATCGAGAAGCAAAATCATTCTGATCATCGGCTTGTCCGGCGGGATTTGCATCGTTCTTGTCTTCGTTTTAGCAATTTTCTTAGTCTGCAGAAGAAGAAGAAAGCTAGCAGTTGTGGGTCACTCAAAGGAGGGGGACAACTTTCTCATGAATCAGACAGGAGATAAGCACTCGAACAGCTTGGCAGTATTTTCCAACTCGAAGTGCGGCTATCGCTATCCATTCACAGCGATTGAAGAGGCTACAAATAATTTTAGCGAAGATTTGATAATAGGGACGGGAGGTGTCGGCAAGGTCTACAAGGGAATTTTCAGAGATGGGACTAAGGTGGCAGTGAAGAGAGGGCAATCTAAGTCACGTCAGGGCCTGACGGAGTTCCGTACAGAAATCGAGATGTTGTCTCAGTTTCGTCACCGGCATCTGGTGTCGCTGATCGGGTATTGCGACGAACGGAATGAGATGATCATTATCTATGAATTCATGGAAAATGGGACCCTCAGGAGTCGTCTGTACTGTTCGGATCTTCCCGTGCTGAGTTGGAAGCAAAGGTTGGAGATTTGCATTGGGTCAGCTAAAGGACTTCACTACCTTCACACTGGCTCCACAAAGGCAATCATCCATCGCGATGTCAAGTCGGCAAATATCCTATTGGATGAGAATTTGATGGCCAAGGTTGCCGATTTCGGTCTCTCAAAGATCGGTCCTGAGATAGACCAGACGCACGTGAGCACAGCTGTGAAAGGGAGCTTCGGATATCTGGATCCTGAATACCTGACTAGGCAACAGCTCACGGAAAAATCAGATGTCTACTCATTTGGGGTCGTGATGCTTGAAATCCTTTGTGGTAGAGCAGTTATCGATCCTTCACTTCCTAGAGAAAAGGTGAATTTAGTCGAGTGGGCAATGAAATGGCGAGAAAGAGGGCGAATCCAAGAAACTATAGACCCTTGTCTCGTGGATCAAGCAAGTGAAGTGTCCCTCTGGAAGTTCATGGAGATTGCTGAAAAATGCTTAGCCAAAAGTGGTCTCAATCGGCCTTCAATGGGAGATGTGTTGTGGAACCTGGAATGTGCACTTCAAGTCCAAGTACAGTCAGAAAAACTGAGCGACGAAGATGGGCTAGTCACGAAAGTGGATTGGATCGGTTATCAGGAGACTACTACCAGCACATTGACCGCTCAATTCAGTGTGGGGAGCCTAGGCAATCTCGCGGGAGTCTCGATGAGCAAAGTTTTCGCCAATATGGTGCAAGAGGAAATGAGGTAAACCCTGGCTCGAACCTTCTACCAGGTCTGCTTCGAAAGGAGCCTCTAATGTGTAGCAGCATTGCAGATTTGGATGCTTATACAAATACGAGCATTCATTTGTAATATCTGTTGGGCATAGTTTTGCTTTTCTCTACTTGAGGTGCGATTTCTTCTTTCCAAATTTTTGCCAATAAATTCAGGTTCAGTATACCCTCTTCTTCTTGTATGAATAGAGAAAAACAATACTAGCGATGGCGTTGCCAAACTGGAAGTTAGGAATTCAAACCAGAAGGCAATATATAATTACCCAGCACTCAAATGATGGTTGTCGGAAAGTTGTAATCACAGAATCTCTGAAAGCAAGTACCAGCTGTGACGAACACGACTGTCGGCGCACTGAGTCGGACACTTTTGCGAGTGTTGCTTGAGGATTCATCTTCTAGTAACAAAAAAGACCAAAAGATAAAAGTAAAGCACGTATAAGTTCGCCTTGCAGCAGATGAGGATACGAGGCCATTGTGGATGCAAGAGGAGAGGAAATCGCCAGAGGGATGGTGCATCAGGTTCTCAGGAACTCTGCGATGCATGTTAGGAAATTCGGATTAGTTAAAGTGGTCGGATTTCAGTCGTCGATTACATGAACGTAGTTTCGTCGCATTACGAAGGGAAGGCTTCAATTTCTCCTGTGTCAATTCCCTTCTTCAAACTTAGTGAATACCACCTCAGGGAAGGGTCACAACAGAGCTCCAGTAAGCTCTGACTGGAGCTCCATCTTTGGCTTCTTGTGCAACTTCAGGATGGGCGATTCGAAACCCAAGAGCAAGCCATAAGAGCAAAGGTGGAGCTCGCTGCAAATTCGAACCGTCCATCCATTTCGATTTCTTCAATTGATGACTGCAGTTGGCTAAAAGATTTCCTTGCTCAATTGCCCATTTAACTAGCGAGAGGGGAAACGAATTGTTCTTGAATCGAACACACTGATGAATCTTCTTCTGGATTAGCAACAAGCAAAGGACAAAATCACCAGAAATCACAATATCATAGAAGTGAATTTTATAAGCATCAGGGCGATTTTACAGTACACAGACAGAACTATGGATAGACAGCATCTCCCAATTCCCCCCACCCATTCCTATTCCAGTCAAGATGCTTCCTTTACAAGATTACCCTTGAAAAACCCACTACCCAATCCCTACCGAAACCCTAATTTCATCCCCAATCTACAGGCCAAAAAGAAAAATCCCCCCAAAAAGCTTCCCTTCTTCCTCCTTCTTGACAGCAAGACTTGCTCTTTCCCGCGCTAAGCACCCTCGAACCCGCCCTAACCGCCGAACCCATACAGAGTGCGGCCCTGCCTCTTGAGCGCGTAGACGACGTCCATGGCCGTCACCGTCTTGCGTCGTGCGTGCTCGGTGTAGGTGACGGCGTCCCTGATCACGTTCTCGAGGAAGATCTTGAGGACGCCGCGAGTCTCCTCGTAGATGAGCCCGCTGATGCGCTTCACGCCGCCCCGCCGCGCCAGGCGGCGGATCGCCGGCTTCGTGATCCCCTGGATGTTGTCGCGGAGGACCTTCCGGTGCCGCTTCGCTCCTCCCTTGCCCAGCCCCTTCCCTCCCTTCCCGCGCCCCGACATCCTCGCTCTCCTTGCCGCGAAACGCGAACGGACGAATCGATCAAGCTCCGAATCGACTGCTGCTTCGATCGGAAATGGTGAAACGCCGTGAGCCCGGAGGATTAGTGGAGTTGGAGCAGCGAGGAGAATGCCTATTTGTACGGAGGGGACGATCCTGGGTGGCGTTCACGAGGAGCGTCTGTGGTCCGTCGATTTCGTTTTGGACAGTCGAGATTGCGAGCGTGGGAGTGACTTCGGATCGGTGACGTGGCAAGCCAGCTGGGGCTGTCCCGTTCGCAAAAAATGACATTTTATGTGCCGTTTAGAATTTTTTGTCGGGCCGATTAGACGATGTTACGGTGGTGATAATATGACGTAATCGACTAATCACTGCTTTCCCGTGCTGCGAATCATGTCTTGATTGGTGCATGAGATATCCCGCCCACCGCAATAATGGATTGATCATACAACATCATTACTGCTACTTGATTTAATAAATATATAATATTCTTTCTTACTTCACAAACCGATAGTTACGATCAATTTACCCGTTCTCTTGATTAATGTGTCAATGCTACCTGATGATGAAGTGGTTGCCTAGGTTTGATTCGGTATTCCCAAGAGACTTTTGGTTTCCAAATCTCTTAAAAAAAATACTAACGTGTTTGGCAAGTTTTCTCAGGGGGCTTTTGGTTAAATTTTGATCTTGAAAATGCTGAAAGCTCAATAATGAAAGGATTAGCATTGAGTTTTCAGTATTTGCATTTTTCGAAATCTCTTTTACGAAACTGAACCAAACACACCCTCAATCAAATGCATCTCTCACTTCATTATAAATCAACGAAAGAAGTTACTGAAATTCTCTTTTTTATCGCAGTAGCAAATATAAAAGCGAACTGCATAAAAGACCTTAGTTACTATCTTGTATACTTTTATTGTCACACCTCTAGTACAAAAGAAGCTGTTCTAAAATCAAACAAAAAACAATAATTTGCCGATTGAAATGCTCAAGTAAGCTGGTTCCTCCATTATGTATTGGCAACATCATCAAACAAAATCCTACACACAAAAAATTGAAAAACATTTTTATCATCAAGAAAAAGCTCAGCTTCGGCGAAATGGAATGTCATACTTGGATATGAATAACTCCCAAGAGGCAACTCATATCACAAGTCAAAATTTTCTGGTTGGGGAGTCCTAGGATGCCAAAATTAATTCTTGAGGAAATATTGGATTATTTACCCTTCACAACATTATAGGCAGTTCGAACAAAAATAGTGTAGGGAGTTCCTGTGACGAAAATAAACCCACTTATGCCGTTTAGTCTTAGTCTAAAAGTTGAGGATCTATGCCTAAGCACTTTCTAGATATACTTATACCTCCACATGTTAATCGCGTACTTATTTACATTTTGATCGTGTTGTTGTTCGAACGAGTACCGTTAGACACCTGCTTATTCGAGCGTCGTCTCCAAATTGGAGTTATGTTTAGATTCCACGGAGGGAGTACTGCGAAGACAAGTAATACGACATGCATTTTTTACTCTTATTGACATATTGTGAAAAGATAGACCACATTCTTAAACCTAGGCCTAATATTTTAGAGACGCTGTTGTTTTGGCCTTGCTTGGCCCAACCCCTATTGGGATTTTCTACGCTGCAAATGAACACGATTTTGGGGAACTCTTCGACAGATCTTGTGACGTCTTTAAAAATGAAGGTATTTGATCAAATAAGGCCCTTACTATAACAGTCAAGACATCCATTTCGATGTACCTATTATCATAGGAAAAACTATCGTTTACGTGTAAGTTTGGGACACAAAGGGGGTTGTCATAAGCTAAAGGGTGGTATGATAGTGATTGACTTCCATTGAAATTACCTCTCGCCGTAGGAAAGCAATTGGTGCATCCTTCACATTGCATCCTTATATCGTCACTAGCCGTATCCATCACTAAGAAGGGAGCATATGAGTATGCGTCGACTAATATGGAGGTTATGTAATAATAAATGGGATGCCTAGTGATTGGAAGTTGCACTGTATTTAGACCATACTCTAATGGGCATTTTCTGATCGATTAACCTCGAACAAGCCTTGGATTCGAGTTGCTACACACTATTAGGAATTAGCGCACAACCACAAGGAAATAGAGAGTGAAAATGGAGAAAGAGTGTGTTTTACCTTGATTCACCGTTAAACTATTGCTACATCCAACAGAAGATTCCACTATAATTAAAACCTCGCACCTCTCAATTACATCACTCAATTACAAAAGAAAGATAATATTTATAGACAGTAGCTATTCATGAGGCAAGCCCAAACTACTAATAAAATTAGGATATTTATTTTATTTGCGAAAATATCAAGTTAATTGGATAATGTTTCCTTATTTGAATGGATTGGATGTTATATTTTGTGGTGATACTATCTTTTTATTGAATGCATATTATTTTCAATTTACTTCCTAATCTATAAAAATACAAAAAAAAATAAAATTACATGTTAGTATAGATTAGATAT
>BCNH02000010.1:10725582-10745727 GCA_001662345.2 Metrosideros polymorpha var. glaberrima | reverse complement strand
TTACTTCCTAATCTATAAAAATACAAAAAAAAAAATTACATGTTAGTATAGATTAGATATCTAGATAATATTGCCTAGTTTAAATAGGATTGCATGTTTTGATAAGTTTTAGAATATTAGAATAGATTCTAGATAGAATTTTCCTTAATAGATAGGATGATTTAGATAACTTTACATGTTTAAATAATATTGCACTTTTAAAATATTTTTCTACGATAGGATAGTATTCAGGTCAATTATTCCCTAAACTAGACTAGATAACTATTCTTTTTCGATAGTTTAATTAGGGTATTTATTAATTCTGAATTTTAGTAAAAAATACAAAAAATGTCCTATGTATGTAATTCCCACGTTAGGAAATTGCATGTCATATAGAGTAGTTATTATTTTAAGATAAGAGAAAACCCAAAAAAAATATTGGACTGTTTTGGTATGTTTGTTTGTTTTGTTTCCTTGCAATTTATTTGCTTGCTTTGTTTGTTGACTGTTATTTTTAATGGTTGCGCACCTGTATGATCACTCACTGCATGTTAGTTTTTAGGTTAAAATAAATCCAAATTGCCTGCATATATATTTTTGGAATGTATGAAATTGTACCGAAAAGGCGTTAGAATAATTTACCGTAATCAAGTCCCTGAACTCATTAATCTCTGACTCGTAGAATTAAAATAATTCTCCCACACTTTATTTGGGTTTCTAATCGACCCATTAAAAATAGATTAGTGGCGACTCTTAAATGAAAATGATTTGCATGTTAAGAACTTGAACGAAGTTGTGAAATGGTATGAGCATGGGAGAGCTTGAGTTAGGTTTAGGCTTAGTAATCCATTAGTCAATCCCTAGGTGGTTCACCACGAGGATAGGTCGCGACACTCGAGGACCCTTTTGTGTTGTTAGGTAAAAAAAAACACGAAGGGAAGTGAACGAAATTATATCTCTCGGGCTCACAAAGGAAGGAATTTCTCTTCAAAGTCGAGGGAACAAAGGGAACTTACATTTACCTCTCCCGCTTCCAAAACCGGCTCTTATTGGAGAAAGGCAAAGTAGAAAAGAGAAAAGTGCGTTTTAGTCCATTGATTGACACACTTTCCCTCCAAGAGAGGCCCCAAAGGTATCAATCTCTCTTAAATTGTTGAACCAATTTCATTTTTCTTTATAGTTTAAATTATAGGAAAATATAAGCAAGATTTTTTTTCCCTTTAACCTATTATTGTACAAAGAAGTGTTTAATACTTAAGATTATGAATATGTTGTATGAATTTGATCCTAATCCATTCGATCAACCCCTTATAGTATCATCAACTTATGACTTTTGACCAGCGGCTGCAGCGGAAAATCATATTAAGGGCGATATTGAATTATCTTATGACAGCTTAGCTCAGAGGAACCACGTAATGGGTTTTTACTCTACCCATCCCGCCTCCTTCATTCTTACTCAAATAGGTCAAGCCCCGCAAAGGTGTACTTTGAGTAACCATATGAGTTGGTGACTCTTTGAGATAGGTGTTAACTTATGGATTACTCAACATGACCTCTCATAACTAATTTATGTTTAGGACTAAAGTGAGCACCGTGTAAAAATTATGACACTTCTAGTATCATTTTCTCTGAGTTGGCGGATACGAGGTCGAGACAACTCAATGGCTCTTTGTATCATTTTTAAGGGGTGATGTTTCCTTCGAAGACTGTATCATAGTTCATGGCAATGAGCAACTTGATGATGAAGTGATTGCTTCGAGATCTCAATCTAATACATCTTTCACATCCATGTAGATCAACGAAAGAACTTACTGAAATTTTCCCTTTATTGCAATAGCAAATGCAGGAGAGAAATACATAAAAGACCCGTCGTTACTATCTCATGTACTTTCATCGTTCGGTTCTTCATGGAAATGACACACTTCTGGTACAAAAGAAGCTGTGAATTCTCTAAAATCAAACAAAAATCGATGATTTGCCTGTTGAAATGCTCCAAGTAAGTTGGTTCCTCCATCCGGTATTGGCAACATGATTAAGCAAAATCTCCCATTAAAGAATTGAAAAACATTTTTGTCATCGAGAAAAAGGTCAGCGCCAACAAAATGGTATGTCATACTTGGATATGTATAATTCCCAGGAGGCAAGTCATAGCACAAGTCAAAGTTTCCTGGTTGAGGAGGCTTAGGATGCCAATGATAATTGTCGAGGAAATATCGGGTTATTTCTCCTTTCACAATATCGTAGGCCCCTCGAACAAGAACAGTGTGGGGAGATCCAGTGTCGATGAAAAACCCACCTGTACCGTTCGGTGTTAGCCTAAAAACTGCAGGATCTATGCTCAGGCGTTTTCTAGATATACTTATACCCATGACATTAATCGCGTATGTTTTCACATTTTGAATTAGTGTTGTTGTCCGAACTGTTACCCCAGGACGTCCACCTATTCGAGCGTCGTCCCCAAATTGGAGTAATGTGTAGGTTCCATGGAGGGAGTACCATGAAGGCAAGCAATACGACACGCGTCGTTTAGTCTCATTGGCATATTGTGAAAAGATAGACCGCATCCCCAAACCCAAGCCTAATACTCCGGAGATGGAGTTGTTTTCGCCCAACCTAGCCCAAGCTACGCGATTTTCTAGGCCACAACCGAACACGGTATTGGAGAACCCTTTGATAGATCTTGTGCCATCCTTAATGATGAATGTGTCTGATCCAACCTGTCCCTTACTATAACGATCAGTACGTCCGTACCTAATATCATAGGCACAACTACCATTTACGCGTAAGTTTGGAACACAAAGGGGGTGGTCATAAGCTAAAGGGTGGTATGATAGCGATCGACTTCTATTGAAGTTACCTCGCGCTGTGGGGAAGCACTCGGTGCATCCTTCACATTGCATCCATGTATCGTCACTAGCTGTATCGACCACTAAGAAGGGAGCAAATGAGTATGTGCCCACTAATATGGTGGTTATGTAATAGCCAGTGATATGCCTAGAAATTGGAGGTCGTAGTGTATTCGGACCATGCTCTATGGGCATTTTTCGATCGATTGACCCTGAACAAGCCTTCAATTTGAGTTGTTGCGCACGAGCTTGAGATATAATAGATATTCTTTGGTATCTTTCTTCTAGGGTTAGGTTCTGAGGAAAGAGTTTTGTGTTGAATCGGTCAATTGGGATGAGCTTAATGTTGAAGCCAGAGGTTCCAAGGGGCTTGGTGGAAAGGAGAAAGCAGACGAGCAAAGCCAATAGAGTTAAACATGATATTGTCATTGTTTTGGGTTCTTTGGTATTTTGTATGTCCCTCAAATTGATTATATAGGATTTATATCTAGTTAACATGTTTTCTTCCTTTCTCGATCATATTAATGGATCTAAAGGAGAAATTAAATGCAGCACGTCATGCAGATATGGTAGAAATCCCGGATTTCCCTCTAATTAATACATTTAGTAAGGACAAATAAGTCATGATCCACATTCAATGTGTCATGTCCTTTATCGTGGTCAACTCGTCATAAAAAGGAAAAATAAATGAACATTCTAGCACAAAAAAGATTTTGTTATTTAAGTGCAGTTTAATCCGGTTTTGGGCGTTGTTAAATTGTATACCCAGGGCTCCAAAATTGTCAAGACGTGTGCCGTTGGGAGGTGGACAACTACACTTCTACCAACCGTAGGTAAACAGTAGCATGTTGCTGCAACAGAAAACCACAGTCAAATGGGCTTGACAACAGCAGCTATAGACTTTCGAACCAAAAAAAAAAAACACAGCATCTATAGACCTATCAATTAGCTAGGGCTGTCAAAAAAGCCTGGACTGATCCGAACCTAACCAAAATTTTTCAGGTTTTTTGGATCGGGTATTGTTCATGTTCGGATAATAGTTTAATCAATGGGTATCACGATAGTTTCAGTCCGGTTTGGGTCCCGACCAACCCGACCCAAAACATCGACACCCCCTACAATTAGCCCTTCTTGGTCAATATATATTCGTGCAAATTTCAGACCGCGCTAACATTAATGCTTCAGGTAAAATAGAGTTGGTAAACGTTGTGTCATACTCTAGGGACAATTTATTTTACAACAAAAATATTCAATTCATGAGCTGCGAACCACAAAGTAATCCTTATCACAAGTTCACAACCCGCAAATTGATCCATCAGAGAGAAATTCAAAAGGTATTTTACCGTCTTCGAGATTACAGCCAATACCAATCATTCAATGAATAAAATATAAATCATATATTGCTAAGATAAGAAAATTAAATAAAACAGCAAATGTACAATTTGGAGGCGTTCGGAAGCTCGGTGGAAAGGCTATTGTGTCATCCTTTGGTTGTCTATCTATTTTCAGTTCTAATGCCTCCAAAAAGTCATATAATTGTGTTTGACCACCAGCCCTAACTTTCTTCTTTTTCCATCAATATGCTCCACCTTTCAATTCTCTCTCTCACACGTAGGCATGCACGTGAGGAGAGAGAGCGCACAAGAGAGAGAGAGAAATTTATAGGGTAAAAAGACATTACAAATGTTATAATTTTCGTATGGCGTTTACGTAAGTATCATAACTTATTATTCGATTACTTTGAGTGCCACATTAGTTAAAAACCGTTTATTTGAGTGCAATCGGCGATTTGTGTATTCAGAAATCCGACATGGCATTGATTTAATATAAATCGTTTTGACGTGGCTTGCCGGTGAAATGAAGTCAGCAAACTAATGTGCAAAACGAGAGATCCTTTGGCCCATTTGTTTGCCTCAAGTTAACGAATTGAGGCAAAATCACAAATGTTCTTCAAATCCCAACCCTAAATTTAGGAGTTGGGGCAAAATTAAAGTAGTCTTAAGTGTTTTTAGTGGCTTGAATTAGTCTTCTTCACCGATGCGCTCCCTCTCTATCTCTCTCCAACCATCATTCAGTTCGAGATGGAAATGCATGTCGGAAGTTCATCGCCCCTTTCAGCGCTGGAGACCGTCGTCAATTCTGCGAATGTGGCTACTATGAAGCTCGTCTCTTTTACATGAAGCCGTTCATTCATCGATGGAGAAATCTGTTGGTGGAGCTCATGGTTAGTAGTTTCAATAGTGGCTATGGTGGAGAAAACAATGGGTAGAAGTAAAATCGAGAAATGAAATTTGAGAAAAATCTGGGAAGAGAGAGAGAATCGGCTTCTTCAAGCGTTGTCATTTTTTACTCCCACTCGCCATGTCATTTCGTTCATTGTCCACTTTGGACTGGGCTTTTTTTTTTTCTTTTTATAAAAGCCAAGTTGTACTTAAAATCTTATTCAAAAAAGTCACAAAGGACAAATTACCGGAATATCTCTCCATACATAAGCACTCAAGTGAACGGTTACCACCGGTGTGACCCTCAAGTGATCATTTTTTTTTTTTCGAATCCTTCTAGTGATTGAAGAAAAAGTTATGACTTTCAAATGAGCGTCATATGAAGTTATGGTATATGTGGTGTCCTTTTCCCGATCTTTAGCTTATTTTTATTATTCAAACTCAACAATTGTAAATATCTATTTTGATATAATAAGACACTATCACTCCGTTCGTTCCATGAAAAATGTGAAATTACTAGAAAATGTTTTTCAAGAAGTCATTTTTCTAGAAAATAGAAGAATTTCGACGTTTGACTGAATCTAAAAATGATTTGGTTATTTATTTTAAAGAGACATTGCACTATTCGTGCTCTCATGCAAGCGGTGTTGTAAAGGAACTGTACATTCATTAACGTAAGGTGTGGAAATGGAATTGGCCAAAATGGCATCAATCTCGTTAGAAGTTGTTGGACCAATTTCAATTTTCTTTATAATTAAATTTATAGAAAAATATGGGCTAGATATATTGTTTTCCTTTTACCTAAAACATTACAATGAGGTGTTAAATATTTAAGACTATGGACATATTATAGGACTTTGAGGGGATAAGTGTCTAAAAAGTCATAAACTTATTGCATTTGTGCCAATTCAATCATAAACCTTTTATTGGTGTCAATTTAGTCCTAAACCTTTTGAATTTATGTCAATTGAGTCCTTCCGGCTAATTTTGGCCAGAAATTAATGACGTGGACGCGGGCCGTACGCCAGCGCTGACATGGACATTTTAAATAATTTTTTATTTTTTAATTTTTAGTTTTTTCTTTTCTTTTTTTTTCTTTGCTGTTTTTCTTAAGGGGGCAGGCGACCTCGCTGGCCACAGGCGAGGGCCGGCGACCCTCGCCGGCCGCTAGGCGAGGGTGTCGCGACCCCCGCCTGGCTCAAATTTGGCGAGGGCATCGCAAACCTCGCCAGATCTGGGCGAGGGCTGGGACCCCCTCACCCAGGGCCGACGGGGGTCAATCGGCGAGGTCGCCGACCCCCTTAAGAAAACCAACAAAGAAAAGAAAAAGAAAATAAAAAATAATTAAAAATGTCCACGTCAACACCGATGAACGGTCGCGAACGGCCGGCATCCACGTCATCAATTTCCGGCTAAAATTGGTCGGAAGGACTCAATTAGCACAAATGCAAAAGGTTTAGGACTAAATTGGCACCAATAAAAGGTTTAGGACTTTTTGGACACTTTTCCCGGACTTTGAGTCTAAGCTATTGAATCGACCCTTTAAAATATCATATACTTATGAGTTTTGATCAGCGGCTGCAGCGAAAAATTAAATTAACTGTGATATTGAATTATCTTAGGACGGCTTAGCTAAGAGGAACAGTATAACAGAATTTCACTTGACGCATCCCGTCTCCTTCATTCTTATTGCCTCTATACCAATCTAGCCTGTTTTGCCTTGGCTAAATCGTTAAAAGTAGTACTTTGACTAACCATGTGAGATGGTGACATTTAGGATAGGTGTTAACTGTTAACCAATCAAGCAATAGAGCCTCTCACAACTAGTGTAGGACTTTGGATATCACAAATTTCCCCAATTAAAGACTCATGTCCTCATCAGGATTGGCTTGTAGTGCTCGGTGATACTTTCCTATTTGATATGTGGCTTGGTTCATTCTTGCCTTCTCCACCATCCTTATAGCTCGCCATGAGCCACATCTTGTTGAAGCCTTCTTGCCCCATCCATTGGCCCATGCGGGCCAAGTCTTAAAAGGATTACTCGCAATAATCACACAAGGCGTGACCATTTAGGGGTGGGTGTTAACTTATCAATCAGTTAACAAGACCTCTCTCAACTAATATGGGATATGGTAGGTCACAAACTCCCTCATTTATAGAACTGATGTTCTCATTAGTGTTAGCTCATATCGCCAAGCGATATTCCCTTTATTTGATGTGTGGCTAGGTCGAATATCCTACCTCGTCCGCCATCCTAAAAGTTTGTCAGAAGCCACACCTTGTCTAAACTCCCTCATGATTACTCCTAGCCATCGTCACATTGGCTATAGGCCTAGTCTATCCATGAAGCACACATCTAACTAGAGGGGTCCCCATTTTGATACAATCTGTAATCACCCAGCCCGTTTCATGTGGACAAAGTTATAAAATTAAAAAAAAGGTACTCTAAGTCACCACACAAAATGGTGGCCATTTGATGGTGGGTGTTAACTTACTTGTCGCTCAACACAACCTTTCATAGCAAATGTGTGATTGGGGATGTCATAGCCTCCATTGATGAGAAGTTTCATGACCTTTCCAAGGTGAACCACCAAGGGAAAAGAAATAGATTACTAAGTGGGCACGAGCAGTCCCTCTCGCGAGGTGACACCTACACCTAGCACGGGCCCTTTAAAGCCCTATCAATCGCAACTTGATTTTCTCAATCCAATTAATTTAACTAAGTTTGGGAGCTACCACTCACTAATTAAGGATGGTTAGAAACCCAAGTAAGATGCGGGAGACCATCATACTTCTACAAACTAAAGATTTTGAATACACGAACTTGACTATGCTATATCACTTTAATGCCATTCCGTACCTTTCTCTTTCATGAAAAATGTTTGCATGCTATCTTCGATGATTTTATCATCCCAAATCAACTATTGTGAAAATGATCATGCATGGTGTGCAATCAATAAACATAAACACCCAATAATCAAAGCAGCAAATCCTGAGGAAAGAATTAAAGAACCTAAGATGCATCGACCAACTTAAAACACCACCTTACTATTGATCCTCGAGACAGGACCCCTGTGGATTATTATTAGAAAAGGTAAGGATGCAGTCCTATAATTCGTGCTTGACTATATCGGTGCCCATTGTTTGTATAATGACACATTAAGTATCTAATTATGTTTTACTTATTGATATGATGTAAAACTAATTATTATGCAAGCTAGTCTGTTTTTTTTTTTTTTGGGAACTTTCTTGATATAATCGGCATAATGAATGAAAAATTAAGATCCTAAGATCCTACATGAACATGACTAATGGAAGTATAATATAACCACTAAATGGCATACATAGTGAATATTATTCTGTGTGAGATTATAACAAACATGAATTATTTGCCATGACAAAATAAATGCAATTTAAATGAGATACTAATTTAATTTTTTCAGATTTTCTTCCTTAAGCTAATAAAATGACCAAATTAACTAACTATGCCTAAAGTTGATGAATTAATTAAATGTCTAATGCCGAAGATAATCAACTTAAACCCAACACTAATTAATTAAGAAAGCTAAATGCTGAAATCAATATTGAAGCTAATGTACCAAACACTTAAATTAATCAAATAAAACCCTAAATAAATGTCAAAAAATTGCCTATTTTAAATGCAAGAAATAGATAAATGCCAAAGTTATTCCAGTGCCAAACTAGATTAATTTAATTAATTTTTATGTCATAAAAACTTCCAAACTGGTACACTCGTGTCACATTTACTCCAAACCGGCATAAGCGTGTTGACAAAAATTAATTTGGGGTAAATATGGCACAAATGTACTAGTATGGGTTTGTTGTGTTTGGTATTAGCCTTAATTAAATGTCCTAAGCAATTAAAATTACAACTCAACTCTATGAAAGGGTTCCTAACATATCTAAAACACTTTTTATTCTCTTTTTTCTTAACAAAACCATGATTCAATTGACACATGCATGAATAATCTGGCATGAACTCTAAGTACCAAACAACATGCATACTAACCTATGTGAATCAAAATATGAGTTAACCCTTTAATGAAATGCAATCTATATGAGATGCTATCGATTGTAGTTTTTAACTTTTCCTTCTTCTTATTAACATGTATCCTAAGAACATGTCATGACCGAATTGCATGCATTGAATCCTAGATATGCAAAATGACCTAATCTATTATGCTACCCGACTTACGCTATGCAATCTTGGTTATTATTACTAACCTAGATGCAATATCATGAAAAAAGAACACTATCATGAACATCTATAAAGACACGCAATAACATGCAAGAAATATCAAGAACGTGCAATAGGGACCAAGATTATTGAGATCGATGTTAAATATTACTATATGTAATGCATGAGCAATATGATAAAGGGTCCGAACTTTTGGCTCAAAGGTCTGATTCCTCATACATGAATTATGCATAGTACAAGGTTAAACTAGGGGAAATATGAATATCCTAAGGCATGACAACTACATAATGCGCCACCAAGATTATCTTACTTCTATTAGACTTATCGCATTAATCTTACCTTAGTTGGGATACCAAGGACACCAAGTGATGGAACACAGCCGAGTGGGTCACTACGAGGGAATGTAGGATGCCGGGTGGTTGCCGAGGTGTGCGTGCCGGTAAGTACTCTCGGGTGATGAATCACCAAAGGACGCCTCTAGATGAAGGTTGTGGACACTAGTGGGGAGTAAAGAACACCTCTAAATGAAGGTTGTGGACACTAGCGGGGACTAAAGGACATCAGAAATGCCAGAACTTATGTACGGCATTCACTTTAGTGCCAATTTTTTTTTTTGAAGTGATAAAAAGAAGTTTTGGCACTTAAGTGATCCGAAATTTTTTTTGGCACTTAAGTAATCGTTTTAAAAAAAGTTGGCACTTAAGTGATTCGAAAAAAAGTTTTTGCACTAAAGTGAGTGCCGTACAAGTTTTGATACTTCTAGTGTACTTTTGCCCATTAGTGAGAATGCCTAGGAGCGTTGCTGGAGTAGGAGAGCACAAGGAAAAAACCGAGGGGGGAAGTTCGAGAGAGAGAGAGAGTAAGAGTATGTATGATGTGTGTTGTGAGATGAGTGCGTGCTTTGGTGGGTGCATAGGAGCTCCTATTCACAGGAGAGAGAATGTATATGTGTGTTGTGAGATGAGCGTGTGCTTTGGTGGGTGCATAGCAGCTCCTATTCATAGGAGTTGGCCTTGAGCTCTACTTGGTAAGAAAGAATATAATGCTCCCCATTTTGGGATAAGTGAAAATATGGCCTTCAAATAAAAATATGCCCTTTTGATTTTCTTTCAAAATCGAGATAAGAGCAGAAGTGCCGTAACTTTCATACGACACTCACTTGAGTATCATAACTTTTTTTCGCTCACTTAAGTATCACAAATTTGAAAAATCGATCACTTAAGTACCATCAACAATTTGCCTCGTCGGAAAATCTGACGTGGACGCCAGTTGTCTTACATGGCACTGTCAATGCTAATGCAAACCATTTTTATAATTTTTTAATGATTTTTTTTGTTTTAATTTTTTTTCGTTACCTTTTTTTTTCTATGCCGGCGAGGGAAGGCCTCGCCTAGACTAGGTTGGGGTTGCCTCACCCTCGGTGGGGCCGCGAAGGCCCTAGGCGAGAAGCCATCATTGCCTCGCCGACTGTGGGTAAGGCGGCCTCGCCCAAATCTAGCAAGGGCCTTCTCACCCTCACCCGTGGTTGGTGTGGCCACAATGGCCCTGAGCAAGGCCCCATCGGCTATTGGCAAAGGCCTCATCGGCTAATGACAAGGGCGCGAAGATTGGGTGAGGGCCACCTTGCCCACGACCAACGCGGTCGTGATGGCCCTTGCCCAAGACCTTCGTGGCCTTGTCGATCGAGGGTGAGGCAGCCTTTGCCCAATCTGGGCGAGGCATTCGTGGTCGGCACAGAAAAAAAAAAAAAAGCAAAGAAAAAAAAAGAAAAAAAGAAAAAAGAAAATAAAAATCCATGTAGGGCTTCCGTTTATTTATAAAATTCCACGTCAATATAGAAAATTAAGTAAAAAGTCAACGTATGATGATTTGCCGGAAATTGTACTCAAATGATCGATTTTACTCTAATGTGGCATTGAATTGAGTGAAAAAAAATTCTTGATATTTAAGTGATCACCGTACAAAATTTATGGCACTCTTGCTGTTCTTTTTATTCTCATAAGCACAATTCACTCCCTTTTCCTTGAATTACCACCATCGGTGGCCGAAATTGTCAACAAAAGACGAGAACGGTGAACCCGATTCTAGTTTCTCTCCCATTTCGCCCCGAAAACCACATCTCTCACTGCAAAAGCTTCGATTCTCGCCATGAAAATGGCAGACCCCAAAAGCAGAGATACCAATTCCTCAGTCCTCCATGGGGAATACGATCTCGTCCGGCTGCTGGGGCAAGGGACCTTCGCAAAGGTGTATGATGTACGCAACCTCCAGACCGGGAAGAGCGTGGCAATGGAGCTGGTTGGCAAGGAGAAGGTGATGCAGGTCGGCATGAAGGGGCAAATCAGCACGAGATCGCAGTCATGAAGATGGTGAAGCACTCGCAGATAATCGAGCTGCAAGAGGTCATGGCGAGCGAGATGAAGATCTACTCGCAATGGAGCTCGGCCAGCTGCGGAGATCTTTGAAGACCATGAGCAATTGCGCCGAAAAGATGGAAAGGAAGAATAAAAGAAAGAAAGAAAAAAAAAGGTTTGGGATGAACAGTTTGGTAAAAGAAGATGAACACGAAGATGGACAGTAACCAAATAAATAAAATAAAAAAGAAAAAAAAGGAAATTCAGCAAATTAAGCAAAACAACGTCATTTTGAGTTAATTTGTCTACGTCAAATCGCTGGTGTAACACGTAGGACGGTCCGCAATGACTAAATTGCCACGTTAGCAATTTCAAGCGAAAATTGGTCAAAAGAACTATATTAAAATTTCACGCAAATGTTTAGTATTACATTGGAACAATTGAAATGTTTAGGACCACATTGGAATCAATATAATAAGTTTAGGAATGAATTGATTATTTTCCCCTTTATATGTTAACTTTTCAAACGAATCCTTTAAGTGTTATAACTTCTCTGAAGCTATCATTGAAGGGGATCTGATAACTTAGTATGTAGGAATTCTGACTCGACTCGCTGAAGTCACTTAAATGATAGATATTTTTTCAAAAGTTTTGGGCACTAAAGTGATCATTGGTAAAGTTTTGACACTAAGTAGTTCATCTATAAAATGTTTGCTCTAATTTTTTTTTAAATTAGAAATTTGACAAGACGCAGACGTGAGCCAAAAGAAAAAAAATCACAAAGCCGATATTGTGACTTTGCTGATGTTTTCTTGAATTTGTTAGACTCAAAAGCAAAATCATTGAGCAAACATTATTTCCAAATAATTTCATTTAAAATCACAAAGTTATGTTTGTTTTTCTAAAAAAGGAAGATAGCAAAATTTTCTTCACCTCTCGTAACTTCACATTTGTTTTTCTCTGACCCTATTCTATTTTGGGAATGAACAACAGAGTTCGGAGCCTTGTGGAAATGGATTACTTCCCTTTGATCATTGTGAGAACTAATGCTAAGGTATGTTAGGAAACCAATTAAAGACCAATTTTTCAATTTGCAAAAACTTTATGAACGATCATTTTAGTATTGAAACTTTACGAATGATCAATTAGTGTCAATTTTTTTTTTAAAGCGTTCATTTAAGCTACTCCGGCAAGCCACGTCAGATTTATAGTCACTGGAGTCACCATTGATACCTTCTTTATCCCCTACAGATCGAAGGATCTTATGAAAGAGTCATCACTTTTGGACTTGTGAAATAGCGATTGCTTCGAGATCTCAATCATAATCTATCTTTCACATCCATGCAGATCAACGAAAGAGCTAATTAAAATTTTCTCTTTGTTGCAATAGCATGTACAGAAGATGTAGTAGTATCTCTTGTACTTTTATCGTTTGATTCTTCATGGAAGCGGCACTCTTCCGGCACAAAAGAAGCTGTATATGCTCTAAAATCGAACAGGAATCGAAAATTTGCCTGTTGAAATGCTCCAAGTACGCTGGTTCCTCCATCATGGGTGGGCATTATCACCAAGCAAAATCCCCCACGAAAGAAGTGAAAAACATTTTTGTAATCCAGGAAAAGATAAGTGCCTGAGAAATGGAATATCATAGTTGGATACAAATAGCTCCCATGAGGCACGTCATAGCACAAGTCCATTCTTTCTGGTCCACGAGGGCTAGGATGCCAAGAATACCTATCAAGGAAATATCGGATTATTTCCCCTTTCACAACATCATAGGCAGCTTGAACAAGAACGGTGTGAGGACTTCCGGTGTCGATAAGAAACCCACCTGTACCATTTGATCTTAGCCTAAAGACTTCAGGATCTATGCTCAAGCGCTTTCCAGATATACGTATACCTGTGATGTTAACCGCATACACGTTCCAAAAGTTTTGAATTAGTGTTGTTGTCCGAACTGGTACCCCAGGACGTCCGCTTATTCGAGCGTCGTCCCCAAATTGAAGCATTGTGTAGGTTCCATCCGGGGATGTCCAAGAAGGCAAGCAATACGAAATGCGTCTTTTAGTCTCACTTTTATATTGTGAAAAGATAGACCGCACCCCCAAAGTCAAGCCAAATATTCCAGAGATGGTGTTGTTTTCACCCTCATGAGCCCAAGCCATGTTGTAGTTTTCTAGGCCGCAACCGAATACGGTGTTGGGGAATTCTTTGACAGAACTTGCGCCGTCTTTAAAAGTGAAGGTATCTGATCCAACTTGTCCCTTACTTTGAATATTAGAACCTACATTTCCGTCATAACTAATATCATAGGCACAACTACCATTTATGCGTAAATTTGGTACACAAAGGGGGTGGTCATAAGCTAACGGGCTGTATGATCGAGATCGACTTCTATTGAAGTTACCTATCGCTGTGCCGAAGCAATGGGTGCATCCTTCACATTGCATCCATGTATCATCACTGGCTGTATCCACCACTAAGAAAGGAGTATATGCATATGTGCCGACTACGACGGTGGTGATGTAATAACCGATGTGGTGCCTAGTGGTTAGAGGTTTTAGTGTGTTGGGATCATGCTCTTCGGGCATTTTCTGATCGAATGACCCCAAACAAGCCTTGGATTCGAGTTGGCGCACACGAGCTCGAGATATGAGAGAGATTCTTTGGTATCTTTCTTCCTGAGTTAGGTTATGAGGAAAGAGTGTAGTGTCAAATCTGTCCATTGGGATGAGCTTGATGTTAAAGCCAAAGGTCCCATAGGGCTTTGCAGAAGTGAGAAAGCAAACGAGAAAAGCCAATTGAGTTAAACATGATATTCTCATTGTTTTTTAGTCTTTGGTACTTCGTCTGTACCTAAAATGCATTATATACGATTTCTCTGTAGTTACGCGTTTTTCCTTTCTCTTCCATATTAAGGATCAACAGAAATTAAATGCAACGCCTCATGCAGATATGGTAGAAATCCCGGATTTTTCTCACATTATTACACAAAGCACACACAAATAAGTCATGATCCATATTCAATGTGTCATATCCTTTTTTCGAAGTCAACTCGTCTTAGAAAGAAAAAAAAGGAATAATACTAGCACTCCGACGATTTCGTCATTTAAATGCGGTTTTGTGGACATATTGTTGTGGTCTTGGGCTTGCTAAGTTGTATACTTACGACTCAATTTCAAGGTTCCGTTTCTCCCTAATTTAGTATACCCTAAAAATAGGTCCATTTACATGTCCAATATTTTCCCATTTAATCACCAATATATGTGGGCAAGTTAAGGGAATTAATGATGTAAAAATGTGAAGCACAATGAGTCATTCGGGAAGGCCGTTGACTTGGACGAATTTTAAAATTAAATGATTACACAAAAAGAGAGCCACGAATGTGAGTTCTTACAATACCAATATTTTTTGTTAGGGGTCAAACTAGGTACGGCTGCATTTGGGAACAACCTTGGGGAGGGGCTTTGAGTGTCCGAAGCTACTTGGGCAAAAAATGGGGTGTTTCGGAAAAATTTCAGAAACCTCATTCTATGAAAGTGAGCCTTTCCAAAATTAAAAGCCTAATGCAGTGTGTTTGGTTCAACATTTTGAAAGTTAGCATTAAGAAAGCTGAAAGCTCAAGCTAGTGGAGACTAACTTCGAGCTTTCAACATTTTCGAAATGCTAAAGGCCTCAATTACTGAAAATTAGTCAGTTGCCTCTATTGCCCTAAAAAAACTTATTAAAAGTCCACTTTTGCCCCTGTAAAAAATAAAACCCTACTTTCAGTTCTCGCTCTTTGCTTCAGTTTCGACTGCTCCTTCCTTGGCTTTGCTGATGGCTCCTTCGCTCGACTTTCTCTCTCTCTCTCTCTCTCTCCCCGTAGGTTCCACCCATCATCGACTGCTCTGTTCCCTCAGCTTGACTCTGCCGGTTTCTTTGATTTCCTGCTTTAGTGTGTTAAGAAATGTTGCCAATTTTTTAGCTAATTTTGTTCTGCGTTTTGTAGGGTTTTGGCGGTTGGTCAGTCTGGGGGCGTGGTTGACTGAGATGTCGCAAGAAAGATAGGAAGTGGGGGAGAAGAAGAATTTAAAGAAGGTAATACAGTTTGTTATTGTTTAGATGCTTAATGCACCCCTTTCCTTCGATTCCCTCACTGATTAGTCTGTGCTTGTGATGCAGAGACCAAGGGGCCTGAAGGCCGTGGGCACTATCACTATGGAAAGTGACTCGGAGCGAGTCTGTTATATAGAAGATTCTTTTTAATGAAGACGCAGTGGTTTGAGGATTTGTTGTGGAGGGAAGTGGAGTTCTGTATTTTGCTTCCTGAATGAACGGACGTGGAAGTCCAAGTCGTGAAAAATCGGAAGTTGCATTCCATTTCACTTTGCTGCAGGTTTGGTTTGCTTTACCAGGAAAGGAGCTCCATTTGGTCCTAGCCTGCGTCGTTTGTCAATGCTAAGCTAAGATCTCGGTGTATGGGTAGAAGTTTGGGAATTTGTGTTCGAATCAGCCGCCTTTCTTCGGCTGAGTTGGAAACTTGTTCCGTAGACACTATTCGATTATCGAGTGAACTTAATAGATGTACTAAAGCGAATTCGAGTCGTCAAATCTGGTGGGAGCTTCATGAGATTCATCATTGAATGATTCAACTTTAGTCGTCAAATCTGGTGTTTGACGACATGCGTGACCCCAACGCTGTTTCTTGGAACGCGATCGTTACTTCTAGTTTTCGTTCTGGGGTCTTGAAGCTTGCTAAGGCTATGTTTGATGCGACGCCTTTTTAGGAGTTCAACTTCATATAATGCCACGCTTGCAGGGAACATGAAAGCAAGACAGCTTGAACTTGCGATGGAGGTCTTCTCTGCGTTTCCCTTTAAGGATGATGTATCTTGAAGGAAAAATGGTCAAAAAAGTCAAACTTTTTAAGTTTGCCAATTAAGTCCTACACCTTTTACATTTGTGCCAATTCAATCATTTTGGCAAATCGGCGCTAATGTGGTGTCGCCGGCACTAACATGGACAATTTTAATAATATTTTAACATTTTTCGAATTTTTCTATTTTCTATTCTTTTTCTCCTTTTTTTTTTCTCTCTTTCTTTTGGCTTTTCTTCCCCTGACTATGTCCTGCGCAACTTGGCAACACGGTGATCGTGCATCGGATTGTGGCTTGTGAACAATGATTGGACGTATAAGATTGAGAAGCTCATTATCCATAGTCTGAGGTTTGGAATATGTTCATTGTAATTAAAGTCTGGAAGTTCTGGTATTGATGTGTAAATTTGAGTCCTCATCGTGATAGGAGGAAGTCCAGGCGAGGAAATAATTAATAAAGAGATGAAAAAAAAATGATAAAAGAGAAGAAAAGAAATAAAAATGGGTTCAGCAGAGAGTAGAAATTGGGTTTGGTTTTGACTTGGTGTAGTCGTGACAGAAGATGGCTTAGTGTGGGCTTAGCATGATTTGATAAAGAATGGGCTTGCGTGAGCATTGATTAGGAAGTTGGTTTGTGAGGTATTAATTGAAGTAGATATAATTTGCTTTTGTTGCTCGGACTTGCAAAGTCCCTCTCTGACTCCATACGCGAACTGGCTCCAAAAGCCTGGCATGCGTTCATGTGAAATCCATGTTTGAGCTTACCCGTGGGCCAGGCCCAAGGGGCTCCGTCCCAGTCCCCTCTCCAGAAAATGAAAAGAATAAAAATACAAAATCCGGGAAAATTACCAAAAAATCCTAAATCTATTGCAATTATGCCAATTGAGTTATAAACCGTTTTTTTTTTTTGCTAATTCAGTTCTAAACCTTTTGCAATTGTTTCAGTTCAGTCCATCTGACAAATTTTGGCTAGTCGGCACTAACATGGACACCGGCCGGCTAGCGACAAAATTATTTTATTTTTGATTTTTTGTTTTCCTTCCCTACCCTTCTTCTTCCCTCGCCTGAGGTTGGCAAGGATGACCTCACCGGCTACCATCTCTAGTCGGTCACCGAACCTTGATGACCAATAGGAAGAAGAAGAAGGGAAGGGAAGGGAAAATAAAAATTCAAAAAATTCAAAAAATAAAAATAAAAAATGATATTAAAATATTTTGTCGTCGACCGGCAAAAATTCGTCGATGGACTGAATTGGAATAATTGTAAAAGGTTAAGAACTGAACTGGCAAAAAAAAGTTTATGACTAAATTGACACAATTGCAATATGTTTATAACTTTTTTGATAATTTTCCATAAAAAAAACCTGTAAAACAAAAAATGGAGAATTGGTTAGAAAATTAGGCATTGATTAGGTTGTTGGATTTTAGTGTTAGAAGTAGCTTAGTTTCATTTAGTTAGTGTACACATGGTTTTGGGTTTTAGTGGACACCTTTGATTTAGTTTAGTGTTAGAAGGTTAATCCTTTAGAATGAACTCAATTTGAGCTAAGCTCATGGGGGTTGTTGTCCAAGGTTTAATAACAAAACTATTTTATATTCTTTGCCCGACTTTTATCAGGTTATTTTACTATATTTCACCATTTTATTCACTCTTCACTTCTATTCTTGATTTGTGTGTTTGTTGTGATTGCTTTTACATTGTTTTTGTGTTGTGATTCATTTTCTTAATTGAATGATTAGGTTACATTCTATGACCATAATAAATACAAAAATATTGCATGGACATTTAGCGGACAAGAACTTTAGGACTCATAATTGGTAAAAAGACTGCATAGATACCTTAGTTGACATATTAGGTACTAGAAGGGCACTAGTTAAATAACTAGTGTAATCAAGTCTCGGACTCTAGATTTCTGATTGCATAGGAAGTGAAATATACTAGGCGAGCCCAATAGGCTAGTTGTGACTCCTCATTTTGAATTCTCATAGGGTTAATCGAAATAAAATTTGAATATCCCAACATCACGCGAGATAAGGGTTTGGGAGAACCCGTGCTGAACCAAGACCATTGGTCCAAACTCGGCATAATCTCTAAACCCATCCTTTTTCCAATGACAGCATCGGAAGGGAGGGTTTCCATAGACTTTACATTCACCAAGCATGTTCCCACAGGTTTAGTTCTGCGTTTACTATTTCTCATGGTTCCAAATCCCTGCCATAGTCATCCTAATGTAATAAGTAAACATTACTATTTCGATAGGTGGCTTGATTCATTCTTGCCTCTAGAAGCCTATTAGGGTACGTTTGATAACCTGCTAGAATTTTTAATTCCCTGCCAGAAGTGATTCTGGAAGAGAAATGCGTTTGGTAAAAAATGATTTCTGGAACAGTTTTCTACTTCTGAATGAGATTTGTGTTTGGTAAAGAATTGATTTTCTATGCCATAATCAATTCTTGCTAGAAGTGATTCTTTTACTTTTTTATTAAATAAAATATTTTAAAAACATTAAAAATATTTTTAAATATTTTAAATAAAAAAAGGGGGGGTCGAGGGCAAGGGCGGCAGGTCCTTGCCGCCGTTGGCCCGTCGCCAGAGAGGGCCGGCAGGGGTCGCCGGGCCCTCACCCAAGGCCAGCCAGGGTTGCCGGCCCTATCCGGCAACAGGGTCGGCGGCGGCAAGGGCCTTCGCCTAGGCCCCGATTTTTCTATTTTTTTTAATTAATATTTTGAATATTTTATTTCATAAAAAAAGTGAAAATAAAAAAAAAGTTTGGGGGTAAATGCGTTTTTTTACTTCAAGTAGGGTAAATGCGTCATACAATCATAAGTTTGAGGTTTTTTTTTTATGGTTTTTTTTCTTTTTATTTTCACTTCTCATTTTCCTTTTTACGCTCGTAGGCCATCGGACGCACGGACGCACGGACGCTGGACGTCGGCTGTCGATCCCCAAGCGTCGTTTGGTAAACTTGTCAAAAGTAGAATGAGAATGAGGGTGTGTTTGGTAAATATAAATTTTGATTCTCTGCCAGAATTGATTCTCGAAAGAATGAATTCTTGCCATAATAAAAAATTCTTGCAAGAATGGAAATCATGCGAGCCCTTAGGGCCTGCATGTTTATCATTCTTGCCAGAATTTTTGATTCTGACAAGAATTCATTCTTTCAAGAATCAATTCTGGCAGAGAATCAAAATTTATATTTACCAAACGCACCCTTATTCTCATTCTAATTTTGGCAAGTTTACCAAACGGCACTTGGGGATCAGCGGCCGACGTCCCGCGTCCCGACGTCCGGCGGCTGACGTCCGTGCGTCCGGCGGCCGACATCCGGCGTCCAACGTCTGGCGAGCGTAAAAAGGAAAATGATAAGTGAAAATAAAAAGGGAAAAAATCATAGAAAAAAAACCTCAAACTTATGATTGTATGACGCATTTACCTTACTTGAAGTAAAAAAACGCATTTACCTCTAAAATTTTTTATTAAAAAAAAATTAAAAAAAATTAAAAAAATTAAAAAGAGAAAAATCGGGGCTTGGGCAGAGGCCCTTGCCGCTGCCAGCCCCGTCGCCGGAGACTTGGCCAGCCTCGGGCGAGGGCCCGGCGAGCCTCGCCCAACGGCGGGCAAGGGCTCGGCGAGCCTCGCCCAGATCTGGGCGAGGGTCGCGCGCGGC
>BCNH02000010.1:10701178-10718214 GCA_001662345.2 Metrosideros polymorpha var. glaberrima | reverse complement strand
TGCCAGAATCAATTTTTTTACCAAACACAAATTTCATTCAGAAGTAGAAAACTGTTCTAGAAGTCATTCTTTACCAAACGCATTTCTCTTCCAGAATCGCTTCTGGCAGAAAATTAAAAATTCTGGCAGGTTATCAAACGCACTCTTAAAAGCCAACAGGCTGTCCAATCGTCCTGTCTTTTTTTTCAAAAATCGTCCTGTCTTAAACACCTTATTAAACGTGCAATTCCTATAAAATGAAGAGCATACACTAGGGCACCCTCAGTAGCTACCTGACCACTTAAAAAGGTTTGGTGGAAATCTCAAGCTACCCACCTTCTCAAGTACCTAGGGAAGGGGAAGTACGAGCGAGGAAATAAAGTTTTGCGACGTGCATACAGCATATAAAATATATAATGATTTGTAAAATAAAAATAAGATAGAATTAGAGAAAAAAACTTCAAAATGAAGAGATTCTAAATGAAAATATCTAAAACCGATTATGTTATAGTCCATTCCAATTTTTAGAACCAGGACTCAAATCAGTTTCCCTAGAAACCGGTGTGGAATAGAACTGTTTGGCTCCAAGCCGTGCCAGGGTAGGTCAAAGGACAAGCCTACCCTTTTTTTTTTTTTTCTGAAATTTTATACAAATTTTAAGTGATACCGCTATAATTTTACGAAAACATATTTTGTAAACAATTTGCGGTATAATGATGAGGCATTGGTGGATTTCCTAAACTTCCTAACTTCAAAACTCATCATGTAAGGCCAATTCTCAAACGGTTCAATATATAAATTCCGAAGCCAAAAAGGTTAAGGCCAATTCCTTAATTTTTAATTTGGGAACCTATTCGATCCTTGTGTAAACTTGCTGGAAACCAACCAAGTAAGGCTGGCTTTACTCGATTCCAGATTGGATTGACACCCCAACTTTATAATGAAACTAATAAGAGCCCTTTTTTGACAAAAAAGAAGAAGAAGTAGAAGTAGAGGACAACTCAAATCGAACCTAACCAACTACTCAATGATTAAACTAGCCTGGTAACAAAGCACTGCAGATCCCCAAAGAAAGGCTACTGAGGTTGTTACAATGCGAATCATCTCAGTCTTTTCTCCCATCGACAATTGTTGGCGTGTCAAACTAAATATTTATTAAGGGGCTTTTTTTCTTTTCAACTCTTTTTTATTTTAGGTTAAAAGTTGTTCTATATATATAAGTTATTTAGAAGTGTAGATGCTAGTATAGAAAAGTTGTAAATGTTTACGCAGAGAGAGAAAAAATAGAGAAAAAAGAAAAAAAAGAAGCCGTGACAGCTTGGTGAGTATTTTCAATTTCATTATGCTTTGATCTTGAGAGAAGATTGTAATTGTATTCCTACTTTCGTGGAAATCTAGTGGATTCACAGAGTGCTTTTGTGTGGAAACGTAGCCCAAGTTTAGATGAACTTCGATAACAAATTTTCTAATGTGTGCTTCTGATTTCGTTCTTTTATTATTATATTCTATCAACATTGATTGTTTTCTTAGGTTATTTTTCTAGAATCGATGTGTGATTCCTAACAACCGGTACCAAGCCTAGGTTGGCTAGTCGAAAACATCGAGGGTTTTTCAATGATGTTCGATTGAAAGCAAATGGTATGGATGAAGATAAAATTAGAATCGATAAATTCGATAAGCAAAATTTTGGATGGTGAAAACTCCAAATTAAGGATTATCTTTATCAGAAAGATCTCTATTCACTGTTTGAGGGTTGGGAACTGAAAATTGCGAAAGTGGATTCGACAGTACAATCGGAGTGGAAAATTCTTGATTGAAAGGCATTAGGTGCAATTCGTCTAGGGCTAACGAAAAAGACAAGGTACAACATCATGAAAGTAAAGACTAAAAAAAAAAAGCCATGGATATTCTGACGAATATACATATGAGAAGCCATTCACATCAAATCAGATATTTTTGTTGAAGAAGCTAGTTAATATGAAGTTATCTGTGGTAAAACATATTAATAGTTTCACGCAGATCACAAGTCAATTGGAATCCACATGCATAAATATGGATATGAAGCTACAAGTTTTATTAATTTTACGTTCCCTTCCGAAAAGCTACAATACCGCAATGTATGAAATTTCAAGCACTATGAAAAATGATTTGACTTTGGATGATATTGTGAGCAGCATCATGGATGAAGAGATGTGAAGGAAAGTCTAAGATGGAGATAATTTTCTGCATCTTCGTTTTTTACGGAACTAGTAGTGGAAAACCGTGAGAGAAGTGAAAGGAGAGAAAAATTCAACGAGTGTGGCAAGTCACAATCAAAGGAGAAGAAAGAGGTAGCAAAAGATGAGTGTCGATTTTGTTATCAGATTGGACATCGGAGGTTTCAGTGTGAAGCCTACAAAAAGAAGCAACGGGATAAGAATCAAGGAACTAATGTGGTTAGCGATGAACCTTTACTAAAGAACTTGTGTTTGTCTACAGGGTTTAACTTGACAACAGACAAGTGATTTGTTGACTTTAGTGCTTTTTTTCATTGCATGCCAGTGGAGACTTTGAGCAAGTGGTTGCGGGAAATGGCAACATGTGTCCAATTGTTGAAAATAGAACTGTGATATTGAACATCTCAAGTGGAGGACGTCTAATTTTGCATGAAATCAGGCATATTCTAGAGTTAAAGAAAAATATGATCTCAACTAGTAAATTTGACCAAGAAGATTTTGTAACAACCTTTGGATGCATAGAGTGGAAAATAATCTCTAAGGCAAGAGTAGTAGAAAATAGAAAGCGTATAGAGAAATATCAATGATATGGTTGCAACTACAGTGGTTACAAGTAATTTGTCTACTATTTGGCATTATCGTTTATGACATATTAGTGAAAAGGGTGTAAAGCAGTTATACTCAAGAAAATTGCTTCCAAGTTTGCAGAAAGTTGAGTTAAAATTCTGTGAAAGTTGCATTTATTAAAAACAAAAGGCGGTTAGTTTTCAATCGAATGGGCGATAAAATAAAGGCCGAAAATTAGAGTTGGTTCATACTAATGCATGAGGACCAGCTCAGGAACTCTCTTATGGTGGTTATAAATATTTTGTCACTCTCATTGATGATGCGATAAGAAATACTTGAATCTATACTCTAAGAGAAAAATCAAAAGTATTCAAGTTGTTCAAAATGTGGAAGACCATGATAGAAAAAGAAACAGATTATCAGATTAAAGTTTCGAAGTCTGATAATAATGGTAAATACAAGAGTAAGAAATTTACAGAATACTTGAGAGGAGAAAGCATACACAAGTTGAATACTATCTCTAGAACTCCTCAAAAGAACGCTGTAGCTGAGAGGATAAAAAGAAACGATCTAGAAGGTGCGAGATACATAAGGCTACATGCGGGTCTCTCGCTACATATATGGACTGCTACGGTTGATGTAGTTGTTTATCTCATCAACATGAGTTCATCTAGTGTGCTGGATTGAGAAATAACGCAAGAGCAGTAGTCAAGTAAGAAGGCTAATTATCCCATATTTAAAGGTTTTTGGTTGTATTACATAGGAAGAAGCTTGATGCTTATCCGATGAGTATGGATATAAACTTTGGGAATATGAAAATAACAAAATCATTTCCGGTTGCAATATGGTATTTCATGAAGAAAAGATGTATGAGGATCGTCAGACAGAGCATGAGAAGGTAGTACAACCAAAATATATTGAGTTGGACATAATACCCGTGAAGATGATTCAAGCGGATCAAAGTGCACCTAAAAGAGAGGTTCGAGATAAACCTATTATCAATGAGTAGGAAGTTCAAGAGGAACATAGTGACCTAGAACAAACTAACAACCTTAAAGTACTTGTTCCGAGGAGATCTATACGTGTGAGAAAGTCAAAGTTAATTTTTTACCCATTAGCAAATATTGCTATGAACCATGTCTTATATACATATTAAAGAAAGCCGCATTGGGGCTAATAATGCAACCAAGAGGGGGGTGAATAGGTTTTTTGAAAATCTTTTGCTTTTCTTGTGAAAATATGATGTAGTAAAAGATCAGATTAAGCAATTGTTTCAGATGTTGTACGTAATAGATGTGTTGTAAGAAGTAAAGATTAATAGAAATAGCTACACATAAAAAATTATAGTGGTTTGCCTTATAACGAAACCTACGTCCACTGTTGAGACTAATAATTGTAAGATAGGCTGGACTGCACGTCCACTATTGAGACTAATAATCGTAAGATAGGTTGGACTGCACTAGAGATTTGCTCAATAAATTACAAACAATAAGTGATGATTCTTTACACTCAATAGATCACACTATCATGATACAATCACTGCACTCAAACTTATACTTGTTCTCTCGTAAACTCTCTCTACGCAAATATTATTAGAGTGAAGATTTCTCATAGAAAACAAAAAAGCAATATCAATAGGGAGAGCAGTCTAATATTTTGGCTCGATGTATGCAACTCTAACTTCAGCTTCATGGAATGCCTTCTTTTTATAGACATCTTCAAACTAGCCATTGGAGATGTTCCAAAAGGTCTTCTAGCCATTAGAGACCTATCGATTTTGTTATCCTAGAAGAGAGCTACCCATACAACTTCTTTTTCAGAAAAGTTGCAGGTTACAAAAAATAGGTACTACGGCTATTACTCTTATGCCGACTACTTTTGACAGTGTTGCCAATCATGTGCTATCTGTTTCTTGGTGTTCTTCTTGATCTTTCATTGTGCAGCTCCAACTTTCAACAGCTATAATCTTCAACGAATATCTTCATGTTCCGTCCACATACATCAACATCGATGTCCTGCATCAGCTTTGATAAACATCAGTTCCAGTTGATCTTTTGTTCGTTGGTACTATTTCCATTTACTGCTCAGGAATACTTCGTGATTTTCCACACGATGAATTACCACATGGATATCATTTGGTCCACAAAGATTATCTTAAACATTTGCATCCATAAAATTAGGTAATACATTGTGGATAGTTTGGGGATCATCAAAATTACCTTGGGGATGTTTCTCCAACAAGCTGGAGACTTATGATGAAGCAAAGAAAGACACATCTCACATTCAGTGGGAGCATGCTATAAAAGACAAAATGGGCTCGTTACTTCATAACAAAATTGAGAGTTGACCGAGTTGCCCACTAGTAAAAGGCTTTGTTAAACAAGTTGGTGTATATGATAAAAAAAAAATGAAGCATATAATAATATCATATAGAAACAACTAGTGAGCACACTATGGAGTGATAATCAAAGTACAATGCACTTGGCGAAGAATGCAGCTTATCACTCAAGGACCAAACATTCATGTCATTAGGTCAGCATTGAAAGATAATGAGTTAAAGCTATATAAAAACTGATAGTTCGAAGAATTCTACTGACATGTTTAACAAGGTAATAGACAGAGAGAAGCATACTTTATGTACTACATCATTGGTATTACTCCATGTTAATTGATGAGAAGTATCACAGAGACACACATTCAAATTATTAGTTTTTTGAAGTAGATAAATGCAAAGTTGCTTGGTGCATCGGATATATTTGTTTTCAAGCGGGAGATTGTTGGCGTGTGAAGCCAAATATTTATTAAGGACTTTTTTAGTCTTTTTTAATCTTTTTTCTTTTAGGTTAAAAGTTGCTACTTATATATAGGCTATTTAGAAGCATGGATGTTAGCATAAAAAAGCTGCAGATGTTAATGTATAGAGAGAAAAGAAAAAGTGAGGCTGTGATGGCTTGGTGAGAGTTCTTAATCTCTTTGTGCACTGATTTTGAGAGAAGATCGTAACTGTATTTCTATTTTCTTCGAAATCTTGTAAATTCACAAAGTGCCTCTATACAGAGACGCAGCTCAAGTTTGTGTGAATTTCGATAATAAATTTTTTAGTATGTTATTCTGATTATATTATATTATTATTACATTTTGCTAGTGTGGATTTTTTGCTGGGATTATTTTTCTGGAATCGGTGTAATTCCTAATAACAATGATGCTTCTATATCTTATTATTGTGGCGTGAAATCTCCTCTACAAACAGCAAAGACGAAGGAGAATTGGGAAAAATTATAATAGTTGTCGAAAAGATAAATGTGGAGCAAGTTACTTGTTTATTAGTTGGGTTGATGTAGAAATTAATATATCACCAAAGGATATGTTACAAAAGGTTTCAAAGGAGTACCGTCAAAGAAGAAACTGTGTCCACTCATCATGAGGATAATGACAGTTTTGTGAAAATTAAAGTGAGAGCTCTCGAGGCACAATTAAAATATGTGAAATAAGATACCACAAAATTCAAGAAAGAAATTTCCAAATTAGAGATACACCAAATTCCACGAAGCGTGTACAAACGATCAATCATCGCGATGCACCAACAGTTGAGTCTTGTAGGACATGAAGTGTGAGCAAAAGTGAGGAAAGAAAAAGAAAGTGAAGTTTATCAAGATAACATATTTCTTAAAATAGGCCTAAAAAGATTATTTCGACGCCTTGCAGCCTGTGTTACACGGACACGTGTCCGACTCGGACACGCGGTCAACGCGCGGGACACGCGCGGACACGCGCGTCCGAGACTAAATATAAAAAAAAAAAACTATTCCCTAACCTAATTGAAACGAAATTGCTTCTGCTTGCTCCCTGCTTGCTCATGACCTGCTTGCTCCCGACGACCTCACGATTTGCTTGCTCCCTGATGACTTGCTTGCTCACGAGTCACGACCTGCTTGCTCCCTAACGACCTCACGACCTGCTTGCTTCCCTGACGACTTGCTTGCTCACAACTTGCTTGCTCCCGACGACCTCACGATCTGCTTGCTCTCTGACGACTTGCTTGCTCATGAGTCACGACCTGCTTGCTCCCTGATGACCTCACGACCTGCTTGCTTCCCTGACGACTTGCTTGCTCACGACTTGCTTACTCCTTGACGACCTGCTTGACCTGCTTGCTCCCTGACGACCTGCTTGCTCCCTCACGAAATTGCCCTCGGCTCTCTCTCCCTCTCGGCTCCGGCTCCTCCTTCTTCTCCGACGCCACGATCATTGCCGCGCCACGACCTCTTCCTCAACACCTTCTCCTCCGATCTTCAGGTGCAATGAAGTCTTGATTAAGTGCTAATTAAGTCTTGATTAAGTGCTTCTACATCTAGTTTTGCATGTGCGTCTTTCAATCATCTTTACCATCCATGCATGCCTTTTTCTTGGTGGAGAGTGGTTGTTAGTCAATGCGAAAGGGAAAAATCGAGATGAGGGTGAAATTTGGTCGGCTGCATTTAGGGTTGACGAACTCAGAATGGGCTAAAATTTGGTCGGCTGCATCGAAACGGGCTGCTCGACAACACTCACCGCTTTGCGATGACAAATGTTGTTTTTCGCGTTTCGGAGTCGTTTTGATGGGTTTTTCAGTGATTTTTTTATAATTTCAGTGGTTAATTTTGGTTTTCTATGTTAATTAGGGTTAATTTTGCGTTTCCTATGTCGATAGATTGTATTGATTTTGATAATCAAACCATTGGTCCATAGGTCATAAAATAGTTATTGAAAAGTAAATTTCAGACTTGTGTTATAGACTTATAGTAGACCATCGAATATATGGGTACATCACACCATATTTGCCCTGAGTAGAAGATCGTTGAATTTGGAATAATAGGTGATGCAATTTCAGAAGTACTTCAGTCTAAGTGTGATGCATTTTCTCTGTATTTCTGTTCTGCTGCATTTCTGCATTTCTGCGTTTCTGCGTTTGTGTTCTGCATTTCTGCATTTCTGTATTTCTGCTCTGCTGCATTTCTGCATTTGTGTTCTGTGTTTCTGCATTTTTGCATTGGTGTTCTGTGTTTCTGCATTTCTGCATTATGTTCTGCATTTCTGCATTTGTGTTCTGCGTTTCTGCATTTCTGTATTTCTGTTCTGCTGCATTTCTGCATTTGTGTTCTGTGTTTCTGCATTTTTGCATTGGTGTTCTGCTTTTCTGCATTTCTGCATTCTGTTCTGCATTTCTGCGTTTGTGTTCTACGTTTCTGCATTTCTGCATTTCTGTTCTGCTGCATTTCTGCGTTTGTGTTCTGTGTTTCTGCATTTTTGCGTTGGTGTTCTGCGTTTCTGCATTTCTGCATTCTGTTCTGCATTTCTGCGTTTGTGCATTTCTGCATTTCTGTTCTGTGTTTCTGCATTTCCGTTCTGCGTTTCTGCATTTTTGCGTTTTTTTTCTGCGTTTCTGTGTTTGTGTTCTGCATTTCTGCATTTCTGTTCTGTGTTTCTGCATTTCCGTTCTGCGTTTCTGCATTTTTGTGTTTTTTTTCTGCGTTTCTGTGTTTGTGTTCTGCATTTCTGCATTTCTGTTCTGCGTTTCTGCACTTCCGTTCTGCGTTTCTGCATTTCTGCGTTTCTGTGTTTGTGTTCTGCGTTTCTGCATTTGTGTTCTGCATTTCTACATTTGTGTTCTGCGTTTCTGCTTTTCTTTTCTGCATTTGTGTTCTGCATTTCTGCGTTTCTACATTTGTGTTCTGCGTTTCTGCTTTTCTTTTCTGCATTTCTGTTTTGCGTTTCTGTTCTGCATTTCTGCGTTCTACATTTGTGTTCTGCGTTTCTGCTTTTCTGCTTTTCTTTTCTGCATTTCTGTTTTGCGTTTCTGTTCTGCATTTCCGCGTTCTACATTTGTGTTCTGCGTTTCTGCTTTTCTTTTCTGCATTTGTGTTCTGCGTTTGTGTTCTGCATTTCTGCGTTTCTACATTTGTGTTCTGCATTTCTGCGTTTTCGCATTTCTATATTTCTATTCTGCATTTCTGCATTTCTGTTCTGCATTTTTATTCTGTTATGCATTTCTATTCTGTTCTGCATTACTATTCTGTTCTGCATTTCTGCATTTCTATTCTGTTCTGTTTTGCATTTCTATTCTGCATTTCTATTTTGTTATGCATTTCTGTTCTCCTCAGCTCGTGAATGTTTCTTGACATCTTGTAATTGTATTTTTTGTAGAATGACTTCATCAAGCATGGATAGTAGCTCTTCACCAACTATATCCAACAAAGAAGATTTAAATAACCGCTATGGAGGTATGTTACTAGGTTAGCTAATATTGGTGAAGTAGCAGGGGGGAATTTGTCTTGGAAATGTAATTTTTGCAAAAAAGATTTTAAGAGTTCGTATACGAGAGTTAGGGCCCATTTGTTGATGATAACTGGAAAAGGAATTGGTAAATGTGGAAATGTGCCAAAAAAGGATCTTTTAGAGATGGAAAAATTAGAGGAAGAGGTCAATTTTAAATTGAAGAGTATTGTACCCAAATATGTACCTTTGCCCCCCTCTAGTTTTTCAATTAGTGGTGGCGGTGATTCATCATTTGACTCCAAGAAAAGGAGGATTGGAAGTGAGAGTGGATGATCAATTGAAAAGGCATTCAACATGAGTCAACGGGAATGTTTAGATTTTGAGATTGCTAGGATGTTCTATTCGGCAAGCTTGCCGTTTAACCTAGCAAATAACCCATACTTTCGATCCTCTTTTACTTATGCTGCTAATCATCATATCGCGGGGTATGTACCACCGAAATTTAATATGTTGAGGACCACTTTGCTGCAAAATGAGAAGACAAATATTGATAGATTGTGTGCACCCATTAGAAACATGTGGAAGGTGAAGGGTGTGAGTCTTGTGAGTGATGGATGGAGTGACTCACAAAGAAGACAACTTATTAATTTTATGGCGGTGTTGGATGGAGAACCTATGTTCATAAAATCGGTGGATTGTTCGGGAGAAACAAAGGATATGCATTTCATTTTTAACTTATTCAAAGAAGTTGTCAATGAAATTGGGTATGAAAATGTGGTGCAAGTGATTACGGATAATGCTTCAAATTGTAAGGGCGCAAGACAACTCATTGAGCAAGAATTTCCATCCATTATTTGGACGCCTTGTGTGGTGCACATCCTTAATCTAGCTTTAAAGAACATTTGTGCCACAAAAAATGTGGAGAATAATCAAATAGTTTACAGGGAATGTGGTTGGATTTCGGATATTGTTGCGGATGTTGTGCATATAAAAAATTTCATCATAAACCATTCTATGAGGTTAGCAATATACAATGAATTTGTTAGGTTGAAGTTGCTTTCCGTAGTGGAAACACGTTTCGCTTCGATGATTGTGATGCTTAAGAGGTTCAAGTTAATCAAAGGTGGTCTTCAAAACATAGTTATTTGTGACAAATGGAATGTATATCGAGATGATAATCAAGGGAGGGCTAGATTTGTCAAGGAGAAGGTGTTGGATGATTTTTGGTAGGATTCGATTGATTATATACTTTCCTTCACGGCTCCCATCTATGACATGCTTAGAGTTTGTGATACCGACAAACCTTGTCTTCACTTAGTTTATGATATGTGGGATTCAATGATTAAAAAAGTGAAGAGAGCCATATATGCGCATGAAGTGAAAAGGCTAGATGAGGAGTCTACATTCTCTGAGGTGGTTCATAGAATTCTTGTGGATCGTTGGACTAAGAACAACATTCCACTTCATTGCTTGGCGCATGCCTTGAATCCTAGGTAAGTTCTAAAACTTATTATTTTATTAATTGGTATTTTTCTTTGACATGATAATATCTCTTACTTATTATGGTTTTCTACTTTTATTTTATAGGTACTATAGTGATGAATGGCTCAATGAAGATCCTACTCGAGTTTCTCCACACAATGATAAGGAGATCAACAAAGAAAGAGCAAAATGCATTAGGAAATACTTTCCTAACTTGGATGAGCGCAACAAGGTAAATATGGAATATGTTGATTTTGCGTGCAAAAATGGAGATTTTAAAGAATTAGATTCCATTGAAAATCAATATTCTATGGATCCAAAGGCTTGGTGGATTCTTCATGGTGATAGTGCACCTATGCTTCGAAAGATAGCCTTAAAGATTCTTGCACAACCTTCTTCTTCATCATGTGCCGAAAGAAATTGAGTACTTACTCCTTTGTACACTCGGCAAAAAGAAATAAAATGACCCCAAAACGTGCAGAAGATTTGGTTTACATTCATAGTAACCTTCGTCTTCTATCAAGCAGAAGCCCTCAATATGCAGAAGGAGAGACAAAGATGTGGGATATTGGCGGAGATGCATTTGGCACATTTGAAGATGTTGGAATACTTGAAATTGCAAGTCTTTCACTTGATGAGCCAAAGATGGAGTCTGTTGTTTTTTCAGAAGAAGAAGACCTCAATATGCAAAATGAATGACTTTTTGTTATATTTGATGGTAAAATGTAGATTGTTTCTTTTGATAAAGTTCTTTCACTTTGTGGTTAATGAAATGTGAATGTTTTTTTTTGTTGAATATGGAGTTCTTTTACTTTATGGTTAATGAAATGTGAATATTATATCCAAAGAGTATAATATGATGTGAAATGGTTCTCAGTGAAAACCTTTCTTTCTCTTGTTGTTTTTGTTTGACTGTTAGAATTGATCAACGTGCTTGTGAGCCCTTGAGTTAATGTGCTAGATCTTGAAGTAAGATGTCAATTGACATCAATTTCATGGCTCACAAGTCTATTGCAACACTTTCTTTTAATAATTTATCATGTATATATAAAAATACATATTTAAAATACAACGTGTCGGAACATTTCGGAATTCTTTATTTTTAAAAAATTACGTGTCGGCGTGTCGTGTCATGTCGTATTGTGCCGCGTGTCGCGTGTCGGTGTCGATGTAACATAGCTTATAGCTATCAATTGATGGGCCCTCACATATGAGTAGCTCACTTAACGTATGGTTATGGTCGCGTCAAGTAAACCAGTAAACGAGAGCCACAGCAATTTAATATGGACCCACCGTTGCAGGTAGTCCACTAGAAGGCAATCAATGCGCCAACTGAGTAGTCTTGTTACAAATGAATGGACAGTTAAATGCCAACAGGCTGTCCAACCGTCCTGTCTTTTTTTTTTATTTATTTCAAAAATCGTCCAGTCTTAGATAGCTTATTTAACGTGCAATTCCTATAAATTGAAGAGCAGACACTAGGGAAGGGGAAGTACGAGCGAGGAAATAAAGTTTTGCAACGTGCATACAGCATATAAAATATATAATGATTTGTAAAATAAAAATAAGATAGAATTAGAGAAAAAAACTTCAAAATGAAGAGATTCTAAATGAAAATATCTAAAACCTATTATGTTATAGTCCATTCCAATTTTTAGAACCAGGACTCAAATCAGTTTCCCTAGAAACCGGTGTGGAATGGAACTATTTGGCTCCAAGTCGCTCTAGGGTAGATCAGAGAACAGGCGGTACTCTTTTTTCTTTTTTTTTTTCTGAAATTTTATACAAATTTTAAGGGAAAAATTTCGATTAAAGGCCTGAAGTGATCTCGATTTTTCAAATAAGGGCCCGAAGTGGACCCTGTTTCAATTAAGGGCCTGAAGTGGTAAAAAAGTTTCAAATAAGAGCCTGAATATAGGGGCATTTTCGTATTTTCACTTTATTAAATAAATAAAATATTAAAAAATAAATTTATTTATTTTTAGAATGTGAAGCAAGGGGCGGCACCCAACCTAATCTCCTTCCAGTTCCCAAAGATCACTGGTTTTCCTCCGACGCTACTGCTGCCTTGTGGATCGCCACCCAACCTAATCTCCATCGATGCCAACAACGAAGCTGCTGTCTAGCTCGAGAAGCCCTTGTGCAGCGACGCCTTCCAACTTGTGACCAACGCCTAGTGCGCAGCCTCTTGCCGTCTCCTCACCCTACACCTCAACGTCCCTCCAATCAACCGAGAGCCTTTGACGATGAATTTGCTGCACCGTGCCCCCTGTCGTCGCTATTGAGAGTATGCAACAGAAGTCTAATACCTTCACCGGGAGAAATCGCCAAGAGGGAGCCCAAGTCCGAACCCGTCAACATATTCAATTGGACCTACCTTTACAAAAAAAACTTAAGCTAATGAGTTATGGGCTAACTAGATATATTAATTGCTCCACACCACACTATTTATCGGATGTGGAACTTCTCTAGCACAACTCACATGTGCATCTCAACAATCTCCCTCTCACGTGTAAGTTTTGTGTTAGGTCTGCTCCCCATTAATTTAGGTATCCTTCTACACCAACATATCTTAACTTGAATTTTCATCAACGCCCACCTTCACCCCTAGTCTCTTTCACTAGATCGGACCATGAAGGCTGCCATCAGGCTCGCATTGCTACACCACAATGTTCACCGCTCGAAATCGCATTGACCACCAGATTCGTTCCATGAAATATATACTAAACACCGGAACAGATTGGGAGGCCCACCAATTAACCATCGGCTCTAATACCATTTGTTAGAAGTGCGCAGCAGAAGTCTAATACCTTCGCTTGAGAATATCACCAAGAGAGAGCCCAAATCTTGTTGGGAAGATCACTAATGTGGTGATGTTGGGAAAATCCCCTATATTGTTTTAATGATGACAAAGCCAATCAAATGCTACTAATGTATGTATTGGTTTGATACCGAGTGTTATATGCACAAGCTGATGTGTAGGATGTGTCATAAACAACACCAGAAGTCTGATAAGCCTTTGTATGAGGTGAACAAGATACTGGGCATAAAAGATATCTACAAGTTGGAAGGATCTTCCAAGATGAACATTTGGAAGGATCTAGATCGAGAGTGAACAAGTTGAGAAGAACATGGATGTTCGTGATGACTTGGAAGTATAAAGATCGGATGAACAGTTAGATGGACCTGGATGGAGAACATGCCTAGGATGGGGATGTTTGGTAAAGTTTGGAAGGATCATGAAGATGAACAGATTGGTAGAATCAAGATTGTCAATATGCTTAGATAGATTAGGACTAGAGGAAAGATCAAGTGAGTGCGGATGTTCATGGTGATCTATAAGGACTAGACGATATCCATGGTGTAATTCATTGGGTGAAGATAGCAAAGTGTTTGTGAGATTTTGTGGACCAGATGGTACCCATGGTGTGATCCATCGGGTAAAGAATCGCGAAGAGTCCAAGTGCAAAAAATCAAAATAGTACCACCGAGCAGTATAGTAGCTGGAGCGGCTATTTGGTGGAGCTGATGAAGGACATGGTTCCTGATGTTTGCCGAACATCATGTGAAGATGTTCATTGAAGATTATAGCCGTTGAAGATAGGAGTTGCACAACAAAAGATTAAGAGGTCCATTGGGAAGTAGGAAACGGAAACTGACAACAGTGTCAGAAGCAGTCAGCATGGGAGCAATAGCTATAATAGCTATTTTGAGAAAGTCTGTAAATGTTCAGGAAAAGGAGCTGTACGGGCAGTGACTGTTCTTTGGACAGCAGCAACAGATCTTTAACGGCTAGTTGGTCTTTTGAAACATCTCCAACGGAAATATTGAAGATGTCTATATAAGTGAAGACCTCCTAAGCCAAAATGTTAATGAGAGAGAGAGAGAGAGAGAGAGAGAGAGCACAATGTAGATTCGAAATACTTACTTGTAACTTCTTTTCCAATTGATATTTTCTTTGCTTTCTTAGATAAATCTTTTTGGAATAGTTTTGCCATAGAGTGATTGTGCGAGAGAACAAGTGTACATGAGAGTATAGTGGCTGTATCATGATAATGTGATTTATAAAGTATAAATGATCAACACTTGCTGTTTTTAACTTGTTGAACAAATTACTAGTGCAATCTAACCTATATTGCGACCATTAGTCTTGATAGTGAATGTAGGCTTAGGGATAAGCCGAACCACTATATATCTAGTTGCATATCTTCTTATATCTTATCTATTAGCACATCCTGCTTATTATCAACACTATTAGTTGAACAACAGGTTGTGCACATGTTTCACCTGCTGTTCAACTGGCTGTTTGAACATTTTCATTTTTATCATTACTTGTTTATTGTTAACACTATTTGTCAAACATCACGTGCAAATGTTTTACCTGTTGTTTGACCTGCTGTTTTAAGTTAAACTTATTATTTTTCGCAAATGATTTTCATAATTCTCAAACAACCTATTCACCCCCTCTAAGTTGTAATATTAGCCCCAACAAGTCCGAGCCCGTCAACATATGCAGTTGGACCTACTAAAAGCTTAAGCCAGTGAGTTATGGACTAACTAGATATATTAACTACTTCACACCACACTACTTATCCGATTTGAGACTTCTCTAACACAACTTACACGCGCGTCTCAACAGTCACTGAGCCTCGATGACCTTATCGTGACTTGTTCTTGGTCCGAGTAATGTTGGCAACCTCTCCACAACTTGGAAAGCTTCTATTTTGCAGGTTTTCTGAAGCTCACCCATCGACCACCGAGCCAAGCAGCCCTTCCTCGTGGAGGGAAGCCGAGAGCTCTCTCACCACAGATCCTTGATTAACCCATTATTGCCGCTGTGATTAGTCTGTCATTGGTCCCCGTTTCGAATATATATCTACAAATTAGGTAATTATCTTAATCGAATTTGCATTCTAGATTTATTGGCTAATTTGGTATTTTCGTAATCTAACTTGGCTATTTTGAGATTTTAGGCACATCTAATTTATGAAAGGTTCCAATTTCGAACTGTGCGTGAGATTGGTAATTCAATCTTTAGGCATTAAGATCGGGTTATGAAGGCACAACTCAAAATAATTCTCCCTCAATAATTAATCATGGATTTGTAAGATGTGAACAAGGATTGGATCACACCAATGACTAAACTAGCTTGCTAAAACAAAGTTCTTCCAAATCATTAAATGGGAAAAACCGAGTAAAGGACACAAGAAGTGCCAAAACTTATGTATAGCACTCATTTTAGTGTTAAAACTTTTTTTAGAATCACTGAAGTACCAACTTATTTGAAAAACGATAACTTAAGTGTCAAAATATCTTTTTTCGAATCACTTTAGTGCCAAAATCGGAGAAAAATAATCACGTAAGTGCCCAAAATTTCTTTGATTTTGGCACTTAAGTGATTTGAGAAAAAAAAGTTTTGGCACTTAAGTGATCCGAAAAAGATTTTTGGTATTAAAGTGAGCGTCGTACATAAGTTTTGGCACTTCTGCTTTTGTTAGTATAATTGTGCGACAACCAACCTATAGGACAAGCACATCAATGGTAATTTGCTAACAATGTAAACAACTTATGAACATCATGTATGATAAGTTATAGATTTTTTTACCAGAAATTTATCGCTCGAAACAAAAACTTCAAAGTAATAATGGTAACTTACCGAAGAAATTAAGATCTTAACACTGTAGATCCGCTTATAAGGTTGTTTGTTCCAAGCGGGGTAAGAAATATAAGAATTTTGAAGAAATTTACTGTTAAAAACAATTACCGGTGTAAGTAGTAACTTGCAATAAAATTTATTACCTTACCGATATAGGTCCATCTACAAGTAAGTTACCAACAAATTAAGGAATTTGTCACTTCAAAATAACATCGAATTTAGTACTCTACTAATGAAATAAGCAACTTACCACCCGTTACTGTAGTAAATTTCGAACAATTTGAGGTATTTACCAACACACTGTTAATTATTAAACTATTAAAACATGGAAAGTAGAACCCTATCATTGAAGTTAGTAAGGCACCAGACGAATTAGTAACTCAATATACCAGTGGAGGCTTGCTCTTGGATAGTAGGTTACTGACCAAGCAAAGGAAATTATCAACGTCTAAATTTTAAGTCAATAATAAGTTAATAAACTGTTTAGAAATTCCCATTCGTAATTGAATCTTACCGCTAAAGTTAGTAACTTGTCAATCGAATTAGTGAAATAGTTAAGTAAGGAAATAAACCAACCAAGTAAGGAAATTTACCGATGTCTAATGCAAGAGCAAGATATCAAGCTAATAATTTTTCGGGCCTTTGCAAACGAGATATTACTAGCGAAATAGTTAGATGCAAACAGCTAGTCAACTAGCTTAACACTACTTGTAAAACTTAAATACACGCGCATTTGAAATTTGTAAAAGAAAATTTGATAACCATTCTCCTTTAGAAATTGATTTTTCTACTTCTACGACAGAAGTAAATTTCTATAGTAGAAATGCATTTGGTAAACAAGAGAAAACTTTTACTTATAGAAAAAAAATATATTTTAATAT
>BCNH02000010.1:10676265-10694964 GCA_001662345.2 Metrosideros polymorpha var. glaberrima | reverse complement strand
ACACCCTTGCTAGCAACGGGCAAGGATCGTGGCCCTTGCCTAGAAGGCCATTAGGAGGGGATCGCGACGGCCAGCAAGGGCTTTGTGGTCCTCGCTAGACTTAGAAGAAAAAAAACAGAAACAAAAGAAAGAAAGAAAAATAAATAAATAAATTTTAAGAATTTTTTTTCAAAAAATTATAAATATCATCCGCAGTGTTTAAGCAATTTTAAAAAAATATATCTATAAGAAACAAGTTTTTCTAAATTTGGTTAAATATATAAGTGTTTTAACAATATGGGTTGGGTATGAATCGCTAGACTTGTATTGCATGAAAATGGGTCAAAACCGATTAAATGAGTCAATTTAGGTTGGACCATTTTTTAGCCAATCCTTTGACAGGTCTAGTCTTAAATATATTGTACGGAGTTTAATATTGTCCCACTCATTTCAATTGTTTCAATAGAGTACTAAACCTTTGTGTGAAAGTTCATTTGTAGTCATTCTGGTCAATTTTAGCCTAAAATTGCTAACTTGGCAGTCTAGTTATTGTTGGCCATTCTATGTGTCATTGCCGCCTATATGATGTGGACAAATTACTTCAAAACAATGTATGTTTTGCTTATTTTTTCTGTATTTTCTTTGTGCTTTTTTTTTTCTTTGATTGCTGCTCATCTTCGTCTTCATCTTTTTTCCCCTGGAACAAAATAATGACTCATTTCTTTGTTATAATTCCGGCGATCGTCCAAAGGGAAAAGAAGATGTGATCCCATTTTAGGGCCCTAGCATCGTCCACAACCAGGTGCAAGATAGGCTGAAACAAGTGAAATCAAAGGGCATTACTTGAATGCTACTGCAAGTATATGCGAAGAAACGACGAGACGACTGTATTTACTAGAGAATTGATAGTTTCTATCATAATGCATCATAATGCATGACTACTTTGTTACCAAACCATGTGCAAGATGGTTAATGTTCATCTTCGAAACGGGAACGTAGTGAGATGAGAGGCCCTGCGCCGACAAATCCTGAATTTGGCAGCTGCGCTGCTGCCACCACCGTCCCTACTACCGTCGGCGGCCAGAATTGTCAACAGAAGATGGGATCGGAGAACCCTATTCTAGTTTATCTCATTTTGCCCTGAAAACCACATCTTTCACTGCAAAAGCTTCGCTTCTAGCCATGACAATGGCAGACCCCAAAAGCAGAGATACCAATTCTTCAGTCCTCCATGGGGAATAGGACTCCGCTGCTGGGGCATGGGACTTTCGAGAAGGTGTATGATGCGCGCAACCTTCACACCGGGAAGAGCGTGGCAACAAAGGTGGTTGATAAGGAGAAGGTCATGCAGGTCGGCATGAAGGGGCAAATCAGCACAAGATCGCCGTCATGAAGATGGTGAAGCACTCGCAGATAATCGAGCTGCACGAGGTCATGGCGAGCGAGACGAAGATCTACTTGCAATGGAACTCGCCCAGCTGCGGAGATCTTTGAAGACGAAGAATTGCGCAGAAAAGAAGGAAAGGAAGAACAAAAAGAAGAAAAAAAGGGGGTTTCAGATGATCAGTTAGGGAAAAGAAGATGAACACGAAGATGGACAGTAACAAAAGAAATATAAAAAAATAAAATAAAGGAAATTCAGCAAATTAAGCAAAACCATGTCATTTTGAGTTAATTTGTATATGTCAAATAGCTAGCGTAACACGTAGGACAGTCAGTAATGACTGAATTGTCATATCAGTAATTTCAGGTGAAAATTGACCGAAAAGACTAGATCGGAATTTTACCGCAAAAGTTTAAGACTATATTGGAACTATTAAAAGGTTCAAGATCACATTGGAATCAGTATAATAAGTTTAGGAATGAATTGATTATTTTCCCCAACTTTTGTATGGTAACTTTTAAAATGAACCATTCAAGTGCCGTAGCTTCTTTACAGCTATAATTGAAGTGACTCCGGTGATCTAGTTTGTTCGAAATCTGACTTGACTCACTGAAGTCACTTAAATAGTAGATATTTTTCCAAAAGTTTTGGCACTAAACTTTAATATTTTTGTGCTAAATTTTGTAATATTAGAAATTTGACAATATGCAGCTTGAGCCAAAAGCAAAAATCACAAAGCAAATATTCTAATTCACCAAAAAATTGATTAGTGGCGACTCTGAAAATGAAATGATTTGCATGATGGGAAAGCCTGAGCTAAGCTTAGGCTTGGCAATCCATTAGCCGAAACTCCAAAAGTGCGGTTCACCCGATGGAAGGTCGCTGACACCTAGCTTGCAAAAGAAAGGGACCGGTTATGCTAGGTAAAGGAGAAAATGGTATTGTGCTTCTTAACTTTGCTGACTCCACATTTGTCTAGTCAAGCTTATTACAGAATTGAAGAAATATCTGATTTCAACTAGTAAACTTGACCAAGAAGGTTTTGTAACAATCTTTGGATGTGGAGAGTAGAAGATAACCTCAGGGGCAAGAGTAGTAGCAAAGGGAAAGCGTACAAGTGCACTTTACCTTCTCCAGGAAGACAATATCAGTGATGTGGTTGCAACTACAGTGGTTACAGGTAATTGTCTACTCTTTGGCATTATCGTTTGGGACATTTTGGTGAAAAAGGTGTAAACCAGTTATACTCAAGAAAATTGCTTCCAGGTTTGTAAGAAGTTGAGTTAAAATTCTATGAGAGTTGCATTTATGGAAAACAAAAAGCTATTAGTTTTCAATTGAATGGACAACAAAATAAAGGCCTAAAGCTAGAGTTGGTTTGTATTGATGTGTGAGGACCGGCTCAGGAACTCTCTTATGGTGGTAAGAGATATTTTGTCACTTTTATTGATGATGCAACAAGAAAGACTTGGGTCTATGCTCTCAGAGAAAAATCAGAAGTATTCGGAGTGTTCAAAATGTGGAAGACCATGGCAGAAAAAGAGACAGGTTATTAGATTAAAGCTTTAAAGTATGATAATAGTGGCGAATACATGAGCAAAGAATTTGCTGAATACTTGAGCCGAGAAGGCATACACGGATTGAAAACTATTCCAAGAACTCTTCAAGAGAATGATGTAGCTGAGAGGATGAACAAGACCATTTTGGAACATGCGAAATGCATGAGGTTACATGTAGATTTTCTGCTGTGGGTTGCTACAATTGATACAACTGTTTATCTCATTAATAGAAATCCATCTAGTGCGCTAGATGGAGGAATACTGTAAGAGGAGTGGTCAGGTAAAAAGATTAATTATTCATATTTAAAAGTTTTTTGTTGTATTGCATATTCTTTGATTGATAGAGAGGATAGGAAGAAACTTGATGCTAAGTCCCAAAAGTGTGTCTTTATTGGATATGATGGCGATGAGTATGGATATAGGCTTTGGGATTATGAGAATAACAAAGTCATCCGTAGTCGTAATGTGGTATTCCATGAAGAAAAGATGTACAAAGATCGTCAAATAGAGCATGAGAATGCAGTTGAACCATAATATGTTGAGCTGGACACTATACCTGTGAAGAAAATTCTAACATATCAAAGTGCATCTAAAGGGGAGGTTCGAGATGAACCTATTATTATTGAGCAAGAAGTTCAAGAGGAACACAGTGATTTGGAACAAGCTAATGACCTTGAGATTCAGGAGAGTCGGAGACTTATAATGATGCAAAGAAAGACACATCTCACATGCAATGGGAGCGTGCTTTGAAAGATGAGATGGGCTCGTTACTTCAGAACAAAATTTGGGAGTTGACCGAGTTGTCCACTAGTAAGGAGGCTTCTTTAAGCAAGTGGGTGCACATAATAAAAAAATAAAGCAAATGGTGATATCAGATGCAAGCAGCCATTGAGCACATTGTGGAGTTATAGTCAAAGTGTAGTATACTTAGCAAAGTATGCAGCTTATTACCTAAGGACTAGACATATCAAGAAGCATTACTATTTTATCAAGTTAGCGTTGAAAGATAATAAGTTAAAGCTATAGAAGATTGATAGCTCAAAGAATCTTGCTGACATGTTTATCAAGATAGTAGACAGAGAGAAGTATACTTTATGTACTACCACCATTGGTATTACTTTGTGTTAATTGATGAGGGGTATCACAGAGGCATAAGTTCCAATTATTAGTTTTTGAAGAAGATGGATGCAAAATTGCTTGATGCATCAGATATATTTGTTTTCAAGTGGGAGATTGTTGGCGTGTGAAGTCAAAATTAATATTAAGGGTTTTTTTAATCCTTTTCTCTTACTTTAGCTTTTAGGTTAAAAAGCTGCCCATTTTATATAAGGTATTTAGAGCGCAGAAAAGAGTCTGCAAGATATTAGGGTAGAAAAAAAAAAGCTACCTCTTATATATAAGCTATTTAGGTTAACGCAGATATTAACGCAGAGAGAGAGAGAGAGAGAGAGAGAGAGAGAGAGAGGCCATGACGGTGTGGTGAATGTTCTCAATCTTTTTTGCCTTAATTTTGAGAGAAGATCGTGATTGTATTTCTACTTTTTTTGAAATCTAGTGAATTCGCAGAGTGTCTCTGCGCAGAGACGTAACCCAAGTTTGGGTGAACTTTGATAATAAATTCTATGGTGTGTTCTTTTGATTTTGATTTTTTATTATTATATTCCGCTGGCGCAAATTGTTTGCTTGGATTATTTTTTTGAAATCGGAGCGCCATTCCTAACAAGTTTCACCTTCCTTATTTTCTTTTCCTTTTTCTTCCTTTTTTTTTTTTGTAAAAAAGCTAAAGAGTTTCACTTTGTGATTGCTTAATCACTAAATCTATAAGTGACCTCTCTTTACTATTGACCTTATTTTGATAATCTTCTTAACTTGGTAGCTCAATTCCGAAGACGGTGTTAATAGTATGTGGTGGTTATAGTAATTTGTAAATGATAATTTATTTTATTGTGCATCAATTATTATCCTATCCAAAACTTTTAATCATATGAGATATATTATTACCAACCGTTATACTTACACTTTTTTTCTAGTAGGTTTTCCATAGATGTGTATACCATTGATCAACCTGAAATTTTTTTACATATTGTGAATGACTGTTGAGCTCACTTTTTCGCTCCATACGTAATTCAAATACTTCACATAGATAGTATATCGTTATAGACCATTGGATTATCTTCAACTATTTGTCAGAAAGGGATGTCAGGACATTGAATTGCAAAACTAATTTTAGTTTGTATCAAAATTCCAAATATAATCAAAGCTACTACATAATAACATGGCATCTCAACTGTGTACACCGATGGAATTTATCATACATCACCTGTGAAAGCACACACCCATATAACCAACAGCTGCACTTTTTAAGGTCCTCACTTATTTCAAGTTGGGATCTTCTCATGCACTAAATTCTGGGAAAGAAAAACTAGATGCGTATCATGTCAATCATTTATCCATTATTGCATCTCACTCATGTTTGTTGCCATCTTATTTTCACCTGCCTTAAACGGGAGTCGTTCTTTTCAAAAAGTAAATGACTTTGCTTATATGTATGCAAATTGTCAAATTTTTACATTTTGGCAATAACGAGGGCGAACTTTCAAATTTTCACATCCCATAAGAATCATGAAACTCCCATTATAAAAAGGCATGAAATGCATACTTTCTCTCGCCACAAACAAAATCCCATTTCTAAATCTCCCATTTCTCTCTTTTCGCCAATTCAATTCTCTTATCCTAGGCTCAAGCAATGCAAACTGTCTCTCTTGGCGGCTCCTCTAACGACATTAGGGCGAGAAGCCCTGAAGCCAATTCTGACTGGAAGAACTGCAGCCTTCCTCACCCAAAGTGCAAGCCATACGAATGCCCACGATGCTAAGGCTTGTTTAGCACTTCACAAGTGTTGCCAGCACGCATGAAGTTCCATTACAGGTTGGAGAGGGAAGACAATAAGAGGAGGAAGCTAGAAGTGAAGCGCAAGCCTTACCATGCGAACTGTATCCAGGCAGGTGGCGAGCCTGATGGTCATGGCGGTTTGACCCACAAAAACGAGGAGGCCGAAGTTGAAAACCCTAGCAAGGAGTGCACATATGCATGTAAAAAAAAAATTGAAGGGCAAGAGAAGGAGATGGACAATGTCCAGGGCATTGGAAGTGCTGAAGGGATTTTGAGAATGAGGAACAACCTTCGATGTGAGATCTAGGCTTTGGGGACTATTTTGGTCAAGGTTTTAAAAGGCTTTGTTTATCAATTTCTAGCTCAAAGAGGTAATATCTAGTGATGTAATAAGTATTTGCAACCAATGGATGATAAATTTGATGCATGTATGGAGAAGAATTTGGTTCTTTTTTCTTCTGAAAATTTGTTCATCAATGTATATCCTTTCATAGTTTTTTTTTTTTTTCCCAGAAGATGGTTTATGGGCAAGTTTTAGTTTGGATGCATATTTGCCACTCTCCAAAGTATTAAACAAGTGAGCGTGAATGCATGAGCACGCGCGAGCATGCGCAAGAGAGATTTGAAATGAGAATTAACAGAATAACCAACAAATGCTTGGCTCAATTTATTATGATAAATGAAAGATAACTACACATCGATTTTCCCAAATAAGAGAAGGTAAACATATTTACTAATGAATTTCAACGATGGAAGAATAGAGAGAGAGAAAAAGAAAAGAGTGGGGGAAGAGTGGACCTATCAAAACCATTAATTGAGATTGTTTGCACAGTTTATGTCTACGAGATCAAACCAATCATAATTTAGGAGTTTGCGAGACTCATACTAAGTCCCACTAGATATCACATGGTCTCTTGACAAATCCTGCACCTTGATTGGTTTTGTCCACCATATTGCCTATAGATTATGTCTAAACAAATCGAGGCAGTGAGTGACAAGGATATTCTTCTATATACTTACCTAACAGCTTTGTTTTTTGCAACAATACTCATCCTCGTCTTGTTGATTGAAGAGATTTTAAGCGTGGTTTTTCATATTTACATTCTGATAAAATATTTTCTTATTATGAATTATTAACAAATGCGGTGGCAGCACTCTTCAACAGGACATATTTTAAAAAGTATTCCAAACTATGTTAAAGTAATTAAATGTTAAACCACACTTTCATATCATAATATAAGTTTTTAGAACAGTTGGCAGTAGTCCTACAAAATCTCACATGGTATTAGAGCTAGAGATTTTGAGTTCAAATCTTTCATGTCCCAATTATCTCCCCAATGAAATATTTTCACCTTTAGTACTAGGAAAAAAAAACATACTAAGTGTGAGGGGGAATGTTGAATTAATTAAATATTAAATCATGTCTTCATAGAAAAGTTTAAACTTTTAGAACAATTTGTATTAGTTCAACAAAATCTGAAGGTTCCGAGTTCAAATCTTTCCAAGCCCCTATTTGTTTCCCCAATAAAATATTTCCAAGCTTAGTACTAGGTAAAAAGACTAGACTAAGCGTGAGGGGGAGTGTTAGAGTAATTAAATGTTAAATCACTCTTTCATCTAACAGCTTAAACTTTTAAAACAATTGGCAGTAGTCCCACAAAATCTCACATGGTATTAAAGTTGGAGATCTTAAGTTCAAATCTTCCAAGCCCCAATTACCTCCCCAATGAAATATTTCCACCCTTAATACTAGGCCAAAAAAAAAAAAAAAGACCAGACTAAGTGTGAAGGGGAGTGTTAAAGTAATCAAATATTAAACCATGTTTTCATTTAATAACTTAAACTTTTTGAATGGTTGGTAATGGTCCCATAAAATCTCACAAACTATGCCTTCACAAAGTTCTAGTGGCTCTAGCGAAGCTAGTGTTCACACTCTTGTGTTGGCTGGCGTCAACTGTTTTCCTTGAGAGCATGCTTGAAACCATCAACATATCCATTCAATGTTACATCTAGAGGAAAATCCATTGTTTTAGTAAATGTAGCAAATCCATTCTCCCCAAATTATTATTCAACCATTTTCTTCCGCTCACTTCGTTGAGTAAAGCCAACTTTAAAATTTGGTATCCGCTTTTCATATGATCAGAACATTCTTATTCGAGCTCATCTCGTCTTGCCATATAAGATTTAAAGACAAAAATTGTGTATTATTAATAATGAAAATACAATTTTTCGGATGGTTATTCGACAAATCTCCTAATGAGAGATTAGTACATATATGCATTTATAAAATTAATATCCATCTCTTCCAGAAAACATCGTCCAAATTGATTAGTCTATATAAGGTCGGGTTTACGATGATTCAGACTATCCACACATTGTTGTTTTCATGTTTTTTTTTTGGGGTTTACATTGAATATGCACTTCGTTCTGCCTTCTCTTTTTTCAAAGTGCAAATGTTATGTCTGTTTGTTTCGCGATGTAGGGCCCGTTTGAAAATAATTCTTGCAAGAATTTTTTATTTTGGCAAAAATTCATTTTTACCAAAATCAATTCTAGTAAAGAATGAAAAATTATGTTTACTAAATGCATCCTCATTCTACTTATGTTTATGGCAAGTTTACCAAACAGCACTCAGGGATCGGCGATCGATGGAGACCGGCGACTGGCGGCGAGGAGCGATCGGTGGTCGCGGTAGTGGCCAACAATCGGTAGCGGCCGACCGACTGGTGACTGGCGGTGGGCGACCGACTAGTGACGAGTAGCGGCCTACGAGCGTGAGAAGGAAAATGAGAAGTGAAAATAAAAAAGAATCACTTCTTGCAAGAATTGATTCTGACTTTAGAGAATCACTTTTTTACCAAAGGCAATTCTCATTCTAAAGTAGAAAACTGCTTCAGAAGTCATTCATTTACCAACCACATTTCTACTCTAGAATTACCTTTTAAGCAGAATTAAAAATTCTGACAGATTATCAAACACACCTATAACGTCCCTAGTTCATGTGAGGTATCGAATTAACGTATGCTCGAACTATTTTTAGAGGCACGTGCGATGTTTAATAATGAGCATTGATGAAAGCATATAGTACAGAATTCGTGCCCGACAAGTGCTAACTAAATTAAGGCTCCTTTTGTTTCGCAAATAATGATTGATTTGGAAAATATTTTTCAAAGAATAATCCCTTGTATTGTTTAAAATAATTAGTCAATGAAAAATGTTTTTGTTATCGAAAACAATTCAGGTCTAATAATCTTTATGGATAATAGCTTTTTGTTCATTCGTTTTTGTAAGCAATACAAGCAATCATTTTTAAGAAAATAAAATCATTCATTTAATGTTTTCCTAAAATGATCGCTTATATTTCTTGAAATAATCAGTTAATGAAAAATAGTTTTCATTATTGACAATAATTTATGTCTGGACATTGTCGTAGAAGATAAAAATATTTTTCGTTCATTTATTCTAATTAGCAATACCAATAATCATTTTTCGAAAAATATTTTTCAAACAAGATGAAATGTATTTAAAAAATTCATGAAATGGATAGACGAACGGGCCAAGGAGTTGTGAACTTCCATGGCAGGCTTGCTAAGCACTCGTTTAGCTTTGCTGTCAGGGTGGTTTTTGCATTTTTCGCTATTTAGCTTATACTTTACATTTTTCGTGTGAGATTGAAATGTGACATTTTTTTTTTGTCGCTTTGAAGGAGGCCCGCCATATGATGGTAGGAGGGATTTGGAAAAATTCGAACTCTAACAAGGCCTTTGAGTATTGTCTTCCGATCAAATTCATTGTATGTCCGATCATATTCTTTATAGTCACGACAAGAAGAAACTCTCATTTTGCAAAATCAGCCCAAAGTGCTCGCGCGGGAAATAAATATTGAAAACGAGTTTGAACTCACGATCACTAAAGAAGGGAGGGGGAATTTTTTTTATTTGCTTACTATGGATCAAAGCCGAGAACTCTCCGAAGCACAAGTTACACCTTGCCCTTGCGGAAATGTTGGTCTCACCTCATAACTCTCAACTTATATTTAAAAAAAAAACCTAAGGAGTCCGGGTGACATGTATTTAATATTCATTGGCCATTAATTTTTATGGTATCAAAAGATTAATTCAGTTTTTATTAGGGTTATTACCACGAAAAATCCCAAACTGGTATATTTGTGATAAATTTATCCTAAACTAATTTTTTTACCATGAAAAATCCCAAATTGGTACAACGTGTGACAAATTTACCTCAAATTTTAAAGGGTTTGTTGGAGAAGATGAATACTGAGCCCTATCACTAGAAAATAAGCTAATTGAAAAAACGTCAACTAAGTTAATATTAGAATGTAAAATAAAAACTAAATTTGAGGTAAATCTAGCACAAATGTGCCAGTTTGAGAGTTTTCGTAGTAACAAAATTAATTTGAGGTATATTTGTTACAGATGTACCAGTTTGAGATTTTTTGTGGTCAAAGAATTAGTTTTTGGTAAATTTGTCACATGTGTACCAGTTTGAGGTTTTTCATGGTATTAACCCTTTTTATTATTCGCTAACGTTTAATAGAATAAAAAGAATACAAAAAATACAAAAAGCATGGTAAAACTATATGCATAGCGATCATACTCTATGTAGCCCATGATTTCCGAAGCACGAGAGAAACATAATAAATAGTTTTAACAAAAAAAAGAGAGAGATTGACTTATATAAAAAAGAATCAATATTACGAAAAACCCTAAATTAGTACATCTGTGATAAATTTACCAAAAATTAATATTTTGACAACGAAAAATTTCGAACTAGTACATCTGTGATAAATTTACCACAAACTAGTATATTTGGGATAAATTTACCCTCCATTAGTTTCCGATTAATTGGTTAATACTACGAAAAATTTCAAACCGATATACCTGTGACAAATGGAGGGTAAAACCCCCCCGTTAATTGTTGTGTCATCAAACTCAGCAATTTAACGGTAAAATTTGGAGAAAACTAACGGAGGATAAATTTATCACGAGTATATCAGTTTGCGGTAAATTTATCACAGATGTACCAGTTGGGGGTTATTCATTGTCAAAAAATTAGTTTTGGGTGAATTTGTCACAAGTGTACCAATTTGTGATTTTTCTTAGTATTAACCCTATAAAAAAATTAAACTGCAATATATGTAAAACACTTGTAAGGTCGAAAAGATAACATATATAAACTAGATGAAACATTGTGTTTTTCCGTTCATCAATTATCCCTGATCGAAGTAGATCGGATTCAAATTAAAAGGAGATTATGTGTGCGTCCTCTTCTTGATTAAGTCACTTAGACAAAGTACTTCGAACATATAAATACCGCGAAAAGACCATTCGACTTGATCGCAAAGAAATTTGATCAGATCTAGATCCTTATTAAAAAAAAATAAACCAGAAATTTCTTCTTCTTTTTTTGTTAGAAACGGGAATTTATTGATTAATATAAAAGTCAAAAAAGAAATCAATTGGACACAAATAAAGGTAATCGAAGGCCAACCCACATCGCATTAAGGCTACATAGAGTGTTTTAATCTCGAAGACAAGAAAGATGGCTCTTCCTATACTATCATTTTTGGTCTCTATGTGGTTTTAGTTTCTTTATCAACTCGATATTCTCATGAAAATGTGTCTGTTCCTATACAGCACGCTTTGACAGTTGACATCAAACGTGAGAAACACAGGGTTCTTCAAGACATGTAAGAAGCCTATTAACATCATCAGAGTAACTATAAATCTAAAAACTGAATCCATTAAAACATCAGAAACACAAGTAACTGAATCACTTTTCTCTGTACAAGCAGTGCAAAATCGCCATTAAGCCCGGTCTGATCGTGTCGAAGCTTTATTGGAGAGCAAAAAAAAAAAAAACAGGTGAAAGAAAACTAAAACGACGGATGACTCCAGCCGGGTGCCGGCCCTTTAAGCGGCTTTTTGTAGCAGTGGATTGGTTGAGGAATAGGTTGGGTCATCGAAGAATTGAGCCTGATCATGATAAACATTCAGGTGATAAAAATTGCTGCAGGGGGTCACACATCATGCTCTGAGCTTCATTGACAGTGCTGCACTAAGAACAGTCACCTCTTGAGGGACCGAACCGCGTTGAATACTCAGGCGGTAAGGAACTCGGTGGCGACGGATAATCATGGATTGATCCAACTGAACTGTCCTGTTGATACAGGAACTCGAAAGGCAGTCCGGCTTTTACCACCCCGTCTTGCATGAAGCCTGCATTCCTTGCATGGAGGTCCACTCCGCCGTTGGGTACGATCCAGTCACTTGGCGCCGCCATCTCGACCCTTCTCTTCTTTTTGTCCTGTTGATACAGGAACTCAAAAGGCAGGCCAGCTTTCACAGCCCCGTCTTGCATGAAGCCTGCATTGCTTGCATGGAGGTCCACTCCGCCGCTGGGTACGATCCAGTCACTTGGCGCCGCCGTCTCAACCCCTCTCTTCTCCTTCATCGTGGCAAGCCTTGTCTTCGCCTGTTCGAGTCTATCGCCCACGGCGCTCAGGAGCGACCTCAGTTGAGGCTCTGAGAGATCTTTGAGGAACTCGTCTGAGACCGGATACTTGGCCTCCCAGTTGGCCCTGCAGGCCTCGGCCAGCTCAGCATCAATCTTCTTCTTCCGGCTTGCGAAGAACTCGCGCAGTCCAGTGGCGTATTTGGCACGGCAATCTGCGGCCTCACTTCTATAGCGGCAGACAATGCGCTCCACCTCCTTACTGTCCGGCGGCCAGATCTCTGGCTGGACCAGGCCGTCCCCGGACGTCCCCATCGGGTAGATGATCACACAAGTGTCAACGCCGCAGAGGATTTTGAATTCCTCGGCCTTCTTCATCAGTCCCTTCTTTCTTTTCTCGAACGTGATTCTGCGAGATCTTAAATTGGATATGAGTTCGAGTTTCAGTTTAGCGCGACCCATGTCAATTCGAATACTTGGAATCTCTTCGTCGAGTGTTTGGATCCGACAAAGCCGAGACGTCCTTTTCCTTGTCTGCAACAGAGAAAGAAAACTACATTCAGTCCCACGAGATGAAGTTTGTCCATCGAATGATCTTGTTCGGAAAAACAAGAATAAAATCGACATTCAACAGTCTTCCCCCAACTTCACTCGTCTTCTTCCGTCATCTTTTTCATCAAAATTTACCGAATCTTGAATGATCGCCATCAAAGCAAAGCAAGCAAACCCTACGGAAACCTAGAAAAGCAAAAGAGATCGAACGAACACCCTCTCCCTGAATCATCCCTTGGCCTCCAACAAAGTAAAAATCTCAATACGATTTAAGACATAAGGCGAGAAGATCGAACTCATCTACTCAGATACGTAACGCGAGAATGCAAGACCCAGATCAGACCCGACAGTACCTACGAGCCATCAAACTCAATAGTTTCAAGCTATAACCCCATGAAAATCTGAGCGAAGATGCGTCAATGAAGAGCGAGACTCACCTGGTTCAGCCGGCGTGCGAAGACGAAGAGAGAGATGGACGTTGAAGAAGCTACTGTTTAGTGTTTACGCTAAACTCAAAGCTTCTATATATGTCCAATTTTCGTAGGATCGGTTGAAGATTTTGTCCCTGGGAGTATCGTATCTCATTGGTAAATATTTCCTATTCTGATGTCCTAATGTTACCGTTGAGATTATTACACTATGGATATATACAAAATATTTGCATAATGATAAAAGTAAATGGAGAATAAAATTGGATAATTGCTAAATAATTTCCTGTCGATTTTTTTTTTTCAGAATTTTCCTGCCGATTAAGCCGTGAATAAACACGCCGGCTACCTGAATTATTTCCAGTGGCGTTCTTTTGCAACAGGTTAATCTTCTTTTCTTTTTATCAAGAAGACCCTTATTTTCTTCAAACAGCGAACTACATAAATACTTTGAGTATTTCGTGTTATAAGAAATATTTTTTACCGCAGAACTTGATAATCAAATATATATTTCTTTTCTTATTAGATTTGGACAATAATTGTCCGCACAAATTCGAGTTAGAGAGTACAACCAAAGACAACTTATACATCTCATGTGAGATTTGTAGACTATCACTAACTGTTAAGCTTAAACTGTCAGATGAACGCGTGATTTAATATTTAAATATTGTAATACTCCCTCTTATGTGTAGGATATGTTTTGGCCTAAACTTAAAGCATGAAAATATGTAATTAGGGAAAACAAATAGATGCTTGAAAAGATTTGAACTCGTGACTTAGTGTTCTCATTTCATGTGAAATTTTGTAAAACTATTATAATTGTTTTAAAATTTGAACTGTTAGTACACAAAATGGATTTTGAATTTATTTTTTATTTTAATGGACCATTGTAATAAGTCGAGAATTGCATAATGTGTACTGTTAGTCGACCGCAACATTTTGCCCTCTTTTAATTAGCATTATGCTTGAAATTGTTTAGCAAAATTTTCTTGCGCATCTTTTAATTCGAGATTTTCACCTAGAAGCGGCATATATTGAGGTACCGTGACTTGTAAATTGGTTATGAAAGTTTAGACACATAGATTTTGCAAACATAGATGGTAAATTCTTTTTGATTGGTAAAAAAGGGCGAGATTATTAAATATCATATATTAAATATCACTAATCAATGACTGCCGGTCATTAATTCCACTCAAAGGTCACTAGAATATTGTGAATGAAATACTCCTGGATTAGGGCCCTTGATATTTACAATTACGAGCCATTTATGAACTCATTGACAAGTTCAAATTCATTTAATAAACTGAAAAATTGTTCAACAAAAAGTTTTAAACCTATTCTATGGCCCCAATTCATTTAAAAATTGTTTTTTAAGCTAATAGACAAGAAGATAGCTCTTCCTATACTATCTTTTTGGTCTTTTATGTGGTTTTAGTTTCTTAATCAACTGGGATATTCTCATGAAAATGTGTCTGTTCCTATCTTTAGTTGCGTTTCTCGGATGGGTGTGGGAATTACCCTCTGAACCAATCTTTTTAGTTGGATAAGTATTCAACAGAACAGCACACTTTCACAGTTGACATCAAACGTGAGAAACACAGGTTCTTCAAGACATGTAAGAAGCCTATTAACATCATCAGAGTAACTATAAATCTTAAAACTGAATCCACTAAAACATCAGAAACACAACTGAATCATGTCTGTACTGACTTTTATTAAGACTCTTCTGTACAAGCTGTGCAAAATCACCGTTAAGCCGGGTCTGATTGTGTCGAAGCTTCATTGGACAGCAAAAAAAAAAAAACTAATTGAAAGAAAACTAAAACGACGGAGGACTCCTGCCGGCCCTTTAACCGGCTTTTTGTAGCAGTGGATTGCTTAAGGAATGGGTTGGGTCATTGAAGAATTGAGCCTGATCGTGATAAACATTCTGGTGATAAAAATTGCTGCAAGGGGTCACACATCATGCTCTGAGCTTCATTGACAGTGCTGCACTAAGAACAGTCATCTCTTGAGGGTCCGAACTGCTTTGAATACTAAGGCGGTAAGCGACTCGATGGTGACGGATAATCATGGATCGATCCAACTGAGCTGTCCTGTTGATACAGGAACACGAAAGGCAGTCCGGCTTCGACCACCCCGTCTTGCATGAAGCCTGCATTACTTGCATGGAGGTCCACTCCGCCGGTGGGTACGATCCAGTCACTTGGCACCGCCGTCTCGACCCTTCTCTTCTTTTTGTCTTGTTGATACAGGAACTCAAAAGGCAGGCCGGCTTCGACAGCTCCGTCTTGCATGAAGCCTGCATTGCTTGCATGGAGGTCCACTCCGCCGGTGGGTACGATCCAGTCACTTGGCCCTGCCGTCTCGACCCCTCTCTTCTCCTTCATCGTGGCAAGCCTTGTCTTCGCCTGATCGAGTCTGTCGCCCACGGCGCTCAGGAGCAACCTCAGTTGAGGCTCTGAGAGATCATTGAGGAACTCGTCTGAGACCGGATACTTGGCCTCCCAGTTGGCCCTGCGGGCCTCGTCCAGCTCAGCATCAATCTTCTTCTTCTGGCTTACGAAGAACTCGGGTAGTCCAGTGGCGTACTTGGCACGGCGATCCGTGGCCTCACTTCGATAGTGGCAGACGATGCGCTCCACCTCCTTACTGTCTGGCGGCCAGATCTCTGGCTCGACCAGGCCATCACTGGAAGTCCCGCACGGGTAGATGATCACACAAGTGTCGACGCCGCAGAGGATTTTGAATTCCTTGGCCTTCTTCATCAGTCCCTTCTTTCTTTTCTCGAACGTGATTCTGCGAGATCTTGAATTGGATATGAGTTCGAGTTTCAGTTTAGCGCGACCCATGGCGATTCCAATACTTAGAATTTCTTCGTCGAGGGTTCTGATCCGACTAAGCCGAGACTTCCCTTTCCTTGTCTGCAACAGAGAGAGAAAACTATATTCAGTTACAGGAGATGAAATTTGTCCATCGAATGATCTTGCTCAAACAAACAAACAAATAAAAACGACATTCAACAGCCTCCGCCCAACTTCACTCTTCCTCTTCCGTCATCTTTTTCATCAAAATTCACCGAACCTTGAATGATTGCCATCAAAGCAAAGCAAGCAAACCCTACGGAAGCCTAGAAAAGCAAAAGAGATCGAACGAACACCCTCTCCCTGAATCATCCCTTGGCCTCCAAGAAAGTAAAAATCTCAGGACGATTTAAGACAGAACGCGAGAAGATCAAACTCATCTACTCAGATACGTAACGCGAGAATGCAGGACCCAGATCAGATCCGATAGTACCCACGAGACATCAAACACAAAGTTTCAAGCTATAAACCCATGAAAATTTGAGCGAAGATGCATCAATGAAGAGTGAGACTCACCTGGTTTAGCGGGCGTGCGAAGACGAAGAGAGAGATGGACGTTGAAGAAGCTTCTGTTTACGCTGAACTCAAAGCTTCTGTCTATGTCCAATTCTCGTAGGATCGGTTGAAGATTTTGTCCCTGGGAGTATCGTATCTCAATGGTAAATATTTCCTATTCTGATGTCCTAATGTTACCGTTGAGATTATTACACTGCGTATATATTCAAAATATTTGCATAGTGATAAAAGTAAATTGAGTAAAATTGGATAATTGCTAAATAGTTTCCCGTCGATTAAGTCGTGAAAAAACACGCCGGCTACCTGTCTTTTTTTTAGGGACAAATACCGTACTTTTTTTTTATCGGATAATACTGGACTTTTTTTTTTTGTCGAAAGAAGAAATGTCATTCATATATCAGAATAATATTCAAGGAGTACATAGAATGCATTTAAGCCTAGTAAACCCAAATTAACTGCGAAATAAAACAAAAGCCTGAAAGTAACAAACAAAGCACAAATTGTAGCTGGGACCACACTCGCATCTTGAAGAATAGATCTGTCATTATAAAACGCTCGACGGCCAATCACCAGATATAGTGATGAGCACACGCTGAGATTTTCTACTTCAATTGCAACAGCTTACGGTGTGCGTCTTGGTACGACATCCCCATCACCATGGCCGTGTAGAGATACCAAAATCTATATGTTGAAAGGACATCGTCACATACATGTAGAGAACTCCTAGATCTATTTCTATATCTAGTTTTGGAGAGTAAAACTCTCAAAACTTAACCCAAATCTAAATCGAAAGAAAAGAGGCCTAATCTTAGAGAGTTTGTGGAGCCACATTACGAACATCCTTCTCGAACACTATTGTTCGGACGAATGACCGAACTAAGCTCCACGTTAACCCAAGATCAGTTGCAGAAAATTATTCACAAACAAACTCCCTGAATAAATTGAGAGAGAAAAGAAAGACTAACAAAGTGAACTACCAAGAAAAGGTAGAGGAAGATGCAGTCGACGAGCACAGGCAACTCCGGCTCCAACTACAACTCACCCCTCGGCTCCTCGAGACGCGTGTCGCCTGAATCCTTGGAGCCCTGCTGTTTAGGACAGAGCAAGGGCGGCAATTGACAGCAACATGGGCGGCTTCTTGTGGCGCTTCAAACTTATGTTCGTAGATCGGAGGGGAAGTAGCGTGAATCTGGACATGGGCGGCTTCTTGAGGCGCTTTAGCTTCTGTCCATGGACCAGAGGGGAAGTAGCGCGGATTTGGACTCGCCTGGGCTCGTGGTGGCGCGAGACAAGCTTGTTGGGCTTGGGGCAACACGGGACGAGCTTTGCTGCTCGGAATGTCAGACGCCCTCAGATTTGGGCTCTCCGGGCTCCGATAACACTATGCGAGGTCAATTCTTAGCTTGCCGGGCTCTAGGAAGAGGGAGGGAAGGGAGGGAGAGAGAAACGATGGAGAGGGGAGAGGGAGGGAGGGAGAGGGACTCCCTCCCTCAAGCACGTTGCTCAAGTGGCGACTACAAAGGAAAACCTGCAGAGGGAGATGCTAGGGTTTTCCTTATCTATAATGTATACCGGACTTATTTCAAGTGGCGTTCTTTTGCAGCGAATCAATCTTCTTTTCTTTTTATCAAGAAGACCCTTATTTTCTTCGAATAGCGAACTACATAAATACTTTGAATATTTCGTGTTATAAGAAATATTTTTTACCGCAGAACTTGATAATCAAATATATATTTCTTTTCTTATTAGATTTGGACTATAATTGTCTGCACAAATTCGAGTTAGAGAGTACAACCAAAGACAACTTATACATCTCATGTGAGATTTGTAGACTACCACTAACTGTTAAGCTTAAACTGTTAGATGAACGCGTGGTTTAATATTTAAATATTATAATACTCCCTTTTATGTGTAGGATATGTTTTGGCCTAAACTTAAAGCATGAAAATATGTAATTAGGGAAAACAAATATATGCTTGAAAAGATTTGAATTCATGACTTAGTGTTCTCTTTTCATGTGAAATTTTGTAAAACTATTATAATTGTTTTAA
>BCNH02000010.1:10660026-10675786 GCA_001662345.2 Metrosideros polymorpha var. glaberrima | reverse complement strand
GCCGGTCATTAATTCCACTCAAAGCTCACTAGAATATTGTGAATGAAATACTCTTGGATTAGGGCCCTTGATATTTACAATTACGAGCCATTTATGAACTCATTGACATGTTCAAATTCATTTAATAAACTGAAAATTTGTTTTTTAAGCTAAGAGACAAGAAGATAGCCCTTCCTATACTGTCTTTTTGGTCTCTATGTGGTTCTAGTTTCTTAATCAACTGGGATGTTCTCATGAAAATGTGTCAGTTCCTATCTTTAGTTGCGTTTCTCGGATGGGTGTGGAAATTACCCTCTGAACCAATCTTTTTAGTGGCATACGTATTCAACAGGACAGCACACTTTCACAGTTGACATCAAACGTGAGAAACACAGGTTCTTCAAGACATGTAAGAAGCCTATTTACATCATCAGAGTAACTATAAATCTTAAAACTGAATCCACTAAAACATCAGAAACACAAGCAACTGAATCATGTCTGTACTGACTTTTATTAAGACTTTTCTGTACAAGCTGTGCAAAATCGCCGTTAAGCCTGGTCTTCGTGTCGAAGCCTTATGGGACGAAAAAAAAAAAAACAGTTGAAAGAAAACTAAAACCGCGGATGACTCCTGCCGGCCCTTTAAGCGGCTTTTTGTAGCAGTGGATTGCCTGAGGAATAGGTTGGGTCATTGAAGAATTGAGCCTGATCGTGATAAACATTCTGGTGATAAAAATTGCTGCAGGGGGTCACACATCATGCTCTGAGCTTCATTGACAGTGCTGCTCCAAGAACAGTCCACCTCTTGAGGGTCCGAACTGCTTTTAATACTCAGGCGGTAAGCAACTCGATGGTGACGGATCGTCATGGATGGATCCAACTGAACTGTCCTGTTGATACAGGAACTCGAAAGGCAACCCGGACCTGGCTTCGACCACCCCGTCTTGCACGAAGCCTGCGTTGCTTGCATGGAGGTCCACCCTGCCGGTGGGTACGATCCAGTCACTTGGCGCCGCCATCTCAACCCTTCTTTTCTCCTTCATCGTGGCAAGCCTTGTCTTTGCCTGTTCGAGTCTATCGCCCACGGCGCTCAGGAGCGACCTCAGTTGAGGCTCTGAGAGACCTTTGAGGAACTCGTCCGAGACCGGATACTTGGCCTCCCAGTTGGCCCTGCAGGCCTTGGCCAGCTCGACATCAATCTTCTTCTTCCGGCTTGCGAAGAACTCACGCAGTCCGGTGGCGTGCTTGGCACGGCGATCTGCCGCCTCACTTCGATATCGGCAGACAATGCACTCCACCTCCTTACTGTCTGGCGGCCAAATCTCTGGCTCGACCAGGCCGTCCGCGGACGTCCCCCTTGGGTAGATGATCAAACAAGTGTCGACGCCACAGAGGATTTTGAATTCCTTGGCTTTCTTCATCAGCCCCTTCTTTCTTGTCTCGAACGTGATTCTGCGAGATCTTGTATTGGCTATGAGTTCGAGTTTCAGTTTAGCGCGACCCATGTTCATTCGAATACTTAGAAAAACTTCGTCGAGCGCTTGGATCCGACTAAGCCGAGACGTCCTTTTCCTTGTCTGCAACAGAGAAAGAAAACTATATTCAGTTACAGGAGAGGAAGTTTGTCCATCGAATGATCTTGTTCAAACAAACAAGAATAAAATCGACATTCAACAGTCTCGGCCTACTTCACTCGTCTTCTTCCATCATCTTTTTTACGAAAATTTACCGAATCTTGAATGATCGCCATCAAAGCAAAGCAAGCAAAACCCTACGGAAACCTAGAAAAGCAAAAGAGATCGAACGTACACCCTCTCCCTGAATCATCACTTTGCCTCCAAGAAAGTAAAAGATCTCAGGACGATTTAAGACAGAAGCAAGATCACACAGATTTATCAATGAAGATCGAACTCATCTACTCAGATACCTAACGCGAGAATGCACGACCCACGAGCCATCAAATACTCAAAAGTTTCAAGCTATAACACCCATGAAAATCTGAGCGAAGATGCGTCAATGAAGAGCGAGACTCACCTGGTTCAGCCGGCGTGCGAAGACGAAGAGAGAGATGGAAGTTGAGGAAGCTACTGTTTACGCTGAACTCAAAACTTCTGTCTATGTCCAATTCTCGTAGGATCGGTTCAAGATATTGTCCCTGTGAGTATCGTATTTCAATGGTAAATATTTCCTATTCTGATGTAGTAATGTTACCGTTGAGATCATTACACTATGGTTATATACAAAATATTTGCATACTGATAAAAGTAAATGGAGAGTAAAATTGGATAATTGCTAAATAATTTCCTGTCGATAAAACCGTGAATAAACACGCTTGCTACCTGAATTATTTCAAGTGACGTTTTTTTGCAGCAGATCAATCTTCTTTTCCTTTTATCAAGAAGACCCTTATTTTCTTCAAATAGCGAAATACATAAATACTTTGAGTATTTCGTGTTATAAGAAATATTATTGACCGCAAAAGTTGATAATCTAATATATATTTCCTTCCTTATTAGATTTGGACAATAATTGTTTGCACAATTCGAGTTAGGGAGTACACCAAAAGACAACTTATACATGCCATGTGAGATTTGTAGACCGCTATTAACTGTCAAATTTAAGCTATTAGATGAACGTGAGATTTAATATTTAAATATTCTAACACTCCCTCTTATGCGTAAGACGAATTTTGGCCTAAGCCTAAAGCGTGAAAATATGTAATTATGGGAAGCAAATAAATGCTTGGAAAGATTTGAACTTGGGATTTACTATTTTGATATCATGTGAAATTTTGTAAAACCACTATTAATTGTTTTAAAAGCTTAAATTATTAGTACACAAAATGGATTTGGCATTTATTTTTATTTTAATGGACCATTGTAATAAGTCGAGAAGTGCATAATGTGTACTATTAGTCGACTGCAACATTTTGCCCTCTTTTAATTAGCATTATGCTTGAAATTGTTTAGCAAAGTATTCTTGCGGCATGTTGTAATTCGATATATTCACCTAGAAGCTGCATATATTGAGGTACTGCGACTGCAAATTGGTTATGAAAGTTTACGATAATAGATTTTGCAAACATAGATGGCAAATTCTTTTTGAATGGTGAAAAAAGGGCGAGATTATTAAATATCTTGTATTAAACATCACTAATCACTAACAAGCGCTCATTAATTCCACTCAAAGCTCACTAGAATATTGTGAACGAAATACTCCTGGATTATGGCCCTTGATATTTACAATTACGAGCCATTTATGAAACTCATTGACAAGTGCAAATTCATTTAATAAACTGAAAAATTATCCAAAAAGTTTTAAACTTATTATATAGCCTTCAATTCAGTGCTTAACTTTTTAATTTGGCTAATGTAATTTTAAACCTTTTGAGAGTTTTTCAATATAGTCTTTTTAGTCAATTTAGATCGAAAAATCGCTGACGTGTATCCTCACGGCTGACGTTTGATGCGTCCAACTCCAAATTTTCTAATTTTTTTTTTTTTATTTCCTTCATCTTCTCCTATTCTGATCGGCGGGGTCGCTTGGGCCTTGACTATGGCCGGCGACGGTTATTGATCATCGCCGGGGGCCCAGCGACCCCGCCGGCCGAAAATCGAATGATCGCGTGGAAACGAATGGGAGAAAAACCGAGTTCAACGGTTTCCGCCTAGCTATATAAGATCGGGTTTTCGATTATTCGGACTATCCACATACTTCCGTTCCGCCTTCTCTTTCGCAGCCTGCAAATGTTACGTCCCTCTCAGCTCGCGAAGCTCCGGCCGTCTCCGCGCCCGCTCCTCTCCGCGACTCATCGTCTCGCCATCGATCTCCGATGCACAATCTCGTCCTCTCCTCTTCCTCAGGTTCGTCTTCTTCGCACTACTTCCTCGTTGTCCACGACTTGGAATGCTGCCGAGCTTACCGTCGACGTGATAGGTCTCGCCGTGCGTGGACGAGGGGTGCGGCGATTTCTTGCCGTGGTTGGAGCGGAAAGCGGGCGTCGGGATTTCGTCGTCCCTTTCGATCGGGAAATCCGCCTACGGAAGGTCGTTTCCGCGTTGCTGCATTTCCTTTTCACCTTTTTAATGTTTTGAACTGTCAGCGATATCAGGTTATGAGTCGATTCAGTAGGCGGTTCCGCTAGCTTGTTTGCCATACTCTTGTTGTCTGAAGTGTGCACTGAGTTGTTTGAGCTCGAATTAGCAGCTGCAAAGCTTTATGAACTTCCTCTAGATTTGAATGTGACGTCGAATTTGAAATCTGCTACCTAGATTCTCACGTTATGGGACAATTCGAGTTTTTGACGACGTACTCGAGTTTGTCTTAAGTTTCAAGTTGTCGTTATGCGAATCATCATCCTACTCCTCGTCCTAATCTGCAATCATCTCGGCCCTTTTCTAACATCTGCTCTGTTCAACACAAACGTGAAAGGAATTAACAACATGTCAGTTTCTCTAACATTGAGCTTATTTGAAAGAAAGGAATAGTAAAAATAGATTTGAAGAAAATAAGCTTTCTTGAGTTTCTCTGTGTGTGTGAAAGAGAGATTATCCTACTATGCTCCTTTCTTTTATTCTTCATTGTGCTGGACTTTTATCTGTGCATGATTTGCCGATGCAGGTCCCTGTTTGCTTCAAAGGCGATAAGAGCAGGGGACAGCATTTTGAAGGTCCCTTTCGGTGTGGTAAGTTATTCGTCATAGGTTCTAGTAAAGGATAGATTGATTGAAAGAACCATACTTAAGTTGAATTTTCTCTGCCTTAAATTTACAGGAAATATCACCAGATGATCTCCTTCCTGAAATTAGGTCCTTTAAAGTAGGAAATGTAGCTAAACTTGCTGCCGTTGTCCTGAAGGAACAGAAAATGGGTCAGGTAATGCTGTTGTAGCTCCTTATGTTTCCCTAAACTTCCACTGTACAGCAGTGCTGTGTATTTCTTTGCGCATTGCAGTAGCTTCTGCAGTTGATCAGTTTTTCCTTTATTTTAACAGGATTCTGAATGGGCTCCTTATATAAGATGTCTTCCTCAGCCCGAGGAGATGCATAGCACGGTCTGAATGTCTTACCAAATGCTCTTGCACTCTGATTTTAAAAATTTGTTCTTCCTATTTTATCGATGCTGCATCTGTATAGTCTTGGGAAAATTAAATACATCGGGTATCTTCAAAACTTCATTCATTGAGAAAGTTGGAGGTCCTCGTAATGGTTAAGTAGGATTTGCATTTCATTGCTGCTCTTTTATATAGTCAATGAGGAGTAATAAAATTCTATCTTCTATTTTCCTTCTTGAAGTTGTGGCATATTATCGAAGGATAGTAATCAAATAAATCTATGATGATGAATTTTCATTTCTATTACAGTTAGGATTTTAAATATTCAAACAATAGAAATGCAGTTGAATGTTAAGCATAAGTTATCTTGCCATAAATTGCATCCCTTGCAGCAAGATTCGCTAGCTATATTTATATTTCGGACAGTGTGATAGCAATAAAATTTTGTTTGCTGTGGAGGCTTCATTAGTTCAATAGGGATCTGTATGGGATATAATTATTATGGGAAATGGTAACAAGTTTGGGAGTCTGCAAATTTGTTAGTGCTTGGTTAACATGTAAGTGTTCAGGTACGGTTGAAAAATCAAGATTAAGAAAACAAGCAAATATTTTAGAACTGTGCTGCTAAAGTAAGATGTAGTGCAATCTATTTTACTCTCAGGATTGGTAATTTTGTGGTATTTATGACTCTTTGAAACCTCATACCACCCTACTCACACTTAAGGCCCCTACGAAATGGCAGTTTAGGTGCTTTAGTTTTTAGTAAGCATACAGCCTACAGGAAGGTGGTGTAGATTTTGAACATGGCTACAAAATGGTTCCAGGTATTCTGGAGTGATGAGGAGTTGGAGATGATTAAAGAAAGCTTGGTCTATCAAAGAACCATCAACAAGAAAGTTGGAATGGAGAGGGAATTTTCAGTGCTTAGGCATGTAAGTATTTGGTTTCATTCCCCAGCAATATTACTCTTATTGGTGTGGCAGTTTTATTTGGCTATTCATATATGATTAGGAACAAATACATCACTATGGCATGTGTAGCATGTGGTTATAGCTACTCTCACTAGATAACTGTTATAAAGATCATATTCAGAATGTGTCCTGAATGTACAAGCCTACCTTTTCTTTCCTGCAATATTAAGCTGCTGATAGGATAAAAAGTACTTTATCCTATAAGATGGTTTCATCAGTATAAAATGGCTTCATCTTCAAGATGCTGTGCCAGCAACAGGATTATATTTCTGTGTTGTGCTGTTGATATGTATAATATTAATAAATGTCTATCAAGTAGCAGTGCTTTTGAGTATGGCACTGTGCTAGTGAAACCTAATCATTTAGTTTCAGCTAGCCTTTGGTGAATAGAACACAATGGTATGTTTAAGTAATATCGGATGACAAAGAGAAGGAAGAAATATGGTCAAATAAATAATTAACTCTGGGTCCGACCAAAATAATAATTAACTCTGGGTGTCAATACATGACAAAGATTGGACGGGCTAAACCATGTACAGTGTGGAAGTTTGTCTAATCTGAGCAAAAACATCATCAACATCACCTTCTCACCCATGACAACTCCATCTCTATCTAAAGCAAGACATGGGATCAAGTAAACTATATCTTCCATTATGCCACAGCTCCACTCATGGGGGTTCTATTAATTGATATTTGGGATGAATTGCATCAGAAGTAGTCACACTTTTAGGATACTTCCATTTAAATGCTGGAAATTGAAAATTTCTTTCCAAGTATATTAACTTGTAAATTCTAGCCAAATACTTACTTTTGGTTTAATAATGTACTGACTTAGACGAAAGTATAGGACAAAATGAGATTCTCTTAATGATGTGTCGAGTAGTCAGGAACTGAACTGGAAGAGGTTAAATTTTACGGGAATGTTAAAATGATGTTACCATTCGAAACTTAGACAGAGAGGACAGCGGCAAAGAAGATATAGTGGGAGAGAGTAACTGAGTCGAAAAGGGGTTGTCTCCGTTTGCTCAAGCTTCTTATCTTCTACATCTCTCTTTCTCTGTACCAACTCCTTTTCAAGTCAAGGGGGCTGATCCAAGTTTTTATCAGGTTCTGGAAGGAAGCTCATTTTGAGTAATTTGAAATTTGTTGTAATTGGATGGAACTGATTTTTCCAGACTCTTCCTGAGGCTATAAAGTATAAACAATTGAAGTACTAATCCATAGAATAGTCTTCAAAGTGGAGAGCTTCTTGTGTTGAGGTTCTTAAACCATTCATTCTCCAATAGCACATAATGAACTTCAAAATCTGGATTCCGAGATAATGGAATTTGGGTTTATGTTGTCATCTTGAAGTTTATAGTTTGTCTTTAATATTACTCCCTATCAAAGTGTTTGTTTTCAACTTTTCTGGTTTTGTTTTTGTTAATGCCACTTTTAACATATTATATATTAAAGGGCATTATAAGTGCATTTGGAAAATAATTAGATCATGCCCGTATGGAAGGTACAAGAAGATGAGTGGTTATTGAGAGTTACTTTAAATGAAAAGTTGCAAGCAGTGGTCAAGTAAAATATGAGAAGATGCCCTTAATGGCGTTAGTTGCACAAGTGTTGGATATTAACAGAGGAGAAATTTGGAATTTTCACAAGGACTATCAGAAGACTCGGCGTAGAGAAGTGCACTTTCAATTTTAAGTGCTTGTCATTTCTCTGTCTTTCCTTTTTAATGTAGTCTCAATTTCCAATGCATTTTACTTTCCATTGGACTTAGTTTTGTAAAGTTGTCACTCCATCAAAGGCCCATTCACGCACTTTCTTCTGGACTGTGGAACCGTGGAGCAATCTTGATCGCCCTCCAATTGTCTGAAGTTCAGATCACCTTGCCACATGTCGATTTTCGACATCTCTTTGGCACGCCTATAGATCGATTCTCTCCAAAGGACTTTGTTCTTGACAAATAAGAGAAAGAAAATCCTATTTCTGGATTCTTTGTCTACGGCAGAATCTTTGGTTAGTTCCAGCTTCCAAGTACAGTCGTGAGAGATTTTCTTGATGAGTTAGGGCCTGTTTGTTTGGCATTAAGCATAAGCAAAACGTAGTTTTTTGCTTTTGCTCCAAACTTTGAAGTATTTTCCTAATTTTCAACAATTATAAAACAATTTATGGATTAATCTACGCATAAATATTTATGTATTGTAAAAGTTCCAGCTATCTCTTATTTAAAAAAAGTCAAAATATGTGACTTGCAATATTTTGGTTAAGCAAAAAGTGAAAATTATAAGTCAATCCAGTCACATTCTTAGTTAGTTAGATTTACTAGCTGGTGTATCTGAGTGAAACAGTTGAATTAAGTATTCATACGAAATGGAAATTTCCTAAGTTAGAACACCTTCAATGTACATATCCCTGTTTATTTTCCTTTGCCGTGTCCAGTCGTCAGCTTGATGTTACATGCAATGACCTGATGTTGCCTCAAGATAGTAATTTTGACATGCCACTGCGAATAATTTCAGGCTCTTGATCATCACTTCCCAGAAGTTTCCAAGGATATGAAATTTGAAGATTTCATGCATGCATGTGCTTTAGGTAAGCAACTTTGTTTGACATCATAGTGCTCTCTCACTGCATGTGAAACCAACTTCTGCTCATTTTGCATGAACAGACTCTGCCTGAAGACTTATTTCCCCCTTGCTCATTTTATCTCAATTTCAGCTTGCACAACTTGGGTTTTTAAATTCAAATTCGCATTCCTATGAGGTTTACGGAAGTAGTGTACTGTTTTGGCACCTTTTTGCGATTTTCTTCATGTTGCTTTCCTTAAACGCATGAAACTGGAAGAACATGCTACTGGTTTACTTTTTTTTGTTGCCATTTTCCGTATTATATTCGTGTGGTACTTATAGACCACCTGCTGTTGCAATGGCCCTTTCCCTGAATCTAAGGCAGTCATTTTTAAATCATACGTTTTCCGCAGTTTGATGTCTTGGATGTGATGTTCCATAGTAGTCACTGTGGGTCTTTGGCTGCCATTTGTTTTACCACCTGTGTTTTCGTCGATGTTTAACTGGTACAACTTCTAATGTTTCCTCACGAGCACATGATTGTTATGACAGTGGAATCTCGCGCATGGGAAAGCAGCAAGGCCTATTCTCTGGTAAAAATTAACAGTATAAGATTGACAAAGCACTTCTCTTGCTATTGTCTATAGAGAATTGGAATAATCTTCTGGTAGATTCCTTTTGCAGATTTTCTAAACCATGATGGGCTTGCAAAAGCAGTTTTGTTGAGGGATGAACAAAAACAATTCTCAGAGGTAATCTCCTCCTAGCACCACGTCTACCACTTCTCCTTTTGCTTAAAATTTGATTTGTTCGATCTTTTCTTGCCCAATTGTTGATGGTTTTATTGGTCCTAAGCAAAAACTTTTCCTGTCGAAGCTGAGTGTACTCTGTATGTTGGTGATTTTGTTCCTTACAAGATATAACAAAATTTCAGGTGATTGCTGATCGCAATTATGCTCCTGGTGAACAGGTTGGGCATCAATTTTCAAGATACTCGTATCCTCTTTTTTTGGATCTTTGTTCTCTTTTAAGAAATGTTTCTGTTCATGAGATGGATTTTTGCTAATGATCATCTACATTTAAAGACCATAAAGCCTGATGCTGCAATGACGAGGTTTTTAACTATTTGGGAATACATTGTCAAACTTCTACTGGAGCATCTTTCATGACTAACTTCATTACGCACTAAGTGTCTTGTTTGAGTTCCGTTCTTTGGACAGATTGCATTGACCATCTTCCTTTTTAGCGGAAGTAAAAGTTCTCCAGGAATTCATAAGTTAAAGCTCCTATAGTCAATCTAAGAGGCCTCTCAACTGTTTTCTTTATTAGCAAGAAACTGCAGCAAATTAGTAAAACACAAAGAAGATGTCCTTGGGAGAGTTTTGAGTAAAGAAAAATTTTACATTCTGATGTACATTCTTAACATCTCTCACCAAAAGATGCAAAAGTTGTTTGGTCAATAATATTTGTGGGCAACAACTGTAATTAAACTAGTTCCAAATGGCATCTATACTTGCCCCCCTTTTGCAATTCCATTGGCTGTTGATACTTCTGGTCTTCGTTTTTGCAGTTAAACTATATCTCATTGTTTCTAATCAATGTGCATCAATAAAATGTTTTATGATATATAAACCAGTTACACAGTAGCTGCAAATTGCTTTCTTGCCAATAATTCATAAAGTATCGATCTTAAACCATGACAGGGAATAATACATGGACTTTGTACCACATTATCAACAGATTTTGCATGCACTATGCTTGGATTCCTCTTATTAAAAGATTGTTCTAGTGATTGTATAACTCTCTTCACCATAGGATGCTTCTTTTTTCTCCAGGCAGGGAAAGAAACGTAATTTGCTCCTCAAAACATTAATTTGATATTTATGGAAATCCTGAAGTTTAATGTCTCCCATTAATATGTTAATTTTATTTGGAGATCGTGGTTCAGGGTTTTCATGGCTATGTATGAGATTTTGCTCTTGTTTGGTTGAGGACATGAAGAACAAAATTAATAACAAAACATGGATGCAAAACCATCACATCTCCGGTAGTCCATTTTTTATATGTTTGTATCATGAAGAACCTTTGACATTTGTGTACAGGTACTAATATCATATGGGAAGTTTTCAAATGCTATCTTATTGTTGGATTTCGGGTTTACCCTTCCGGACAACATTCATGATGAGGTCAGTTTTAGATTCTAATTGAACAAATGTACAGTGATCCATGTTTTGTACAGTCGTGCATGTTTTAGTACTAGTTAGATGTGATTTGCAATGTGGATTTGACTATTGGAGCAGTGGCTTAGTTTAATTTAATGAAATTGTGCTTTGCTTCTGTGACATTTAAGGGTGGCATTGCACAGTTTATGTTAGATAGTCTTCATGAGAATACTAATTTCCTCCTCAAATGATATGTTTGTTCTGCAGATATTTTATGATCAGATATGTTCAGATATGTTGACTTTTGTGTATGCTGATGGTTCTAAACTTCCAAGATTTCATTGGGACCAGAGTCTTGGATTGTGGTTTGCTAGATTAAATATTGAGGCCTACAGTTATCTTCATGAGTAGGATTTAATTTTGGGAAAAAACCACCAAAAACTCCAAACTTTGCCATTTGTAACACATTTACCCCAAACTTTTTTTTGTGACACCAAAAACTCCAAACTTGTACCCGTGTGACACATTTACCCCAAACTTGTATAGTGTGACAAATTTACCCCAAACTTCTTTTTTTGACACCAAAAACCCCAAACTTATATCCGTGCGACACATTTACCCCAAAAATTCTTTGACCTAAGGGCATTTTCGTCTTTTACTTTATTTATTAAATAGAATATTAAAAAATATTTTTAAAAAAGAAAAAAAAAACAAGGGCTGGGTGGCAGCCCTCGCTGCCGTTGCCCCCGTCGCCAGAGAGGGCCGACGGGGGTCGCCGGGGCCTTGGCGAGGGCCGGCGACCCCCACCGGCCGCGGGCAAGGGCTCGGCGACTGCCCCCGCCACCGCCTAGAGGTGGGCAAGGCTCACCGGCACTCGCCCAGAGGTGGCGGCCCTCGGCGAGGCTGGCAAGGGTCGCTGTTGCCCTCTCCAAGACCCCGGTGACCCCCACCGGCCTTGGCCGAGCCCCCGCCAGCCCTCTCCGGCAACGGGGGCGGTGGCGGCGAGGGCCTGCCGCCCAGCCCTGAATTTTTTTTCTGTTGTTCTTTAAATATTTTTTAATATTCTATTTAATAAAAAAGTGAATAAAAAAAAGTTTGAGAGCAAATGTGTCTTTTTATTTAAAGTAGGGTAAATGTGTCACATAAGTATAAGTTTGGGGTTTTTTGTATCACAGAAAAAAGTTTGGGGTAAATGTGTCATAGAGGTAAAGTTTGGGGTTTTTGGTGGCTTTTTCCTTGTAATTTTGTGTTTCCTGCTGAGTTTAGCCACATGACGTTTATAAATAGGATTTTGTTGGAGAGTGTCCTTAGGCACTTGTTAACTAACATGGAAAGTTTTCAATTCTAATACACTAATTTTTCTCATTTTATATGTGATCATCACTTTGGAAATGGAAAATTTCCTTCAAGTATGCTTAACGACTGGGCTGATATGACCATTTTTTATGAATTGTTCCCTCTTGTTGTTTTTCCTTGAAATTAAATTCTACTACATTTCCCAATGTGAAAGTAAAAAATCAGCCATGCCTTTCTTTTTCGTATGTACATCTACAAATTTCACAAACTGCATCTTCCAGGAATCTGCTGTCTTGTAGATACAGTGTGAAGGTTGGAGCTGAAAATTTGACACCAGTACTTGTCAACTTTCATGTATATAGATTTTCATGACAGGAGACCCTGACAAACAAACAACTAGAAAGAAAGCAATGGGAGCACATTTGAATGTAGAAAGTATTTACATCACATGCTCAGTAACTACCGCACCACTGCACATTTCTTTTGGCATGATGAAGGCTTCAGATAAAATATTGGCTACTTTCAGGTTCAGATCCAATTCAATGTTCCTCTTCAAGATCCTCTATACAAAATAAAGCTGTATCTTGTGCGAAGACATTGCTTGCAGATAACACGCAAATTTGGCATTTGCAAGTGTTCCGCAGATTCTTTCACAATCAAGTTGGTATTGATGCTTTATTTTATATATATTAGATGCCATTAATTTGAGACTGTATCAATTGGTATGTTTCCTATAGTATGTCCAACTGAAGTTATGGATCCGGGTCCTTTAAGGTTTTCCGAAAACCAACTTTTGCTTTTGAGATTGTCGCATGACACTCATTGATTACAAACACTTTTCTCTTAGTTGGGATAGCTCATTGAATGAAAAGTTGGGAGAAGTTTTGGCTCCCATGAAATTGCTTCTTCATTCTCTAAGTTCTTGCAATTGCCTGGTAAGAGTAAAGATGATCACTTTTCTCAATGTTGTCCTGGTCTTTTTTATTGTTCATACCATAGTAGAAGCTCTGCGGCTTCTTACGTAGCTTCTAAGAGAAACGCTGGTGACTGATAAAACACCATAAACCATTAGCACCTGTGACCCTAACTAAGTCTCAAAGGTAGAGGTGCTAAGGTGGTATACCACTTAAAGCCTTCTCCCTTTAAGAAACAAAGAACTGCTTTGATGTAATTAAATCATATGAGTATTTATGTAACTCCTTAGATCTGCATAAGCAGCAGTTCTTACATAAATATTGAGGGGTGACAATGTCATTGTTGTGTTATACTTTTGAATCTATTGATAATTTGTTGTCTTTCAGGGAAGTGAGATTTGCTGAAGGAAAAGGCACCGGGATTCCGCAATCACTTCGTGCTGCTGCCCGTGTGCTATCTTGCACCTCTCTTGAAGGTGTGATTCATATTTTTCTCCTTGCACATAGTTCAGTATTCTTCGGAACCAAGTTTACTTTGAACCAGACAACTGCTTTAGTGAATGTACTCTGATAGGTTGATTTTCAGAGCTAAATGATATGGAGGAGGAAGCCACCCAAAATGATGGCCGGCTAGGCCGACGTCCTTTGAAGAACGTCAACAGGGAGATACAAGCACATCAGTTATTGCTATCACATATCACTAAATTGATTGACCTATACAATGCATCTGCAAAGGTATTGTCCTTGTTATTATGTGCGACAAGCTCCAGAAGCCTGCAAAAGAAGTGAGCATGCACATCTAATATCAATATGCTTAGGCTCTCATACTGTTCTTTGCTAGACCATGCAATTTTAGCTGGGCCAAGCAAATTACTAAAGCTTCGATACTCAATTTGAAGGATTCCAGAAGCATTGCTAGGTTGGAACATGATATGAGTAAGTGATACAGCTTCTTAGTCCAGGTTATAGGTAACTGCTTTAATATGCCTAGAAGGTTTCTGTCTTGGCAAGGGAATGATTTATACCATAGCGAATTACTTGCAGAGACTCTCAAATGCAATTGTAAGCCCTCTAAAGTCAACCCATTTTAAGAGCTTCTCTGAACTTCAAGCTTGAGTCATTCATAGTCTCTCCCCAGACCCTGTAATGTGGGATTGTGACTGTTAGGATGTCTGCTATACATGAGGATTAATTATCATTAGCCATAAAAAGTTTGAGACTTTAAGTGCTTGAGAGTTACCATGGGAGCTCAATGGTCGGTCAGAATTTGGTAAGTACTGTTATTTAACGTCAATGTGCATATGGTGACGATCTTTGTGGTTATATTTACAGTTAATGAAGCCTATCAGTTGTCCTGCAAACAAAAGAGATGGCATCCGCAGGTCGATGGCATGTGAGCTACTGGCTGGTGAACTTCGTATTCTGAAATCTGCTGCTTCATGGCTAGGGAACTACACAACCAACCTGTGACAGCATAAAACTGGCCAGAGGCTTTGTTAGTCGGTGAAACAATTGAGTCAGCAGGCAATTTCCATGTCAGAAATCAAAGGGAGAATCAGTGAAGCGAGAAACCCATAACTTGTATATTGATGGGTGTGCACAAATATCTGCACACTGCCAGCAGCCGGCAGCCAGTCAGAGCCTTCTTCTTTATGTGCAAATCAGCTGTGCGGATTATCTGTTTCTCATGTTCTCTTCTTCGGAGTTAGAAGAGGTCATCCGTTATCCATGCATATTAAGCTCCCTTGATGCGGATAAGCATCTGATTTCTGAATCAATTTCTTAGAGTTTTGGTTCCCATGTTTATGCATTTGAATCCTTACCTTCTTCCTTCGGCACGGGATCTCTCCATGCATATTGTCGATTGCTTGGTCGTTTTGGTTAATGTTATCCGTTTGGGTTGTTATGTTGAAGCTTTGATTTGTCCACGCCCATTCACCTTCTGCTTGGATTTATCTTGGCTCGTATTGCAATTCACTGGAAGCAAACTCAATTTGAGTTTTTAGTTGGAGGGCTGCATATAATCTGCCGAGGCCAAATTGAGCCCTATGTGAACTTAAAACATATTGCCGCATTATTTCTGGTTTAAAATTTTAGTAGTTTTCAAGCTAGTCGGATATTGCTCCCCTCAGATAGCTCAGCATCTTTGAGCTTGCAAGTTGGTGGAACTTTTCAGATCCACGTAAGCTCCACTTGTTTGCGATTGTCCTCGAAAGCCGTCATGTTGGATCGTTGATGACCGTATTGGATGGAATTGGGATAGAGGGTTTTTGATACATTGGTATAATTTTGGGGGTTTGATGACGCAAAAAAATAAAATAAAATTGGGATATTGATATCATAGTGGGTATAGGTTAGGGTTTTTATAATATTTTTCTCTTTTAACCAGTATTTTATGCGCACTTTCTTTATAGGGAGAGCGTTAGCGACCCAAAGGAGCTTGTTCATGACTCGAGGGGGGCGAGCTCGTGACCCTAAGAAGAACCACATTAAGGGCTCGCATGAAAACTTTTCTTGCAAGAATTTTTTATTTTAGTAAAAATTCATTCTTTCGAGAATTAATTTTGACAGAGAATGAGAATTTATGTTTACCAAACGCATCCTCATTTTCATTCTACTTTTGACAAGTTTACCAAACGGCGCTCGGGGATCGGCGGTCGGTGTCCGCGCGTCTGGCAACCTACAAGCGTGAAAAGGAAAATGAGAAGTGAAAATAAAAAGGAAAAAAATCACTAAAAATCCCAAACTTATGATTGTGTAACACATTTACCCCATTTGAAGTAAAAAGACGCATTTACCCACAAATTTTTATATTTTTTTTTCAC
>BCNH02000010.1:10542090-10656091 GCA_001662345.2 Metrosideros polymorpha var. glaberrima | reverse complement strand
GAAAAATTGAAAAAATATATATATATTATTAGAAAAATATTTTTAAAAAAATTGCACTTGTGAGCCACATCAACGTTTTGGCCGGAATATCTCGTCGTTGGCACTTAAGTGTTCATTTCTTCTTCGATTTTGGCACTTCAGTGTTCTTTTTAGAAATTATGGTACTAAAGTGCCCACCTGTGCCAAATTGTGGCATTTGCGCAGATGTTTTCCCAACAAATGTGACAAAAATAATGTAAACAAAAAGTGAAGAAAAATAATGTACTTGAAGTATCAACAGCGGTAAAACAAATTGATGACAAAACAATGCGTGTGGAAAAAATTATCAAAAAAGTTCTAAACTTATTGCACTTGTGCCAATTCATTCTTAAACATTTTAATTATGTTAATTAGATCCTAAACATTTTCACACTTTGTCAATTGAGTCAATCTGCTTATTTTGGCCAGAAACTGATGACATGGACGTCGACTGTACCATGCGTCCTACGTGACATAATGAGTGTTAATATGAATTTTTTTAAAATTTTTTTTTCATTTTATCTTTTTTTTTATTATTGTTAAGGGCTAGTACGGGCTGCTAGGCACCGGCCAAGTGTCGGCGACCCTCGTTGACCATGGGGCAAGGACTTGCTAGCCCTTGCCAGCCACAACAAGGGTCACGGCCCTTGCCCAGCTATGAGCGAGGGCCACAAGCCCTTGTCCAAATCTAAGTGAGGGCCACAAGCCCTCACAAGCCACTAGGTGAGGGTTCGTGGCCCTCGCCAGCCACATGAGAGGGCAGCAAGCCCTCGACAACCACTAGACAAGGGCCGCGACCCACCCTTGCCAACGGCCGAGGAAGTCTCTTAGGCCCTCACCTGGTGACCGGCAAGGGTCGTCGGTGGTCGATAGCTCTCTGTCAGCCATTCACAATAAAGAAAACAAAATCCACATCAACATTGATCATGCCACGCATGATGGTCTGCGTCTATGTCGTCAATTTTTGGCCAAAATTGGTCGGATGAACTCAATTGAAAAAATGTGAAAAGGCTTATGATTGAATTAGAATAAGTGCAATAGCTTTAGGATTTTTTGGGCAAATTTCTGTGACGAATGCATGGTGGCTTATATTATAGTGGGTGGTTATTTAATGAGTGTGTATTATGTATTGGTAGGGTAACTAAGGAAATTTCAAACCGAGGCAAAAGGTACATTTGAATTGATAATATAGATAGACTACAAAGAATACCCATGCTATATCGCAGGACAAAAATAACCAAGTGTTGACACCAAAAATAGTCTAACTTGCACATGTTGGGCATGTGAGCGGAAATGAGCACGTGAATAACACGAGACCAAGGAAAATGCGTGATAAGCACACAGTTGGTATTATACGCCCATCAACGGGTGTGAAATGTACGGGCCAAAGCTACTTTGATGCCACATACTTGGTCGTCAGGATACTATGGCGAACTGTTAATGGTTGTCAATTTTGGTAATGGTGGCTAGAAAGTGATTCAAAGATCTGAAATTGGCAAAGAACAACTAAAACAGAGGCGCACGTGTTTGGAGGGCACAGTGTGACATCCTGATTTTTTCATTTACTTGTAATTAGCGTAGAGAATAACATTTGACGCTAATAGTTATTAGATTTATTTAAGTGACAACATTTGGAATTGTGTCGTTTAGCAAATTTTAGGAATGTCGTATCAAATATATGTCTTATTCGAAATATAAGGACCCATAGGATAATGTATAGTGTTAATTTTTTAGCCTAAATGTCTAGGTTACATGAAAAATGACCTAAGACTCTCTCTTTTTCCCTCAATTGGTTTGGCCGCCCCTTAATCACCATTATCTTCACTAAATTATCTTCTTAAACCATTGTTAGCTCCTAAGAATCAACATGCATGAGATTAAGGACAAGTGTCCTTCATCACTTGCCATTTGGCAAGCTTCTTGCAAGAAGGATCCCTTCCCCCTCACTCTTTCTTTCGGCTCCAGACCACCCTCTCTCTCTCTCACCTTTCATTTTCTTCACTTATCTCTCTCAAAAGCTCTCAAAAACCAGCAGCTCCAAGGATCAAATTGGAGTTATTCTAACTCAAGGCAAGGAGAAGTAGCTAGTTTCTAATCTTCTTGATCTTCCTAAGACTTGATTTTGGTAGTGGATAGGTTGTGGTGTTTGTTTTATGATTGGTTTGCTCTGAGATTGAAGTGTTCGTGGGTATATGATGCTGCATGTGGTTGATATTCATGAAAGATGGCTTGAACTGCCTATACATGATGATTTCTGCACTGTTGCTAGGTTCGGATTAGTCTGACCTTCAGTGTTTGCTATTTTTGTGTGGCTTTATACATTGATAATTTCGCAAAGCTTTCTTCGTAAGAGTTGTTTGTAACAACTTGGACTACAACATAATTTAATTTCAAATTTTCAGTGTTCAGATGAGGTGCCTAATGGCCTAAAACATTCACGAATTCTGCTTTGATTTTGTGAACCCGACTATGACCTTTTCATATTTCCTATTTTCTATGAATTTTTCCCAAACAAATTTAAACAAACTTCCTTCATGAAAGTTCTAAAAGACATCCACAGCAATAACAAATATAAATCTCAGAATATTTTAAGCTTTTTAGATTGATGAGATGAATTTTCCCTTGACTTCCTTATTCCAGTTTCTGGTGACAGAATTTACATTCTGTTTGGACGATTTTCTACAATTTATTCAAGCCGAATTAGACTTAGTATCCCCATCAAATTTTTATAGTATACTCTTTTCTACAACATACTCAAGTTTCGTGATTTTTCATATTGATTTACTTGGGTAAAGGTGAAGAACTAATTGGATGATCAAACCTGTTTCTGCTTGACCAAGTTTCGAACTTTGAGGAAAACCTTTTCTTTTGCACGTCAATTGAAATTATCTCCTGAATGAAAGTTGCTTGTAACATTTCAAACTATCAACCTAAATTTCTACATGATTTTTATGTATCTGTTAGTAATTTTATTTTATGCCAAAAGCTGAGGTTCATTTCTGCTTCGTACTTATATGTTAGTCACTGTGCAAGCTGAATTGATGTGGTTCAGTAAGGAAGACGTGTGAAATAAGTACATGGCATGAACCGGGTGTTATCGTGTGGCCATTACAAGTTATAGTACTTGAGATAGGCATGAAAGGCATGCTGCATGAGCAAGATTTATGCTGCATTGTGTTATGGAATGCGGAAGTATAATGCTTGAGATACTTAGAACTGTCATGTCATTGCATTTGTAAATTGAAATGCCTGAATGTGTGAGAAGGAATTGATGTTACATTATGCCCAAGGCTAGTAAACCTTGAAAGTCTTGGCTAGCAAACCAAGAACCCCAATGGTGCCATGATTGGTGTTGGGATGCCCAAGGCTAGTAAACCTTGGAGGCCTTGGCTGGCAAACCAAGATGCCCCAGAGTAGGGATGCCTATGGCTAGCAAACCATGGAAGTCTGGCTTGCAAACCGGAAGTAACCCACACGGGCCGGCTAGCAAACCTGTTGTACCGTGAGATGGGGGTGGACATGATGACATGACATGACAAGTAATGAAAGGGAAACGTGAGATATATGAAGTGCATGATGACATTACATATGTAGTCATTGGATGTGGTGTTATATGAAATACTTGTTAGCATTACTCAAGTAGTTGCTGCATGCTGCATTTGAATTGTGTTTTACACATGTTTTGTGTTCTTTGTCATCCTTCATGTTAGTAAGAGTCTTAGGATCGAGTGTTAGGTGGATCGATTGGCTTATGAACTAGTTATTTCTCTTGTTGAGTGTTAGCTTACTCCTGTTGATTTCCCAAATTTTTAGCATGGATGTACTACCTTTGGCACACTATAGAGCTCCCGTTGTCTTGAACGTTCAGTAGAAGATATTGCTTTTCTTTGGTCTACTTCAGTGTATGTCTGTTACACGACCAAATTATGGGTCAATGTGGGACGTGTGCTCTTGGTTCCATACCGATTCATCGCATGGTATATCAGGCAGGGCGATAGGCTTTTGGGACCCTTACGTTTTTGCTGATAAGGATAGTGGGAGAAGTGACAATGGTCCAGCGGAGTACACCGATCCAGAGGAGGAAGAGGCGTAGTTGCTGTGGTATTATGGATACATAAATACGTAGATAGTGTCTTTATGTAATGAGACACACTTTTGTTAGTGAATGACGCCATGTAACAGAGTAAGGTAACCTTTTAGGACCCTCTTATAGGTGTTAGGGACGTTGTCTTTTGATATACATATCGTGGTTTCTTGGAGGTTAAATCTAATGTAAGTGAAGTGCTTATGTGTAAGCAACTAATATGTGGTGGTTAATGAATGGGAGTAGTGCGTTTGTCTATAATCTTTGCGATTTATCCTTGTGAATTCCCGTTAGCGTCTTGCCTTGTCTTCTGTCTGCGCCAATCCGAAAGTGAAAAGATTAAAAGATGCACAAATTAGAAAATGGCATGCCTAGGACGTCACACACAATTATGGACAAAATGGTGAAAAACAAGGGCACACGGACGGTTGATGCTTAAGAATAGGGTGATTGATGGGGCGATCAAGATAGAGAACACGTATTTTGAAGGAAATAGTCAATGCTTGAAGATAAGGGTCATGGGACAGTTGTGAAAGATCATAGGTAGTATGAAAATCACGAGGCAATTGAGGCAAAGTAGTTTACACACGATAATGGCAGTCGTTTAAAGACATGGAGCGAATTTTATGGAATCAAAATAAGTGGAAGCGATCGATGGGTCATGTACTACCAAGGGAAGCAATTATTACTCGAAGACAAAGATCGTGGGACAGTTGTTGTGAGATATACAATAGAGAACGTGGGACAAAGTTGGCAGAAGATGAACGAGAAAGTATAACCGTTGGGAACCACAAAGGAGCAATTATCACAAGATCATTATAAATACCACTAGTCATCCATCAGTAGACCACTCACAAATCAACAAATTTGTTACTTTTCGATATCTTTACTTTTTTGCACTGCACTTTACTTTTCCTTACTGTAGCTTTCAGATTCGCGTTGTCGATTAAATTCTTACATGTTTCTCCTATCCCTAGGGCTATGTCGTCGATTAAATTTCAGCATAGTTAATCTATATTCTCAAGTTGTGTTGTCGATCAAATTCCGGCATAGTTTGGTTAAATCTGGTTTCTTTATCGAGTCTATATTGATCGGTCTCATCATCGATTAAATTCCAATGAGACTCATGTTTGTATAGTTTTATCTTTTATAAAGTTATTTCTTGTATTTAGTTTAGATACTTCCTGTTCGGAATTGGTGTTGAACCCCGTCTCCTTAATAAAAATCGAAGAACAACTTGGTGAAAGACATTTCGTCACGGGAGAAATTCCGGCGAAACACCAAGTTACTACATCATTAAATGGAAAAATATTTTTCATTTATTCCCGGATAGTAAAATGATTGCTTGAAAATAGATAAATAACATTTCATCTCTTGTCATAGTTTTTATTTTTCCAATACTTTTAATTTCTTTACATGGTAAGCAAGGTCCGCTAAACCATAATTTATTTCAGCTAACGAAACAAGAAGATAAGATTTGTGACTTCATCTTAAGTTATCCTTACATCGAGATTAAGGGTTGAATATGATAAAGTTAGCGCTATAACATTTGATCATAGTATCGAAGTAGTGATTTTTTTTTTATTCTAAGGTATGAGAAAAGTACAATAATCTTATTATATCTGAGTTTGATTTAGAAATATACAAGAACAAAAGTACATTCATATGCTCAAAAGATAAGTCGGGAAAATAAGAAAAAGATAGATAAATTCGTCTTTCAGTAGATTGATAAAATAATAAAATAAACAGGAAAACAGAAGTAATGAGAAAAGGAAATAGTGGATAACCTTATTCTTCACTGATCACATACTTTTACGTTTGTTGAGGACAAAAAAGGAAGAAGAATATTTTAAAAGAAAATGATACTGAGGCGAATAAAATTCGAGCCCATTGCTTCCTTTCTTAGTTTTTAACTTTTTATCATTGCAATATTAATTTGCATAATAAATAACTAAAACCAGACGGACCAATCAGAATGAATCGTGGCGAATTCTGGTGCACGTCCAGGTCTTTTCTCCCTCTTGGTATACAATATAGTAAAGAGGAGGAATTTGGAGAGGAAAGGTGGCGAGTACTCCTCACTTCTCTACTCTCGCGCAACGGCCATCCTTTTAGCTTGAACTTTCACTCTCTTTTGACCTAGTCTTTTTCGAATTCTGATCATGTCCATCGTCCAACACATTAGCAAAGCAATTCGCTAGGAGATCTCTATCCATACTAATGATATTTGCCGAGGAGAAAAAACCACTTTAAGTGGACAAATTTCGATCCTACAAAGGTTTATGATCTTTTTAAGCTCCACGAGAGTCGGTCGTGTGGCCCATTCACGTGCTTGCCGTCACAAGAAACATTATATTTCGCGGCTTTGTCTTTGTGACGGGATTATTTATCACAAGAACTTTGCATCATTTTGTCTTTGCAAAGAGGGCAGTAAGTTTGTCCCAAGCAATCCTTCGGTGTCTCTGCATCCTTAATGCGATGCAGCAACCGATCTTCGAATCGTTACTGCCAACACATACACAGCTTTGCCAGGTTTCACCTTTCACTTTTTGGAGCTTACCATCGTTGCTTGAAGATGTAGCTTCATCACTTCAGATGATATGCCATACGTATTATCCCAAGTATATATGGTTTGATGCGAACGCTTTCATTGTTCAAGTTCTGCGACCAAGCTTTCCATTACTGCTACTTGAAGTGATTAATGACATGCAATATGGTGACATGGTAACGCTTAACGCTTTTTCAAGTGAGTCTAGTCCCTGAGAAACCGACTTCACAACCTCAGACCGTGCACAAGTTGGACTCCTCCTAAGTTGATCCCAGTCCGGTTGGCTCTAGTAGAATGATCCCTGGACGTATTGCTTGGGCATTTCGGAGTTATACCAACATGGTAATAAGCTCCATCACTGGTTGGGTGTCTAACTCAAATACCGCTTCGTTCAGCGTGGTGGTAGGTGGTGATACACATAACTATTATAAGCGGCTCTAGACCCATTTATACCAATATTAGGTATTACGCTCAAATTAGATGTTTGTCTCACCAAACAATTACACACTAGTGGTGAAAAACAAAATACCTCCCCAATTTATTCTTTGGTGGTGCCGCTCGCGAACACCATGTCGTGGTCGCGAATCTAAAATGATGTCGTTTTGGTCAAAATCTTTTCTTTTGGACCCAAATTTTAGATAAATTAGATTAAAAATAAATTAGGCTAAATTAAAAAAAACAAAAAACAAAAAACAAAAAGAACACAAAGAAAAACAAAACCAGCCGCCCCACCATTGCCTGAAGGATCTGGAAAGAATGATATGAAGGAAAGAAATTATGGAAATTTTCTTTTATTAAATAAGTTATTAGCAAACACAAATGAGAAGTACATGAAGGACCTTAACATGCTATTTCCTTCTCCTTAGTGTTCAATTCTCAATGGAATTGGCACACTTCTTGTACAAAAGTCAATGTGTTTGATCTAAAATTAAACAAGAACCGATAACTTGCTTGTTGAAATGCTCCAAATAAACTGGTTCTTCCATCATTTATAGGCATCATCTGCAAGCAAAATCCCCCTTTGAAGAGTTGAAATAGATGTTCTTCATCGAGAAAAAGATTGGCTCCTTAGAAATGGAATGTCATATTTGGATATGTATAAATACCGTGAGACAAGTCATAGCACAATCCATATTTGCCGATTGGGGAGGCCAAAGATGCCAATCATACTTCTTGAGGAAATATTGGGTCAGTGCATCTTCTACGACAGTATATGCACGACGATCAAGAACAATGAGAGGACATCCGGTGTCGAAAACAAACCCACCTGTGTGGTTCGGTTTCATCCAAAAAACTCCAGGATCTATGCTAAGGCGCTTTCCATTGATACTGATACCCATAGCCGTTATTGCATGAGTGGTCACATTAGGAACTAGTGCTGTTGTTTGGACCTTTGCCCCTAGACGTCCACCAATCGATGCATCATCCCCAAATTGGAGTTACGTGTAGGTCCCTTTCGGGAGTACCTTGAAGGCAAGCAATAGGGGTTAGCAAGATGGACCGACCAAACCGGGAACCGTCCGGACCGGATCGAAGCAGCCGATTCGGTCTGTTCGGTCCGACTCCCGGTTCCTAAGAGTGAAACCGGTGTCTAGGCAATCCAGTTCCCGATTCCAAGGGGGGAATCGAACTGTCCGGACCGATTGTTTTTTTATTTTTATTTTTATTTTTTTAAATGTAAACCTAATAATCTAAAATCTCATGCATGCCTCCTCTCCTCTTTCGGTCTTTCCTTTTCGCCCCACGAATTGGCATCCGTACAATAGGTTTAGGACTGATAGGACAATTTCCCCTCCGAGTTTTGTGTGCACTTATTTCCGTGCTTGGCCAGAATTTGAAAGTTTTTTTTCTTTATCGTCGGAACATATGTCGGATCGCAACATCAAAGTATTATGATCTCCTTGAACACTTGGGTGTGCTTGAAAAATATTGAACGGTGAAGATCCCTGGTCAATGTCCTTGCTGTGCCTTGCAAATTTTAGACTTGTGGTGGATGATTATTTGCAACCATACATGAGAGACCGAGACCGACCCTGGACATCATTCCAGTACATATATCTTCTTTCACATTGTACTCCAATTCACTCGAATCTATTCAATTCACACTGGACGTCGTACCGAGGACACAGAATCTGCACAGGCCAAAACCAAATAGCATTGACATGAAAGTTAGGCATATTCTACATGATATGTTCACAATTTGAGACGTTTAATTACTGAAAAAGATCGATACGAACACCGATATGTACTTTTGATGTTCATATAAATCAATGAACGTTGACGTAAGGAAATTCAAATTAGTCGGTATCGAGTAGATGAATAATATAGCAACAATATTCAAATGAAAATGAGAACGTCAATAAAGGCACACAAACTGGTACGACGTTACTTGCCAGCCAAAGAAGTCTTTTGAGTTCACCTGATTTCACATAATATGATCAAAAGCCAAAGACAATTTTACCTCAACCCTGATTTCTTCTTTAAACCTTATTTTCCCTCAGTTCTGATCTTAATTTATAATTTCATACAATGGAACTTTGGCCCGTTGGAGTGCGACTATTGTACACATGCCTAAACCCTGATTTGTGCACCTTTCGGTCACCACTACAAGAAGCTTTCCAAGAACTCTCCACACTGCAAATTCTCCGCATTTGCAAAACAACAGAAAGTAAATGGGAAGGAAATAAGAAAATATTAAGATTGAACCACGGCAGCGATTGTTACTTTGCCACTAGTCTGATCTGAGCATGTGAATGCATGCAATTGCATTTGCTATCAATAAAACATCAAATGAAAAAAGAGAACGAACAACTCTGGTTATTGTTCTTATGAATCAATAGATGTGTTGATAGTGATAAAGGGTGCTTTCTGCACTATGTACATAAGAGATCTCCCAGAAATATCGGTGCGACATTTCAGGAGTTTCTCCAAGGAAAGAGCAAGTCACAGAGCTTCAGAGTCCAGTCCTTCAGTATAGTTATTTCAATGGATTCGTAAGCTCTGTTGCCGATGTAAATTAAGATATGTATGCCTTTACCAGATCAGAATAATCGCAGCCGAAGTTTGTCCTAGGGCAGATGATTTTACCGTTGTTCTTCTTTGCCATTTCTTCAAGAGCCTGTCTCAGGAGTAAAGATAATGTAGGATCAATTAAACAAAAACTCAAGACACTTATTAGTAAACAATTCACATATTGACACATACCTTGGTGCTATAGACAGAGCCATTTGGTAGGACTAGAGGTGGGTTCTCTGTGTCCATAAGTTCTATAGTTATATAACAAACAAGCTTCGAGTGATGCTGCTTAAAGAAAGGTAAACGCATTGCAAGTTTTCGGAAACTTTCCAGGAATAACGGGTCTTCCTTTGTGCAACCATCTTTGGTGCAGAATCAAAATTAGGTCAAGGCATAAAATATATGAAAGCGAAAAGGAACGAAAATGCTAATTAATGTTGGAAAGGGAAAGGACTTTTCGTAATCCAAGCTCATCTCGTGAATTGGAGTCTTGGAAATTATTACCTAGGAAATTACGTTTATTTATTGTGGCTTGTTTTTCAAGATAGTTTTTAATTGTTCTAGTTATCTGGTCTATAAGTATTATGTAATCCTTCAAGAAATTTATGAACATCAATTCCAACTTTCCTTCTTCCAACATTTGGTATCAGAGCCAGTTTTGGCTAAGTTTTGTGACTTCGGCCTAGAAAATCTCGTGTCATATGGCTTCTGTGAGTGGTGCCGGGATGGTCCAACCTCAACTCCCAAGGTTCGATGGGAAGAATTTTGAGCATTGAAAGATCCAAATGGAGGTGCTATTTGGGTTTCAGGAGCTGACCGAGATTGTGGAAGAAGGATTCGTGGAGCTAGAAACGCCGGAAGATTTGACAACGGAGGAGCAAAGGACGATAAAAGAAAATTGCAAGAAAGATCGTAAGGCTCTCTTTTACATCTTTCAAGCGATAGATTCGTCAATCTTTGAAAAAGTGGCGAATTCGAAGACGGCAAAAGAAGCTTGGGACTCTCTCATCAAAATATACAAAGGCGTTGAGAAGGTCCAGAAGGTTCGACTTCAGACTCTTCGTCGACAATTCGAGCTCCTTCAAATGGAAAAGTCGGAGTCCATTTCTGACTATTTCTCACGGACATTGGCTCTTGTCAATCAAATGAAGGCCAATGGTGAGACTATTGGTGACCAACAGATTGTTGAGAAGATTCTTCGAACGCTAACTTTGCAGTTCGAATATATTGTGACTTCCATTGAAGAGTCTCGGGATCTCTCTATTTTGACCGTTGATGAGTTGGTGGGCTCTCTACAAATGCACGAGCAGCGACTCAAGGAGAAATCCAAGACGGTGGAGGAAGCTCTACAAAGCCAGTTGGTGTTGCCTGATGAAAAGAAGAAACTTTCTAATCAAAGGAAAGATAAAAAGAGGCAAGAGAAGCCTTCCGGGCAACGAAAAGATAAGTCCCATATTCAATGTTTTAATTGTAAAAAGTATGGGCATTACCAATCTGATTGTCGAAGCAAGAAGATTGGTGGTCAAAAGTTTCATGCCAAGGTAGCAAGATTTGTTGATAGCGACGATGAGCATGACAATGCTCTTTTTTATTCACGTGTGATGCTGCGGTGGAAAACCAGAAGAACGTTTGGTACTTAGACACCGGATGTAGCAATCACATGTGCGGCGAGAAGGACTTATTCTCAACTCTTGATGACACCTTTCGTTCGGAGGTGAGGTTCGGGAATAATGCCAAAGTTCCTATCATGGGAAAGGGGACAATTAAAATCAAGGCGAAGGATGGGTCAGTTCAAAGCATTTCCGACGTTCATTATGTTCCCGGTCTTCGAGAAAATCTCCTAAGCATGGGACAATTGTCCGAGCGAGGCTATCACATGACCATTAAGAATGAGCTTTGCACAATTCATGATGGCAAAGGAGGGTTGATTGCAAAGGTAAAAATGGCTCAAAATCGACTTTTTCCTTTGTATCTTAATTATGCTACCTCATGTTTTAGTGCCTCGGTGCAAGATTCTTCATGGCTTTGGCACAAGCGGTTCAGACATGTGAATTTTGACAGCTTGAAGCTGTTGTCTCGAAAGAAGATGGTGCGTGGACTACCCGAAATTTCTTCTCCAAAGGAGATATGTGAACCATGTGTTATTGGGAAAAAGTGCAAAGAAAGCTTCCCTTCGGGACAATCATGGAGAGCTTCAAAGCCGTTGGAGTTAGTGCACTCCGACCTTTGCGGACCGCTCAGTGAATCGTCAAATCAGGGGTACGAGTATTTTGTTACTTTCATCGACGATTTTAGCAGGAAAACATGGGTTTATTTCTTGAAGCACAAGTCCGACGCCATTGATGCTTTCAAGGAGTTCAAAGCCTATGTAGAAAAACAAAGTGGGCACCAAATTCGGATTCTCCGAACTGATCGTGGCACAGAATATTTGGTTGGTGATGGCTTCTTCAAGCAATGCGGCATCAAGCATCAATTGACAACACGGTATACTCCCCAACAGAACGGAGTAGCGGAGAGAAAAAACCGCACTATTGTTGAAATGGTTCGTACCATGCTTTGTTCCAAACAATTGCCTAAACATTTCTGGGCAGAGGCGGTTGCTTGTGCTGTTTACTTGTTGAATCGGTGTCCTACTAAAGGTCTTGAGTTCAAGACTCCGACGGAGGAGTGGAGTGGTCGAACCCCTTCAGTTCAGCATCTTCGTGTGTTCGGGTGTATTGCTTATGCCCATGTGCCAATTGAGCTTCGCAAGAAGCTTGATGAGAAGAGTGAGAAGTGCATCTTCCTTGGTTACAGTAATGAGACCAAGGGTTATCGGTTGTATAATCCAGTAACAAAGAAGGTGGTTATCAGTCGAGATGTCACCTTTGATGAGGAAGGTGCGTGGACTTGGAACACGGAGGAGAAGAAGCAGTTTCACTTTGTCCTGGACGAGGAAGAGTCGGTTCAACCCAATTCAGAAAGTCAATCTGAACTAGTAGCGGAATCGATGCAACCTGATCCGGTTGCAGAGACTCAGTCTGCTGAAATGCCCTCTCGTCCACGGCGAGAACGAGTTTTACCGGCTCGTTTGAGGGATTGTGTTTTGTCCAATGAAGATGATCCCTCTGATGAAGAAATTATTAATTTTGCTCTCTTTGCAGATTGTGATCCGACAACCTTTAAGGAGGCTTCCCAAGATAATGGTTGGGTTCGTGCTATGGATGATGAGATATATGCGATTGAGAAAAATGATACGTGGGAGCTCACTTCTCTTCCCGAAAGCAAGAAGTCCATCGGTGTGAAATGGGTCTATAAGACCAAGAATAAGCCTAATGGTGATGTTGATTGATTGAAGGCTCGTCTTGTAGTCAAGGGTTACAAACAAAAACCCGGGATTGACTATTTTGAGGTATTTGCTCCAGTTGCAAGAATGGATACTATTCGCATGATCTTTGCTTTGGCTGCTCAAAGACGTTGGAAAATACACCAAATGGATGTCAAGTCCGCATTTCTCAATGGCGTACTTGAGGAGGAGGTGTATGTGGACCAACCCGAGGGATTTGTCAAGAAAGGACAAGAGGGTTTCGTCTACAAATTGAAGAAAGCGCTTTACGGTCTCAAGCAAGCACCGCGAGCATGGTATACCAGAATTGATTCTTATTTTATGCATCATGGTTTTAACCGATGTCCCTATGAGCATGCTTTATATGTGAAGATTGGCTTGAACGGTGAGATGCTCATTGTTTCCTTATATGTTGATGATCTCATATTTACTGGAAATTGTCAAGAGATGATTTCTGACTTCAGGGAGGCCATGACTCGTGAGTTTGAGATGGCGGACATGGGTCTCATGTATTATTTTCTTGGCCTTGAAGTTACACAATCGGATGATGGTATTTTTATTTGTCAACAAAAGTATGCCAAGGATATTCTTGAGCGTTTCAAGATGGCTACTTGTAAACCAATTAGCACTCAAATGGAGGAAAGATTGAAGTTGACAAAAGATGGAAGTGGCTCTAAAGTCGACCCCACATATTTCAAGAGGCTAGTCGGAAGTCTAAGATATTTGACTTCTACTCGGCCAGATCTTGCTTATAGTGTTGGGATGGTAAGTAGATTTATGGAGACTCCTAGACAATCACACTTGCAGGCGGCAAAAAGAATTCTACGGTACATTAAAGGTACTGTGGATGATGGTATATTCTACACTGTTTCTAATTATTTTCAGCTTATGGGATATACAGACAGTGATTGGGGAGGTGATATTGGAGAAAGGAAGAGTACTTCCGGTTATGTTTTCTCTTTAGGAAATGGAATTTTTTCTTGGTCCTCGAAGAAGCAACAGGTGGTTGCTTTGTCCAGTGTGGAAACGGAATACATAGCAGCGGCTTATTGTGCTACTCAAGCAGTTTGGCTACGTTTGATGCTTGTTGAATTATGTCATACGTAGGAGCATCCAACGGTGATTAATTGTGATAATAAGTCAGCAATTGCCCTTGCAAAGAATCCGGTCTTTCATGGAAGAAGCAAGCACATTGATATAAAGTATCATTTCATTCGAGATCTAGTGAAGTCCGAGGAAATTGTGTTACAGTTTTGCAAGTCAAAAGACCAAGTGGCTGACATGTTTACAAAGCCGTTGAAGATGGCCTCCTTCCTGAAACTCAAAAGAATGATCGGCATGGTCAAGATGAGCTCAGTTTAAGGGAGGCTGTTGGAAAGGGAAAGGACTTTTCGTAATCCAAGCTCATCTCGTGAATTGGAGTCTTGGAAATTATTACCTAGGAAATTACGTTTATTTATTGTGGCTTGTTTTTCAAGATAGTTTTTAATTGTTCTAGTTATCTGGTCTATAAGTATTATGTAATCCTTCAAGAAATTTATGAACATCAATTCCAACTTTCCTTCTTCCAACAATTAAGGTAACAATCCAGGTTGAATCAACATGGGTAATCCTCAAAACAAATAGTTGACTTTTAGGATTAATCTCTTGCTCTAGGTATCACTTCTTAAACAATTTTCCATTTCAGATACTGTTATTGGGGTCCTCTGCACACTTAAGGGCAATGTCAGTTCAAATGCCATGGCCCCATGATACTTATCTTCCACCGCTCGTTGCAAACCAAGGCCTCACTGGACATGGTTGCACCAGAGATGAACAAATAATGTGGCCTGTGTGCTACGAGGTTCCATGGATCTTATGTGTAGCAAGCCAAGTCTGAATTAACGTGGACCCAATCCATAACTACAAATTTTGCAGCTCAAGTGCAAAAGAGTCAAACTTATCCACACTCTTGTTCTTTAATAGCTAATACATAGATTCCCATGAATATATTTGCCCCAGAAAATAAGTACCATCAAGCCTACTCGTGGTACTCTTTGGTTTCGCAACTACTTTAACCTAATAGAATTTGTGGAGTAGATGGGGAAAACACATAGACAAATAATTCATTGCATAACATGCAGGTTTAAAGGCAAATGGACACTAGAAGTGCCAAAACTTGTGTACGGCACACACTTTAGTGCCAATACTTTTTTCGGATCACTTAAGTGCTAATTTTTTTGAAAATCGATCACTTAAGTGCCAACTTCGATCTGCTTGGTCAAAAATCTGACGTGACATTTTTTTTATAAAATATTTGAAGCCTATGTGGCTCACCGGAGGTCTAGTCAGCAAAAAAAAGCCAAATTTTTTTTAAAAAATAAAGAAAACAAACTTAATTAGATTTTTTTTTTTAAAGAGAGTGTTCTCACTAGACGGCAAGGGCTTGCACAACCCTCGTTGCCGGCGCCAGTGCTCACCCAGATCTGGGTGAGGGCTTGCCTGCCCTCGCTTGCGGTCGGCGAGGGTCGTCGGTCGCTAGTCGACACCCGGCGACTGCCGCTGGCCATCCCCCACCCTAGCAATGGTGGGGCGGCGGTGACGAGGGCTATGTGAGCCTTCGCCCCCTAGTTCTCAATCTCTTCTTCTTCTTTTTTAAGTTTTTAGCTTGTTTTTTAATTTAATTTAAATTTTTAGCTTATTTTTAAGTTTAGAAGTCCGCATGGCCTCAGTTTTTAAAAAAATTTGCCACATCAGATAAGAACTTTAATTATAAATATCACGTAATCAATTTGGCCGGAATTTCTCCAATTTCGTACTTAAGTGATTGTTTCTTCTTCGATTTGATACTTAAGTGAGCTAGCAAAAAGTTTTGGCACTAAAGTAATTTCTGTACACAAATTTTGGCACTTCTGGTGTCCTTTTGCCTAGGTTTAAGTATGTGAATTAGCATGCAAATCTTCACAATCCCTCCTAGTAAAATTGACTCAATCACTATTCACCTAGATTGATGCCAATAGTTGGAAAATATTATACGTAAATTGCAAAACGGAATAGTAGATGCACAAAGTGGCACTAACATGTTAAAAAAGAGAATGAACCGAAATGAATGCAGAGAAGTAATCACACCGAAGAATAAAAAAAGAACAGGATACGGAGTTTTCAGAGCAGACAATCCAGCCTGCAAATATATGTTTAGTAAAGGCTCAAAAGTCATTCCATATAATCTGCAGAATTCCTGTCTAAATTGATCCACAAGGAAATCCCATTGCTTCCTGTAAAAGAAATTATTGCATCCTTCAAGTCAAAACATTATATAAAAATGCGCAGACCGATGTTAAGACATTAAAAGTACGTAAATTATTGGCAATAACACATTGTTGGTGAAAACCTTTTAGATTTGGTCAAAGTTCAGTGAGAATCTTGAAGGGTCCTAACTAGACTTATGACTGATAAGTACCTGCTAACATAGTAGCCAAGGTACGAACGAACTAAATAACTTCTAATGAACAAATTTCACCTAAAAGAGCTACAAAGTCGTCAGATTAAACGGAAGAGTATTTAACAGAAAATTCTAGATGAGCACCTCACCCACCCACAGTGAATTGTGAGACACTCAATAGAAAAGCACTTTAAATCTGGCTTAATGGGACGAACTCAATTCTCAGTAGCACTCCCAATTAAACTTCAATCGCAACATAAAACATCAATGATCCATAGAAAGCAGTCGGTAAATTCATTTTCCTCTCACATGATAATAGTCTTCATGAGAATACTAATTTCCTCTTCAAATGATATGTTTGTTCTACAGATATTTTATGATCAGATATGTTGATTTTTATGTATACTGATGGCCCCTAAACTTCCAAGATTTCTTCGGGACCAGAATCTTGGATTGTGGTTTGCTAGATTAATGATCGGTCCTACAGTTTTCTTCATGAGTAGGATTTAATTTTTGTTTTTCCTGCTGAGTTTAGCCATATGACGTTCATAAATAGGATGTTGTTGGAGCGTGTCCTTAGGCACTTGTTAACTAACACGGAAAGTTTTCAATTTTAATACACTAATTGTCTTCATTTTATATGTGATTATCACTTTGGAAAGGGAAAATTTCCTCAAGTATGCTTGACGACTGGGCTGATATGACCGTTCTTGATAAATTGTTCCCTTTTGTTGTTTTTCCTTGAAATTAAATTCTACTACCTTTCTCAATGCGAAAGTAAAAATCAGCCCTGCCTTTCTTTTTTATATGTACCTCTAGAAATTTCACAAGCTGCATCTTCCAGGAATCTGCTGTCTTATAGATACAGTGTGAAGGTTGAAGCTGAAAATTTGACACCAGTGGTGTACTTGTCAACTTTATTGTATATAGATTTTCATGATAGGAGACCCTAACAAATAAACAACTAGAAAGAAAGCAAATTCGAATGTAGAAAGTATTTTCATCACATCCTCATTAATTACTGCACCGCACATTTGTTTTGGCATGATGGATGCTTCTGACAAAATATTGGCTACTTTCAGGTTCAGATCCAATTCAATGTTCCTCTTCAAGATCCTCTATACAAAATGAAGCTGTATTTTCTGCAAAGACATTGCTTGCCGAAAACTTGCAAATTTTGCATTTCCAAGGGTTCCGCAGATTCTTTCACAATCAAGTTGGCATTGATGCTTTATTTTCCATATATCAAATGCCATTAATTTGAGACTATCAATTGGTATGTTTCCTACAGTATGTCCAACTGAAGTTATGCATCCGGGTCCTTAAGGTTTTCCGGGAACCAACTTTCCCTTTTGATATTGTCGCGTGACACTAATTGAATGAGAAAGTTGGCAGACGTTTTGGCTCCCATGAAATTGGTTCTGCTTTCTCGAAGTTTTTGCAATTGCCTGGTAAGGCTAAAGATGATCACTTTTGTCAATGTTGTCCTGGTCTTTTTATTGTTCATACCATAGCAAAAGCTCTGCGGCTTCTTACGTAGCTTCTAAGAGAAACGCTGGTGACTGATAAAACATCATAAACCATTAGCACCTGCGACCCTGATTAGTTCTCGAAGGTAGAGTTGCTAAGGTGATATATGACTTATACCCTCTCCCTTTAACAAAGAAAGAACTGCTTTGATGTAATTACATCATATGAATATTTCTGTAACTTAATTAGATCTGCAAAGCAGGGGATCTTACATAAATATTGAGCGGTGACAATGTCATTATTGTGTTATAGGTTTGAATCTATTGATAATTTGTCGTGTTTCAGGGAAGCGAGATCAGCTAAAAGAAAAGGCACCGGGATTCCGCAATCACTTCCTGCTGCTGCCCATGTCAATATTGAAGGTGTGCGAATCATATTTTTCTCCTTGCACACAGTTCTGTATTCTTTGGAACCAACTTTTACTCTGAACCAGACACCTTCTTTAGTGAATGTACTCTGATTGTTGATTTTCAGAGCTAAACGATATGGAGGAGGAAGCCACCCAAAATGATGGCCAGCTAGGCCGACGTCCTTTGAAGAATGTCAACAGGGAGTGATAGATTTAACGAATATTTTCGCCCATGCTGGGAAATTAGTCTACCCGAAGTTTCCTTTTTTATGAAAATCAATATAGGCAATAACCGATAATTGGCAATCTGTCGATATCAGAGGCTATCGACAAAAAAAGAATAAAGATGCGTCTTTATTCTGATTCGGTATATACGAGAGAACAATTTTCATTTTCTCATTACGACACATAACGCTCGTCAGACGACATACTTCTCTCCCCGAAAAAGAACACACGAGACGAAGAACAAAGATAACGCTCTTCCAGTCTCTCTCTCTCTCAAGATTGCAAGAGGGCATTTAATCCGTGGCTATTAAGGTACGTTCGATTGTGTGATGTGCCTTTATGATCCGTGATTCAAGTTTATAATTTGAGCATATCTATACGTTCAATCGAATGTATTCGATAGAGTTTTGCATTTTCTCAAGTGTGAGATTTAGGAATCCATTTCCTTCATTGGTATAAGAGTCATTAGTTCTTGTTTCCTGATTATGCCATGGATTTTTTATCTGCCTTGCATGTATCGAAATCGTAATATACATGCTTTGAATGAATCGGGTTAGCGACTATGGATAAATGTATAGTTTGATTGTTTTGTTCGTGGTCTTTATCAATTTTATTTTTTGCTGAAAATTGATTTTAACCACATATACGGAAAGTGCTTGTCGAGATGAGCATTTTGATGGGTGTATCGTCGCAAGGCGACGCCGGATGCCGCCACACAAGACCCACGCGCCAGTGAGGGCCTTTGCGTGTGAGATCCACACGCGAGTGGGTCTCTCATGCACGCACGTTCTAGAACGTGCGTGCTGACATCCGCTGACGTCTTGGTGACATTAGCGATCCACGACCCGCGGATCTGGGTTGACCTGGATCTTGACCCATTGCCTTGACCCGAGGTCCGACCCAAGTTCCGAACCCGTCAGACCGTTGACTTGATTGTTGACCATTGACCCTGACCGTTGACCAAAAAAATAAATAAAAATTATTTCTAGGCAGAATCCTATTTTATGATATTATACCATGGATTATGAGTAATCCTCCTTTTTTTGTTCTGCATTTGTTACAGGAACAATGGTGCGTATGATACGTCGCCCTATAGTACCTAGGAGGGCTGAATCAATTCGAAGACTTGTGAAGCTTAGAGATGAATTGGAAGCTTATCAGTGGGATGGTAATGTTGACATGATGACTCACATTATCAAGGTCAACGGAATGATACAAGATGTCATTTGGAATGGTCACATTATGTGAAATGATAAGAAGATCGAAACCTTAAAAACCACTCTTCTTGAAGAATGGCAAAAGGTCTTAGATAATCTTTGTGGAAATGACATAGTCCACCATTATGATAAAATTGTGGAAGTTTTCCTAAGAATATACATAATGGTTGGGGCAACGAAGACATCGACACTTGGGATGAATGGGTCCTGGCACAGAATGAATGTGCCGTGGCGCAAACCTAAGGGTTTTTGGTCTTTCCTTGGTTGCCAACCAGTCCCTCAAAATTTCCTGAGGATTTTTATAAGTCTTTCCCGATTTATAGGCAGTACATCTGAAGCTGATTTTTTTTATAATAAGTTTTTGAATTAGATTCTCACATTGTTTATGGAATAATTTTATGGAATATTTGCTTATGAATGTTGTATGGCATTTATTTTATTTCATAATGCCTTATCAATGTTATGTGGTTGAGCGGGAGTTCTAGAAAGTTTTAGTAACTTTAGAGAACTTGATTTTGCCTTAATAATTATATTAACAATAGTTTCAAATTAGGATTTTAGATGATAATTGGAAACACAGTGAACTTTTGAATCTAAAACATTACGTGAAATTATTTAGTAATATAATTAGTTTGTGTAAAATTGATGCATAAATGTTAGGCATTAATAAATCGTCCATGTATGTCTAAAATGTTCAGATACAATGGGTTCAACATCTAAGAACATTATGGCTGAGTTGAACAAATGAGAGAAATTGAATGGCAAAAATTATGAAATTTGGAATATGAAAATCCAGTATGTGCTAGAAGAGCAAGAGGCACTAGAAGCTCTTAACCTAGTTATGGAAGAACCTGAAGATGGAAATACTGCACAATATAGAAGGGACAGAGAAGTATTTGTTGCTTGGAAGAAAAAGAACTCTCTTGCTCTCATTACGTTGCTGAGCAGCATGGAAAATGATATCATGCGAGAGTTCAGGTGTTTTGATAATGCCTGAAATATGTGGGCAACTCTAGCAGCTAGGTTTAGTCAGACATCTGTTACGAAATTGAGACAGCTCACTATAAGGTAGGGGTGAGCGGTTCTAGGTTCTAGGTAGGTTCCACCTAGAACCTGGAACCTACCCACTCCTACAGGTTTCAAAAAATGAGGAACCTAGAACCTACCCATCGGAACTTGGAACCTGGAACCTACCCTGTCACAGGTTCCAGGGTCGGTTCTAGGTTCTTACAGGTTCCTTCATCAAACAACAAAGATATACTAATGCGATAAACATGGACAACAAAAAAGTAATGCTAAGCCAAAATTGAGTATCGATAGTTAAACGATGTAGATATCATTCTGAATGCTGAAAATCTCAATCAAGCACTCATACATTTGCTCCTAATAAGAAAACATAAACCACCTACACTAAGTATGCTCGCTCTTTCGTCATTGGCCATGATTCCCCAATGCATCGAATATAAGGGAGAGCCTGCAAATATATGTGAAAACAATTACAACATATGAAAGAACACCGGACCTGTAGAAGGGTTGCTTATCCAAAACCCAATTAACAATTCTTAACTTTGAAAGTCTGAGTTTTTCTCTCTTTCCAATAACAGCTTCAAACCGAAAGAAATGGAAAGTAAAGTAATATTTAGACCATCATGAACTATGAATCAGTGTTCTTCACTTCTAGGCATTCATGCACTTGCAGAACTAGCCAAATTGCAAGGGCCAATATAACACCTTAAGAATAGAGATATGCACTAATAATGTCCTTGCTACAACAGCATAAATTGGAAACAGAGAGTAGTAATACCTGGAACACATCCATAACGGATTGACTCTGCTATCCATGGACTGTTGACTTCCGACTTTTCAGGGCATATGCAGAATTTAGTCCCATAAAACTTGTTATGCTTTCCTGTAGTTCCATTCTTTTGGCTATTTTGGATAGCAAGTTCAGCATCGCCGTTCCATACAGTCATTAATGCAAATCTTACGTCGGAATTAGTGCGTCCAGCCCAAAAACCAAGCGTCCTCCTGGCAGCCGAGCTAAGTTAATTCTAACAAAAGTTAGTTGAGGACTACAATCCTCACTAACATAACACAAGTCCTCAGTATTACTCGAGTATTCCTCATTTCTAATGCTTTGATCCTACACTAAAGAACCAATGGGAATTAACTGACTTGATACTATACTGTAGATTGAGCATTTAAGTGGCTCATGAAGTTCAAACGACCACAGCTTCAAAAGCTTGATCAAGCATGAGTGAGGTTTCAAATCAGAAAAGTGAACTGTTTCAAATCACAAATGTGAATTGTGGCTCTAGTTGATTAGCTGATGGCATTGCTTAAGTAAAACAAAGAAAAAGGACAAGAAACTAAAGTCTGATCTTGAAAGAAAATTTTCTTTTTGTATGTTCTGTGCAATCTTCTTTGTAACTTCCTTTTGCATGGGTTAGTTTTCTCACTCCATCTTTTATTTCACATGTTTGGTAAAGCAGGTTCAGAGACACAAAATTGAAGCAGAAAATTCACAAAATTTAAGCAAAGCTCGACATTAAAATCTGGATGCGAAGTTGCGAACACACTTGAGTAACTCTCAAAAAATCTGGATGCGAGCACACCTATTTCAAGACAAACCAATGAGATGAGACAAACAAAATAAATCAACTGAGTCAACTAGCGCAAATGCATGAGTACTTGATCATTCAGGAAAATAAATCGTGTTTCTTCAGGAAAATAACAAAACAATCTGTTATAACAGAATAATGAACTAAAAAATTGCATCATTATGTGTATTTTTCAATTATAATAGACTAACGCATGACTAATAATTTAGAAAGCCTCACTGCATATATTCATTTCACTTGAACCGGTAAACAGAGTTTACCGGTTATAATCTCCTCATTAAGATAATCCATATCTACAAAAAAAAAGGAGAGAGAGATTAAATAAATCGTTCATTCATTAAATAATACAATACAAAGGAATTCCACTATATAAAGAGATAAACATCACTTACCCAATTCAAATTGTTCTGCATTCTCAATACATTCTTCAACATTGATCGGCACACGAACGGCTCTTAACCAATCTTGAATGTAAATCAAACCTTCAACTACTTTAGGAGTCAAAGAACTTCGATAATCATCAAGGACACGACCCGATGTACTAAAAGTTGACTCTGAAGCAACAGTAGTTACAGGAATAGGCAAAACATCCCGAGCCATCAAAGATAAGATTTTGTATTTTGAGCCAGAAGTCTTCCACCACATCAAGATGTCAAGATCAAGAACTTTTTCATTTTTATCTTGAAGATATTGAACAAGCTCAGATTTGTTGTCATCGTACACATCATCGTTGGAGTGCATAAAGGTTTTCCGCCAAGCTTGGATGTCATACTTCTTGTTACCTTCCTTACCATCGGCATTGAAACTACTACTACTAGCACTCACACTTTGGTCACCAGATTTTTGATTACTTGAAGCAAGAAAAGATTGCTCATAAAATTCATACAAACGCTCCAATGCGTTCTTCACCTCATCATACAACTCTTTAATTTTCGATCCATCATCATAAATCTGCCCATACAAGAAATTCACATATTGCATCTTTTTTGTAGGATCCAATATAACCGCAATCAACACCATCATATTCACTCTATCTAAGCTCCCATAATACTTGTCAAATTTCTCTTTCATTTTCTTGCCCATAGCTCTAAGCTTAGGATCCAAAGCATCCGCCGCATCTTTTAAATATTTATACAAAAGAGCTATCCCTTCAAAATAATCATTTGATATAACATATGAACTCCCCGACATCCGATTGGTGGCATCATAGAATAGTTTTAGAAATTCCGAACGAACAATGGCATTTTCCCAATCATCATTTTTCGGAAGATCATTGCCAACCTTACCTACGAAACATAAATCATCTTCTTCCATCCTTTCAAAAGCTTTTCTGAACTTTATGGCGGTGTCTAACATGAGGTAAGTGGAATTCCATCTAGTGGGGACGTCAAGAATAACTGAACCCTTGTGAGTGATCTTTTCACTTTGAATGCAAGATTGAAATGCTTGGGCTCTCATAGGGGAACTCCTCACATACCTAACCACGTTTTGGATACGTGCAATAGATTCACGTACCGTAGTCAAGCCATCTCTCACAATTAAGTTTAATACATGAGCGGTGCACCTCATGTGTAAAACACTACCATCTAAGATCAACAACTTTTCTCTTGAAAGTCTTTCCTTTAAATAGCCAATTGCAACATCATTAGAACTAGCATTATCCACGGTGATTGTGGATATCTTTTTTTCTATTCCCCACTCGTTGATACATTTCTCCACCATTTTTTCAATCTCCCTATCCTTATGAGTATGCATCACCACAAAATTGATAATTCTTTTGTGCAACTTCCAATTTTCATCAATAAATGTGTAGTGAGACACAAATAATTCAAGTTTTGACGAGAACTCCACGCATCAGTCGTGAGTGTGATCCTAGAATTAAGCTTACCAAAATAAGTCTTCAAACAAGTTCTTTCACAGAACTACAACTTCATGCAATCTCTAGCCACTGTGAAACGTGATAAATGTTTGAAGAGAGGTTGTAACTCATTCACATAGTCACGAAATCCAACACGCTCAACCAAGGAAAAAGGTTGTTCATCAACTATGATGAACCGAGCAAGCATTTTCCTACAACAATCTTGATTAAACGTCCATGTCAATAAGACACTACTAGTGCTAGTATCTCTCCCTGTTTGGCCATCCACGTTTACATTACGTCGTGCAAAGAATTTCTGCTTCTTATCTTGAATGTGAGGACACTTCTTGCAAGTTCTCAAGTGCTTCTTCATTGCAGAAGTACCATTACAAACACAATACTTAAAGAAACGCTCACAATGATTGCACTTCACCTTATATGCTTGTCTAGTCTTATATGTGATTTTCGTAAAATGATTCCAGCAGTCAAATGTATGTTTCTTATCAGGAGGATGACAAGAATGAACTACCTCTTTTGTAGCACTCGCAGTCGCAGTCGGGGTTGGCTCTTCTTCACCTTCATCGGCGGACAATTCCATTTGTATGATCAGTGTCAACTCATCATAGTCACTTCCCTCCACCTCCATTGACATAATATCTTGATGCATCAAGAACATAATATAATTAGAAATTTCAAAATGAAGAAGAAACACTTATATATAAAGAAGAACATTTGAAGTCTTCTTATCCTAATTTGCATGCTCAGTACTAAATGAACAAGCAAACTACAACGAAGAGCAACATTTGTTATGTAAAGGAGTACGTGAATGTGAAAATCAAGATTGTAGGTTTACTTTACCCTATCCACTTGAGCCAGAAGATGTACATAGGGTCATAGTCTATCCTAAAGCATCTCAGAATCCTATTGTGCTATTAACAGAACTAGCAAAAAACTTGGGTATAAGTGACCTAGGTTGAAATGCAAAACTACTAAAAACACCATTAAAATAACAAAAAACAACCTAAAACCCATCAAAACGACCCCGAATGCCCAAAAATGATGTGCATCATAGCATAGCTATGAGTTAGGTCCAGAAGCCCGTTTCCATGCAACACATGAAATTTCAGCCCATTCCGAGTTCACTAACCCGAGTTCGTCGACCCTAAGTGCATCAATCCCCACAATGAAACTTTGAATGTATCATCTTTAACAAGTAGCAACCAAACAACAGCCCAAGGGCCAAACGAAACAACCTTTTAGAATCAGCTACATAAGTAATAGTGAGCATCACAAACAAAGAAGTGATGATGAACAATTGCAGCTAAATTATGCATCATCTTGTAAGATGTATATATACTAACTAGCGCATGATGGGACCACAACCATGCTTCATAAACCATGAGATGGACATCTCTCAACAAGGACTCCTAATCATCCAAAAAAAAACATTCGCCCAACAAATTCTCAGGAAAAAAGAAAAAAAAATCGAATTGTCAAAGTGGGAGAAGCAGGCATTCATTCAACTATTTACACAGAACAAATCGAAGAATTCTTCAATCGAGATTATAGCCTAGTCCCTACTTCCAAAGAAAGCAACTATATGATAACACAATCAGAACTATCAAAAAATTAAAACCAAGAAAGAGAATGACAGCGCCAAAAGAAAAAAAAAAAGCAATACAGAGCAGAGCTTCAAACTTTCAAAACCATACCTGCCCTAGAAACGATTCGAAGCTGAGATGAGAGCAACGCTGAATCGGGTCCTTCGAGTTCAAGTTTGAGGGTCCAAAGCTTCAGGATTTGCCAAGTGCCGAGACGAGGAGGCGAGGTGAGGAGAGGTCGGAGCCTAGAGGAGGTGAGGCGAGGTCGAAGGAGGCTACCGAGTTTGACTGCTTCTTTTCTTGTTTCAGAAGAGAGAGACCGAGAGTGAGAAGAGACTGAAGAGTGAGAGACCGAGAGTGACCGTGACCGAGAGTGAGGAGTGAGAGATGCGTAATTTAGTGACCAAGAGTGACCAAGTTTGGCTGCTTCTTTTCTTGCTTCTTTTCTTGTTTCTGTACCTTTTTATTTTTAGTGTCCGGAACCGAAACCGGCGATTCCTAAAAAATGGAACCGGAAATCGAACCCTCCCATATTAGAACCTAGAACCGTGGTCCGATTCCGGTTCCGATTCCTCGGTTCCCAATTTTACCCGGGAACCATGCTCACCCCTACTATAAGGTTTGATTCATATAAGATGCCAAAACATGAAATAACACTTGAGGCGTATGTCGAATATAATCAGTGAGCTAAAGAATCTTGGCCACACATTGACTGATGAGCAACAAGTGCATGCAGTAATTCGTTCCTTGTCTCAAAACTAGGAGCATATGAAGGTCCACTTGACCCACAATGAAAACATAAAGACATTTGATGATGCCATGCGCCACCTTAAGCTAGAGGAGGACCGCCTCCTGGTAGCTAAATCAAATATAGATATTTATTTCGCTAGTTGTAGCTCACATGGGGCCTCGGGCTCCAAGTGCAAACATCCTGGTGGATTCCAGAGGTGGAAAGGTAAGGGAATGAATTCTTCAGGGAAGAAACTGAAGCCAAACCAGCATGAGAAAGGAAAGCGTCCTTTCAATAAGAACATCTCAAATGTAAAATTTTTTAACTGTAGCAAGAAGGGTCACTTCGCTCGCGACTGTAGTGAGCCAAAGAAGGTAGAAACCATTTGTATTCTTGAGAGTACTACTTATATGTCAAGTTCAATTTTTCTAACTGAATCTAATCCTTTGTGGACTGTAGATTCGGGAGCCACAGACCATGTAGCGAAGGACAGAGACGCCTTCATGGAATTCCGCCGAGTTCCACATGAAGTAAAATGGATATATGTCGGAAACAATTCCAGAACAGAAGTCAAAGGGATTGGCACCTGCCAATTAAATATGCGTGATGGTCGCACTTTGTTCCTACATGATATATTATATGCTCTAGAGATTCGTTGGAATTTAGTTTCTGTGTTGGTTTTGGTTAAGCTTGGTTCTAGTTTGAACTTTTATAACGATGGTGTTGACTTGTCGTTGGGAACAAGTTATTATGGTTCCAATTTATTTCTAGATGGTTTCATCGTATTAGATATTGAATTCAATAAAGTTAATATTTGATATTCCCTATTTACATCTTCGGCATCTTATGATAATGATGTGAATGTATTGCATGCTAGACTTGGTCATATCGGCCAACAACAAATGAATAGATTAGCCAAAGAGGGCTTATTGGGCAATATTAAAAGAGTTGATTTGCTTATTTGTGAGCATTGCCTAGCGGGAAAAACAACGCGGAAACCATTTGGAAAAGAAACAAGAGCTGAGTTTCCTTTGCAATTAATCCATTCAAACATCTGTGGTTCGATGAATGTAAAAGCAAGGCATGTGGCTATTTATTTCATCACATTTATAGATGATTATACTCGATTCAGCCATGTCAATTTGATTTCTCATAAATCTAAGGCGATAAGTTGCTTTAAGAAATTTATGAGCTCGGTAGAGAATCAATTGAACATGAAGAAAAAAAAAGCATTAAGATCCGATCAAGGTTAAGAATATTTATCTGATGAGTTTAGAAATTTATGTGATGAAAAGGGAATAGAAAAACAATTGTTTATTTCATATACTCCTCAACAAAATGGTGTTGCGGAGAGGAGAAACAAAACCATAATGGATATGGTTAGGTCTATGATGGCACAAGCTAATTTACCAATTACCTTTTTGGGTGATGCTTTGTTAATTGCTGTCTATATACTTAACTGTGTGTCTTTTAAATTAGTTACTTTTACTCCATATGAGTTATGGATAGATAGAAAACCCAATTTAAGTATGCTTAAACATTGGGCTTATGTTGCCTATACTCACGAGCCATCTCATAAGTATGGAAAATTGGGTCCGAGAGGCAAGGAGAGTATTTTCATAAGATACTCATAACACTCAAAATGGTATGTGTTCATAGTTGACCAAGAAAGTAGAAGTGTAACTAAATTCGAATGCTAAGATGTTACATTCTTAGAGAATAGATTTCCTAAGAATGGCGAAATAGGCGAGGGCTACTCCCTATTTGAAACCTTGGATTGTGATAATGAAATTAGTGGAGTTCGTCCAAGTGGGAGCAATGTGAGAAGTGGGGAATTAGATTCGGACTAGTCTCAATTGCAATCCCTTGATGGGACGATACCGTCATTATCTAATCCTAGTGGGAGCGTAATGGAGGAAGATGTACCAAGTGTACAATCTCCCATACGGCGAACAAGTCCCAAAAGCATTTCTCATCAACGTTTTGACATTGAAAGGGAAGCTTTCATAATCGCTCCACAAGATGAAGATGAGCCAAGGAATATAAATGAGGCTCTAAAATGCCTTGATAAGAAAATTGGATACATGCAATGGAAGAAGAAATTGAGTCAATGGAATCAAACTAAGTTTGGGAATTAGTTGATCTTCCAAAAGAACGCAGAGCCATTGGGAACAAGTAGGTTCTCAAAATAAAGCGTAAAGCTGATGGCTTAATTGAGAGATATAAGGCTCGATTTGTGGCAAAAGAGTATAATCAACATGAATGAATTAATTATGAAAAGACTTTTTCTCCTGTGATGAGATTTACCTTAATTCGCCTTATTCTAGTAATAGTATCAAGTATGGATCTTGAATTGTATCAAATGGATATAAAGACTGCATTTCTTAATGAAGAATTAGATGAAGAAATCTATATGGAACAACCTGTTGGTTTCATTACAAAAGGCCAAGAACAAAAAGTATGTCGACTTTTGAGATCGATATATGACCTTAAGCAGTCTTCGAGACAATGGTATATATGCTTTCATAATGCCATAGTGGCATATGATTTTGTAATGATTGAAGAAGATCATTGTATATATCTCAAAAGATCCAAAGATCAGTTTGTGATCTTCTCATTATATATTGATGATATATTAATTGTCGGGAGCAATATGGAGTTAGTTAATACAGTTAAGAAATGGTTACCTGCCAATTGTGAAATAAAAGATATGGGTGAAGCTGCATATATTGTTGGAGTTAAGATTTCAAAAGATCGCTTAAAGAAATCGCTATCTCTTTCGCAAGAAACTTATATAAACAAAATTCTTAAACGATTTCATATGCAAGACTGTAAACCCATTGATACTCCTATTGCAAAAGGTTAAGGATTGAGTCATAGAATGTGTCCTAAGACTCCATAAGAATTGGAACAAATGAAACGTGCTCTTTATGCTAGTGTTGTTGGGAGCTTAACTGACATATGTTTTGCAGTTGAAATGGTAAGTAAATACCAATCCAATCTAGGTCAAGCACATTGGATTACCATAAAAAGAATCCTAAGGTATCTGAAGGCTACTGCTGATTATTCACTAAGTTATCAAGGAAGTGATCTACACCTTGAAAGCTATACTAATGCTGACTAGGGAGGAGATTTGGATGAGAGAAAATCGATCTCTGGGCATGTGTTGTTACTAAATAATGATGCCATATCTTGGAGCTGTAAGAAGCAACAGTGTATAGCCTTATCTAAAATGGAAGCTGAATTCGTGGCTTTATCAACAGCAGTACAAGAGAGTGTTTGGCTAAGGAGATTTTTGGATCATTTGGGTGTTGCTAAGAATGCTGCAAATCCTTTATTGGTTAATTGTGATAGCCAAGCAGCAATAGCTTACACCAAGGATCCCAAGTTCCATTGCAAGACCAAACATATAGACATCAAGTACAACTATGTGAATGACATGGTGGCACGAAAGGATGTGAATGTGTAGTACATATTTACGCATAGAATGATAGTAGATCCTATGATGAAGCCAATTCCTAAAGAGGTTTTCCATGGTCATGTAAAATCTCTAAGACCGCATAGACGCTGATGTACTGAATATTGTTCTTTTCCCAAATGTTCACCGTTAATGAAATTTTCTGTCATTATCAATGCCTATGAGTTTATTTGACATTTATGCATCTCAATGCTTAGTGCATTATATTACAAAAGTATGTCGGACAGATAAAAGATTAGCCCACTCACACAGGTAATCGCCTCTATTTACTGTGTGATGAATAGAGATGAAACAATTTTAAGCTTATTATCTAGGTGATAATTGAAAGCTCAAGCTTAAAATACAGATGTCGTCTTAACATGGTCTTAAGATGAGGTCATAATATTTATTATGTCCGAAAGTGAAATAATCCTCATATTTCACTTTATCTGTCTTTAATGCCAGATGTGAGTTCTGATAGATTCTTTAAAGAGAGTAGATTTGTGAACTCAAGTTAGACATTGAAAGTATCTGAACTATCATATGTACGGTATTGAATGTAAAGACATACGCTCCGTGGGGAATGAGAGAATATCGTAATACGTATTTCATATTACATATGCATGAGACAATCACTAAGAGTTGGCAAAAGTTTTTTGATCTCAACTTTTAAGCCGTGTGAAACTCTTAATGAAAAGATTTCCTCAAATTAAGTCCCCTCACGACTCTTACTTATTTTCAAAGTTTCTATTCAGTGTTTGCTATCTTAGAATGTTGCCTATGGTCATCAATTGATTCGACCTAATGGAACATTTCTAGAAAAGTGAGTTGAACTGAAATTGAGAGGTTTAAGTGAAGAAGAGGAAGATCAATTTGTCCAAGATGTCACATTCTAGTTTTATGTTCACAGGTCGAACAATTATGATTGTTTTGACTTAATCATAATTGTGAATACAATATATCATACTTAAAGGGATCAAAAGAGATATATATGTGACTGATTGATCTAGGGTACTGCATACTAGATCTACTCTAAAGGAAATGTGTCCATTTTGAGCCGTTATATATTCCTAATAGATGTATGACAATGAGCTCTTAGAGTATGCTAGTCGCACGAATTATTTGCCGATATGAATTTTGCAAAGTAGAGAGAATTTCTTTTGGCCCATCATGGGCGAGTAGGAAATGATAGATTTAATGAATATTTCCGCCCATGTTGGGAAATTAGTCTATCCGAAGTTGCCTTTTTGATGAAAATCAATATAGGCAATTACCGATAATTGGCAATCAGTCGATATCATAGGCTATCGACAAGGAAAGAATAAAGACACATCTTTATTTTGATTTGGTATATACGAGAGAACGATCATCGTTTTCTCATTACGACACATTACGCTCGTTAGACAACATACTTCTCTCCCCGAAAAAGAACACACACGATGAAGAACGAAGAGAATGCTCTTCCGGTCTCTCTCTCTCAAGATCGCAAAAAGGCATTTAATATGTGGCTATTAAGGTACGTTCGATTGTGTGATGTGCCTTTAGGATAAGTGATTCAAGTTTATGATTTGGGCATATCTATACGTTTAATCAAATGTGTTCGATAGAGTTTTTCCGCATTTTCTCAAGTGTGAGATTTAGGAATCCATTTCCTTCAGGGAGATACAAGCACATTGGTTGTTGCTATCACATATCACTAAATTGATTGACCAATACAATGCATCTGCGAAGGTATTGTCCTTGATATTATGTGCGATAAGCTCCAGAAGCCTGCAAAAGAAGTAAGCATGCACATCTAATATCAATATGCTTAGGCTCTCATACTGTTCTTTGCTAGACCATGCAATTTTAGCTAGGCCAAACAAATTACTAAAGGTTCGATAGTCGATTTGAGGGATTCTGGAAGCGTTGCTAGGTTGGAACATGATATGAGCAAGTGATACAGCTTCTTAGTCCAGGTTATAGGTAACTGCTTTAATATGCCTCGTAGGTATCTGTCTTGGCAAAGGGAATAATTTGTACCATAGTGAATTACTTGCAGAGACTCTCAAATGCAATTGTAAGCCCTCTAAAGTCAACCCATTAAAGAGCTTCTCTGAACTTCAAGCTTGAGTCATTTATATTCTCTCCCTAGACCCTGTAATGTGGGATTGTGACTATTAGGATGTCCGCTATACATGAGGGTTAATTATCATTGTCCCATTCATGATAAAAAGTCTCACACTTTTAAGTGCTCGAGAGTTACCGTGGGAGCTCAATGGTCGGTCAGTATTTGATAAGTGCTGTTATTTTAACGTCATTGTGCATATGGTGACAAATCTTTGTGGTTATATGTATAGTTAATGAAGCCTATCAGTTAGTCCTGCAAGCAAAAAAGATGGTATTGACCCAGTCCACTGCTGGTTGTTTTAACTCGCACCAAAATCAAACATTATCTTTAGCTCGCATCAGAATCATAACACAATCAGAATATCCGCAATATAAGCAATCCAAGATTGATTCTAATGTTATCTCCAACTTGCACTAGAATCAGAGCACAATTAGAATATTCGCATGATTAGCAATCCGAGATTGATTTAATATCTCCATTGGTGGTTACCAATTCTGTTGTCAATTTTATTACTTGAGATTTTTCTAAAATGTATATATATAGAAGTTATCATCGATTGTAACACACAATTCAGAAATCAAAATATACAATTTTCATATCTTCTATTTCCTCTATTTTTTCTACATCCCTTCCTCTATCTTGGTATCAGAGCAGAAAAAAGGCGAAAACCTATCGATCCAAATATGAGTGACTCAAATTCCTCCTCTCCTGAACAAACTACCGTTCAACACAATTAGCCTCCCACTACGATTGCCACCACACCCACAACTCCTGCCATTGCTATTTCTGGTCTTCTCTCTTCTCCATCCTTCGGAGAACGCCTAAATGGAACAAATTATGTGATTTGGCGCACACATCCTACCATATTTTCAAACCTCCAAGCTAATTTCTGTGGTAAATGGCACCGAACCAGCAACACCTATCCACCTATCTCAACCAGACCCACAAAATTTTGGCCTAACCATACTCACTCCCAACCCCGCCTACAAAGCCTAGCACATTCGAGATCAAACAGCCTTTGGTTGGATCCTAAATATAGCAACAAGTCCCATAGTAGCACAACTCACTGGCCACGAAACTTTTGCATTAGTTCCTACCTAGCCGACGCATAAGCTTCTCAGTCTAGTGCTCGCTCCTCTTCCTTAACCATGCAACTCTAACCCATGAGAACAGGCAAAAGGAGTGTGACTGAATATATACAAGAGGCTAGATTGCTAATCAATTGCTAGCTATTGGGGAAACTATTTCTACTGGAGAATACCAAACCCATCTCTTTCAAGATTTGGGTTCAGAATACTCCACTTTGGCCACTGCTCTCTCGGCTATTTTGGCTAATACCTAGTCCTTAACTCTCTCCAGAAATGAGTTACATAGTTTGTTGATGTCTCACGAGGGCCGTTTAGAGCTTTCGGCTTGGATGTTGGTCAACCACCTCTAGTTGCATTTGCTGTCCATGGTACATCACCAACTTTTGCACCTTCCAGGCCAAATCAGCAATTTTCGGGTTCACAAACATGCCAACCAGCAACCACCCATGGCTCACCATTTGCTGGTATTCTACCCACCCCGCCGTCGTCGGTCACATACCAGTCGTCGGGTGGCAGGGGTCGTCGTCGGGAAGCTCCCTTTTGTCAGATTTGCTGTCGTTGGGGTCACTATGCTACCACCTATCGTGAACAATATAATTTTCAATTTGTGGCCACACCTCCTCCTCAGATTCATTATGCTACACATGCTCCACAAACCTATTATCTTTCTCCTATTCACCCACCTTAGTAGCTCTTTACCACCACCTATAGCCCAATACCCCTTAGTTGCTCCACCTCAAGCACCCTCTACCTATGCTACTTCCAGCTGGTTCCCTGACTCCGATGCTACCCATCATGTCACTAATAGTACCATTGGTCTTACCAATGTCACCCCTTATACGAGCTCACAACAACTCACTATGGGTGATGGCGTCTCTCTTCCCATCACTCACACAGGTACTTTTGTGCCTTCCACGTCTCTTATCTTTATCCTTAAGAATGTTTTAGCTGTTCCTAATATCACCAAAAATTTATTTTCTATTTCTCAATTTTCCTTCAATAATAACTGTTTTTTCTTACTTTACCCTACATATTTTCTTGCAGTGTGCTTATGTACGGGCCAGATCCTTCTTCGAGGCAGCCTTGATTTTGACCTCTACTATGTCTCGCCCTCCAGCTCGGCAACTTCTCCATCTGTTTTTGTGTCTTCCTGCACCAGTTCACTCACTACCTAGCATCACTGTTTGGGACATGCCTCCTTAGAAATTGTAATTTGTCTTTTAAATTCAACAAAAACTAGCTTTTCACGTTCTCCCTTTTCCATATGTACAGTATGCGCTCTTAGTAAAAGCCATCATCATCCCTACCCTCCTACCCATTCTAGGGCTACTTCCCCTCTTCCACTGGTTCATTTTGATGTTTGGGGTCCGTCCCCTGTTAACCTCTATTTCTGGTTATAAATATTACGTCTGTTTTATAGATGACTTTTCTCGATTCACTTGGATTTATCCTTTCACATCTCGAGATCAATTTTTCAATATTTTTAAAGCCTTTCATGCAATTGTGGAGACTCAACTTCAGTGCAGGCTTCAAATGATTCAGTGTAATGGAGCACCCGAGTTCTTATCGTCTGCCATGCGCTCTCACCTTCTCAGTCATGGTATTCATCAACGCATATCTTGTCCGTACTCTCCTTTTCATAATGGGACCGCTGAACGCAACCATCGACAAATAGTGGAGACTGGCTTTGCTCTCATGACTCAAGCTGCTGTTCCTTCTCATCTTTGGGCATTTGCCTTTGAAACTGCAATGCACCTGATCAACCGACTTCCAACTCCTATTCTATACAACTTGTCTCCTTGGCAGGTTCTTTTCTGTACCACTCTTGATATATCTCACTTACGACTGTTCAATTGTGCAGTATTTCCATACTTACGACTGTATGCCCCACACGAGCTAGCTTCTTGCTCTCGAGCCTACATTTTTTTCGGTTACCCTCTAGGTTACCGAGGCTACCGCTGCTACTGTCCTCAGATCGACGTACCTACATCACTGCTGATGCTATCTTTGATGAGATTGTGTTCCCGTTTCAAGACACTTCATATGTGTCTCCATCGTCACCACCTGCTATGTTACCAATCCAATTACTATTGCCGCCGCCACAAGTCGCTCATGTCGAGCCCTCATGATCAATGGACTCCGCTTCGCCAGTTCCACTGTCCCCAACATCATCCTCATCATCTCCAGCTCAAGTCTCTGACTCACCATCTCCACCATCATCGGCAAAATCTTCACGGGTATTTACTCGCCATATGGTTACTCGTCTTCGTGATGGCACTATCTCTCGCAAAATCCTTAACGGAAATCACACGTTTGCTCTTATGGCTACTGCTCATCCTCACACTAAGTTCACTTGCTTTTCTCAAGCATTACATAATCTGAAATGGCAGGCTGCCATGATCACTGAGTACATTGCACTTATCCACAATAACACTTGGGAACTGGTTCTGCTACCTTCTCATGCCCACCCAATTGGCTGTAAATGGGAATTCAAGGTCAAATTTCGCTCAGACGGTACCCTAGAACGCTACAAAGCCTGACTTGTTGCTAAAGGATTTCATCAACAGGATGGCATCGATTATAGCGAGACATTTAGCCCAATGGCTAAACCAATCACCATCTTTACTGTTCTTGCACTTGCTTACTCCTGAGGATGGTCTATTCGACAACTTGATGTCTTTAATGCCTTTCTCCATGGGTATTTATCTGAAGAGGTGTATATGGTCCAACCTCAGGGCTTTGTTGACCCCCAACGGCCTCATCATGTTTGTCGTCTCCGTCACTCTCTTTATGGTCTAAAGCATGCTCCTCGTGCTTGGTATCAGCAGCTTAGCTCCTATCTCACCAACATTGGTTTTCTTATCTCAACTACTGACTCGTCCTTGTTCATTCATCATTCTACATCCTACAGCATCTTCTTACACATAATCCTTACCGGCTCTCCCAGTGCTCCACTACCAACTCTTTTGCATGCTCTACATGGTGAATTTGCCATCAAGGATCTCGAACCTATTCACTATTTTTTAGGTATTGAGTTACAATCTACCTCCGACGGACATCATCTACATCAAGCCAAGTTCACTCATGAGATTCTGGATTGTGCAAAGATGTCTGATGCTCGTGTTGTTTCTACTCCATGCACCACCGATTAACAGTTGTCCATTCATCAAGGGGAGCCGTTACCTAATCCTCTCCTCTACCGCAGCATTGTGGGTGCTCTCCAATACTTAACTCTAACCCGGCCTGACATCGCATACTCAGTGAATACTGCTTGTCGATTCCTTCATGCTCCTACCACCGTGCATTGGCAGGCTGTGAAACGCATTCTTCGATATCTAGCAGATACTCATCGCTATGGACTTATCTTCACTCGCACTTCTTCACAGGTTCTTCATGCATTTTCAGATGCTAGTTAGGCAGGTGATCGTGATGATCATCGCTCTATTGGTGGATACTGTGTTTTTCTTGGCCGTAATCTTATCTCTTGGTGTTCACACAAACAACGAACTGTGGCGCGCTCCAGTACTGAGGCCGAATACAAGTGCCTTGCCGATACAACTGCTGAAGTTATGTGGATCGAGTATCTTCTTCGTGATCTCCATTCTCTACCACCTCATCCACCACGCTTTATTGCGACAACCTTTCTGCCAGTTATCTTATGACGAATCTAGTTTTCCATGCTCATACAAAACATGTGGAGATTGATTATCACTTCATTCGTGAGCGTCTCTCTCACGGACAACTTTATGTTCAATTTATCTCCTCTGCTGATCAACCAGCTGACATTCTTATCAAAGGCTTGTCATCTACTCGGTTTCTTCTCTTACGTTTCAAGCTAACGGTTTTTTCTACCCCGTCACCTTGCGGGGGGATGTTGACCCAATCCACTGCTAGTTGTTCCAACTCGCACCAGAATCAAATGTTATCTCCAGCTCGCACCAAAATCAGAACACAATTAGGATATCCACAAGATAAGCAATCTAAGATTGATTCCAATGTTATCTACAACTCGCACCAGAATCAAAGCACAATCAGGATATCCGCATGATTAGCAATTCGAGATTGATTTAATATCTCCATAGTGGTTACCAATTCTGTTGTCAATATTTATTACTTGAGATTCTTTCTAAAATGTATATATATAGAAGTCATCACCGATTGTAACACACAATTCAAAAATCAAAATATACAATTCTCATATCTTCTATTTCCTCTGTTTTTTCTGCATCTCTTCTTCTATCTGATGGCATCTGCAGGTCAATGGCATGGGAGCTACTGGTTGGTGAACTTCATATTCTGAAAGCCGCTGCTTCATGGCTAGGGAACTACACAACCAACCTGTGACGGCATAAAACTGACCAGAGGCTTTGTTAGTCGGCGAAACAATCGAGTAAGCAGACAATTTCCATGTCAGAAATCAAAGGGAGCATCAGTGAAGCGAGAAAACCATCACTTGTATTTTGATGGGTGGGTGCAAATATCTGAACGCAGCCGGCAGCCAGGCAGAGCCTTCTTCTTTGGGTCGTGCAAATTAGGGGTGCGGATTATCTGTTTCTCTCATGTTCTCTTCTTCGGAGTTAGAAGAGGTCTTCCGTTATCCACGCACATTAAGCTCCCTTAATGCGCATAAGCATCTGATTTCCGAATCAATTTCTTAGAGTTTTGGTACCCATGTTAATGTATTTGAAGCCTTACCTTCTTCCTTCGGCTCAGGATCTCTCTATTGGCGTTTGCTTGGCTGTTCTAATTAATGTTATCCGTTTGGCTTATTATGTTGAAGCTTTGATTTGTCCATGCCCAGTGACCTTCGGCTTGGATTTATTTTGGCTCGTATTGCAATTCACTGGAAGCAACTCAATTTGCTGCAGCTTTTCTTGTTTGAAAATTTAGTAGTTTTCAAGTTAGTCGGATATTGCTCCCCTCAGATGAATTCTGTAGATCATATGATCTGATCCAGCTCAGCATCTTTGAGCTTGCAAGTTGGTGGAACTTCTTAGATCCACGTCAGCTCCGCTTGTTTGCAATTGTCCTCGTATGCTGTCACATTGGATCTTGGTGACAAAGGATATTTTTTTCACACTGGTATAATTAAGTTTGGGGTTTTGATGATGCAAAAAAAAAATTGGGATATTGGTATTATAGTGGGTATAGGTTAGGGTTTTTGATAATATTTTTCTCTTTTTAACCAGTATTTACACGCAACTTAATCATAGGGGCCGCGTTTGCGACCCAAAGGAGCTTGCTCATGACTTGAGGGGGCAAGCTCGTGACCTTGAAGGGCACGCTATCTTTTAGACTAAACTTTTCCCTTGCATATCTTTTCCTTCCGACGTCCTATTGACCCATTTTTGCGCCATGAATAGTTTGCCACTCAAATTTTCTAAAAAATGTGGTCGGCTCATTAAAAAAAAAATGCCAAGATCGTTGGTTTTCAGGAGTTTGAGTTGAAGGGACAGTCGTGGTGGAAAGTTGGGATACTTTCTTCCTTCTAAATCTAATTGACGTGATTTTTGGGGCATCGAAAAACAATTATATCAATTGATTGGGAAAGATCATCAATTTCCTGACACCTGCAAGATCAACCCGGTTGTGATTGGAATGTGCGATATCATCCAGCTGTCCCAATTGTAAAGATTATTATTCAACACTAGCATGCACTCGACCAGTCTCTCTACTGTCTAACTCATTCACACTATCCTGTGGCTTCGTTGCCACCACACCTCTCCACTACAACCGCCTCCACTTTCAACGGACGAAATGCTCAGGTCAATTTCAGTCCGGCGGATACTCTTTAGGTTTGGGATTGTCGATCTAGCCGTGAAATAATAGGCCCGATATTTTCCAGCCGAGCTTGAATTTCGCCACGAACTATCAGCTCTACTTGTGCATAGTTGTTCCTCCTGTGAAGAGACAAAACTTGAGTTGACGTACACGAGCTCCTTCGTATCATTTTGAAGCCATCGGTTTTTAATCTCCATTATAATCTATTTTCACACCCACGCATATCAAAGAAAGATATTATGTAAATTTTCTTTTTATTACATAAGTTATTCGCATACTCAGCATATAACTACATGATGGACCTTAACTTGCTATTCCTTTCTCTTCAGCGTTCAATTCTTGATGGAATTGACACACTTTAGATACAAAAGATAATGTGTGTGATCTAAAATCAAACAAGAAGTGATAATTTGCCTGCTGGAAAGCTCCAAATATGTTGATTCCGCTGCCACTTCCAGGCCTCATTACCAAGCAAAATCCCCCTCTGGAGAAAAGAAAAAGACGGTTGCCGTCGAGAAGAAGATCGGCCCCTTCGAAATGGATTGTCATAAATGGAAATGTATAATTACCATGTGGCAAGTCATAGCACAAGTCAAATCTGCCGGGTTGACGAGTCCTAGGGTGCCAACCATAGTTATCGGTGAAATATTTGATCAGTTCCGCTTTTACCGCAGTAAAGGCAGTACGTGCAAGAATAGTGTAAGGCAACCCGGTGTCGAAAACAAACCCACCCGTACGGTCCGGTCTTATCCGAAAACATGCAGGATTTATATTAAGGCGCTTTCCACAGACACTAATACCCATGACTGTTACTGCATATTGGGTCGCATTAGGAACTAGTGATGTTCTTTGGATCACTGCCCCAGAAGGTCCATCGATTGATGCATCGTCCCCAAACTTGAGTAACGTGTAGGTCCCAGTCTGAGAGTACATTGAAGGCAAGCAATAGGACAAACGTCCTTTAGTCTCATTGCCATATTGTGAAAAGATAGACCGCGGCCCCAATCCCAATCCTAATATTCCGGATACGGAATAATTTTGTCCCCCGGTGGCCCATGGGATATTATAGTTGTCTAGGCCACAACCAAACACAGTATTAGGGAATTCTCTGACAGATCTAATACCGTCCGAAAAGACAAAGGTGTCTAATCCAACCACCCCCTTGCTATAGCAATTAAACATTCCATGTGAGAAGCACCTCGCTTTGTACGTGCAATTGCCATTTACTGTTATCCTAGGCGAACAAAGGGGATCATTAGAAGCTAAGTGCCGATATGTTTGCGATGCATACCTGTCGAAGTTAACTTGCCTTGTGGGGAAGCAGTGGGTGCATCCTCTACATTGCGTCCAAGTATCATCACTAGCTGTACTTACTACTAGGGAGATAGTGAACGGAGGAGTGCCGACTCTCATGGTGGTTATGTAATAATTACTAGCATGCAAAGCAATTTTAGGTTGTAGCGTATTGGGGCCATTATCTACCGACACTTTTCGACCCCTGGAACTCAAAGAAGCTGCAAATTCAAGTTGGTGCACACGAGTTCGAGATATCTCAAAGATTCTACGGAATCTTTCTTTCAGGGTGAGATTTTTTGGAAAGAGTGTTGTGTCAAATCGATCTATTGGGATGAGCTTGATGCTGAAGGCGGTGGATCCAAAGGGCTCATTGGAACTGAGAAAACAAATGAGGAAAGCCGCTGATGTGAGATTGGATATTGTCATTGTTTGGTAGTTTGTGTGTTCTTCAAATGGGTTTAAATAAAAATATCCAGTTAGTTCTCACTGTCAGTTATCTGATGAGAAGAATTTATATGCAACAAATCATTTAATGGTAAGATCTTGTATTTCCGACTAGTTAATACGCTAAGAGTTAAAGACATTTAAAGTTATGATCTACATTTAATGCGTGATATCCTCTTTGAAAGTCAACTCATCTTCAATAGAAAGAAGGAGGTTCTACTTTGGTCTCCCTTTTAATGCGTGACATCTACATTTAGTGCTTGATTTCCCTTTTTAATTAATACTCGCGGATTTGGCACTTTGTGTGTAGCATCCCTCACGTAAAGATATAAAAACTTGAGAAAGTGCATACGATGTAGAAGCATTAGTGATTCTTTTAGTAATCTACCAACATACACTGAGAATCAAAACACCTAATGTAAGGGGCTTCTATTTTTTTAAGGTTAATACCACAAAAAATCTCAAATTGATACAATTGTGCCACATTTATGTTGGTGCTAACTAAGCAACCTAGTGGGGGGTGAATAGGTTGTTTTGAAAATCTTTTGCTTTTCTTGCGAAAATATGATGCTTAGAGTAAAGATCAGGACATGCAGCTGTTTTAGATGCTCTATGCAATAGACGAGCTGTAGAAAGTAAAGATGAAGAGAAACAGCTGCACACAAGAGATTTAAGTGGTTCAGCTTATAATCAAGCCTACATCCACTGTAGAGACTAACAGCCGCAAGACAAGTTGGACTGCACTAGAGATTTGCTCAACAAGTTACAAACTGCAAGTGCTGATCCTTTTACACTTGATAGATCATACTATCAGAATATAGTCATTGCGCACTCAAGTACACTTATTCTCTCGCAAACTCTCTTTACGCAAAATCTACATGGAAGATCTTTCAAGTGAAGAATAGAGAGTAATATTAACAAGAAGAGCAACTTAAGCAACTGTTTTCGGTGTAGTGTGTGCAACTCTCTCTTTTGGCTTGAGGATGACCGACTCTATTTATTGACATCTTCAATATATCCGTTGGAGATGCTATAGAGGGTCTTTTAGCCATTAGAGATCCGTTGGACCTGCTGTCCTAAAATAAAGCCACCCATACAGCTTCTTTTCACGGATATTTGTAGTATTACCAAAAATAGGCACTGTCACTGCTTCCCTGCACTAACTGCTTCTGATACTGCTGCCAGTCACCTACTGTCTGTTTCTCAATTGATCATCCAATCTTCCGTTGTGCAGCTTCTGTCCTCAACGGCTATAATCTTCGACGAACATCTTCATGTTCCGTCCACAAACATTAGCATCCACGTCCTACATCAGCTCCGATAAACATCGACTTCAGCTAATCTTTTTTCCACATGTGTTGTTTCCTTTTATTGCTTAGGGACACTTCGTGAGTTCTCATCTGATGGATTACGCCATGGATATCACTTGGTCCACCAATATAATCTCGAACATCTACATCCAAAAGATTAGATAAAACACTAGGAATAGTTTGGGAATCATTAAAACCATCTTGGGGATGTTTCTCCAAAAATCTCCCCCTTTTCGATGACGACAAAACTATTCCACAGATGTGATAGTTAGAGATTGATAAATGATTTGCAGTAAAATAAAAGATCTGCACAATGATAATTTTTTACTCGAAAAAGACTTTCAAGATATTCAATGAATGATCGTTCATGATGTTTGTATGCCTAAAACATAGGATATTATTAAAGAATATTGAACACAAGCATTGAGAGACAACATGTTAAGATTTAAGACGCGTTATTTTATGGATTGTCTCTCAATCAAACTCCCCCCGTTTCGATGCACAATAAAATTTTACTCTGGAGATATCGCATTGCGCTCACTCTCCCTCTCTTTGTCATCAACAAAAAGATGATCGCAAGATAAGGCACATTGAAATGGAAAGGAACTTCATTGATTAGACATCAAAAGACTACATGAAACATCATCGAAAATAAACTAAGCACACAGGAGGATAAAACATCATGCAGTGCATGTGCGTTTTCGAGGAGGTGCAGGGGAGGCTTTTTCTGGGAGTTCAGGAGGTGCTTGCATGGGGTTATAGCATTGCAGGCTAAGAATGGTTTGCTCCAGCTTAACAAAACAGCGGGACATGGCCACGATGGTAGACTTGATTTCTTGTACGTCGGTTCAGAGCTCAATAAGCACAAGATTAGACTGGCGATGATGATCTTTCATGTCTCGGCGGTCGAGGAGGTGCCCTCTGTACAAGTGCTTGCCCTATTCTCTGCCTTTCATGTGCAGCTTCTTAAGCCAATCTTTCGTTCAGAACTTCTTTGGCTTTCTCATCATCTCCTTGTCCAATTTTCATGACTTCGTCCTTGTGATTTACCCAGCCTCTGGACGAAATCTTCAACTGCATCTTGTCAAGGTTCTTCTTCCCAATCTTGATGTTGTCCAGACTCTTGGTGGTAGCATCAGCAAAATCGATGTTCAGGTGACGACAGATGAGAGTGATAAGCGCACCATATGCCAATTTCCCAATCTTGCAATCTTGCGGCTAGTAGTCCGGTACATGTGGATGAAAATCATGTGCACAAGGGAGAAGTCCTTGTGCTTGTTGAGTAGGGGTGAGCATGGTTCTCGGGTAAAACTGGAACCGGCGGTCCGGTTCCCAATTCCAATAAGTTATGAGTCTGTTCCCGATTCCCTTTCTTAAGGAATTGCCGGTTTCGGTTCGATTCTCAGTTCCAATAAGTCATGGATTTATTCCCGGTTCCCTTTTTTAAGGAATTGCCGGTTTCGGTTCGGTTCCCAGTTCCTATAGGAACCGAACCGGAACTGGGAACCAGAACCGAACCAGTTAAAAGTAAAACCCTAATTCTAATTTTCTTAACACTTCACTTCTCTCTTCTCTGTTTCACAGTTTCACTTCTTCTGTTCTTCGCGCAGCCAGCACCACGCTCCACCGCTCCAGCAGTTCGTCGCGACCTCGCCAGTCGCCTCGGCCCCTCCAGCTCCGACCAATCGAACTCGCTTTCTCCTCACCTCCTCGACCTCGAGTCTTCGACCTCGCTTCCACCTCGAGTCCTCGATCAGGTCGAGTCAACCTTGTCTCCACCGCGAGTCATCGTGTCCGGAGCTCTCGTCTCACCATTCCTCAAGTAAGTCCTCTATCACTCTGCTTCATTGATCCGGTTGTGGTTTCAATCCGTGAGGTGGGTTCAGCTATGTGCATCGGGGGTATCACTGGAGGCTGAATGTTCGTTTCATTGAGCGATGGTGACTGAATCCGTCGCTCTTGTAAAGGAAAGAGAAACGATGCTTTATGAATCGAATCGTGTTCAAACACCACCCCCGATATGCCTTCACTGCAAACCATTGGGCGGATTAAATATCTTGACACTAATGTCATGATTGTGTTCGATCGAGACCTCGTGAAAACATACTTGGCTTACTTATCTATGGCGTGAACAACGTGTTTGTTGAAATGCTTCACCCACATCTGATTCCAGCTTGAGATTCGTTCCTCGCGCAAAATGATATATACACATTCCACTTGATTAATAGATTTGTCGAAGCTATGTGCACCGGTTCAGCTATGATCTATCCGGTTGTGGTTTCAATTGACTGTTGACGAATACGAATCTTCATGGATGATATTGTGAGTTTGAGTTTTATAACAGTATCATCGCTGTGTACTTTAAGCGTCGAAGTTGTGAATTCATGCTTTGCATATCATAATCACTATCTTGTTTGGGTGATCGCTTTTCTCTAAAATGTTGAATGCCTGGTTTCAGGTAATATGAATGTCAAGAGAAGCAGAGATAGGGAGGATCAAGGAAGGCTTTGTGGGTATTTGGCAGTGAGAGATCTGCTTCTCCATTAGCTCTGTTGAAGGCTGAACCAAGGCAAGAATCCTCTCTTGGTGAACACTCAATTTTCTCTCTTAGTACTTAATTGTCTCTGTTTTCTTTCTTATTCTAATATTGGGTATTTAAGGTTTTTTTTTTTTTTTGGCACTATGTTTTAGTAAGCTTTATCCGTTAATGACATGCCTTGTTTTCGTTTTTCTCAGTGGAATGGTATTCCTGTTTTTGACTGTAAGAGAGGTGATACAAACCATGTAAAGTTGTAACAACCCAAGGGATTCGAGGTTCTCTAGATTTTAATACAATTCTAAGACGTAAGTATAGGGACATCAAGGTGTGAAACAGTGAGCAACCGACTTTTCCAACCGTCAAAACAGAGCACAAATTATATGTTTTATGCATATACTGGAGATGTGATGTGAAAGTCATTTAGAATTAAACTTGGTTCCTTCTTGGGCTAAACCTTATGCAATTATTTTTGCTGATTTGCCTCTAATACTTTTGCCCTGTTTCTGTTTTCTTCTATCACAAAGAGACGATCTTATGGAAGTTTGTGCAAGACAAAGATTGAGTGTGAGGATCAAAGCTGTGGCTGTGAGTTTGTGTAATGACACACAGAATTGAGTTCTTATGGAAGATTCTTTCTTGACACTGAGAAGAGGGATTGGTGATAGTGAAGAGAGAGTAGTTTGTCTTTCGACTAGAAAAAAAATTTACAATACTTTATCATCGCAAATCAATTACTTCGCATGATGGTGGCTGGTTCTCCAAATGAGTTTATGATTAGATTTTGCAATGTATCAGATTTAGTTGCAGGTGATGCTTTCATTTTCTTATAAGCTTTTCTCTCTCATTTTCTCTCGAAGACAGAACAGTTCAGTGAGGATCATGTTTTATGCTTTCATTCAGGATGGCCCAGATAACCCTTGCTTCATAATGAGACACATTGTTGGTAAAAGATGATTCGGGACGCAGGCAGTGGGTTAAGATTTTCTGGACAAAGTTAGCTTTTAAGGGTAACAAGCTCAAAGAAACAAATTCACGTGATCCTCTTGTAAAATTTGCAGTTTCCAAAATGAAGCTGTATGGAGCATCAGGCTCAATGGGAATTCTTGTAAACACATTGTACTTAGCCTGAATGATATCACATAGATCATCTAAAGAAACAGTGAAATTTTTCTTCACAAAGGTGAAAGTGAAGGAATCACAATCTTTAAAATGCAGATTTGAATAAAACAGAGCCACTAAAATAGGATGTACTTCCTCTTGTAAGAAACAAAAAAACTTGAATTTCATTTCTTCAAAAATTTCGACAGAAAAATTCCTTGAGCATCCAAGTAGTCAAAATCAACATGCTGGTGAGGTATGGGGCCGTAATTTGTAAAAGAGTCAAAGGCTTCTTGGTGCGCTAGTCTTAAAAACATTTCAGAGTCAAAAGAGGGATCATTTTCAAAACTAATAGTAGGTTTAAAATTTTGAAATAACCGGTCATCATCATTTTCTCGACGTTGGTCTCCAGAAGAATCCTTAGCTTTTGTTTTCTCTGTGGCTGTTTCTGTTTGTGCTTCAGTGTCACCCACATCAACTGGTGCAGAAGGAGAAGTGACTGTTTCCATAGGTGGTTCTTGAGAGACTTCCTTGCTAGCATCCTCAACCTCTTCAGTTGAGGATTTTTTAGGGGATTTGCCCTTGGGCTCAAATGGCAGAAGGGTTTCACTTGTTTGTTCAGTAGGTGCTGCAGGCAAAGTTGGTGCTGGAGGTTCTGACGAACTTGATCCAATGGCTACAAGGGTAGCCTGCACGAGGTCATGAATCCCTTTGGCTAGAACAGCACGTTGTTCTTCAGAGACCTGACTTAAAATATTTGGGTCAAACTGCTGCAGGGGCTGAATCTCTTGAGCAACTATAATGCTCTTCTCTTGTTGGCGATGAGACTCAGGAGTTTTGCGGATGTTCTGGTTATCTTTGTCGAGGATGGAAGAGTTGTGCTTGCTGTCGCAGATTCTCCAGGCTTCTATGAAGCATGCACACTCTGGCTTTGTGTCTGTCCCTCAGATCCTTCGGCTTGCCTAGTGAGATCAATTTCTGTTGTGTCTTTTGGCATCTGAGAGGCTATGGTAGCAGCATGAGTGGACTTGCGAGAGGCTTTCTTTTGAGTTTTAGGAGCCATTGAGAGGTTGGGCGTTTGGGATTGTGAGTGTATGCGAAATGTAGAGCATAAGAATGCAAGAGGAGAAGGAGCGGTTACCTCTTTGATGAACCGTCGAACACACGATCTCCATATAAATAAGAGGTGATCGTCCACGATGAGAGACTAGCCGTTACCACAATAACGGTAACTTCTTATCCAAGATTGTTTTAAAATAACATTTATTCTAGATAAAATCCTCACAAATATCGCGTCACAATGGTAAAATTAAAACAGACTAGACAAGTACAGTCTGACGTGTCAGACTGTTAGTAAATGCGTAATAACGGTAATAATTTTGAACTGTTATGCATACTTGATCTTTGCATTTCACCTTATGTTTCTCCACCTATTTTCATTTATACGAGCTAGAAAGAAAACATTACCTAGTTTGCATGAGGATCTTTACTCGAGGGGGTTGCAAATCTTTAGCTCGTTCCTTATATGCTCAAAAGCTTGTCTATCCAGCAGCTTTGTGAAAATGTCTGTGAGCTGCTGTTTTGACTCAACAAAAGATATGTAGAGATCCCCATTGCTTACATGATCTCTAATGAAATGATACTTTACAGCAATGTGTTTAGCACGAGAATGCAAGATAGGATTTTTGGTAAGATTAATGGCACTAGTGTTATTACACGTAATGGGAATAGCAGATCTTTCTTCCCCAAAGTCACACAGTTGTTGTTTCATCTAGATGAGTTGAGCACAACAGCTTCCAAGTGCTATATACTCAGCCTCAGTGGTTGAAAGAGCAACTGAGTTTTGTTTCTTTGAGAACCAAGAGATCAGCATACTGCCTAATAATTGACACATAACTGATGTAATCTTTCTGTTGATCTTACGCCCAATGAAATTAGAATTCGAGTATCCCATTAAAGTGAAATCTGAGTTTTTGGGATACCATAGACCTAACTTTGGATATGCACCAATGTACCTTATGATTCTCTTTACAGTGGTAAGATGCGATTCCTTAGGAGTTGATTGAAATCATGCACATAGGCATACTCCAAACAGGATGTCGGGTCTAAAGGTTGTCAAGTAAAGCAGTGAACAAATCATGCTTCTATATAATTTTGAGTCAATAGACTTACATTTTTCATCCTTGTCAAGCTTGATGGTTGAAGACATAGATATTTCGGTCTTTTTGTAATTTTCTAGACCAAACTTCTTCACCAGCTCTTTGGCATATTTCTCATGATGTATGAGTGTGCCAACTCTTATTTGCTTGACTTGGAGACCGAGTAAGAAGTTGAGTTTTCCAATTAGGCTCATCTCGAATTCACTTTTCATGATCTCAGAAAATTCCTTGCACATGACTTCGTTAGTAGATCCAAAGATTATGCCGTCTACATATATCTGAATAAGCAGCAGATCTTTACCTTTCTTTTTAATAAAGAGAGTTGTGTCCACCTTACCTTTTACAGAATCATGCTCTATTAGAAATGAACTCAATCTTTCGTACCATGCTCTAAGTGCCTGCTTTAGGCCATACAAAGCCTTCCTCAGGCAATAAACATCATCAGGATGATTTGGATCTTCAAAACCTGCTGGTTCCTCTACAAAGACTTTTTCTTTAATGTAACCATTAAGAAAAGCACTTTTCACATCCATTTGATAAAGAGTAAAATCATAATAACATGCATACGCAAGCAATAATCTTATTACTTCTAATCTAGCAATAGGAGCATAAGTTTCATCATAATCAATTCCTTCCTCCTGGCAATATCCTTTTGCAACTAACCTGGCATTGTTGTGAATAACATTACCTTTGTCGTCTAGCTTATTCCTGAGCACTCACTTTATTCCAACAATAGGGTGATCTTTGGGACGAGGAACCAATTCTCATACTTCATTGACTTTGAATTGGTGCAGCTCCTCTTGCATTGCTTCGATCCAGCATTCATCAAATATTGCCTCTTCAATTCCTTTGGGCTCTACTTGGGATATTAGAGCTAAGGAATTCAGTATATCCTTGAGAGAGGATCTTGTTTTGACGCCTTTATCAACCTTTCTAATAACTTGCTCCTTTGGATGATCAAATTTGAACTTCCAATCTTTAGGTATTGGAACATGAGGTGAAACATTTGCTGCCGGCTATTATTGAGGCTATTTGTTTCTGGCCAGAGAAGATGTTTGCAACATCTAATCATTTTCATCAGTTTGTACTCTTTTTTGCTCATCTCTAAACTTCACGTTTATGGATTCTTCAATTACCTACGATTCTTTATTGAACACACGGTAAGCTTCACCTAATAGTTGAGTATCCAAGAAAAATACATTCGCTTGTTCTTGCATCGAACTTTCTAGCATTGTCATTTGGATTCTTGAGAATGAAACAGTTGCATCCAAGCACGTGGAAGTATGAGACATTTGGTCTTCTTTCCTTGAAGATCTCATATGGAGTCGTTTCTGTCAGAGGCCTTAGTATGACTCTGTTCATGATGTAACAGGCAGTGGCAACAGCTTTTGCCTAGAAGTATGCAGGAGCTCCACTTTTTATTAACATGGTCCTGGCCATTTCTTGAGGAGATCGATTCTTTCTTTCAGCTACGCCATTTTGCTAGGGAGTGTAGGCAGTGGAGAGATTGTGTTCCACTCCATTTTCATCGCAATACTCAGCAAAGCTTTGATTCTCGAATTCTCCACCATGATCCAACCCGATTGTTGTGATGCTATATTCTTTTTCATTCTGGATCTTTCGAGTTAATTTCTCAAAAGAGTGAAAAGTGTCATGCTTGTGAGCTAGGAATATCACCCAAGTGAATCTAGAGTAGTCATCAACGATCAACAATCATAAGACAATATATGCGTCTTCCAAGGCTCATTGTCCTCGTTGGTCCGAATAGGTCCATGTGCAATAGATGCAAAGATCTGTGATTGCTAATCAAATTTATGGACTTAAAAGATGATCTTACCTGTTTACCTAGAGAACATGTGTTGCATGCATCACATTTCCCGTAGTTTATCTTTGAAAGACCTCGAACAAGATCTTTCAAACAAATCTTGGATATTTGCTTTGTACTCACTTGACCTGACTTCTTGTGTTAGAGGTCGCACTCATCTTTTATGGAGATGAGGCACTATATGTTACCAAGAATTATATCAAGCAGATAAATATTGCCATACCGTTTACCTGTGAATGACATTGTGTCATTCTTGTTTACTCCAATGCATCTGTCTTCTTCAAAGTTGATCTAAATATCCTTTGTCGCACAGTTGACTTATGCTCAACAAATTGTAATCGAGACCTTTGACGAGAGAAATATCTTCAATCACCAGGTTTCCCAAGCTGATGTTTCCTTTGCCAATGATCTTCCCTTTTCCTTTTCCTCCAAATGTGACACTACCTCTATCAAGGTGGATAAGGCTTACAAATTTTGACTTTTCTCTTATCATATGCCTGGAACAGCCGCTGTCCAAGTATCACTTGTTTCTTTTCAAAATTACCTACAATCAAGAAGATCTTTCATCTATTTTTTTTTGTACCCACTTGAAATTGGGTCCTTTTAGGTTAGTATCAAATCTCCATGGATCTTTTTGGACTTCCTAGTCTTCTTCGAACACTTAGGTTTGAGATGATCATTTTCATTACAAACAAAACATTTTTGAGCTTCCTTTCGAACAAATTTTGTAAAATGTTTTTCAAAGTGGTTTTTGTAAAACTGAACATGAGGTTTTCTTTTCAATCTTTCTTTCACTTTTGAAAAAGGATTCTTCTCTTCTTTATCTTCCTTGTGTCTCAAACCACATTTATTGTAGTGAGGAATTTGAATAGAGAGAATGTGCTCAAGGATCTTTGAACCCAAAGAAAACTTTGTGCTAACTTTTGAAATTTCATTTCAAAGATAATCATTTTCATCCCTTAAAGACTTAATCTCTTCTACATATCCATGTATGTCTCTAAGCTGTTCTTCTAGAAGAATTTTTTTTAGAGATGTTTTCGATTTCAAAATCATTTTCATGTCAGAAATTCTTTTTGAAGATTTTTTGTGTTATTCAAACATTTCCTTAACAAAATCTTGCAATTCTTCATAAAAGAGTTCATGATTGTTTACCTTATTTTCTTCCTCATGTTCTAACTAGGCCTTCAAGCAAATGTTTGCCTCATCATTCTCACTGGATTCACAGTTTGAGTTACTCCATGTTTCAGCTTTTAGCTCATGTCTCTTTTTCTTCTCACTACTTCCTTTCTACTTCTTGATGAATGGGCAGTCAGGCTTTACATGTCCTGGTTTCCTGCACTCATAACAAACAATGTCCTTACCTTTGCTTTCTTCTTTGTTCTTGAAGATCTTTCTTTCATCCGAGTAGCTTCTTTGATGTTTGCTCTTGTAATTTCCACCTTTTCTCATGAAGTTATTGAACCTTTTGGTCAACAGCGCCATGTCTTCATCATCTTCCGTTTGATTTCCTATATCATCAAGGTTAGCTTTAAATGCAATATGTTTCTTTCTTATCTTTTGTTGCATTTTCATCATTGAGACTTTCGGCCTCATATGAAAGCAATGTGCCGATCAGTTCATCCATGGTGATAGGTTGGATTCTCATGGTTTCTCGCACATATGTCTTCACGGTGCTCCATTCTTTGGGCAAGGCTCTCAGCAACTTGTTCACTTTTTCAGCATTAGTGAACATATTTCCTTGATTTGCTAGGCCATTCACTATTTCAGTGAACCTTGTGAACATCTAGGTAACTGTTTCATCTGACTTCATTCTAAAGAGCTCGTAGTTCCCAAGCAGGATGTTCATCTTCATTGCTCTTACTCGATCAATTCCTTTAAATGTCAAGACTAAATGATCCCATATTTCTTTTGTTGTGACAAAAGAAGAATTTCTGTTAAATTTTGATGGAGATAATGCACAATACAAAAGATGTTTAGCTTTTGCATTAATTGCAACACTTTTTTGTCTCTCTTCTGCTACGACAGCAGCGACGGCAGCAACAGCAGCTGCAACTTGTTCTGCAGAAAGTCCTTCTTGAGCAGGAGCTAGAGCAGGGGCTTGAACATCTGGTCCATCAATGATGACTTCCCACATGCTGAGATCAACAGCTTCCACAAATTTTTGCATTCTAGCTTTCCAATAGCCAAAGTTTGTTCCATTGAAGTATGGTGGCTTGTTGGGGACTTGAGCATCATGAGAAAAGAGATTGCCAAAGTCAGCCATGTCAAGATCTTTATGCTCAGAAGAGTACACTTCAATAAAACAAGTAATTTAACTCTGATACCAATTGTTGGTGCTAATTAAGCAACCTAGAGTTGGGATGAATAGGTTGTTTTGAAAATCTTTTGCTTTTCTTGCGAAAATGTGATGCTGAAAGTAAAGATCAGGGATCCTTCCATTTGCCGCCTGCCCTATTTCTGGTTTTCTCTCTCGATTTGTTCCCGCTTGGCACTGTTCACCGTCTTCTTCCTTTGGCGTTTCTGCAGCGCCCGTCTGGCGGTTTGGCTTCAAACTTGGTGAGGAAGGTCGTCTCTTCTTCCTTTCCATCCTCACCGAAGCAATCGGGCCATGAAGCTTCTCATTTGAAGAAAAGGTAGATCTGGCCTGTTCCCCTCTTTCTCGATCAGAAATGTTCCACGAAGGGGAAGCCCTGGCGAAGTTAGCCCCCTTGACCCGAGCTCAGGCTCCGGAACCCCCCTGCTCCTCAAGAAACAGGTTGGTGTTCAATTTGAAGCTTCTTCTTCAATCCCAAAGGTTGCAGAAATTCGGAACCCAAGAGGGGAGAACCCTAAATTTCCAGTAGCTCCGGTCGCTGGTCCTGTTGGTAACCGGAACAATGGAGGCCTTCGTCCCACAAGGCGGAGCCGAAGCCGAGGGAGGACAAGGTCCTGACCCCCCTACCTCGGTAGAACCCTGTGGAGAGCGTCCCTCAGAATGCCCAGCGATCATGGACGGCTGTAGCCAAATCTGCGGCTAAAGGGTATGGTTTGTCTTTCATTCCTCCCTCTACTATCAACAATAGGAAGATTGTAAAAATTTCTGATGATATTCTGGAGGCAATGGACCCGAAGTGGTAGAAGTGCCTTGTAGGATACTTTGTAGGCAAGAAGTTGCCCTTTAAGCTCACTGAATCTGCAACTAAGCATGTGTGGGGCACTCACCTTGCGAAGGTGATGGCAAATGATGATGGGTTCTTCTTTTTCCATTTACCGGATGATGAGTTTAGGCGGAAAATTCTGGATAATGGACTTATAACCATTGCCCGAGTGCCGTTGATCCTCCAACAATGGCACCCGTCCATTGTGCTTAAGAAAGGACAGCACCATTCTCTGCCGGTGTGGACTCGATTAAGGAATGTTCCGTTATCTCTATGGTCAACCCTGGGTATAAGTGCAGTTGCTAGTGCAATAGGCAAGCCTCTATATGTGGACCTCCAAACGGAGAGTATGAAGATGATATCTTATGCTAGAGTTTGTGTGGAAGTCTCCGCTGACCAGCCCTACTGTGAAGTCGTTGAAGTGCTTCTCAATGATGCCATCCATGATATCTCAGTCCAATACGAGTGGAAACCAATATCGTGCACAGCTTGTGGCACCTTTGGGCACAGGTGCCCCCCTCCGATTTCAGACCCTAATAATGCTATACAAGCCCAAGCACCTACTGTCCCTGCCATGGACTCTGATCTTCGCCCAGATCCTGTTGCTGCTGAGGAGGCCCTGGTGCAGGCTACATCTAGGAACGATGCTGTTCCTGACTCTAAAGGATGGCAAACGGTTGGCAGAAGACACAACCGACCTCCGCAAAAATTGGTGGATTCAAATATAAGCATAACTGTGCCGTTGTCTCAACCTCATCAAACAGACCTATTTGTTAATCCTGTTCTGTCTACGGAAGTAGTTGCTAATATTTTAGATGCTTCAGCATCATCCTCTGATGCAAAGGATCTAAATGGAGAAGGGGGAAGCAACATTGGTAGTGATAATGAGGATGATCCCCCCTGCCCCTCCGATCACTAGAAGGAAGGTAGCAGACTCCTCAGCTTTGAATGCTGGCACTATGGTACCTTCTGGCCCTGCTCCTGCGGATCTCAAACAGCAAGCGAGCCCTTCAAGTAGTGAATCTAATAGGAAGCCCAAACTGGTTCAAAAGAAGAAAAAACCGGTTGGGCACAAGCGACGGTTTTTCTGACCCTTTTCCTTTTATGTATATAGGAGTTTGGAATGTTCGGGGCCTTGTTAACCCTTTGAAGCAAGCTGAAGTTAGAAACTTCATTAGGGCTAATAACCTTTGTTGTTTGGGTATTCTTGAAACTAAGGTCTCCCCGAACCTTTTTTAGAAGATCTCCTATAATTTTTTGCCTGGTTGGGTATGGACAGCGAACTACGATTACTCTCATCATGGGAGGATTTGGATTGGATGGAATCCTTTGAATGCTCTCTTTTTGGTTTCCTATGTTTCAACTCAAATGATCCATGGTCAACTGCAGTTGTTGGGGCCCAATAAGTCCTTTTATTTCTCCGCCGTCTATGCGGACCACACATTTGTGGCAAGAAGATCCTTATGGGCTGATCTGGTTCAAAAGAGCGAGGCCCTCCAAGATGCCCCTTGGCTGATTGCAGGCGACTTCAACGCCATAAAAGACCCTCCGAACAGGCTCGGTAGTTCGAATGTTTGGCTTCCCGCCTTTAACGAATTTGGACAATGCCTTGCCCAAGCCGGTTTGGAGGACCTTAGGTAGATCGGGCATCGGTTCACTTGGTCGATTTCCTCGGGTCCAAGCCGTAAACAACGAAAGATAGATCGAGTTATCTCCAATGCCCAATGGCGTAATGACTTCTCTTTTTCTGAAGCCTCGTTCTTGCCCCCCGGGGTCTCAGACCATACGCCGATGGTAATAAAGATTGTGGAGCCTGCCTCGTCTTGTAAGCCCTTTAAATTTTTCAACTACTGGATGTCTCATACCTCTTATGTGCCACTGGTTTCTCAGGCTTGGGATGAGTATGTCCATGGAACTTCCATGTTCAAGTTGTGTAGGAAACTCAAGATCCTAAAAGGCCTCTTAAAGGATCTTAACAGGAGTTCTTTTGCGGACATTTCGGGGAGAACTAATGCTGCCAAGGCCGAATTAACATCAGTCCAAGATGCTCTTGATCAAGATCCTTTCAACCAATCTCTTGCGGATTTGGAAAAGGTGAAACTCCTTGCTTTCTCTGCATTGCGGCTTCAGGAGGAATCTTTCTTTAAACAAAAGTCCCGAATCAGGTGGCTAAAGGAAGGTGACCTTAACACCAAATATTTCCACCATTACGTGAATAAGAGAAATCACGGTAACCGTATCCTCTCAGTTTCGGACTCCTCGGGTATTACGGTATCCGACCCGGCATTGGTTCAGCAGCGTATGGTGTCCTTTTTCCAAGACTTGCTCCAGCCCTCCGAGTCTCATTCCGTCCCTTCTGTTCAGGCTCTGCGGTCGTTCATCAGCCACCATTTGGATAAAGACCAAGTGCGTTTTCTAGCCAGGCCTGTTACTGAAATCGAAATTAAAAATACCTTGTTTTCTTTGCCCGTGGGTAAGGCCCCGGGGCCGGATGGCTTCAATGTGGAATTCTACAAGTCTTCCTGGGATATAGTTGGCGGGTCGGTGATTGAGGCTATTAAAGACTTTTTTGTTTCAGGCATGTTGCTTCGTGAAATAAATGCAACCATCCTATCCCTAGTCCCTAAAGTCCTCAATGCTTCGGATATGTCGGACTTTCGGCCAATTTCGTGTTGTAATACAATCTACAAGTGCATCACTAAGATCTTGGCCAACAGGATTGCAAGTGTCTTACCGTCACTTATTAGCAGACCGCAGAATGCTTTTGTGAAGGGGCGGCGGATTAGTGATAATATTCTCCTTGCTCAAGAACTGTTCAGTGATTTCCACCATGAGCCATACTTGCCTAAGTGTGCTATTAAAGTGAATTTCCAAAAAGCATATGATACAGTAAATTGGGACTTCCTGCAATCGGTCCTGCAAGCGTTCGGATTCCCTAATTTATTTATTATGTGCATCATGACTTGTGTACGCACGGCCAAATTCTCAGTGTCGATTAATGGTGAACTTCATGGATTTTTTCCTAGTGGTTGGGGTATTTGGCAAGGGGATCCTATGTCGCCATTCCTCTTTACCCTGGTTATGAAAGTCTTTTCTGGCATCCTTGTAGCACAAACTCGGAAGCCCGAATTCAAGTTTTTCTGGAGGTGTAAAGCAACTCAGTTATCACACCTATTTTTTGCTGATGATGTTCTGTTGTTTGCCGAGGCACACTCATCCTCGATTCAGCTTCTAAAGTGTGGCATTGATCTTTTCTCCAGCTGGTCTGGCCTTGTGCCGAACTTAAACAAATCAGAGATCTTCTTCTCAGGGGGCACGGACAACCTCCAAGACCAGCTGTCTTCATGCCTTGGATTCCGAATAGGTGCCTTGCCAGTAAAATACCTCGGTGTTCCTATTATCTCGTCGAGGTTGGGAAAATTGGATTGTGAATCTCTCATTAACATGATTACTGCAAGAGCTCGATCGTGGTCTCAAAGGTTCCTTTCGACGGCGGGACAACTGCAGCTCATAAAATCGATTCTCCATGCAATCCACGTCTATTGGGCCAGCATCTTCATCTTGCCCAGGTATGTTCTCTCACGTATTGAGCAAATTCTTAGACAATTCCTTTAGAAGGGCCCCACTCTTGGAGTCGGCGGTGCTAAAGTATCGTGGGAGGATATTTGTTACCCAAAGGGAGAAGGAGGCTTGGGTATTCGTAGGCTTTGTGATTGCAACAAGGCGGCAATGTTGAAGCATATTTGGTGCCTCTTTACTGATAAGGAGTCATTATGGTGTAAATGGATCCATAGCACGTTTTTGAAAAACAAGAACTTTTGGATCGCCGTTAAACCTACTTTTTGTTCGTGGGCTTGGAAGAAGATCTTGGACCTTCGATCAGATTTTCACTCCTATTTTCGTTGGCAAATTGGGAATGGACAAAATGTATCCTTTTGGTTTGACTCTTGGCACCAGAGTGGTCCTTTGTACAGATTGTTCACGGCTAGGGATATATATCGATCTGGAATCCCCCGCACGGCAACGGTCGCCGACGTGTGTAACCTATGGCCCTCTCTTGAGTCTGCCGCCGTGACCTCGTGGGTTCACCCCCTGCCCGTTATGGATGATCAGAACAGCGACCAGTTTGTGTGGACCGTCCACCCGTCAAGCTCATTTTCAGTTGCCTCAGTGTGGAATGACATTCGAAACAAAAGGCGCCCAGTGCCGTGGACGTTTTTCATATGGGATCACTGTATGGCCCCCCGATATTCATTTCTCCTATGGATTATCTCTCTTGGCAGGCTTCCAATGCAGGTTTATTTGATGAATTGCCAGAGAATCCAGGATGGATTATGTGCTCTATGTAGAACCCGTCCAGATTCCATAGACCACTTGTTTTTTGGCTGTCCCATCTCTTTGACTTTAGCTTGTTTCTGGGCGGCAAGATGTAACCTGGTGTGGCAAAATCAAGGTTGGCATGACAACTTAAAATGGGCCATCAAGCACCTAAGCGGAACACAATTTCACGAAGTCATGGCTCGATTCTCGTATGGTGCCCTATGCCATATGATTTGGACAGAAAGGAATAACATCCTCTTCTGCAATCAGACTTTATACGTCCCCGCGCTTAAGAGGCACCTCCAGAAGGTCATTCAGGATAAAGCCCTAACATTCAAGCATGTCCTTGATAATCCTAGGAACCGGTGGTTCCAAGGTACTTGGAGTATTTCTCCGTCCATCTTTCCCTAGCGTCTGTCTAGGTGCTGTTTTTCTTTTGCCCGACCGACTGTTTGGTCTCCTTTTTAGTTGTAGTCCCCTTGATTTGCTTCGATTTTTCTGGCGATAGTTTTGCACCCAAGGCTCCCACGCACCCGATTTGATATCCCTTTGTCAACTCGGGTGCGAGAGTTGTCCTTTGGGTTTTCTCTTGTAAAGCGTCCTTTGGTTGGATCAATACACATCTTACTTTACCAAAAAAGAAGAAGAAGTAAAGATCAGGATATGCAGCTGTTTTAAATGCTGTATGCAATAGACGAGCTGTAATAAGTAAAGATGAAGAGAAATAGGTACACACAAGAGATTTAAGTGGTTTGGCTTATAACAAAGCCTCCATCCACTGTCGAGACTAATAGCCACAAGACAAGCTAGATTGCACTAGAGATTTGCTCAACAAGTTACAAACTGCAAGTGCTGATCCTTTACACTTGATAGATCACACTATCAGGATACAGTCACTACGCACTCAAGTACTCTTGTTTTCTCGCAAACTCTCTCTACGCAAAGATTACAAAGAAGATCTTTCAAGCGAAGAACAGAGAGTAATATCAACAGGAAGAGCAACTTAAGCAACTGTTTTTGATTCAATGTGTGCGACTCTCTCTTTTGGCTTGAGGATGACCGACTCTATTTATAGACATCTTGAATATATCTGTTGGAGATGCTTAAGAGGGTTTTCTAGCCGTTAGAGATTCGTTGGACCTACTGTCCTAGGATAAAGCTGCCCATATAGCTTCTTTCCCGGATATATGCAATATTACCAAAAATAGGCACTGTCGCTTCTAGCCTACGCTAACTACTTCTGACACTGTTGCCAATCTCCTACTATCTGTTTCCTGATTGATCATCCAATCTTCCGTCGTGCAGCTCATGTCTTCAACGGCTATAATCTTCGACGAACATCTTCATGTTCCGTCCACAAACATCAGCATCCACGTCCTGCATCAGCTCCGATAAACATCGGCTTTGGCTGATCTTTTGTTCGTATGTGCTGTTTCCATTTAATGCCCAGGGACACGTCGTGATTTTTCACCCGATGGATTACGCCATAGATATCACTTGGTCCAGCAACATTATCTCGAACATCTGCATCCAAAAGATTAGATAAAACATTAGGAATAGTTTGGGAATGATCAAAACCATCTTGGGGATGTTTCTCCAACAATTTATCCCAATTTTTGTCTCACCAAAAATTTCAATTTGAGACACCTATGACAAATTTACCAAAACCTTAAGGCAAAATTACAACAAAATTAGGGATTTTAGTAGATTTTCTAGCCTCAGTTTATTTTCTTCAGATATGGCTTCCCAAGACTACATTGTTTAGGAGAATTATATATGTTAAATTTCCACATCGGATTCACGTCACACGCTGATCATCCGAACTGTTTGTCATGTGTGTTTCCTCGTTAGCAATTTAACGGTAATGTTGGAAAAAAAGTTAACAGAGGAGAGATCTATCCCAAGTGTACCGATTTAGATTTTTTTGTGTCACGAAAATTAATTTGGAATAAATGTGGTACATGTGTACCAATTTTGGGATTTTTCATGACACGAAAATTAATTTTGGTTAATTGTGGCACAAATATACTGGTTTGGAAATTTGTTTCTATTATTGGGTTTAATAATAGAAAAAAATAAGTTTATGCATAGCCATACTTTAGTGTTATAAGGTAAAGCCACATAAATATAATAAAAATTAGTATTGCTTAACAATTTAAAGCTCTTATAGACCATTTTAATTCCTAGACCCCTTCAAATATCATATTCAGGCTCAAAATCACCAAAAAGAAGTTAGCAATACAAAACTCGTAAAATTTTACTTTCTCTTAATGTTAGCGAAAGGAAAATGGTTTATAAGATAGAAGCTTGAAGGGGAAAATGATTTGTAATGGAAGTACAAATCTCTAAATTTTTTCTCGTTGTTCAATTTAGCCCAGAAACTCTTTTTTTGTTCACTACAATTCCTGTACTTTTCAAAATTGATGCAATTTCATCTTTCTGTTTATTGCAGTCATCCCAAACACTTTTTTGTGGACGTGGATTGCCAAATGTGCAATGATGGGGCCTATAATATATGTGGACTGCGAGGAATGGACGTGTATCTTCCCTTGCATTGGACTTGTTTGAGAGGTCTTGAAAAATAATGTAATGCAAGTGATTTCCCAGTAGCCTTCCTACATGGTGCTCCGTCTTCCCTTGGTTTATTGCATGTTGGAAATATCATTTGGAGAATCTAGTACGCGCACCATATCTATTTAGACTTGGTGGCGGTGATAGGGTTTTCCGTGGTGGTGGCCATGTCGGGTTTGGTGGTGGTGGTGATGGCAGCCTAGCTTTGTGGTGGTGGTGGTGGTGACAGTAGGCCGAACTCAGTGGTCATGATGAAGTCTAATTTCCATTAGTTTACTGGACGAAGGATGAGATTGCATCAATTTTAAGAAGTATAAAATGAAAAAAAGAAGTTCAAAGACTAAATTAGATAAATAAATAACAAAAATGGGGGACTGTGGTGTTATTACCCAAAGTAATTTAGTTTTGCATACTTTTTCCAATTACCATTTTGTAAAATTTAAATGACCATTAATTATATTCAAATACGGAATCTACACGAATTAAATAGCTGCTCCCCTTGATTTGAAATAGTCACTTTATTTGGGCTCTACTTGTTTCATTAATGAAAATGATTTGGAAGAAAACATTCTCTTTGTAGTGTCTATTTCACGAAAATAAGTTTGATCAAGGAAAATATTTCTCATCCAAATGAAATTCACGTTTTTTTTTGTCAAAAGGAAAATACAAGTGAGAAAACTAACTTTGCATATCCCGAAAAGTAAAAATCATATTTCACTTGCACACCGGCACACCCAAAAACTAATTCAGCACGAACCACCAATTTCTTACGAGCGACGTTAGTGATCTCGACCGTACAACACTTAACCAAATAAAAGCAAATGCGACTAAAATAATGTTAACAAAAAGTGAAGAAAAATAATTTACTTGAAGTATCAAGAGCGGTAAAACAGATTGACGACAATACAATGCGTGCAAAAAAAATTACCAAAAGAGTTTTAAATTTATTGCACTTGTGTCAATTTAGTCCTAAATATTTTAATTGTGCCAATTGAATCCTAAACATTTTCACATTTTGTCAATTGAGTCAATCTAGCCAATTTTGGCCAGAAACTGATGACATGGACGCCAACCGTACCACGTGTCCTACATGTCACAATCGGTGCTGATGTGAAATTTAAAAAAAAAAATTATCATTGTATCTTTTCTTTTATATTATTGTTAAGGGTCAATACGAGCCCGGTGACCCCCACCAGCCGAGTCTCGATGACCCCCACCGACCACGGGGCAAGGACCTGCTAGCCCTTGCCAGCCACAGTAAGGGTCGCAGCCCTCGCTAGCCACGGCAAGGGTTACGGCCCTCGCCCAACTGTGAGCTAGGGCTGCAAGCCCTTGCCCAAATCTAAGCGAGGGCCACAAGCCCTCGTAGGCCACTAGGCGAGGGTTTGTGGCCCTCGCAAGCCCTTGACGGCCACTAGACAAGGGCCGCGACTCTTGCCAGTGGCCAAGGAAGTCTCTTAAGCCCTCACCTAGTGACTAGCTACGACATCCTCAATCCAACCCAGCCTGAGACGTTGAAAATGGTTTAAATATCTTTAGACCGTTAATTTTCGGACGAGTGGACGCAAGCCAAGTTCGGAAGCTCAATGGGTCTCACGCCACAATAGGAGCCCAAGTAGGCCTAAAAAGGCCTATTTTCATAATCAAGCCCGAGCCCATATGAATAGTGTCAAGGGTGAAATTACCAAATTGCCCGTTCTAGAAATTCTATCTTAAGAGAGATATTTGTGAGGAAGAAGACAAAATAAGATTAGAGTTTTTTTTGCCAAACTTGGTGAATAAGTTTTCTTTCTCTCTCTCTCTCTCTCTCTAGACTTGCTTAAGAAGTTTTAGAAAACTTGAGGAAGAAGTTTTAGAAAACTTGAGGAAGAAGTTTTATGGAAAACTTGAGAAAGACCTTTTAGAAAAGTTTATTTAAACTCATCCCTCAAGTTTTCTAAAACTTCTTAAGCAAGTCTAGAACAAAAAAACTTCTGGCACTTAAGTGATCCAAAAAAAAAGTATTGGCACTTAAGTGATCCAAAAAAAATTTTGACACTTAAGTGATCATTTTTCAAAAAAGTTGACACTTAAGTGATTATTTTTCTCCGATTTTAGCCCTAAAGTGATCCGAACAAAAGTTTTGACACTTAAGTGAGCGCCGTACACAAGTTTTGACACTTCTTGTGTCCTTTACCCGATTAATACATTCAATATGGTGACTTGGTAATGCCTAACGCTTTTTCTAGTGAGTCTTAGTCCCCGAGAAACCGACTTCACAACCCCAGACCGTGCACAAATTGGACTCCTCCTAAGTTGATCCCAGTCCGGTTGGCTCTAGTAGAATGGCCGTATTGCTTGGGCATTTCGGAGTTACCCCCAACAACATGGTGATAAGCTCCATCACCGGTCGGGTGTTTTAACTCAAATAACGCTTCGTTCAGCGTCGTGGTAGGTGGTGATACACATAACTACTATAAGCAGCTCTAGACCCATTTATACCAAGATCTGGTATAACACTCGAATTAGATGTTTGTCTCACCAAACAATTACACACTAGTGGTGAAAAACAGAATACCTCCCCAATTTATTCTTTGGTGGTGCCACTCGCGAACTCCGTCTCGTGGTTGCAAATCTAAAACGACGTCGTTTTGGTCAAAACCTTATTTTTTTTTACCCAAGTTTTAGTAAAATTAGATTAAAAATAAATTAGGCTAAATTATAATAATAATAATAAATAAATAAATAAAAGAACACAAAGAAAAACAAAACCAGCCGACCGCCATTGCTTAGAGGATCTGGAAAGAATGATATGAAGGAAAGAAATTATGGAAATTTTCTTTTATCAAATAAGTTATTAGCAAACACAAATGAGAAGTACATGAAGGACCTTAACGTGCTATTTCCTTCTCCTTAGTGTTCAATTCTCAATGGAATTGGCACACGTCTTGTACAAAAGACAATGTGTTTGATCTAAAATAAACAAGAACCAATAATTTTCTTGTTGAAATGCTCCAAATAAGCTGGTTCTTCCATCATTTATAGGCACCATCTGCAAGCGAAATCCCCTTTTGAAGAATTGAAAAAGATGTCTTTGTCGAGAAAAAGATTGGCTCCTTCGAAATAGAATGTCATATTTGGATATGTATAATTACCATGAGACAAGTCATAGCACAATCCATATTTGCCGGTTGAGGAGGCCAAGGATGCCAATCATACTTCTTGAGGAAATATTGGGTTAGTGCATCTTCTACGACAGTATATGCACGACGATCAAGAACAATGAGAAGACATCCGGTCTTGTAAACAAACCCACCTATGTGTTTCGATTTCATCCGAAAAACTCTAGAATCTATGCTAAGGCACTTTCCATTGATACTGATAGCCGTGACCATTACTGCATGACTGGTCACATTAGGAACTAGTGCCATTGTTTGGACCTTTGCCCCTAGACTCCCCATATTGGAGTAGGTTCCTTTCCGAGAGTACCTTGAAGGCAAGCAATATGACAAATGTCCTTTAGTCTTATTGCCATAATGTGAAAAGATGAATAGCACCCCTAATCCCAAGCCGAATATTCCGGATATGGAATTATTACCTCCCTTGTTGCCCCATACCATATTATAGTTGTCTAGGCCACAACCAAACACAGTGTTGGGGAATCCTTTTTTAGATCTAGTATTGCCCAGAAAGACAAAGTTGTCTGACCCAAACTACCCCTCGCTATAGGAATCAGAACTTCCAAATCCGAGGTACCTAGCTTCGTACATGCAATTGTCATTTACATATATCCTAGGCGACCAAAGGGGATCGTCATGAGCTATGGGCTGACACGGTCACGATTGAGTTCTGTCGAAGTTACCTTTCGAGAAGGACCTTCCCTTATGGGGAAGCGGTTGGTGCATCCTTCACATGGCGTCCACGTAAGATCACTTGCCGTGTCCACGACTAAGTAGACAATATGTGGAGGTGTGCCGACTGACATGGTGATTGTGTAATAACTAGTAACGTGCAAAGCAGTTGGAGGTTGTAGCGTATTGGGGTCATGCTCTGACGACGCTCTCTGGCCCGCGGAATTCAAAGAAGCTACGAATTCGAGTTGGTGCACACGGGTTCAAGATATCTCCAAGATTTTATAGTATTTTTCTTCTTGGCAGGAAAGAGTGGCGTGTCCAATTTTTTCCGACAGTTCTTTGATACTTACCAACACCTCTTCAAACTTATTAGCACCGAAAAAAAAAATCCGTATTTATTTGGACTGAGCTATATAATTCTGCCGTGAAAGGGGGTCTTCCTTTGCTTGGAGGACTTATCAGGTCGTTTATTGTTTTCATCTCCTCCGAGTCTTTCACCCGTTCCTGGCTCTTCGAGGATATCACGGGAAAATTATCAAAAACGTCCTAAATCAATTACATTTTTGTCAATTTAGTCGTAAACCTTTTAATTTTGTCAATTAAGTCCTAAACATTTTCATGTTTCGCCAATTGAGACCGTTCGGCAAATTTTGATTGGAAATCGTTGACGTGAATACAGGCCGTCCGACCGTACCACGTAGGACGACTGAGGTCGATGTCAACAATTTTCGGTCAAAATTGGTCGAATGAACTCAATTGGCAAAATTGAAATAGGTTTAGGACTTTTTTTGGACAATTTTCCCAAGATATCACCCACTTCATAATTTGAGCAAACCTCGCACAATACTATCTGACTTTGATTAGGATCATAGAAGAGAGTGTGCAATAAGTATTGGCCTTGCGTGAGATGAAGAAGTCCGTAGGTGTTGCAGTGATCACTTCCTTTGTCTTCTTATTCTTTGTTCGAGTTCTGGAAAATTACCCAATGAGCCATAAATTTATTGTACGAATGTCAACTCAGTCATGAACTTTTCAATTTTGCCAATTTAGTCCGGAACCTTTGTGTGAAGTTCCAATATAATCATTTCAGCCAATTTTTACAAAAAATCACTAACATGCTTACATGGCACACCGCCACGTTAGCGATCTCCGGTGAGAATTGACCGAAAGAACTAACATTGAAATTTCTCACAAAGATTTAGGATCAAATTTATAAAATTAAAAAGTTTACGATTGAATTGACATCTGTACCATAGGTTTATGACTAATTGAACAATTTCCCCTCCGAGTTTTGTGTGCACTTATTTCAGTGCTTCGCCAGAATTTGAAAGTTTTCTTTTTTCTTTTTCGTTGGAACATATGTCGGATCGCAACATCAAAGTATTATGATCTCCTCGAACACTTGGGTGTGCTTGAAAAATATTGAACGGTGAAGATCCCTGGTCAATGTCCTTGCTGTGCCTTGCAAATTTTAGACTTGAGTTCACCAGATTTCACAAAATATGATCAAAAGCCAAAAACAATTTTACCTCAACCCTGATTTCTTCTTCAAACCTTATTTTCCCTCAGTTCTGATCTTAATTTATAATTTCGTACAATGGATCTTTGGGCCGTTGGAGCGGGACTATTGTATACATGCCTAAACCCTGATTTGTGCACCTTTCAGTCTTCACTACAAGAAGTTTTCCAAGAACTCTTAACACTGCAAATCCTCCGCATTTGCAAAACAACAGAAATTAAATGGGAAGGAAATAAGAAAATATTAAGATTGAACCACGGCAGCGATCGTTACTTTGCCACTAGTCTGATCTGAGCATGTGAATGCATGCAATTGCATTTGCTATCAATAAAACATCAAATGACAAAAGAGAACGAACAACTCTGGTTATTGTACTTATGAATCAATAGATGTGTTGATACTGATAAAGGGAGCTTTCTGCACTATGTACATAAGAGATCTCCCAGAAATATCGGTGCGACTTTTCAGGAGTTTCTCCAAGGTAGAGCAAGTCACAGAGCTTCAGGGTCCAGTCCTTCAGTATAGTTATTTCAATGGATTCGTAAGCTCTGTTGTAAATGTACATTAAGATATGTATGCCTTTACCAGATCAGAATAATCGCAGCCGAAGTTTGTCCTAGGGCAGGTGATTTTACCATTGTTCTTCTTTGCCATTTCTTCAAGAGCCTGTCTCAGGAGTAAAGATAATGTAGGATCAATTAAACAAAAACTCAAGACACTTATTAGTAAACAATTCGCACATTGACACATACCTTGGTGCTATAGACATAGCCATTCGGTAGGACTAGAGGTGGGTTCTCTGTGTCCATAAGTTCTTTAGTTATATAACAAACAAGCTTTGAGTGATGCTGCTTGGAGAAAGGTAACGGCATTGAAAGTTTTCGGAAACTTTCCTGGGATAACGGGTCTTCCTTTGTGCAACCATCTTCGGTGCAGAATCTAATCTAGGTCAAGGCATAAAACATATGAAAGCGAAAAGGAACAAAAAGCTAATTAAGGTAACAATCCAGGCTCAATCAACATGGGTAATCCTCAAAACAAATAGTTGACTTTTAGGATTAATTTCTTGCTCAAGGAATCACTGCTGAAACAACTTTCCATTCCTGATACTGTTATTGGGGTCCTCTGCACACTTAAGGGCAATGTCGGTTCAAATGCCATGGCCCCATGATACTTATCTTCCACCGCTCATTGCAAACCAAGGCCTCACTGGACATGGTTGAACCAGAGATGAATAAATAATGTGGCCTGTGTGCTACGAGGTTCCATGGATCATATGTGTAGCAAGCCAAGTCCGAATTAACGTGGACCCACTCCATAATTACAAATTTTGTAATTCTAGTACAAAAGAGTCAAAATTTTCCACACTCTTGTTCTTTAATAGCTAATGCATAGAGTCCCATGAATATATTTGCCCCAGAAAATAAGTACTATTATGCCTACTCATAATACTCTTTGGTTTCACAACTACTTTAACCTAATAGAATTTGTGAAGTAGATGGGGAAAACACATACACAAATAATTCATTGCATAACATGCAGGTTTAAGTATGTGGACTAGCATACAAATCTTCACAATCCCTCAAAGTAAAATTGACTCAATCACTATTCACCTGACAGGTTGATGACAATAGTTGGAAAATCCTATAGGTAAATTGCAAAACGAAATAGTAGATGCACAAAGTGGCACTCACTTGTTAAAGAAACAAGAATGAACTAAAATGAATGCAGAGAAGTAATCACACCAAAGAATAAAAGAAGAAAGGATACGGAGTTTTCAGAGCAGACAATCCAGCCTGCAAATATATGTTTAGCAAAGGCTCAAAAGTCATTCCATATAATCTGCAGAATTCCTGTCTAAATTGATCCACAAGGAAATCCCATTGCTTCGGTTCAAATAAAACCTGTAAAAGAAAATATTTGCATCCTTCAAGTCAAAACATTATATGAAAATGCGCAGACAGATGTTAAGACATTAAAAGTAAATAAGTCATTGCCAATAACACATTGTCGGTGAAAACCTTTTAAATTTGGTCAAAGTTCAGTGAGAATCTTGAAGGGTCCTTACTAGACATATGACTGAGAAGTCCCTGCTAACATAGTAGCAAAGGTACGAATGAACTAAATAACTTCTAATGAACAAATTTTACCTAAAAGAGCTACACAGTCGTCAGATTAAACGGAAGAGTATTTAACAGACAATTTTAAATGAGCACCTCACCCACCAACAGTGAATTGTGAGACACCAAATAACCAAGCACTTTAAATCTGGCTTGATGGAACGAACTCATTTCTCAGTAGCAGTCCCAACTAAACTTCAATTGCAACATAAAAAATCAAATGATCCACATAAAACAGTCGGTAAATTTATTTTCCTCTCCCATGATAATAGAATAAAGGGACTGTAAGCAATTGTTTGTTTTCAAATATTGCAGACAGCCATCATGAAGTTGAGCTCATTGCTTCATTGGTAGTAGTCTAGCTTGAGCATGCACTAATGAATGGCCTTCATTGTAATGAATAGGATCCATCATATCAGAGCAAAAGAAGAGCGGGTCACCTTGTAGGTTGCACATTCAGTGTTGCTCCTGAATGCTAATGTGGCCATGACTCGCTGGAGCTCTTTCATATGTGTAGATCCCCATGGTGCAAGATACTTTCTGGCATAGGCAATAGCTCGCATGCTGTTCTCAGCTCTCACCAATTCAACGAACTCTTGAAGTCTTAATTGGAACTCGAAAATGCTCTGTCACAAGGAACATTATTTAGACTGATTGCATGTCTTAAAATTCCACGATAAAATTCAAGCAGTACTGCAATGTAATTCCAAACACTGTGCAGATCGATTACTAGAAAATACATAAAGAGTCCAATTAAATTATTTTATCCAGGAAAGATGCAGATATCATATCTTCACTAAGAGAATAGTACATAAACTTAGTAGGGGATGAAAAAACAATCACATGAATAAGGGTGACTAGTTGAAGAAAGCTAAAGTCTTTTCCTTTTTTGCGACACACTGGGATGAATTTCAGTTTTACCACTATCAATGTCAAAGTAACCCGTCAGCTTGACATTATTTCAAGGTCACCACTCTCTTGACCTGACATCTAAATCACAGATGAAAATCTGATCCCAACATTGTATGTGCAATTCTTTTGATGATATGGTAACTAGCTAATTACATGGATGGGACATATATTTTCTGTTCGTGAATGTCCCCATAGATGCCCACGTGTATCTTTTTTCCGTGAATTTGAACATTAGATTTCTGTTTGTGGCATTAGTGCAAATTGACATAGTCAAAACACTGAGACAATACCAAAAAGAGTGATATGAGACAAATCAAAGTATGGCGGCAATATATGAAAGTTGCACTAAGATAATGATCATCAAAGATATTCAATTAAAAGATGCCTGGAATGCATGCTCATTGACTGCAAGTCTTTCCTTTCGACACTATTGCCAAAGCACCATTTTATTTTTATATTGTGCATCAACAAATTTCCACAATGGCTTCTTAATAAAGGCAACCTCACTATAACTTATACTGGCACAAATATGATAACTCAATCCACCTCAAGCAATGGATATCTCAATAAATCAAATATGAAACCGCTGAATGGATATTGTGAACAGGCAACAGAGTAGATCTACAGTTGTACCGAGCAAAAATCCCCATTTTCAAATAGTCTTTAATATCTTAAATTTAGAATAAGAGCCTAAAGATCTTATTATAAAACCTAAAGTGGGCTAAAAAGTTGGGAAAGCCATCTATTACCTAGTTAAATGACCATTCACTCACGACAACAACAAAAATGACCATTCACCCAAAACTTAGCACAAGCCGCTATAGTAATAGACAATAAAATGTCCAAGAAAAGACCCAAATATATCTGTTACGTTTCATTTATTCCATTTCATAAACCTTGACAATGAACAAAAGAATCAAATTAGAAATTAAAAAAAAAAATTGTTTCTGTCAGGTTTCACAATTCTCTTGGCATGACACTGTTGGACAACCCTTGAAGAGGACTTGTGAACCAAAGTCAGCATAAACAACAACAAAAATTGCAGCCAAAGGTGGAATCAAGATTAGATGTTCGGTTCAATCGTATCCATGAAGCCAAGCCATGCTAAACTATCTAAAGTGATAATCACAAACTAACAAAGCCCCAGAAAGAATAGTGCAGCAAAAGTTCTCTTTAATTCAATAACTAAGTCGTCTGCATAGTGATGCTGCAACTGTCAATAGAAAAATTCCAGTTTATGATCCTTTAATTCATATAACTAGTCAAGACATTTCATTATGTACAACATTCTTCATTCAATATCAAAGCAGCAGTGAGATGCAAGTGCTCATCCCCTAGAATGACTAAGTCAGTGCAATCCAATGTACAAAGCGGGTTAAAATATAATTTGTCAAATTTAGATAGAGAAAAGACAGATGAGCTGCGTCAAGCCGTTATTCTACATAGTGATCATTCATATTTAGTTGGCATCAAATCAAATGGCCATCACAAGAGAGCAAGTACAATAAGAGAAAAAGTACATTGAAAGCATTCTAACTGAACATTTAGAAAGGGCCAATCAAGTGGAGAATACATACCTTGGATTTCTTTAATCTTGACTTGTTTTCAGTGCACCAAGCAAGGGCAGGACCCACCTCCTTATTTTGGAGAGCATCAATAACTTTTTTGGCTTCTAGGAATACATCAATATCAACAAGATCCTAGCCCATAAAGATCACACAGATCATAATCATTTTCGAGAATATACAGGAGAGTATAAAGCCAAGTACCTGTATATTAGTACTCTCTGCAAGCTTTGCAGCAGTATCATAGTAAGACATCCGCAACATGTAATCTACAAGAATTCGCTTTAATCGGGTGTTGCTCCACTCAGATAAATTATCCGGGTCAGCTGATTCTAAGTGGTCTAATCGAGCCCGGCATCTCTGAGCTTGCAAGTGCTCTGTCCGACTTCCCTCTTCCAACTACTCAAGGTCAAAAAATACAAAGTTACATATTATCATGGCTACATAGGCATACAAAGTTAAGACTAACCGAGCAACATACAGCTAAGGGAGAATATACACATTATGTGCGGCCTTGACCAAGAAAAGTTCCTCATCACAAAACAATTAGTTCAAATACACCTCAGCCAATGGTATGGTAATCACAGTCCAAATATCACATCATATCTTTCTAGCCATTGGCTGCTCGGAAATCTTTAGTTTCTTTTCAGCTAAAATGAGCAACTTGATTGGACATACGAACACTCTCAGTCAACTAATTACAGAACATTACTGAGATATAACATAATTCAACTGCTTGAACACAACCAGGCTTTTTAAACCTCCTTCTCAACCCCTTAACTTCCTAAAACATTGAATTGAGTAAATATTTCTTTCCTTACTCCAATCCAAAGAAGAAAAAGAGGGAGAAATGCTGATCAACTATACCCTCTTTCAAAAATAAAAAAAAATACTAAGAACAAAACTTTCGAATCCCCCAAGAGTCATGACGACAATTCTCATCAGGTAAATAGCCCAAACCTCACTTCAAGGTCCTTCCTTTCAATCTTCACCTAATTCCCTGCAATTCCGCAGGATTCGATAATAACTACCACGTCAAAAGCTTCAATTAGCCACCCAACAAACCAACCCCTCCACCAATTTAAGCACCACAAGAACCAACTAGAAACAACTCAACCTCGACAAATTACTATTCACCGATGCATCGAGAAAATCACGGTACCTTCCTCTTGAGCCCTTGCAACCTGGAAACGAGCGAGTTGAGCCGATCGACGGCGTCGTCCTCGCCGTACACGTCGGCGGCGTCGGCGGTGTCGGAGACTGCGGAGACGACGGCGGAGACCTCCTTCTCGACGACGCGGTGGTTGGCGCGGATCGACTTCTTGTAGTGCTCGAAGGGGACCCGCATGAACTGGTGCTCCAGCTTCAGCGACTCCGTCAGCTGCGACAGCTTCGACGACGGAGCGTTGGCCGCGGCCGCCGCGGCGGCGACGGCGGCGGCCGGTGTTCCGTTGGGGAGAGGATCGATTTCCATTTGGGATGAATCCCGGATTCGGATGGGAAGACGAAGTCGGTTCTGGATTGTTTTTGAGGAGTTGCTCAGGTGCTGGGGAAGATGCTTCTTCGCTTCTTGTCGGCGACCAACACCTACCGGAGGGAACGACGACGTTCAGTATCTCGCAACATTTTTCTCTCTTTTGACCAAGACAAACGCCAATTTTATAGCAAAATCAACGACAACAACAACAACAAAAAAAAACAATGTACATTTGATTCTTTTTAACAGTATATATTAAAAATGAACAAATTATGTCAATTGCTCAAAACCCACGACATTTATCATCATTACACAAATGTCTCGAAACTTTCGGAAGTTGCAGAATTTCTCCCTCAACTATATTGCATCGTTATAAAATAGGGGAAAAAGCCACCAAAACTTCAAATTTTGCTATATGTGACACATTTACCTTAAATTTTTTTTGTGATACCAAAAATTCCAAACTTGTATCCGTGTAACACATTTATCCTAAACTTGTCTAGTGTGACAAATTTACCCCAAACTTTTTTGTGATACTAAAAACTCTAAACTTATATCAATATGACACATTTACTCTCAAAAACTTATTAATCCAAGGACATTTTCGTCTTTTATTTTTTAATTAAATATAATATTTTAAAATATTTTGTTTAAAAAAAAGGAAAATCGAGGCCTGGGCGGCAGACTCTCGCTGCCGCTGCCCCCGTCGCTAGAGAGGGCTGGCAAGGGTCATCGAGGCCTCGACGAGGGCCATGCTCGGCCCTGGCCGAGCCCCCACTGGCCCTCTCCAGCAACGGGGGTAATGGCGGCAAGGGCCTATCGCTCGGGTCTCGATTTTCCTTTTTTTTCTTTTTTTAAAATATTTTTTAATATTTTATTTAACAAAAAAGTGAAAATAAAAAAAATTGGGGTAAATGTATCTTTTTATTTCAGGTGGGGATAAATGTGTCACATGGGTATAAGTTTGGAGTTTTTTGTGTCACAAAATTTTTTTTGAGATAAATGTGTTACAAATGGTAAATTTTGAGATTTTTTGTGGCTTTTTCCCGTAAAATAACTCTCAAATTTGTGAAAGTCACAATTGCTCCCTTGAGCCCCTCTACTAGATTTTCTTATCTTCCTCCGCCGTGCATTCTTTTCTAAAACTCCGCTAACCATGTAATAAAGAATATTTTGGTGAAATGAAATAAATAAGTCCATTTTTAAATAACACTTTATGGTCATGCAAGCTGAAAAAATAGCGACTTTAGCCAAAATAAAAAATAACCCGTTACTTTTTGAAAATTCTGGGATTTGATACAATAGTGTCAAAGTTCAGATGGTTTTGAGCATTTATCCCACAGATAAATGTCAAACATATGATCGAACGCGTGTCGATCGTTTCTCTCAATTTTTTTAGGAAAAAGGTTCAATATCATAATAATAAAAATGTCGTGTTAACAAGTGTCTTGTGGAATATTATCATTTTCAATTGTATTGGAGTGCATAACAGGAGAAAAACATTGCTTTGAAATTGACAAAATTTCTTTATTTGAATATTTAACAAATTTCTCAACGCATTTGTTAGCAAAATCCTTTATAAAGTTGCCCCAAGCATCCCCAATTTTTTCCGTTGCCGACCACTTTCATTCTATAGAACCTGCACTTTTTTCTTCGTGCGGTGAAGTCTATGACTAAAGTGGTAAAAACATGGTCCTTCCTTCTGGTTTGAGAGAGCTTTCAGCCTCATGCTGAAGTCAAGGAGCAAGAACAGAAGTAGGGTTTCTTGATATGGTTCCTTATGTCCTCCGGATCGACGGCGAGAAGACATGTGAAGTCTATGACTAAAGTGGTAAAAACATGGTCCTTCCTTCTGGTTTGAGAGAGCTTTCAGCCTCATGCTGAAGTCAAGGAGCAAGAACAGAAGTAGGGTTTCTTGATATGGTTCCTTATGTCCTCCGGATCGACGGCGAGAAGACATGAAAGCGACCGGAAATTTTGGCCAATGTCGCCGGATTAAATTTATAGAATGTCTCTTTTGAAACTTAATTGTCTTGAAACATCTCATGATGCAAATAAGAGCTTCACCTCGAGGAGTAAAAGAATGGAAGTATAGTTTCTTGATATGACTCGTTGTTCCCTCTGGAATAACGCTGAGAACACACGGAGGAGATTACGATATCGGGTCACTTCATAGAAATCAATATCTAGTAATGTCTTTTTGAGAATTTGTTTCTCCTGTAATATCACGCCACAATGTTCAGGGCATATCCTTTGAAAAAATCATCTTGAGATTCACGAGCCAATCATTTTCGCGATCGGATAGGTAATACTATACTGTGATGGATGTCTGTCGAGCCGGGAGAACTCCCCGATCCTTTGAATAGCATGAAAAAACATAGTACGAAACATCTCCGACGGCCCACTTCCTGCTGCGGGAGGTTATATCGTTCGCGCCTCTCAAACGGGGATGGATTCTCTTCGATTAGGGTATATCAATCTGTACTCAATCTAGAAGAACAAACTAGATGCTTTGGGAGGTAGCTTACCTCTCTCTTAGTCGCTTCCAACATCTTTTTCCCATGAAGCTTATTCCATTCCTGCCATGATTAGATCAGTTATACTCTTCTTTATTTTCTAGAGACGTCACTCCGAAGACAAGCTTATGTCTAGGGGCGCTGCATGTATAGAATTCGCTCTCTTTGCGTATGGTTGAGGCAATTTTTGAACAAATTACTGTAAGCTGCTGTAACTTTGAGGATATTATAATTTACGAAGAGTTTGCCAAATATTTTGTAAAAGCTGCAACACCCATTTACATTAGATTTATCAATTCGTGTTTGGAAACTTGTTAAGCAATTTAACAGCGAAAATGTATGCACCCGGACAAATGAATTAGGTCATGCGCGATTAAATTTCGAGACAAATAAGTTCATGCATGGTCTTACGATTCAGTAACACGAGAGGAAATGAAGTACTGTCGTTCTTGATTAGCATTTGGCTTCTCTTAAGTCTCATTTATTCATGTCAACTAATCAAAAATAGTGGGTCTCATATAGAATTTCACGTAAATCTCGTTACAGATTAAACGGTCCTAACATGTTTTTAGTACACGTGGTAGGTTGTTTGACTAATTTCTCTACGTGATTGTGATCGCGTTTATTGAGAAATTTCGATCATGTACGAGGAAGAAGATGTGGAGCAACGTCACAAAGTTTGGAGCCCACCACCTGGAATGCACCTCTGGCTCAGTGCAGTCATCTTCAGATCATCCTAGAAAGCAGTCATTTTCGCTGCAGATTTCCCACCAAAAATGTCGGGAGCTCACTGGACATTCTTTATATTTTCCCACAAAAGAAAGAAAGTTAAAAGAAAATTCGTCATTGGATAAAGCATCACTTCGTTCGAGCGTCTTCTAGATTCTGTAGCTTACTGGCTCCAGATTCCTCTCTTCGCTTAGATAAAACGATGATCTTGATTCTTGATCTCGCTGCAACTGCGAAACAGGTCTCGGTTTCATCATGGCTTTTCGATCCAAGGTAGGCTTTGTGTTCAGGAAACGCTCTCGTCATGGCCAATTTCGATCCAAGGTAGGCTTTGTAGTTTGTACTGGATTGACTCTGCTCACTGTTGTTCTTTTGTTTTTTGTTTTGGCCCAGAGTTTGTTGCCATCGCTCTCCAGTTGCTTGAATCAGACTGCCGGGTTCGCCACTTCGACGACGCTGAAAATGCGAGCGCACGCGCTGCCGATCGGCGGGAGTGAGCTCGACCAAGGGAAGAAGCGGATGAAGAAGGGGGACTTCATGCCGGTTTGCGTGGCGCTGGGGATGATCACCTTCTCCACCTCGCTGGGGCTCTACACGGCGATGCGGGAGCTGAAGGACTCGCCGACGGTGTGGGTGAGGAAGTCGAGGAGGGAGACGCTGCCGGAGGTGGTGGAGCCAGAGGTGGTGGCGGAGCAGGCGGAGAGGTTTGTGAACAGGTCCCTGTTCCGGAAGATCGCACACCTTCAGGAGTTTGATACCAGCGATTCCACCATCAGCCCCGACTCGTCGCCGGGGCCTAATAAGGATGTTTCCGGTGGAGTTCGAAGGGCTCCTCCTCGCGTCGAGAGTCTTAAATCTGTAGGCGTAGGGGTTTGATGGATTGAGCTGATCGAAGGCGATGGCCATGTTATATACTTCTGTAGGCGTATGTGGTACAGACTAAGGCATGTTAAATCGAAATTCGATGGTCATGCCGATCGACGAGTTCTGTATATATTTCCTCTTTTGCTAGTGGTTTTATATTGAAGAGAAGATCTGTTTTGCCGGAGTTGCTGTGCATCGAAAAGGATAAGATGCTTTTGCTTGTAATTTCTGTCATTGGGTATTGTGGGAACATCTAAGCAAAAGAAGTGCTATTGATATAGAGATTCAAAGTGCTTCTTTTTTTTTTTTGTGACTTCATTAGTGTTAGGAGACTCCAACGAGAAAATGGCGTTGCTCGGTTATCAACAGATCAATGAATATCGGTAAAAAGGCTTTGTTAGCATAACAGTTTTTTTACCACTGTGAAGATAACAGCATATTGTGAGCCACAAATTCTTGAAAAAGTGAACCCATCATAATCTCTAATTATTGGTCATTTTTTTTTTATTATCTAAATTAAACTGTTAGTCTCATAGTAGATTAAAGACAGTTGCATCAGTATTTCTCAAAGGTATTCACTTTGATCTATGTTCTTCTCTTTATAAACATTGAGGAGCATGTGGTCACGTACATATTAGCCGAGATACTCTTCTTAGTATCCGGTATTTCATCAGATTTGGACTTCATGCCAAAGAATGTCTTCACTCCTCAGGATCTTTTGCAGACTCGTGCTCAAGATCTGTGAGAAATTGGCTAGGTCTCAGAGCAAGTGCTTTCCGAATGCCAGTTAAATCTACAAGAACATTCTTTTTTCCCCTGAAGAAAATATTCCCAGAAGACATTTTTATTGCAGTCCCGATTTGCAATTTAAAGAAATTTATATGGAGCAAGAACGGACTCGTGAATTTTAAACTCCCCATTATTCACGGGTATGAGGAGGAAAATCATCCAAGCGGCTCGTCAATGGCGCCTATTTTGGGAGAGCTAAAGATCCAAAAGAATGGGACGACGATAAGTTACTGATGAGTAAAATTGGTCGGGCGGCTTCGAGATAAACCAGTCTCGTATCGGGACTGGCCCCGGTTCTGTCCAACCTCTCTTGAATAGTAGTATCATCATGCTGAGAACTAACCCAAGTAAGTGTAGGATCATTAAAACCGATCCTTATTTCTGTTGCCCGTCTCAGCAATACTCAACTCATCCATGCGCTTGACAACGTTCACTCTTTCACCCATAGGAAACGTTAATAGAAAGAAAACCGCATCGCCTTTGTCGTTCCTCCATCGACATGGGATCATCAAGTCCTCTTGGTTGAGAAAGGCACACATCCTCGGACTTCCTATTGGGACAAATCCCATCTCATATGACCGGTAGATCGGTTCGCTGCACACTGTTTCTTTTAGATTATTCGAGATGCAAAACTTGTGTTCCTTCCTCCATGGTGTTACAAAGGTGATTATAGGCAGGTCTGGGGCCAGGTAGGGACTTTAAGGTCGAACCTAAACTTTTGTCCAATCCCACCCATTCATAAACATTCATATATGTGTTTTTGGAATGGGTCGGGCTTGGGTAGGGCCCCGCCAAGTTGGCTTAGGGCTTTCTCACTAAATGCCCTTATCCAAACCTGCCCAAAAAGGCTCCAGCTACAGGCCACCAAGCCTACGATCAGGTTTAGCCGACACAATAAGCTAGAATTGCTTCCCTAGTAGGGGTGAGCATGGTTTCAAGATAGAACTTGAAACTTGAGAACTTGACCAGTGGAAACCCATCGATTCCAAGTTTCAAGGTATGCAGTGTAGGTTCTCGATTCCACAAATTAGGGAACCTATTTCAACGGGTAAGTTCGAGGTTCTAGGTATGTGGAATCTAGAACCTGTAATAAGTTTTTGTTTTTTCTTTGTCTGTGTCTTCGCGCAATCCTGTGGTATTCATGGCACGTGTATAATCTAAAACCACTAATCTCAACTTCCATTTCTGACGATATTTATGACTAAAATTTTTACTTTCGTATATCTAAATATAAGTTGTGGTCAATGGATTGTAGCGGCAAGTAATAGCCATTAAAGGTTATGATTCACTACAATCGTTCAATTAAGAATGCATGCGGAACTTGAATAGATCCTAAAACATATAGGTTCCAGGTTTCGACCCTAGAACCTGTATGCAAGGTAGGTTTTAGATTCTAAAAAATGAGGAACTTATTCCGACATGTAGGTTTTAGGTTCCAAGTGGAATTTATACGAAACCTAAAACTGCTCATCTCGATTTCCTAATCTTTTTGGTTCTTTCAAAACCTTCTAGTTACCTTCAATCAATTAAGTTGCGAGTGCACATCATATCTCAGTCCACGAAGTGGGCCTTATCTAAGCATTCAACTGAATCTTCAGTTGAAATCTCAACAATTTGCAATATAAGAATTGATTGAGAAATAGAACAAAGTTTTTAGATGATTTGCAGTTGGACTTGGACTGGGTTAAGCCCCACCGAAAGGCTAACCCAACCCAATTAGTCGAATCCAAAAAAGAAACAAAAAAAAGTCACATATCAATCATTATGGATCGTGCTTTTTCCACTCCCATCATGGCTTAAACGCTCTCTATTATAGTATTTTGACAATATTAACATTTGTGGGTCCCGCCTTTTTTGTTTGGTTGTGGTGTCCCATTTGTTTTCCTTTTTATCCTTCCAATGGGTTCCATTTTCCTTCTTGTTATTTCTCTCCATTCCCTATTGAATCTGGTCATGGTTCAAGAACACGAGGATCCGAACAATTGACAGGCAGCAGGGCCGCCTCATTGCATAAAGGCTCGAACTTGAGGGTCGAGTTCACTATCACCTCTTCAGCCCTCTCAATCACCAGCGACGACGGCTTAGCAATCGAGATCAGCGCGAAAGTAGGAGAGACTGTGAGGTTGAGGATGGACAAATCCTCGCCAATCTTGAGGATGGAATTGTCATTCTTGAAGGTGGAATTTTTGGTTTGAGTAAACAACTTAGTGAGAGCAAGGGGGATTCAAGCCACGGATCTAGAGGCTAGTAGGTGATCACAAATCGGCGATACGTAGACAATTAGGACCAAAGACGAAGACTGAGAAGTAAACACAATCCTAATGAGCTTGATGAGGTTTTGGGCAAGGGCTTCAGCTCTTGAATCTGAATCTTTAATGGTGGTTTTTCTTGTTTTCGTGATCGATCAATCAAAGAGTTTGATGCAAAATGGGACTATGAATAACACAGAGAGTGAAAGGGATGGAATGGGGGAAAAGAGTGAGGAGATATGAGATGGGTTTTTTCACTTACAATTGAGCTTTGAGTTGAAGAAATGGAGATGCAAGAGGACTAGTTGGGTGAGGAAGAGCTTTTTGCAAATTTGGGCTTCGACACAGATTATTACATGAGAAGGGTGTTTTAGAAAGATAGAGAAGAGAGAAATGAATGAGAAAAAGGAAAGTGGCACAGCAAGAAAAGAGAAAGAAGAAAAGTAACTGAAGAATACTTTAAAATGTGGGACCCACAAAGTTTAATATTGTTAAAACATTATGATATGGAGTGTTTTAGCTATAGTGAGAATGGAAAGAGCGCGACCCATTATCTATTATAATTAGTTAAAGGTGGAGTTGACAGAAGGTTCATTTCCATATTTATCATGTGATACTTCACTTTACCTTTGTAATTTCTTTTTTGGGCCAAATATATGGCATAATCTAGAGACATGATCCACATTCAACCAATAGCTTGGTTGTTTGTCATCGGTCGATTTCTCTCTTTTTGGATTTAAATTTATAGAAAGTATATAAAGATCTATCTCTTATTGAGTTTAACTTGAAAAAAATTATAAAGTAGAGAAAGTATTTTCTTTTATACTCTATCTTATTTCCATTTTTGTATTTTACTTTTATTGAGTTTAAATGCTTAGAAAAAAGATAAAGACAAAGTATATCCAATTTTTTTCTCTTATTGATTTAATGTGAAAAAAAACTGTAAATTAGATAAAGTAATTCTTTACTATACTCTTAATTGACATGGCTTATTTTGGGACTAACTGGTGGAGGTTTGAAATATTGCAGAGTTGCTGTTGAAAAGTTCTTGAAAATTAAAGAATCTAAAAGATCTTAAACCTTATAGGATTTAGGTCATCCAAGACCTCAATCAAAATTTTGATTATTGAGAACTCAACAATATGTCATCAAGACCTCACCAACTATTGAGTTCATCAAGATCTTGACCTGCCTTCAAAGCTCTCAAATCGGCGTGCTATCTAATTCGAAATCAAAACCATTAAACCCCTTAAATTTGTGCTAATGTGAAAAGCCAAAGACAATACGATTGGTTTTGAGATCAAATCATTAAAGTTCTCGAAGAGTTCGAAGAATGTTGGATCCAACATGGCGCCATCTATGCTCCTAAATTAACTTTATCATTCAAAAAAAAAAATCTTTGACCAAGAAAAGAATAAAGTACAATAAATGAAATCATTTAATGAGTTTTTACTATTTAAACAAAAAAAAAGATTAAATTGCAATTTAGTGAGTCATTTATATTTTACTACTTTTTCTTTTACTTTTTTAACTGACTTACTTTAAATATAGCTTTCCTTATTGTTTCACTAAAAAATCAATATTTATCATGTAGTATGTGCTAAGGATTTGTAACATTGAAGCATCTTTTTCCGGCACTGCTAAGCTTTAGTCGCCTTCATAAAGTATGATATTCTTCTACTAAACGACAAAATATTACCATTTACACAACATTCGAAAATATGCATATAAGCATGACCGCACAAAGGGAATGGTCGGAGGACGTTCTGCATGCACCATTTTAGGGGCATGAAAGAAGAGGTGATCTCGATATAAAATCACTGTAGTATTATCTCCAAACAAAGAAAAGAAAAACCGGATTGACCATCGAGTGATTCATCCACCGTAGAATAGTTAGTGTTTGGGAAAATGGTCTTTAAACTTTAGCTTAATATGCAATGTGATCCTTGAACTGTCAATTTAACATAAATGGTTTATGAACTTTAGCCCAATATTCAGTGTGGTCCCTGAACTTTTAGTATATATTCAAACTAATTCCTAAATTATATAAAAAGATTTAATATGATTATTCCATTAATTTTAGTTCAGATACAATATTGAATATTTTCATATAATTCAACGATTAGTTTAAATATGTACTAAAAGTTCACGAACTACATTGAACAAATTAAAAATTTAGAGATCATATTGAATATTAAGTTAATGTTCAAAGACCATTTGTGTTAAATTAAAAGTTCATAAATTATATTATATATTAAGTTAAAATTAAAAAATTATTTATGTCATTATCCCTTTAATGTTTTTCAATTCGTGTTTAGACTCGCACCTCAATCAAGTGCTGAGTTCTTGAAGTGAGGTAGATAGTGACGTGGAATTGTTCCATGGGATTTTCCCTGTTTTATGTCCACATTCATACAAGTTATCTGGCCACGCCTTTTTTGTTTCTCTCTCGTTCATGCGGCTTGTCCACTAGTAGAGAACAAAAGCTGTTCCGAAGTCCACGTGGCAGTGCGCCATCCGCGAGAGCCTGTTGTCAAGTCAAGAACGTTTGGTGGTCGCAAGATTTGCAAAGCACAGAGACGAATTTGACAAAATTTTCAACCGAAAAGGCACGACGATGTCCGCTTTGAAAGCTTTGATTGGTCACCCTTCTTATTCACCTTCGTCACTGCTGACGTCGCCGCCAGATACCTCTCCATTCTCGGCCCCTCTCTCGTTTTGCCGTGCCAGCAGATTGATAAGACCCCCCAGCTCGGGCATCGTTTGCTTGCTTCCACCACCCCAAACTCACGAGCCTGTCCTAGCCCGCCTTGCTCTTGCTAGACCCGGACGCAGAGCCAGTGTTTCTGCAACAATGGCAACTGGGTCAGTGTTTGTTTGCTTGCTTGTTGTTCTTTGTTTGGTTGCTGAGAAATTTCACTCTGTTTTTACACTCCTTTTCTCTGGGTTGTTCCTCTTCTGCCTTTTGTTTCAAGAAGAGTACCGTTAGCTCTCAATACTCCATGAATTTGCAAGGTTGGGACGCTTGGGTATTCACTCGAGACTTATTTCAGCTCAATGAAGAGTATTTTCTGGGTCAAGAACTGGGAAAGTTTGAAACTTTAGGCTCTTTGGTATGTCAAGAGTTAGCTGAGTCCACTGACTTTTCCCCCCTTATCTTGCCAACCAAATGAAACCTCTCGGTTCTATCGCAAAGTATTTTGTCAGTTCTTGCTTTAGTGGATTGTGCCTTGGTTTTAATTCTGCTTTATCTCTGGTTACTGACTTTTTTTTGCCATTTCTCTGTGGGCAAAAGAGTGAAAGAGGTTCTTCCTCCGGCTCTTGCCTCTGCTTCAGACCCACCTCCAATCTTTGATGGAACGACAAGGTTTGCTTACAGACAGCATTGTCATACCAGTGAATTTTTCCTTTTATAATTCTAAAAGAACTCCTCTCCCTATCTTACTACAGATTATACATCTCTTACACATGCCCGTTCGCGCAGCGTGTGTGGATTACCCGGAACTGCAAGGTTGTTCATTCTCTCTCTGTCTCTCTCTCTCTGCATGCATTTTTATTATGGTTTGAAAAAAGAAGAAGATATTTCCTAAAAATATAAATTCGTATCAAATTTGAACTAACAAATAGAAAGATGTGTATAGTCATGTTTCTTTTCTAATTTGATGTAGAATTGACTGTTAATTGACTTGCCTTGTTGGATCAAGCAGGGATTGCAGGATCAGATCAAGTTGGTCCCTATTGATCTGCAAAACAGGCCTGCTTGGTACAAGGAGAAAGTCTACCCAACTAACAAGGTGAAATTCCAAGGGATTCTTAAATGTTTTAGGAATGTAAAGTGCATATAAGACATTCTGAAGAGCATATATGAAGCATTCTTGAACAAGCTAGTAACGTTTCTCAAAAGGCCAAGATCGCATAAGCAAGAAAAGTTTGCAACTTATGGTGTTGTTGATGATCATGTTTCGGAGTATGTTGTGGACATTCGTTGTACTTTCCACAATACCTTGGTCTGACAGAAGCTTCACTGGAATTGATTTCCACTCAAAATCACAAGGCTAAAGGATCATGACACTTTCTTCCCTCTCTTTTGGTGTGGTTTGTCGACTCAGGTACCAGCCTTGGAACACAACAATGAAGTAAGAGGAGAGAGTCTGGATCTGATTAAGTACTTAGATGCTAATTTTGGAGGGCCTTCACTTTGGCCTGAGGTAAGTTTCAGAGGGACATTAACACTTTTCTGGTATGTCCAAGTGTTGACTGTGATGAATTCTTATCCTCCGGGATACAGGATCCTGCAAAGAGAGAGTTTGCAGAAGAGCTCTTCTCGTACACCAACACCTTCAGCAAATCCGTCTTCTCCTCATTCAAAGGAGAAGGGGACGACCAAGCTGGTAAGTCTGAATTCCATTTGTCATTTCTCTTTCAATCTGACAAAGTAAATGATAGTAGTGGTGATTGGTGACTGCCACAGCCGCTGCATTTGATTTCATTGAGAAGGCCCTTTCCAAATTTGAGGACGGACCTTTCTTCCTTGGGCAGTTCAGCCTGGTAAGCAGACATTTGGTTTCTTTATGCTTGACTTATATCTGCTAAACATTAGCCTTTTCCTTTTTCCAATATGGATGTCATATTGGATAAAGGAGCTTAGAAAATTATTGCTCAGAATTGGAGAATCGCTCTACTTTGCCTCTCTAAGGTGTTGTGTGAACTTCTGCAGGTTGATATTGCTTATGCTCCATTTATCGAAAGATTTAAGCCATATCTACAAGAAGTGAAAGGCATTGACATTACAGTAGGCAGGCCAAAACTGGCTACCTGGATTGAGGTACTAAATAGAATGTCTCTCTGTGACTTAAAAGGATCCTGCGCATGATTCAACAAACATATGTTCGATCTGGCCTTTGATTCTCTCATTTCTTTTATGTGCTCTTCACAGGCATTAGTATTCGCTTGCAGATCATGAGAGGGAATTGCATTGGCACAATCCATTTTCTTTCTTTTTTCTGCTTTCACCCAGCAGATCGATTATTTTAGACTAGGAAAATTTGTGATTTTAGCTCTGGAAATCTTGGATTGCATCAGGAAACTGAATTGTCCTGTACAAAGTAAAACAATGATTAAGATGGTCATCTATCTGATGTAGGAATTCCTTAATACGGAAAGATCGATCAGTATTTACTTTTTTGGTAGAGAAGAAAGTATTCCTGTACGAAAGATCGATGTCATTCATCAGATGTAAGAACAATTCAAGTTCTTAAAGAGAACTCAGTTCATGTGTTTTACCTATCCTTGTAGGAGATGAACAAAAACGAGGCTTACACTCAGACCCGCCCAGACCCCAAGGAGCTTGTGGAAAGCTACAAGAAACGATTCTCGGTATGCCCTACAAACCTCCTGTGTGTACAATATTCGGCTCGGTGACATCGTCACCGTGCGTATCGGTAAGCAAGAAGCTAATCCTTTTCTTCATCTTCATTGTACAGGCCCAGCTCTGATCTGTCTCGCTGATCCTGAGGGCCCAAGTGGGGTCTATTATCACCTCCCAAGAGTTATGAGTGAACATGGATGTCTGGTTTTGCAGAGAAAACTATGTCTACTAAGAATAAGAGCAGCATTCTCGCAGTTTCTCTTGTTTCTGTGTTAAGAATTTGAAGTACTCCAGTGAAAAAAGCAGTATTAGCTAATGCAATAATGTTAAAAGCTCATCAGGCTCTTTAAATATTTACTCCATTGTGAATTCTAAAGTCAAACTGAACCCAATCATCGATCATCATTCGACTCATCTTCGTGTTTGTTGTCCAAAGTTCTAAGATCGATCAAATATTGTGAGGACTTTGTTTTTGCTGTGAACAGATTGAGGAGGATACTATGTATGATTACTCACGTGGCTATAATTTTATTCTGGTGAGAAGCTAAAGTTTACATCTAGGTCTTTGCTTTGCATTCTATTGAAATATACAGATCTGAAAAAACCAAAGAAGAAAAAAAATAATTTCCAACAAATGGTTTCTGGATGAATGAACAATATTGTTGGGAGCTTCATTGGATCCAAATATAAAAATCAAATAAAAGGATTCTCAAATTGCAAGTTCATCAATTACAGAAGGGATGCCTGATGCTTGACAAGTGCACGTGTTTCTTCATCCTAATTGTGTCTCAGAAGTTGTACATCACTAAGTAAATATCATCTCCGGACGAAAAAAAAAGATGAACTGCTAGATGCTGAAAACTTCAGCTTCAGTAACTCCAGAAACAAGGGACTATCGACGAGCAGTATCTGTTGCCTTGAGCACGGTACTCAAGTGTATAGCTCTACATCCAAGATAAGCATGACATGCTGGGTCGATGTCGCGTTGAACGAGTTGCATGTAGAAATTATCTTATGCCCGAAAACCACAACTAGAAAGGGCAAAGAGACTTATCTGAGCAATACTTTCCTAATCTTCCCCATGTACACAATCAAGGACCATATGGCAAGCCCTGCCGAGATATATAGCAAAACAACTCCAGAAGCTACTAAAGTATCAGATCCTCCGAGACTGCATAGGAAAACATGAATTACTCAGAGCATTAGATCTTCAAGCGATGATTAAATATCATATTTCGCATTCCTCCTGATTCAGATTAAGAAATCTATACTACATTCTTGCAGGAAAGCTAAGTTGTTACCAACCTGCTGTCTCTAGTAGCCAATAAAATGGTCAGTGCTATCATCTGCATCGCGGTTTTCCACTTCCCTAAATTATTTACAGCGACAGCCTAAAAACATTACATCCTCATGAGTGGGGCAAAGGGAAAAAAGACTAGCAATGCCAACCACTTGTTAACCAATTCGAAGGCAGGTAATGGGCTCCTGAAGATAACATCTCACCTCTAAAAGTTTACTATTCTGAGAAGCAGCCCATTCTCTAACTGCAGACATAGTTATCTGTAACAATTTGTGCAAGTAAAGAGTTGCATCGAAACAAAAGAATTTTGAGCTGGAATGTAGTATGAACAATCACACTAGATAGCAAAACAAAGGAAAAGAAACAGTCACGTGAGCTCCTATTTTAGCACATGAAAATAGTAGACAAAAAATACACTCAGAAAAATGCAGAGACTCATTGGGATCTAAAAACTCAAAAATGATGGACAGAAGAACTTGATTTCTCATCTCGACAGCAACTGTGCCAGATGGCCAAGATAAATCATTCATAACCTGAAACTTGACAAGATGAGGGACATAAGAAATATCTCTCATTGACCAGTGAATTGCTTCATAAAATGACATCCTAATCAATCATCTTCTAAAAGCTCAAGTATGTTTCATGAATCCTTCTAAGAACAAATACAAAACCAAACTCCACAGAATGATATGCAAGCTGCCCTACAGCACAAAAACCACTACGTTAACATGTGAAGTATCATCATGTCTTGGAAGCAGTACAAGTGGCACTTCTGGAAAACGAGGCAAAGAATTGTATGGAAAATACCAAATCAACCACGAGCTGAAATTCCATCAAATGATGTCACTTTCCCTTCTACAGTTCAAGGTAACTGAATGGTAAGGAGCTAGTCCTGTAACATCCGGATTTGGGACATAGTCCTACAAAACAATCACTCTAGAAGTTTGCTGTTTCCTTTCTTCCTATTTATCATTTTGAAGCTTTGGCAGGTAACTGAAGAGGCATCTCAAAGCAAGAGGGATACCAATAATATGCAATCTCCTTTTTTGTAAAGCCTAGTTGACTAATAATCTTGTACTTCAGGGTTTTATCAATTCTGCTCGGCATTTGATAAGCCTCAATTCAATGTTGAACTTCATATACAATTAGCGGAGCCATTGTCTAATGTGACGGTTGACATGGTACTTTCCTAGCAAGGATGTGGAATTGACTTCTTGAAAAGATGAAAATGTATAACTTTTACGCATACATTGACAGAGGAAGTACCAAAATAGCAAGAAAGTGGGGGCCACAAAGGCTAAGAGCATAATTAGCGATTTGGCCATCCACCAACCAAAATCTATTCGCATCTGTTCACCCACACTAGGCTGATAGAAATTGCCTTCATCTGTGCCATTTAGTAATGTGTGTCGTATATTTTATTGTATTATTTGTCTCTTCTGGAATCATATGAAGCCGTATGCAATTAGCAGTTACTCATGAACATTGCATATAGCAGTTGCCTCATCAACAATTAACAGTAACGCTAACCCAATAATAGGACTAGCATAGGAAATTAAACTAACAGAGAAACTCGGGTATGACTGGAAGTCTTTATAGTACAGAATAGATTAGAGAAAAAGGGAAACACTAGGGCCCGCATCCTATAGTTTGAGAATTTTCCTTATAAAACACTTGGTCAACAAACCAACAGAGGAAAAGAGAGCACATCACTCGAGCATAAAAGTTCCGACATCATTGAAAGGGTTCCTATAAAACACAGCAATTAGACAAAGTAAAACTTTCCTTACTGTTCTTCATTTCTAATTTCCCCTTTTAAATTGGTCAAATTGAAACCCAAAACTCCCATGTGCAACTTTGGGACATCCAACTAATTGAAAAAAACCTACATGGTTTATCAATTTGGTAAATGTCAACAGGATGAAAGATCTTATGGAGGTATATCAAAGGACGGATCATGGACATATTCCATATCAAGGACAATCTACAATATCAAGAAAGACAAATTTGCAGCACATCAACGCAAACTTATCATACTTGGAGAAGGACATTGATGAATAAGTATGCTTAAGAGATGAGTGATGAGATTTACCTCTCTACCAATTATAGCTATTGAAGGGACGGTCATTAGCCACGGTACTTGCTCGAACATGTCAACCTCCAAAGGCCTGGTACATAGCAAGACTAATGTGGCAGCTACCATAAGCTGCATTAAGTATTGCAATCAGTTAGCCTTTTCCAACTCCAAGTTAAGACATTAGAGTATAAGCTAGTTGTTGAAAATACGTTGCATTTTGATAAGGTGGAGAGCACATACCTTGTCAGCTACAGGATCTAAAAATGCACCAAATACAGAGCCTAATCTCATCTGGGATCCATTGAACAGTTTCAGTGCTTTTGTTATAAAACAAACAAGAAAGTCTACTTCAAATTTAAAGCAGACGGAAAACTGTATACCTTCCTAGCAAGATACCCATCAAGCCAGTCTGTGATTGCAGCAGTAATAAAGATGCTCGTCGTAGCAGTTGTCCCCCACCAACTATTGACATAGAAGGCTGGTATATAGCTTTTTAAGTCAGTCTCAACAAAACCGAGATACCGCAGAATCATGGTAAATTTTGCACAGAATACTTTAGCCAAGTTTGTTTCCCATTAAGCTTCTAATGTGGATATGAATTTTTGCACTACAAGTACCAATAGCATTGAAAGAAAGCAAGCACCATAAAAACCATGGCGGCAAAGATACGAAGGGACTCAATTCTGATGGCTTGGCATAGCTCCGTAAGCACAGATGCCGTAACATCTCAACTGTCACCAAGATAAAGAAAGAAAAAAAAACACAAATGGAAATATAAGCACGTGCACGCATGTGTAAAAGTGAACCTTATATATCAAATGTCATCTCCAGACTGCAATGCACTACTTGGTGCAAAGAAGCATTAAGGTCGATCTTTAAAGGCCATTGAAATGCCAAAAGCTGCTCTGTGCATACCAAAACAAAGTGCATATTGGCCTCTACAATAAACTGTAAGATCAGACTCGGAAGATACACGCGGTTGGGATCAATGCCATGCCTGAAGCAAGACTATTGTTTTGGCAATTGATGAACAGAAAGGGACATCAACCCAGATCGATCGCCAACATTGACCAGCCACAATGACAGCCCGGAGAGAGAGAGAGTTAAAACAAGAAAAATCTACGGATCACCCTTAAACCAGGAAGCCTTCTAGCGCATACAAGGTTCAACAAAACTTTCCAGAACGTCTCATCAAACACATGGCAGACACCGAAAAGGATAGACACCCACATAATCAAATTAAAGAAAGCTCCAAAATGACACATCAAAAAGCCAACTTTGTACTCTCAACACAGAATCTCAGAAATCGCGGACATACTGCTGATGAAAAGGGGCACGGCGGCGACACGGCCAAGCGTCAGGACCGTCGGCAACGTGAGCAGCTTGTCGCTACAATGTTGCATCGAAGGCGACTGGGGGATCTGATCGGGGCCGAGCAAGCGCGTCCGCTGGTCATTATCGTCCGGAAAGCAGCCTCTCTTGGCGCCATCTTCCGAACCCATGCGGAAAACAGACATAGACCCAGCAAAATCTCCACTCTTCGCGGACTCGGAGGTGCTAAAGTAAGACCACGCCCAACCACATATGGTGTCGTGCCGCGTTAGAGATAAAAGCTCCCCTTAGGTTGTTGCCGCGAGGGGACGTGGAGGGAGGTGGGTAGTGGTAACGTGCGCGAAGGGTGCGTAGGGTGGTAACGTGCGCACCTCGGGGGGGGCTTCGCCGGCGATCTGGGTGGGGGAGGTCGCGGCGAGGGCGGGTCAGGCTCGGACCCGGTTGGAGGGATTGGCGCCACGAGATGAGGAGGGAGCGAGGGTCGGCAAACGCATCGTTCCTGTTTTATTAATTAATCGTTAGGAAGTGCAGCTACCGCTGCTCGCGTCGCTTTCCATTGTCTCTTTTTTTTTTTTTTCGTCGGTCGGTTTGATGAACAGATGAACAGGGAAGAGCATGCGTAAAATGTTCTTTTGACCGCCTCGATTTTTTTGTTGACCAGCGTTGAGAGCACTGGTGAAATAATCAAAAGAAGAGGATTGCACAATTTTTAGTAGGGGTGAGCGGTTTTGAGTAGGATCCATCTGGAATTTGGAACCTACCCGTCCCTACAGGTTCCTATTTTTTGGAACCTGAAATCTACCCGTCGGAACCTAGAACCTGGAACCTGCCTTATCACAGATTCTAGGGTCGATTCTAGGTTCTTACAGGTTCCTTTATCAAACAACAAAAATATATTAATGCGATAAACATGGACAACAAAAACTAATGCGACGCCAAAATAGAGTACGATACTTAAACGTTGTAGTAATCATTCTCAATGCTGTAATTTTTACATTATGATACTTTAACGCTGAGTCTGGTGTAGGTTGATACTTTAGCAACTGAATAGAGCAACATGAAAAGGGTGCACTCGATGTTTTAGTTTTGCTTTTCAACTTTGTGAAGTCTTCTCAATATTAACAAATGACAGGGTATGCAATTCTTCATAAAAGGCTTCAACTAAATCAATCAGTCATGAAAATATTTTTCTCTCATCAATCTCTCCTAGCCAAATGCAGAACTTAATTTACAACTATGATGTTGTTAATCGATTCACACATACACAACAAGAACATAATATAATTAGAAATTTCAAAATAAAGATAAAACATTTCTATATTAGCAAAACAAATAATGCAACCATATAGAGCTAGCATGGAAGATGCTTCATACATTTGAAGTCTTCTTATCCTAAATGACTAGCTAAGCACACTATGTAAAAGACTAAACAACAACAGAAAGATATATAAAAAAAAATTACTAAATAAATGAGTAAAGTAGGGGAATTCAACAGCTATATGACTTCACCCCTAACCCGTATGGAGTAATCAAGAACAAATATAATAGACATTACAAGAGAGAGACTAAAAGTCTAATAGCGAGAAGAAAAAGTTGAATTAGGGTTTTTATTTTTTTCTTTTTAGTGTCTGGTTCTCGGCTCTTGGTTCCTAAAAAATGGAACCGAGAACTGGACTCTCAAGCATTAGAACCTGGAACCGCAGTCCGGTTCTGGTTCCGGGTTTTACCCGAGAACCATGCTTACCCCTAATTTTTAGGACATCTTCTTCTCGTGTTATGTTTAATTGATATTTTAAATTTAAAATAATCGACTTAATATTCAAGTTCAGAGACAACATTGAATATTTTCATATAGTTCAGGAACTAAATTGAACATGCACCAAAAGTTAAAGTTTATGGATCATATTGAACAAAGTAGAAATTCATGGACTTATATTGCACAATGCACATTAGACAAAAGTTCAATGATCGCATTGAATAAATTAAAAGTTTAATGATTACATTGCACATTTGAGCGAAAGTTCAGAGGCTATTTGTGTTATTATTTCATACTTAACATATGTCGCATGAATACTCATATGCAAGAAATCTTGCATGTTCCCACAAAAATTCCATTGTCGTGAGCGAATTTTTGAAACGTTAAAGAATATCTTTCCATTAGCCTTTGAATAATGTTAACTAGGCTTCATTTTTGTGCTTTGAGAGTGTATTTTTTATTTATTTATTGAAATCGAGTATTTTACTAGGTGTCAGCTTTTTGAATTTTCTAGGTTGTCTCAGCAATTATGTTTTGTTAGGAGAATGTTAAGAAAGGGTCACTAAAGCACCTCGTAAAAGCCTTTAATTGTATATAAGACCATTTTTTTTAGCCTTTAATTTTCTAGGTTATCTCAGCAATTATGTTTTTTAGCCGTCTTAATTAGTACTCTCAAGGCACTTGTATATAAGACCATTTTTTTTTTCATCATTGATTATCTTAACTAGCATTATAAAGTTACTTACTACCAAGGCCCTTGGGGAAACTATGTGAACTCTTATGTGCTTTAAGGACGAGTAATTGAATCAAAGTGTACTAGACCCAGCTAAAATTGGTTAACAAATCAATCTTTGGCCTTAAGATTGACTAGTAAAAGAACTTACAAAGAAGTGGACATTTAAAAGATTATCCAAAACCACCATATTTTGATATAATTTTAAAAAAATACACAATACACGGAAATTATATAAGCATATGTAGAGAAAAAAATTTCAATATTTAAATTTTGCTAGGAACGTTATTGTAGAATAGAAAAGATTCAAATTCTAAAATACATTTATGTTAAACATCAGAATATGTGAGAGATGACATAGAGGTTTTAATTTACACATTTGCCCATAAATACAATATATGTAAAATAAGCAATTGAGGAATTTATCCAAGCTTGCTCATCATAAAAAAATTCCGCACATAGATTTTCCGGTCGGGTCGGGCTTTCTCACTAAATGCTTTTACCCAAGCTCACCCAAAAAGTCTTTAGACTCCTGTTGCTCAAGTCGAGCCCAAGCAGGCTTCTCAACTGTCGGGTCCATGACCAAGTCTAGTGCGAAGGGACTACAGAACTAGGCGTAGGGGCAATCGTGACAATGGTGATTAAAGTTAGGGTTAGGCTTTTGTTTATTTTGATTCAGGAATTCGGATTGGGTAAGGAATTTAAAACTACGATAGAAGTGCTTAGAGAAAAAAAAAATGACATTTTTGTAAATGAAGGCATAACGTTGACAGATATAAATGTAAACCGATATGTAATACTTTATGATAAAGTTATCCACAATAAGTCAGTCAACACGAGAGAAAATTTCAATCCCAGATACTTGGATTAAAATAAAAGGTCACAAAGCAGATTCTATAAGTATGTTAGAGCCACCTAAGTACATAATCAAAGAATTTTCTTCAATACACAGTCAACCTGAAGAAAACAATCACTTGGAATAGAACAAAACAGAGCTTATGTTTTAAATATGGGAAGATTTTTTTATTTTTTATTTTCCCCAGTTCGAAAGAAATTAAGAGCTTGGTCGGTTTTGCTTGAAAAGCATCTCAATATTTTTTTTTTCCAAAATTTAAGAACGATAATAGAATTTTTTATTTTTTTTATTTCTATATGCACCACGTTAAGTAAAGGTTAAATTATAAGAGCAAGAAGAAATATAAAATTAAAAGAAGAAAAGTACAATCAAGCACTCCTTTACCGAGTTTGGAAGTAAGTTATAGTGGCTGAAATCATGGGAATCCCATGCGCTTCGTTCCCTCACCCTCTTCGCGGCTAATTTGCTGTAATTCCCGGTAAACGCGACCCCAATTTGACGCCTTGAAGCCAGCGAGTGCCGCCGGCACAAGCGAAGCCAACACGAGCCCGCGACCGGACCAGTCCCACAGTAATAATGAACGTTGGGAAAGGGAATTTGGAAAGGGGTGACTCATTCTTGCACCTATGTACTCCTCTATAAATGGAAAGAATACCGCACTCAATAAAAATTAATGGCGAATCTGAACCCGTGGGTTCCATAAATCATGTTACCCTGACAACCCTCGATTAACTCACTCGATAAAAATTAATCGTCCTTGCGATCTCGCCATATAGACCTATGTAAGAAGTCTCAGTGAATTAATTTCAATTTTTATTTGTATATATTCCATGAATGCTCTCCTCATGTTTGGTACGTAATTCGGTTCAATCCTGCCCCTAAAAGCCTTGTCATGAGGTGCTCCTTGTCTAGGCTTTCTATTCCTGCGATTACTCTCTACCCTTGTCCAACCAAGTCGTTACAGTTGTGCACAACAACAAAATAAGTTGAGGAAATTTGTTTAGGGAGAGAGAGGGAGCCAAGGAAAACTTACGACTCCCACGGGTCTATAGATATTATATTTCGGCGATTCACCCACGAAGGGGTGTGTTAGCCCATGATGGCATGTGTTTGAGAGGCACCGTTTGAGAGGTGAGAATAGTTATATTTTGATAACTTCCATCGTCTCTTTAAATAGAATATAACGTACAGAAAAAAACGTATGTGAGAAACGACGAATGCTCTCCTCTCTATCAGAAAAACACACAAAAGGTTTCAATTGTTATTTAAAGAAGACAATCGACATTTATGTTGTGGAATAAGAATATTTTTCTAGTGATTATATTTGGACCTTTGTGGAATTGAAGACTTGCCTATTATGTGCTAGTAATTCAATCAATATTCATGAATAATTCTCTTGTCGTGCATCATTAAGGTTAGTCAACTCCTCTCTGAGACTCTTTTTCCAACATTGCTATCAAAGCCTTGTTAAGATCTCTACCTTGTTTTCCTGTCGAGTATTGGTTACCTTTTACATATTGAATGCGCTGATATTGCATATGAACGGTTAAAAACGAATCGGGCGCGAAAGACCTGTCTGGAGGTTGAAGACCATCATACTATTTGGCTATTTTTCTCGGAATTTTGTTCGGTGAAAATTGGTTTTGATCACATTGTGTGATAAATATCATTGAGACGAGCAAAACAATGGGTAGCACGCCTCCGAGGGACACCGCACGAACCTCCATGTGCGGCCAAAAGCCGTTGGTCGATGGCCACGTGCTCCACACGCTTGCATGGGCTTGGCACTAGCACGTGCACGTCACGTGTGAGTGAACTAGCGCGTGGGCTGCACGTGCGGTAAAGCTAAAGTTAGCGACCCGACCTGAGACCCAACGGAGCGACCCGACCCATTGACCGGTCAACTGGAATCTGGGTTGAACAGATGCACGAGCACGTGTGTTGCACGCGTGGGCTCCATTTGGAGTGTTCTTGGTACCGGCATTCTCGTAACGTCGTGCTCTACAATGTGATATATTCATTTTACATAATTGATGCTTTTAAGGAAAGATTAACTTGAACAAATAAATTCGTAGTTTAAAGATTAGAGGGAACAAAAAAACTCCCCGGATAACATTGCACTCATCAAAAACATTCATAGACCTTTGATTCCACATCCCTTATTCAAATGGTAAAGTAACAAATGCCATATTTGAAACAAATTTTACGTGATTTAACTTGAAAAGTCACTCAAAAGTGGAGGCTTTTTCAAATGGTAAAGTAACAAATGACATAAACAAATTCTGACTTCTAAGTCATTCAATAATGCCTGATTCAACGTCTCTTTCCATGTCAACCCGCCATGCATAGCATACGTCTAAAATACACATTCACACTAAGTAGGTCACCTAATATCCAAAATGACGTGACAGTTCCACCCGATGTTTATCAATCGGAATTCGATTTCCAAACTTTTTATGCACGATGATCGCGAATCAAGGCTTCATCAAGAAGTTGCAATACCGAAAATGAGCGTCGTGAAAATATGCCTTTTGTTGGGGGTAGTTGGCATCAGCCTAGCAATTTGCTCTTAGGTAAGTAGGCAAGCACGCGGGGGAGGATTTCATCCTCCTCTTGCCGTTGGAAAAGAATAGGGAAATTGTATCATTCGACAAATCAAACATTTTCTAATGGACGGAGTTGTCTGGGCTATGCTGCATTTGATTGTCGTCCATTGGCTTTCGTCATTATTCAGTGTTTTTTAAGGTCACTCTCCTGTGACTTTTTATTAGAATAAGAATATTATTAAAGTATTTGTTAAGATACTTGCTAAGCTAAATAAGCTCCTATTATATTTTTTTAAAATGTATTATATTTAAAGTTTTCAGACTTATGTAAAATATATCTGTTAATATTCGTCTGTTCCAAAAATTTTTTAGATCTTCGAACATTAGGAAAATCTTGGCTTGTAGAAAAATCACGACTGTGTCCCAAATAGCAATGTGGCATAACCCATGCAGAGCAAAGCGCATTAATTGCGCGTGAGTCGGGGAACAATCAACCCTTTTTGGGTCGAGATGGAATATCCTTTTTCTTAAAAGCGAACATCAAACTCTATACAAAAAAGTCAAAATAAAAATTAATACACCCTTATTCGTCGAGAACAACATGAAAAATGGGCCTAATTTCTTAAAAATTACAAATTTTAATTCGGGTCATAAATTTGGCCTAAATTTTTTGTCTTACGAAAAATAATCAAATTTTGCTCGTATCTCAATTCTGGCTTAAAATGTTTTTTTCCAGGAAAAAGCACAACTTTAACTCGAGCTGTAATTCTAGCACATGCCTTTTTTGTCTCGTAAAAAAATATTCAAATTTGGTCCCCGAGTCATTCCACGCATACTAACATCGTTCAAAATGGGGTGACATTTATTACAAAAGATTCCTACGGGCCAGATCTAGGTACCAATCGAAAGCAAATGCTTTTTTTACGAGACAAAAGAAATTTATGCCATGATTAGAATCTGAATTAAAAGTGATACTTTTTATGGATAAATAAAAAGTTGGAGCTAAGATTAGGAAGTGAGCTCAAATTGGTGTGTTTTCTTACTAGGTAAAAAGGAATTTGGATCGAAATTGGGATCGATGGTTAAAGTTGGTGCCTTGGAATGGAGCCGGAAAAAAATTGAAACCGCCGACAGGTGAATTAGAATAGTGAACAACACAACCGGATACGTCGCAATTTGGTGTCGGCAAATCATCGGGGGGGAACATTTTTCTTTTTCACCCGGGGAACAGCGTGGGCCCCGCTTTCCCCATCTTCAGTAAAAATTGGCTGGCTATGCTGTAAAATGAAAAAAATAAAAAAAATAAAAAATAAAAGACTCTCTCTCCCTGTTGTCTCTCTGCGGATGTGGGTGTGCGGAGGAACTCCGTAACACGAGATCGATCACATGATGAAATGGCGACGATAATCTCGCCATCTGCATGTGCCTTCTTCGCTTAGCCCACACTCTCCCCCATCACTCCCTCTCTCTCTCTCTCTCTTTCTCTCTCTCTCTCTAGAATTCAGTTGCAGAGAGATTCCAGGAGCATCCATCTCCCCCCCCGAGATCTCCTCCTCCCCGAAGAAGGGCGAAGACGCAGCAGAAGCACTGAATCTCTCTCCCTCTCTCTCTCTCTCTCTCTCTCTAGAGCCTCGCCCGATCAAATCGGTCCGCCAATGAAGGCCCAAGTCGTCAACCCCGTCATCGCCTTCGAGCACAAGAGGTATTGTTTGACCCCCCACCGCCTCCGGACTCTTCGCACTTCCTATCTGTCCGCGGCCTCGCTTCCTTCTGTTCCGTGATTTGAGAATCGCGTCGTTTCCTGACAGCGCGGGTTCTCAGCATCGCGCTGCTCCTCCCGCTCGGATCGCATTGATCTTGGATGCGCTCTGTTGGCCTCAATCGAGTGAATTTCGGTCGCACGACTGGTCTAGTCAAAGTTCTCAAATGTCGCGGTAGCTCGGTCGTCTGTGTATTCGTCTTTTTTTTTCTGGATAGTGCTCGGAGTCGAACGTTTCCTCTTTTGTTGTTTTTTTTGGTTCCTTTGCTCCTTTTGATGAGTAGTAAGGATCGTCTATGGTCTTAAGCTGAATGTGTGATTGTTTATGGCAAATTTCGATTGCGGCGATGTAATGTTGAGCGCTATGGGAAGTAGGAACGATGTTTCGAGCAGATTATGTTGTTGTCTAGCCTGAGCAGGAGGTCCTTGGAAGCTGACTGCAGGTAAACCCAGCTAGGTCGTGGTTAAGCTAGACTTGTTTGGGATCTGTTATGTGGGGGACATTCGAGCTTTAAATTGTTGTTTATTCTGCTTGTTTGTGACATGATGACTGCGCATGCTAAGTTGGAGACGGGCTGTAGTGCTGTGTAGTGCTGTGAGCCGAGGACAATAAACTGATAAGGACTTGTTCTGGCAGGGATGCGTATGGCTTTGCTGTGAGACCTCAACATGTACAAAGATATCGAGAATATGCCAACATCTACAAGGTTTTGGCTGCTCACTTTCTTCTGCATATTTTGTGGCTCACTGTAAGATGCTGCGACTCTCAAATGACCAAGATGTTGAAAAGTTATGGAGCGCTTGACTTCTGCCAAGTTCTTGACCAATTGAAATATCTCGTGGCAGTTTAGTTCTTTGTTTGTGCTCCAGTATATTAAGAGGCTATTTCTGTGGTTATTAGCCATTAATCAACACACCCTCGATTTTACTTATCTAAGAATCGAGAGAGACTTTTGTCAGTAATATTGTTAGTGAAGCAACAGTAGCTTATTAATTGATATGCTTGTTGTAGGAGGAAGAGGAAGAAAGATCAGATAGATGGAATAGTTTCCTGGAACACCAAGCAGAAACTGCTCAAGTGCCTGTTAATGCTTTAGCTTCACAAATAGATGGCAATATCTCACAGCATGAAAGGAACAACCGAGACGCAAATGACCATTTGAAGGACGATGTTGAAGGAGATGAACCTACTGGTGACAAGCCTGGTCCTGATGGTTTCACCAGCAATGCTTTAGAAAAAGGGACTCCAGCTCCGAAGGAGTCAAGAGTTCATAGGGTCCAAATATGGACCGAGATAAGATCTTCTCTGTGTGCTATCGAAGATATGATGAGCCTTCGTGTTAAGAAAAAGGGTAGTTCAAAGAAAAATGAGCAATCAACTGAAAGCGCAAAGCTTGTTCTTCCGGTTGAAGAGGCTCGATCCCCAAAAGGAGCATCTGAAGAGGACTCGGAGGATGAATTTTATGATGTTGAGAAATCAGAATCATCGGATCACATTCAGGACACAGTATCCAGTGATAGTTCCATCATCACTGCTCCAGAAGCTGTGGTGGATGCTCCTTTAGAGTCTTCATTTCCTTGGACAGAAGAGCTGGAGGTTCTTGTTCGAGGGGGAGTACCCATGGCCCTACGGGGAGAGGTATAACATATTCCAGAGATGTGTTTTCGGACCAAGGTACAGTTTCACTTAATCTACTTTTTCTACTGTTCCATGCTTGTATTTCAGCTTTGGCAAGCCTTTGTCGGTGTGAAAACACGCCGGGTGCAGAACTATTATCAGGATCTGTTAAAGCCACAAAGTAACGCTGGAAATACTGTGGAAGTGCAAATGGTGCAATCAGATAATGACAGTAAGGCCTCAGACGCAGACTCTGTAAGCATACCTGAAAAATGGAAAGGGCAGATTGAAAAGGTAACCATAGAACAAACCTTTAGAACTCATCCCCGCTTCATCTGATGTGAGCTTGTATGTGCTAATATGGCGGTTGCTCTATTGTATTGGCAATGCAGGATTTGCCTCGAACCTTTCCTGGTCATCCTGCCCTTGATGAAAATGGTAGAAATGCTTTAAGACGGTTGTTGACTGCATATGCACGTCATAATCCATCTGTAGGATATTGTCAGGTATTTTCTTTCTTACACATCATACTCCTGTCTACGATTTCTAGCAACAGAATATTGTGGTGCGACCCTTAATGGACATCCACCCTCTCACTTAATTAATCATTTAAACCTATGGTTCGCCCTCTGATACACATCCCATTCAAGACTTTGCTTATGCGGCACATTACAGAAGCTAGTAGTTTCTTTCTACTGTACTTGTAAGTTCCAAAGAAGTGTGCCATGTGGTGCCTAGTAAGCAAATAGGGCCTAAGTATCACAAAGGGATTGAGTTTCGGTGACATTTACCATTTAGGATTTACTTTTAAAGTAAAATGTGCGACTTTTCTTACTGTAATACGTGAAGTTTTACATATAAAGTTTGCATCTAACGTCACGTACATTATTTTTGCAATTTGTCATAAATTAAAACAAGATGTTTGTATTGTTGGGGAAGTTCAAATGTGGCTTATTGGAGGGGCTTTTAGTCCATTTAACAGCTTCTCGGTATGCCCAACTGATGAGATTCTCTTGCAAATCCAAGCTCAGAGAGTGGCTCCAAAACCTTCCCATTTGGGTGCTATCGTATGGCAAAAATGCGACTATCGTGGACAGTGCATTAAACTTTTGGCAAAGTAATAGGTCACCTAACTCTGACATCGACCAGCACTTACTGCTACCTATGAGCCGGTTCTTGCACCAATGCCTGTTTGCAAAGTGAACATGGTGATTGCCTACTAATAACAAGTAGACTCAGAGGGAGGGAGGGGGGGAGGGAGGGATATTCCATTTTCCCATGGATTGAATCAAGGCCAAATTTGACTGTGCACTGTTTGCTGACAGTTGCTTAGTTGGATTTCCTTGGAGATTAAGAATTAAAAAACTGTTAACTTAGAAAGGAAATAAGTAGTTTATGTAAGACATCTACATTGAAAAGTATAACAGTGATGGGTCTTATGGAGAGCAAAGGCTAGTTTTTATTAAGGGGTCTTTTTTTTTGTAAGTTGGTGTCCGGAAATGTCCTATATTGTGGCATTATAAATGATACCATATGTAGCAACCTACAACACAAAAGTCCTAATGTGGTTACTGCAAAAATTTGCATAGTAGGGCATGTCAAGTCTGCTTTTTCTTAGTGCCTAATTATGTTGTAAATTGATGGCATATCCATCCATGGCCATTGCCAACTTGATCATGAGCCATTGACTAGTCTGGCCTTTGGCCAATGTGCTTGTTGACCTAGGAGTAAATTAGATACACATGGTCAAAGAAGCAATACAATGATAAAATAGAAGTATGTATAATAATGTAGATTACCGTTAATGGCTAGACCTTGGATCATGTAGGGCTTGCTATTAATGTATCTTTGCTGCAACTGTGTTGTGTCAAATCAATTGCATGAGCAGATGTGCATGAGCCAACCATGGCACTTTTTTATGATGTCACATCTTTGAACTTGAACTGGACACATTTCCTAAATATATAGCAAAATATGACACTTGATTTTTATAAATATAGGAGTTCGCTTTTCACACATGAGTTTATATAAACTTGTCTAAACATATACTATCTTAATGTGCCAATTTGTCTACGAAAATGTATGTTTGCACGAATAATAGGTTAACTTAAATGTGTTCAAATGGGTCAGGAGGGTCGACTTGTTCATAGCACCTTTATTTGGTGCTTATAAGTAGGTTGACTTGTTTATGATACGTTTGAATTAAGCTCAAACTTAACATGAATGATTACACTTTGTGTCAAGTAAATAGGTCATGTCGGCATATGCCAACCAGCCCAGCCCTAGGTCCTAAGCATTATCAGTAGATATTGGGGAATGATAACCTAAAAAAGGTTTTTGGTATTACAAAAATTACAAATATTTTGCCTTTTTATATGCTTCGAGGTTCAATGGTTTTACAACAATCTTGGCTATTCTTATATGTGATTTGCCAACACAAGAATAAAGCAGCTATATGGGTAATTAAGTAGCTGTGGTCCAAAAAGATATGCATGGAAAGGATTGTACAATGTCTGAGAACACGCTATGATTGAAATATAGATTAATCACAAGAAATATTTCTAACAATTTAACAGATAAGTCGATCATGGGAAATGTTTGACCATTTGAAGCATTTTCATTCATATTTTTGGTGCTCTGTTATTTTCTGGTTTTAAATTCTAACTAATTATGGTCAATTTCTTTTTACGTTCATCAGATAATTGAATCTTTACATCTTTCTTCATCGAATTTACCTGCAGGCTATGAACTTCTTTGCTGGCTTACTACTTTTGCTGATGCCGGAAGAAAATGCCTTCTGGTGAGCGTGTGATGAACATTGGTATAGAATGCTTACTAAAATGGTTGTTTGAGCTCTGTGGGTTTAGGACCACAATTAAGTGTCCAATATTATTATCAGGATGATAAATATGAATTATTCTTTTCCAAGTTGCAAAGTTATATTGGCCAAAAACTGATACATCTGTAGCAGCAGTGAATCAGTTACTAAATCTTGTACTGCTATCTGCAGGACTTTGATGGGCATCATTGATGATTACTTTGATGGCTACTACTCTGAAGAGATGATAGAATCTCAGGTGTCATTTTTGCTGCAGGCTTTTTCATTTCCCTCGATATTTGCTCACTGTATAAGTGATGTTGGTGAAACCACTGTCAAAACAGCACATTGTGTGTGTTGCACATGGCTGTTGTTGTGATCCCTTTTCTTTTTTTATCCTATCAGGTTGATCAACTTGTTTTCGAGGAGTTGGTGCGAGAGAGATTTCCCAAATTGGGTTCGTTGCTTTCTTAAACCTGCAGTTTCTGGTCTTCTCTTTAGTTTCCTTATAAATTGCTTGCTTAATACTTTTCTTTCCCACATCTACAATGCAGTCAATCATCTGGATTTCCTGGGGGTGCAGATTGCATGGGTTACAGGGCCATGGTTCTTATCCATTTTTATGAACATGCTACCCTGGGAAAGTGGTCAGGTTCTATGCTGCTGCTTTTATTTATGTGACACGATGCTGCCCAAACAGAAGTATCGTATACTTGTGCTGGAGAATTGGCAAGATGATTTTAGTAATTAATCTGGTTCTATGAATTTCAGTTCTTCGAGTTTGGGATGTGCTGCTTTTCGAAGGAAACCGTGTCATGCTATTCAGAACTGCGCTTGCTTTGATGGAGTTATACGGTACTGCAATAAACATCTAAAAAACAAACTTTGCACCTTCTGGATGTGGAGCTTCTGCATGAAATTTCTTTTCTATTGAGGATTTTTCTGATTTTACGGAACTAAACTTCTTCTGTTTTTTTTTTTTTTTTTGCAGGACCTGCATTAGTTACTACCAAGGATGCGGGAGATGCTGTCACTTTGCTGCAATCACTGGCTGGATCAACATTTGATAGCAGCCAACTTGTTTTGACAGCCTGTATGGGCTACCAAAATGTAAATGAAAAGAGATTACAAGAGTTGAGAAATAAGCATCGGGCAGCAGTAATAGCTGCAGTTGAGGAAAGATCTAAGGGCCTTCGAGCTTGGAGGGATTCTCAAGGTCTGGCCTCAAAACTATACGGTTTTAAGCATGACCCTAAGTCGATGCTATCAGGAACAGATAAAGTAGAAGGATCGATTGATAAAACGGCAAATGGTGATTTATCTCGGTCAAATTCTGACTCTGTTAATGCAGATGGAATTGTTATCAGTTTAACAGGGGACTTAGAGATAGATTCAGGTCCAGATCTTCAGGAGCAGGTACTTTGTGCTTTCTTCCTCTTCTCTTTTGCTGCAATGATTACTTTATGTTGGAAAGGAAGAATTAATTGGTCCTTATTTGTTGCTTGATGGCCATGCAAGATGTCCTGCTGTTACAAGAAAGAAACTTTGAACTGTTTCTTTGTTTCCATGGGGTAGTTGAACTTGGCAAATTTAAGCTTTTTCTTCTGATGATCAAGGCAGACACTATTCCTTGTGAAATTCCTTCTGGATACCTGGTGTATTTAAGGGATTGGATTGACCATCACTCACCATTAGAAGTTAATATAACTGTATAACTGATAAGTCAATCCAATACCCAACCCTTACACTGTTAAGCACCGCAGATATCACAATTGTAATGGTTGATTTCGTGTGATCATCACATTGGTATAGACGCCTGTTATCTACTTAAATTTCAAGTTCCAAATTAGAATTAAATGGTCTCATTAAATTGAAAAATTCTACATACAAAAATATGCCAGCTAAAGGTGTAATTGTTGGTAGGTCATCTCAGATTGAGATCGTAGGAGCTAGATGTTGTCGTAAAATTCATGTTTGATACCTTTGACCTTTTCCTTTTTATGAGCTTAACATGTTTGTTTTGTTAAGACTACTATATGTTTGCATTATGTGCAGCTTGGTCAATTTTATCATTAGTGTGCTTATGATTGAGAGTTCTTATGGCCATTTAAGTGAAAGGCTTAGCCTATCGCCTAAATTGCTCATTTCTTGGTCTATTTTGGCGCTGTAATTGGGGAACCTTGCTTCTAGATGAACTATCAATAGATTTTCCTGAGCTTCTGCCAATGCATCTTTCTTTGTCTCAATTTTTGTGTCGCTCAAATTTCACTAATAGTAGAGTCAAAGTGTGTGGGGGCATTTGTTGTCACATCTCTTGATGAATCAGATTTCAGAAAGAGATATTTCTTTCTAATGGCAGCATACATCCCAGAAAAGTTACTTTTATTCTAGATTTTCAGCTAGCATCGTCTTTCGAATTTCCCGTTTACTGTGAGGTATTTTAAACTGCAGGTCGTCTGGTTGAAGGTCGAGCTCTGCAAGTTGCTGGAAGAGAAAAGATCTGCTATTCTTAGGTTTCATCTATTTTATCTGACCTCTTTTATGAATTGAATTCGAATGTTTTAGCATGGCATGTGCCTTAATCCATGAACTCCCCTGCTTAGTTTTGCCTAAGTCACATTCTCACTTAAGGATTATCACTAGGACATTCCTGTCTATTTATATTATCCTTGAAATTTTCTTCCGTAGGAAATTGAGGTCGAATATTTGCAGTTCCTTTGTTTTTGGAGTGCATCTATTATCTTAAAACACCTCATTTGGACTTCCCTTGAGTAACATTTTGTTAGACATATGATGGACGAGATGACTTGCAGATGTACCTTTCTGACATTTTAGCAGCTATTCTAAGATAGTTTGAGACAGCATTGCTGTGATGTACTCTATTTTTTAGCCAACTATTTGCTGTGATGCAATGACACTACTAATATTTTATAAGCTTTGCCTTTTCTCTAGAGCTGAGGAGCTTGAGACAGCATTAATGGAGATGGTCAAGCAGGATAATCGGCGAGAATTGAGTGCGAAGGTATACTTACCAGTACCCTGGGCTCTGGGTCACCATATTGTGTCTTTACACAATGGAATGAAGTACCCTGGTAGATGCTCCAAAAAAGGAGGATTCCTCTCACCTTTGTGCCTTCCTTGGTTATTTTCTCTGGCAGAGTGCCTCTAACTAGGCAGTATTAGCAGTCCTATCTTGGAAAATCTTAAGCAAGTGAAGTTACTTTCTGTAGTGGGTTTTTTTCTACTCTCTTAAGGGAGAAGAAACAAAACTATATTATGCTTATTGTTTCAGGTTGAGAAGCTAGAGCAAGAGGTTGCTGATCTTCAACGAGCTGTGTCTGATAAGCAGGAACAAGAAAGTGTCATGCTTCAGGTTCGTTTTCTTATCCACTATTGACAGTTCTTCAGCATTTTCTTTCTTGCATTGTGGGGTGGTGGTCACTAAGATGTTCACCCATATTTTAGGTCCTAATGCGGGTAGAGCAAGAGCAGCGAGTAACAGAAGACGCTCGGAGATTTGCTGAGCAAGATGCAGCCGCACAGAGATATGCTTCTCAAGTGCTTCAGGTTTGTCACTGCTCATGTTTGCTCCTTGATTTTGGGAAGTTTTTTGGCTGATTGGAAGTTATGATTTTATGAGATTATAAATAATTCATTGAGGGCAGGAAGTAATGATATTACGCAATATCTGCTCACCCGTTTATGGGTGAATTTAGGCGATACATTAACATTATAACTTCCTGCCCTTGATGATGTGTAGTTCATCAATGGCAGGAAGTAATAATGTTCTGCAATATATGCTTGCCTGTATTTGCATGAGGTTATGAGAATGGAAATATATCTCTTGCAAAACAGAATTTTAAGATTCCAATAGCAGTTGAAATCAGGCAAATTTAATTGCACAAGCACATTCTCATCAGTTGATCATACTGTATAGTGGTGCAATTCTTAAGTTCCAACAGGACTGGCAGTCTCCATAGCTCGTAAATATGACAGGGAAATGGGAAACATATCATACACTCTGCTCGGAAATATTAGCCATAATGAACATAACATTAATTCCAACGATCATTGCACCTCTGATTTAGCTTTCAGAGAACTTGCGCTATTACATTCCTCAATTTGTAAGAGATATATATCTCTTTTAGCCTTTCTTTTTCTTTTTTTTTTTCAATAATCCGTAGTCTCTATCAGCCTTTTGCTCAAGGTATTTTTTATTTTTTTTAGTTTCACATTGTGTTCATAAAATTTTTAGAATCGCCTCCATTGATGGTTGAAACTGGCTGTCAGAAAGCATCAGGAAAGATGAGATACATCAAGGGGAATATATTTCACCTTATTACGCTTCAACATGATTGCAAAATTATGTTATCTTCTCCACGGTATTATTGCGTAGTGTTTGTGTTATAATCTCCCATCGAAGTGCAGAAGTGCTATTGGTCATTTTGGACCCTGTCTTCTACCGTAATAATGAATTCCTTGTTGAACATATTAGCGTCTAGAATAACTCTTTGACCGTACACGTTGAGATTTTCCTGAGTTATGGATGTGTCATCTGCAGAGTTTGTGATAAATCATAAACTGCATATGATGTTCTTCGATGACTTGCCACATGAAATATATTTAGGATATAATTACATCACGATCATCTGTTGGTTACAAGCTATGTTGTTCCACATTTTTGCTGAAATGGTGACTGTAAAGGATACTTCGAAGTTCCAGAAGTGTACTTCTGGTTGACACATTAGGTAAAAACCAATACTATTTAGATTGCTTGATATCAGTGAATCTAGAAAACAGTGTTCTGTGAGAAACGTTTTCAATGATTTCTGGTGTCACTATCAGTAGGTTACATAACTACATAGTCAATGGATATATGTCTATCTGCATGTTACTATTATTGTGTTTACAAGCTTTGATGAATGGCTGTGCTTATGCAGGAAAAGTATGAGGAAGCAATGGCTTCTCTTGGTGAGATGGAGAAGAGAGCTGTAATGGCAGAATCAATGTTGGAGGCTACCTTGCAATATCAGTCTGGCCAAGTCAAAGCACAACCTTCCCCGAGGTATGGCTTAAAGTGGAACAGCTTAAGTGTCATACATCATCCTTGCTGATGCAACTGCAGCATCGAAAATTGGCACTACTTTGTTTCATAATTCAATTCCAATTTGTTATTCGACCAAAAAAAAATTCCAATTTGTTAGCATAATTATAATCTTTCTCAAGTTTAATTCCATTAAGCCTATCCTGACCTTTCTTGGGATATATATATATATGCTGGTACATGAGGAAGACCCTGAAGAATTTGAAACTAAGAACATAAGAACCCCAAAGAGAGAATTCTTGAGTCCTCTCAGAAAATATCTGGTCATTTGTCCATGCCATTTCTTTATCGGTAGACAGACATCTATCTGGTCATGCATCAGTGTCGTATCTAGGTAGCAAGACTTCATTGTCTAAACTTGCTCGCTTTCAATTGCAACCTTGTAACACTATCGAGTTCTCTGGTCTAATTGCTGTTCTTGTTTCTGTATTCGTAATTTATCCACTGGTCAGTCACCACTCATAGTGACTGAGGTTTGGCATGTGTATCATGCTCAGGATAAAAAAACTTTTGCTCCTTGTGTGCATGTGATGCTTCACTCTTAAATCTGGCACTTGCTCCCGTTGGTTGGGGGAAAATAATTCTAAATTAATGTTTCTTTTTAGATCCTTGCATTCAGAATCTTCACCAAGATTTAGCAGTAATCAAGAGTCAACACAAGAGCTGCCTACTAGGAAGATAAGCCTTCTCAGTCGACCATTTGGACTTGGCTGGCGGGACCGCAATAAGGTCAGCAGTGTAAATGCATTTATTTATCTTGAGGATGATCTGCTTGGCCATTCAGGCAATCAGGCTGTCTTTAAAAGGTTCAAGGTCAATGTGGCGTTTTTTGGGCGCCCTCACTTTTTTTTTTATGTACAACTACACTCTGTTTGCATACACGCATGAATGAAAGTGTGCTCGGATGAGACTTCCCACGTGAAGCAACACTTTATCATACCGTTTCATTTGGAGCTTATAATATAGCTGTACCAGGAAGCAAGAATCACTATTTTTGCTATCGTTAAGATTCCAGTCCTAAATTGTTGAAAATCTCGGTGAATCTCAGAATACTAAAATTGCTTTGCTACACACACCTTCTCTAACTTTAAGTGAAGAGCGTGTGTTGATATGTCGGGGGGTTTTGACGTCATTTTCTGAATACAGCAGCAGGGAAAACCAGCCAACACTGATGAGCCGAATGATGTTAAGCCTACGGATGAGATCCAGAGTCCTAGCTCCCATCTAAAGGAAACCAACGGGATCGAATCACAAGGCACAGAGCAAACAATATCAGATTGATTGGGGCCAACGCCATCTAAATATAGGTCACTGGTTCCTCAAGTTCCTAGCCGGCATAACTATTTTTTAATCTCAGGCCAATGAAGGCAGCAATTTAGGTGAAGTTTGAATTTTGTGGTGCATGCACATATGTAATTCTTTTCTGCCATCCCTGTATAAACTCTGCATTTATTGTTTCGTTTGTTCGTTTAAAAGAACAATAAAATTTAGCATTGCCTTTAGCAAAGCGGAGAAAGGATGTAAAAAGAACTCGAGGTATATTTTAGAGTTATATATTGTATGCATTTACCTGGGTTAACAGTGCAGCTGTGTAGATTTGGGTTTTTCTTGTAGTCATTGAGACTGAAAATTTTATTTAGCGGAAGGTGTGGAGTGGAAGAGGGTGGATGCAGCGGCAGGCGCGGGATCCGGACAGGCGGGGTGAGCCTTGGTGCTTCAAAAGCTAAGCCAAATGATGAAACTGCAGATTTGATACACTCCTCCTTTTCTTTTTCCACTCGGGTTTCAGTTACACGTAATAATTGCGACATTTTGCCTTTATCTTTGTGTCATTTTGAAGATGATAATTCGTGCTTACTCAGGTTTATGCCTTTAGCTTTGCAAGATAAACATTCAAAGTAGCCAAACTAACAATAGCTTTTAAATAACGCGAAATAAGCCACATATCTTTGTTTTATGATTGGATATGATGAAGAAAACAGTGAGATGAGCTCATGGACCCGAAGCGCATCAGAAATCAGACTTGCCGAAATGGAAAAAGTCATATCATAAGAACTTTCATACATCATATAAATGTGCAGACATTCGGTTGTACTTTCAGGTATGGATCAATGGCTAGTTGGCTAGCTTTGAGTGCGTGGGCAGGCAAGCTCAGGCATGGGGTGGTGCAGCTCTGTCGCCCAGCTTACATCTTTGCCCGACACCGCACTTGGTTAGCCCCCCTCCCTCGGCAACATTGTCCGCCAACTTGTAACTGTTTTCAATGGAAGGATTGTATTGAAATTGAACCTATGAAAATAGTTCGCGGGACTGAAGGATTAGTGGTGTTGTTTTCTGTAGAAGAAGGTAGAGCATAACACTTTGAGCCTTTGGTCTGTAAGTAAAGATTCAAATGCTTTGCATTTTAAAGTGTACAATGTAGAAATGTTATATATTCCGGTCTGTACTCTTGGTTATCTAACGTAAACTGAAACCACTTTACAGAGTGGAGACGTCTCTTCGCTTTACATGTTTATGTCAAAGGTTACAAACCCTTCAATTTCAAATCTTGTATGGTCTTCTTCGTTCTTTCACGTGAGGTCAGACAACCTTTTCAAAACCCTTTCTGTCTACCTTCATTGATGGTCTTGAGGCCATCTACTCCTTTCAATATACTCATTCAGCAATTGGAAACATTAAAGTCCTGCGATAGAAAAAAGGAAAAAAGCCACAAAAACCCTCAAACTTTGCCCACTGTAACACATTTATCTTAAATTATTTTTTTTGATATCAAAAATCCCAAACTTGTACCCGTGTGACATATTTACCTCAAATTTTTTTCTGTGACACTAATTTTTTTTGGGTAAATGTGTTATTGTAAAAATTTAAGATAAATATGTCACATAGGTAGAAGTTTAAGATTTTTAGTGTCGAAAAATAATTTATGGTGCGTGTGTTGGACATAATTCAGGATTTTTTTTTATGGCTTTTACCTTAAAAAAAAATAAAAAAACCAAAATAGTTTTCTCCAAGTTTGACACTTCACACGATTATTCCGACTTGGTTCAGATCCCCTCTGATCTTGCTTTATCCTTCTAATATTAAGTAAAATTTCTAAATAACAATCGTAAAAGTTACAATTCCCAGAAAAGCAACAACTAACTAGAAGTCGCAAGAGTCACGAGTCGAAAGGTTCAAAGCTACATCGGAGTAGCCCGCGTGTGAGGGTGGGAAGGTTTAAGCAATACCCGCGTTAGGTGTTTCGTTTCTCCATCTCTGCTTAGTCCGAGATAAAAGCTTTAAAGCCCCAAAATATTTGCTTGAAATAATTAGTCAATAAAAAATGTTTTTATCATCGACACCAATTTATGTCTGGGCCTTTTCCTCGATCATGAAATTATTTTTCGACCATATATTTTTTGTAAGTGAAATAAGTAATCATTTTCAGGAAAATGTTTGTCCAATGATTACTTTTCCACGAAACAAACGGAGTATAAAGAAAACTCAACGCGTGCTAGATTATGGTCAAAAGTTTTGTTAGTTTTCATGATTTGAATCTCAACCCAGACTTCGGCGAAATCCATCTGATGATATTCACATGTCCAGTTCGAGATGATTAATTCGTATCATTGCAAAATATAAAGTTTTTGTTAAACATGCTCAAACATTTAGTTTTAGTAATTAGTGTAAAAGCACATCTTTCAAGTTTTTCAATATCTACAGGTCAACCCGTGTTAAATAAAAAAATTTACACCCCTAAACGACCCCATAGATTAGATGTGATACAACGTACATGCAAGTAATAAGCTTCAGCTAGCAGTAGGAAGGAGGATGAAACAGAAACTGCAAAGAAGATGATTCAATTCTACCATTCTGCTCTCTATGGCGTCGATGCTAATTAGATTCTCCCGTGCAACCAAGTAATTTCTCGAATGTGTATAGTTTCCGCGCCCTCGGCACATGTTGGGCAACGATCGAGCTTCCCGCGACCTAAGAATTCTTCCAATGCTTTTCATAGAGCTGACCCCTCGTCATGTATTCAAGAAATATACAATGTATCAATGTTCATCAGCTAATGTGTATAAATGACATTTAGATGCATAACACCCAATGTCAACTACACCCAAAAAATTGAGAGAGAGAGAGAGAACCACAAGACCAAAAAGGCTCGTTCTAACAGCCAAAGCACCTACTGGCATTCCATCTGACCAAGCATCTAGACTGGACTCATAAACCAATCGCGGGACGATTTTTTGTGCAGCCCTGTAATGTCTTTAAAAAGAACATCACAATGACCTCTGAATCACAGACAAGGCCAGGAAGTTCAACTTTCTCACATGAAGAAGCCACAGAGCAATCGTGGCATCGATTTCTTTTCCCTCTGAACGTTGATTTTAATGCAACAATATTTCCTTTCCCTTTCACCGGTCTCTTCTTGCTCTGGGAGTGGAGGAACTTGAACGGAAACTCTCAGCTGATTGCGAATCTGGGTCGTACATTTGGGAAGCTAGATAAATAAGAGCCGTCACCACATCCGCGATGACTGGCCTCATGTTAGGCTGCTCCTGAACACACATAGCAGCCACAGCAAGAGCTTGGTATAAGCCTCTCGCTGGGTATTGCCCTTGCAGTGTCGGGTCAGCCATCTGTGAAAACTTCCTCCGATCTCGAAATAAGGGACGGGCCTGCAAATGTTTAATTAGGAAGTTGACTAGATACTGCTTTCTGGTTTGCAAATAAAGAAGGGAGAAAAAGATCACACTAATGCAACATTTTTTTCTCCTGGAATTGGCATGTAAGCAAATTAACACTCATACTCTAGCTAGTAGATTTGCACAGCAATATGTCGAAATATGAGTAGCACTGCAATACATAAGTTGCCTTGAGTTATAATGTATATTATTCATGTAGAAAGGATTCATCAGAGTAGAAGAAGCCATCGCTTGTCTAAAGCAAGGCTAGTACATGACAGTAAGGCGAACAGATATCCTGTCCAAGACAGTTTAGAATTACTTTATTAATATCTTATAAGACTACTTAAAATTCGCTTCATATTCCTGCGGATGTAGTCCTCCAATCATAACAAGGAGCCTCCACTTGCTATAATTTATAACATAGAAGGAACATAGACGAAAGCAGGAAAGTTCCACTTAGTAGCAAACGTAATCCTTAACTACATTGATGATGTAGAGCCTGAGATATTCTCCCAGTAAAATAATTAAATTTTAAGGCACCTTAATACAATCACAGATGAAATCCTCCTTCCATTTGAGTTTCAAGTGCCAACTTTATGGTGTTCCCTTTTTTTAGCACAAAACCAGAGTTGCATTTATCCCAGAGAGCACAACAACCTACTTAAAACTAACAAGGCAACTCATCCTGAAATCGTAAGAAGCGAGAACTCCCAGACACAGAATTTATATGTTCTTTCACCAAAACCAAATAAACAAAAAGACCCTAACAATAAGCTCCCGAAAATTGGAGCGTTCAGAGAGAGTGCCCCCACTAAAGGGGAAAAACATAGCTAATTTTATTTGTTCATGGGGATTGTTCATCCCAAAAGCATTCGTTTACTGCATCACCTGCAAGCTCCTTGTGCCTTACCCTTCAACTGCTGACCAGCCTCTTCCTAAGTCTTTGCATGTTCATCTCAATGTCATCAAGATATTCTTAAGTTTTGGTTCAAAATTTACCCTAAAGCCCACCAGCTTACCCTAGAACTCCTATGTCTGAAGTATAATTATTTTATTTTCACATATTGAATACAAAAAATCAATCCGAAACACTAATCTCATGATGACCTCTTTTCCAGGTAGTGGGGATCCGCTAATTTCTATCCCATACTTCTATCTTGACTTATATTCAATTCAATTTAGCTGTGCCGGGCTATTTGGAGAGATTAAGTAAATGCAGAATATAACAGAATATTTAGCTGCCAACAGCTCTTGCACTGATGCGTTTTCCTGCAACTGCAGATATGTTTAGCAAGTGATGCAACAATGGATAGTTTATAACAAAATCCCATCTAGGATACTTTGAACCATCTTAGATGAACATGCAAGAAATCTCAACTAAGATGCCAAAAGCATAGGTAAGCAGAGAGAATGCCAAGGGGGCTTACCCATGCAACCAAATTGTGCTCCCCGGCAGCTTTTGAGTTATCGATTGCTTTTCTACCGGTGATAATTTCTAGAAGGACCACTCCAAAGCTATAAACATCTGATTTTAACGTCAGCTGCCCTGTCATTGCATATTCAGGTGCACAGTACCCATAGGTTCCCATTACTCTGGTAGATACATGTGTATTGTCCCCAACAGGACCCAATTTGGCCAAACCAAAATCAGATAATTTGGGGTGATAGCCTTCACCCAGTAGTATATTGGAGCATTTTAAATCACGATATATGACTGGGGGATTGGCTCTATCATGCAAATACTCCAAACCCTTTGCAGCGCCTGCAGCTATTCTCATTCTTGTATTCCAGTCAAGTCGCTTTCTATCTGGTGGTAGGTCTGAAAAGAAGTATTGGGACACAGACAGTCAATTGCGTTGCAATCATTGCAGGTGTAACCATTGAATGGTAGCTTGCACAAAAGAATTTAAGCATTTGATATAATATAACACGACCAAGATATTGTATGAGCATCAGAAAAATACTGAAAGATGGCATCATTGTCTAAAGCTAGTTTTTTTGTTTTTTGCTTGAGGTGATTGCAAGCACAGAAGGATGAAAGTTCATAATTCTTACAAGTTGAAAATGGGGGAAATGGAACTTGAAGGCGTCTAAAGAAATAGCTACTATTCAAAGGAAAATTCACTAAACAATTCAAAAGGTGACTCGTTCATTTGATCCTCTCTTTGGCATCACAGGCTTGTCAAATGCTATCATATAAATCTTGTAGCACATGTAGCTGAGCAACTTTTGAGGCCTCAATGCTAGTTTTAACACAGAACGCAGTGAAGTTCGAGTTCCAATGAATTTACCATGCAAATGATCTTCCAAAGAACCCAACGGCATATATTCATAAACTAATAGCCTTTGGTCGCCATCAGCACAATAACCAATTAAATTTACAAGATTAGGATGGTGAAGTAGGCTTAGCATCAAGACTTCGACCAGAAATTCCCTGTTCCCTTGCAGCCCGTTGCGATCAAGTTGCTTAATAGCAACAACCTACAAACAGAAGAAAAGGCTCAATCTTAACCACAGGTGCATCAAATTAAGATACCTAAATTCCACCATAAATTCAAAGAAAGCATGTAGAAGAATCTTTCTTTATCACACCACTATTCTAGCATCCAAGATCTAAATTAACAACATTCTGTTCATTACTGTAACATACCATCTTCACTCTATATCTCACTATAAGTAGGTCCACTTTTAAGCTATAGCAGCTGACCAACATATTGTAACTATTCACAAAAAATTTCGAATTATCTTCGGAACTAGATTCATGAAGTAAAGATGAGGACCAAAGGAAAAAAGTGAAAGAAACACTTTGCTCTGCATTTTAACCAGGTATTGGCATATTCAGCAAACCTGATTTGTACTCTCCAAACGCCCTTTATATACTCTGCCAAAACCACCTTCTCCCAAGAGGCAGTCTGACCTGAAATTCTTTGTTGCAGAAGCCAGTTCACGAAATGTGAAAGTGTGAGCAGCAATGTGATCAGACCCTCCATCCTTATTCCCCTCCTCACTTACATTGAAGGCTGGCTTTACCTTCAGTTTGTCTGATACAAGACAAGAAGATCAATGTATAATGCTTGACACTACTGACGTATGATAGTATTCCATATGACATAAAATGCACTTTGCCAGATAAAAGAAACAAACGGCCCTTCCCAAGAGCAAAAAAGAGATGGGACGAGAGACAAAGTCAACCCACATATGATTTACAAAAATTAGGACAATCATAGTCCAGTCAGTAGTCTATCCATGATGAGAATGAAAAACTACTGATGGTTTCTATGTTCAATTGGATTCTTCTCAATGACGCTGCATTTAATTGCCAGTCAACATGGAGAGCCTAACAGGACAAATTACCTCTCAGTCTATTTATCATAAGAACTCGCAGACAAGACCAATCGAAATAGTTCCCACATTACTTCAAATTGAAACAGCCAAAGTAAGTCCGTTACCAAATCAACTACCATATTTTTTCCCTCGAAACAATAAAAGTGCTGGTCAAACTATATGCAAATATAAAAAAAAAGAAAACTATTGAGCACTCAAAGTAATCATAAGAACCAAGATCTTCCCTTCAACCCAACGAAACGCACAGAGTACAATTTCTGACGTCAAACTTCTGCAAGAGACTAAATACTCCACCATAGTACCCTCAGCTCAGAATTTGAACGTCAAGCAATTAAATTTTGAAGAAAAACACCCACCAATAGCCCAAGCACAATAGAAACACACATTACGATCACAAAATTCAATCCAATTATCTAATCAGAACAGATCAAGAAGCCTGACTTCTCTCTCTCTCTCTCTCTCCCCC
>BCNH02000010.1:10524402-10536023 GCA_001662345.2 Metrosideros polymorpha var. glaberrima | reverse complement strand
AAATGCTCCGAGGCCAATAAAGGAAAAAAAAAAAAAGGTTCTCGAGCATAGTAAACCGCCACCCAGTTCCCGAGGCTTCTTATGCGACTTTCGCCAGAATTTGCATACACGGGGCAATTTCCGGTTCTAAACCGCAAGCATCGGTCTCTCTTCTTCACGAGGAAGCGCGAGAAAGATTTGCAACAGAAGGGAGCAACATCCAATGAAACGAGAACATCATAGCGAAGCAATTGAAGAATCTGCACTTCTCCGATGCAAATGCACGAACTGATCGAGCCAGAAAAAGAAAAGCTGTTCAATTTTATTTTTTTTTGGGGTGGGGGCTAGGTAAAGCCGTTCGAATACGGTAACCCCAGATCCAAAGCAACCATCGCCCACGCATTCCACCGAGCTAAAGAACAAGCTCCGAATTCCCCCGCATTTCCCAATCGCACGCCCGAATCCTCAAGGGAGATTGGAGAAGCGAGCGCGGGGAAAGAGTGGGTGGGCGAGGGGAGACTTACCCGGATCTTGGCGAGAACGCCTTTCTTCTCGAGAGTGCGAGTGACTAGGGTTTTGAGGTCCATCATCTCTCTCGTGTAGTCGTCCATGCCCTCCCCCTTTCTTCTCGAGCTTGCTCTGTGATCACTGGACAGTGTGCGGACTGGCGCTTCGCTCGTCCTCCTTTGTCCGATTACAGAGAGAGAGAGAGAGGAGCGCTCTGCTGCTGGTGGAGAGGTGAATTGGTGGGGGTAATCATGATATGCTTGAGTTATTTTGTATGTTTGGGGTGGGCTCCACCGGAAGATGAGCTCGCATCTGCGCCGTCCACTTCCATCAGCTTGCAAATTGCTTCGCATGGACCGGGGCTCAGCAAATACGATCCGCGGCCTACGTTCGCATTTGGAGTCGTGGATCTTAGCCGCGGATCGATTGCGGCTGAGTTGGCTCGGTCTGAGATTGAGGTCGGTGACCTCACTCGTAGTACCAATTACGAGTGCACAGAGCTCGGGTGAATCGACTCTCTACTTCATCGATTTTTGTGTAGGGGAAATACTTGCATAGTTGCATGGATCGATCGTTACCTTACTGTGCAGGGAAAATACTTGCATAGACCGTGCTCAACAATACGATCGTCACGTCAGCTCGCATTTGAGGTCGTGGATCTTAGCCGTGATCAATTGCGACCGAGGTGACTTGGTCTGAGGTTATGACATCACTTGTAATACCACTTACGAGCGAACAGGGTCCGAGTGATTTATCTCTTAGGAATTTGAGACCGACTTAGTTGGGATTGAATCTAGGGTCTTGAAACCCCATATGGCTGTGCCAATTCTCGGGTTTGTTTTCAGGATTTGGTTTTTCTTGGGTTTTAGCATTTAGCCATCACTAACCTTTTTTTCTTCGAAATCGCTAACATTTGTTTAGTTACTAACAAAGCTCGCTAAATTTTATAATTGTGCCTTTTGTCTTTAACTTTTATGCGAAATTTAAGTTTCTTAGTTCCTTTGAACTCATGGTGCTCACTAAAAAAAGTGTGTTTTAACCACAAAGGAAGTGGAAATAGCGCTAGCCAAACTTGTAATTTGTCCAAATGGAAGTCCAAATATAATAATTTATGCGCTTTTTATGAAAAAAAAAACATTTCAAATTACATGAACTCCAAGTTATCTTTTAAAAGATAAAAAACAAAAAGAGACATGCATAGGCATAGGCAAAAAGTCTGATGAATTTTTTTAAAGAAAATGTGACTTCTAAAGTGTGATGGCAGAAAACCACTAAGGTTGCCCTAATGGCCACCCTTTTCATTTGGGAAAGGAAGGTGGGAAATTCGATTCCTCACTTTTTCAAGGGGACTAGAGAGGCAGGGACGTGTGAGAGAGGGGGCAGGGTTTCACAATCTGCACACAGAACACATAGCACACACAGTTACTTGTATAATAGAAATAGGATATGATGGAACCAAACCCAAAAAAAATTATGATGGCAGAAGGTGAATGTTTACTTCCAAGCCAAGGTGATTGAGGGGGAATTAAAAAGGCGGGTGCATTTGGGAATGACTTTCCCAAGGGGCTTGCGCCAAAATGGGGGTGTTTGAGAAAAATTTTAGAAACCCCATTCACCAAAAGTCAGCCTTCTCAAAGCTGAAAGTCTAAGGCAAGTCCTAGGTTGCCTTGGGCTTTCAACTTTCTTGACATGCAAATCAAGGGGTTAATGAATTTTTTTTCTTCCCAAACTATCCTCACCAATGTTTTGCTTTTCTGGTCTTGCCCTCATTTACCATTGTTCATCGTCTTCTCCGGACAAAGTCAGCCAGTGTGGCGCACGTGGCTACGAGGGACTGGCGACGGGCCGAAGAGGGGTTGGTGTGATCATGCGGCCCAAGCGATCGCTGCCTAGGTGTGAGACCTTGGGCAACCCTCACCGGGGGGTCGCGTGACCCCAAGCGGCACGGCCTGAGGTCGCGCGACCTAGGCGAGGGGTCGCGTGACAGCCTGGGTTTGAGCGAGACCTAGGCGGCGGTCGCTTAGGGTCGCGTGACCCAGGCCGACAGTCGCGCGACCTCATGCCACCTTGCTTGAGGTCGAACAACCTTAAACGAGACTGGTAGCGGATTGCTAATGATGCTCGTCGGTGGCTGAAGGTTTTGAGTTTTAAAAAAAATAGCAAAAAGGCTTTGCAAAGTGAAATTTTCCCAAACACCATTATAAACAAAGTTATATCCCAAAATGTGATTTTACTAGACACTATTTGTATTTCGGAAAACTTCTTTAGCCCAAGGAAATTTGCATTTTCCTAAAGACATTCGTCCAAAGGCAAACTAAATGCACCCGTTGTGTTCCTGTCAAACTTGGCTAGGCCAAAGTAGAGATTCTCAAATTGCGATAACGCTAGTGTGGAAGGATACTTGGATTGAGGGAAAGTGGCTCAAATAAAAAGACATATTTGTTGAAATGCAAGTGTGAGAATCTTAAGTGAAAAAAAATCCCATATTGAAAAAGAGACATAAGGTGGAGCAGTTAATATTATTCAGTTGGTCCATAAGTTATTCATTTAAATTGTTGAGTGAAAGTGAATTTAACAGGATACATTGACAAGTTAAAACTTGGGATCTCTCTTGCAAATGAAAGCATCGCCCCTATGTATGGGTCTTTAACAGCGTTGGAATTGTAACAGGCTCAATGTTTTAATGTTCCTTTTCTTTTATATTTTTAATTTTCTAAGGCTCCAATCGTTTCAAGAAAAATGAATAATTTTTAAAATATTTTAAAAAATAAAAAAAATACGTTCATTGTCCACGAAAATATTTAGACATAACTTGTTGTCCATAATGAAAACATGTTTCAGGTATCGAAAGGGCATTAGAGTAATCTAACGTAATCAAATCTCCAAATCCATAATCTCTAGTACGAAAAAGTAAAGTAAATCTCCCAATACTTTACTTGGTTTTTGATTGACCCACCAAAAATAAATTAATGACGACTCCTAATTGACATGATCTTGCATGTTAAATAATTTGAACATTAAGTTGCGAATTGGTATGGATTTGAGAAAGCCCGAACTAGGTACAAGCTTAGTAATCCATTGGTTAGACCCCTAAGTAATTCACTTTCGGAAGCGTAGCGACATTGTTCTCATTCAAGGAGTCCTTCAGCGGTTCAGCTAGTGGGAAAATCTTCAAGTGAAATTGCCTGATGGGGTCAAGTTTAGAGGATCTGTAAAATGCGGGGGGGTGTTTCTCAGTTGTTTTCCGCGTGAATCAACTCGGTTGAAAATGGGCAACACCATCTGTCGTGCGCTTCTCTTACCCTCAATCATCTGGGCAAGCCTGCGGAGGCACCGTTCGCTGGACGGATATGTTGACTAAAACTCCTAATATATTTTGATGATTAACAAAATTATTAATAACTGTTATTAATATATTCGCAGGTGAAAAATACTTTCGAAATTCTATTGTTTGATGTGCTTGAACACATCATCTGAGCTATCGTATGTATCTCCAAAGCGTAGCATGATGAAGAACAGTCGCAGACTTGGTTTGGTCTTCCTATCTCAGACTCAGACGTTATGCAAAGGAAATCACGACTCAGACTTTATTTAGTGTCAAGCAATATCATCTAAACGAGGAAGAACATCCATGAAGAATCACCACAGAATTATTATTTACGCATAGCCAGTAATTTGACTTGGACTCCACACTAGATAATTCATATTTGAAGACCATTGTTCCATGAATTTATGCAACGGATATATTGCAAGATTAAATAGGAACGGTCATAATTCTATATGAAGCAAGTCGCACTTTTTATAGTGGGCACTCCAACTTATTGAATCTCAGATTCAGTGGTATAGGCAACTGAATCAAAAGGAGGATTCGGATCTCAACATCAACGACTCTTTTGTCTCTCTTTTGGGAAGTATGTATTCAGAATGAAAGTTTGGATACTATCCTCTTAAATTCTTCAACGGGTAGTTGAAAGTTGGAGGACTATAAGAGTAGACAAGAAGACCACGAGTAGATCAAGAATCAGAAATTCAATAGTCTGAAAGAACCCTGACTCATATACACTTGTTCTAGCGCTTTACACTGTAAACTCTGAGAGACATAGTAAGATTGTAAGATTGTGATAATCATTGTACTCTCAAGATTATTTTAGTGGAATCTAGCCAGTAGGCTGTGAGCGTGAAGAGTGGACGTAGGCTTAACCTAAGCCGAACCACTATAATCATTGTGTGCAGTTTTCCTCTCTCTCTTGCTCTCTTCATCTCAGAATATTGTACACAAGCACTGCTCTGACTTTGTCAAGCATTCCGTACTTTTCATATTGATTCATTAAATTTCGCATTTTATATCAAGTTTGTTTAAATACACCTATTCACCCCCCTCTAGGTGATAACACTAGCCCTAACATGATAGTCTTTGAGAGGATCGGAATGCAGATCTTGGACCGCCGGGCTACTACGTCGGGAAGTCCCGATGATAAGTCAATCACATGGCTTTCATTGGGTCCGCATCCAGTGGCTCCAGCTGCGGCGAGGCTGGCATGGAGGCGACTGGGGAAGGACTCGCGAGCGGCAACGGAGTTTCCTACAGAGCTAAAAAACACTTCGTAACGCGTGGAGGCGCATGCAACAGGACCTGCATGAGAAACACACAAAGCCAGAGCATCATCGTCCATTGGGTTCTTAACTCTGATCGATTCTGCCCCCTCTCTCTTCTTGTCTGTGTCTTTATTGGGCCGGGCCACTTTCGTCCTAGAGACATCGTCAACGCGGAGATCCAAGACCAAATTGCACGGTGCCTGGTGGCTTCTTGGCGTAGTCCCAAAACCTGACTAGTAGCCTCCTTTATTTCCTCTCCGCGTGGCCAACTTCATTTTCATCATTGACCGGTGAAATGCTTATGTGACTGTCTTCAATATACCGTGAATATAAAGTCGCTTCAATGTGTGCCTTGTTCACATTCTTCATTGGAAAGAAGTCCGCCACGCGGAGACGCGGAGCAAAATGATGGCAACGAGGTCGAGAAATCTCCACGTCATTTCCCCTCCGCGTAAAATTTTCCACTACCTGGAGAGGAAATAAAGGCGACGACGCCGAGAGATCACCGCGTCATTTCCCCTCCGCATGAAACTTAAAGAGAGAAAGAGGAGGGAGGGAGCACAATCGATCAGGGCCTCCACGCGTTATGACGTGATTTTGAGCTTTCCAGGAGGCTCCGATGCCGCTCGTGACTCCTTCCCCGGTCGCCTCCATGCCAGCCTCGCTGCCAAAGGAATCTCCGTATGCGGACCCGAAGAAAGCCAGGTGGTCTGCTCATTATCGCAACTTCCCGACACATTTATCTGGCGGTCCAAGATCTGCATCCCGATCCTCTCGGAGGACTACCCGTCCAGCGAACGGTGTCTCTGAGGGCTTGTCCAGATGATGGAGGGTAAGAGAAGCAAACTACAGATGGTATTGCCCATTTTCAACCGAGTGGAACCCTCGCACGTGCGATACCGGAGGGGGAGTTTTGAAAAGGCTCGCCATTCCGACATCGAGGGAGTGCAGAGAGCACTTGAAGAAGTGAGCATGTTACATGGATGGAAGGTCACTGACGGGTACCAACCTCATCTCCACCCAAGTTGCTTTCCTCAATAACGTTTGAGACGCATTGTTTGGTTTGTAAGATAAAGAATGAACTTAAATTAATTTTAGTAATCGAAAGTTGGGATGGTTTGGGGATTTGAGACTGGAGCTCCTAATGTTTTTCAGCCTCTTTTCCATTAATCATTTTCTTTGACTTTGTTATTCTTTCTTACAAAATTCCAATTAAGAGTCTGGAGTGCTTTCATTTTCTAAAATAAAGGTCTGAAATTGACATTTTTTCAAATAAGAGCATAAAGTGGCATAATCGTCTCCAATAGGAACTTGGCTGGCCGGTGACTATTTTGGCCATCGGAGAATGGTATTTTAGTAAAAAAAATTATAAACATATTTTTTAATATTTTACTTTTCTTTTCTTTTTCTTTTTTCTTCTTTCATTTTCCCTCTTCCCTCTTCCTTCTTCCCTCGTATCCCCAGCCATCCTTGCCGACGACCTGCCGGCCTTGGGCGAGGGCCACCCTTGTCAGTGTCGGGTTAGGGCCCCCCTTGCCCAGGCGAGGGCCGCCTTGGGCTGGCGAGGGTCACCCTTGCCCGCCCAGCCTAAGCGAGGGCAATTCTCGCTTGAGTTCGATGCCTTCGTCGGCCATCGATGAGATCCAACGGAGTGAAGAGGGAGAAAGAAAAAAAGAAAAAGAAAAAAGGAAAGGAAAAGAAAATAACATAAAAAGACAAAAAGACAAAAAAAAGACAAACGACAAAAATGCCCTTTGGTCAAGCCTTTATTTGAGACGATTTGGCCATTTCATGTCCTTATTTGAAACAATATCCACTCCAAGCCCTTATTTGAAATGATTTGGCCACTTCATGCTTTTATTTGAAACAAGATCAACTTCAGATCTTTATTTGAGAAAATGATAGCATTTTAGGCCCTTAATTGGAATTTTCCCTTCTTTTCCTTTACGACTGGGTTTGGTTCAACATTTTTAAGGAGCTTTCGGCTTCCAAAGCTTCTTGAGGAAATGCTGGGGTGTTTGGTAAGCAGCTTTCGTCCAAATTTTAGCCTTGAGAATGCTGAAAGCCTAATGTTGGATGGACCAGCATTGGGCTTTCAGCATTTACAAAGCTGAACCAAACCCACCCTTACATCATGTTTGGTAGAGGAGATTGAGGTTGGTTTTATTCAGCATTCTCAAAGAGCTTTTGGCCTCCAAAGCTCCTTGAGGAAATGCTTGGGTGTTTGGCAAGCAGTTTTCGATCAAATTATGATCTTGAGAATGCTGAAAGCCCAATGTTTGAGGGATTAGCATTGAGCTTTCAGCATTTGCAAAACTGAACCAAACCCATCCTGAGAGAAAAGAAAAGTGGTGCTCTCTTGTTTGGATGGAAGGAAAGAGACAGAGAAAGAGAAAAAGAAAAGAAATAATCAAGACTGATTGGGTATAGTCAATTTTATGTGTATTTTAAATTCTTCCAAATCCGTGCAATTTTATGTAGTCAATTTTATAATTTAGTCCTTTACTGCTCCCGTCTTTTTTCCTTATAATCATACGAATTTTGGTTTCCCTTCTAATCACCTATGCCAAACAAAGTGTTCATTTATTGTTCTTTTTCAAATAAACCTAAGTGTCCATCCATTCTTTTCTGCGGTGGTTGCTTCCCCTTATTTCTCCTCCTTTCATGTCATTCCATCCTAATCCTATACCCTGATTGGCCATCCTTCCACGGATTGTGGTGTTTGATAGGCGCGAAGAAGAACTAGTGAAGACAGTTGTCCAAACTGTTATGAGATGCTTACGCCCAGATTTACAGAAAGTTTCCCAGAGTGCCAGGTACAATGTATTCTTGAACTTTCGAGGCACTGACACTCGCCACAGCTTCATCTCATACATCTACAACGGCCTCGTGGACTCCGGAGTTTCTGTTTTCAAAGACGACACGGACCTTCCTATTGGTGAGGACTTTGGCTCACAGCTTCTTAGCGCGATCTCACGGTCGACAATTTACATTAGGGTCTTCTCTCCAAATTACGCTTCCAGCAAGTGGTGTCTTCACGAGCTCGACAGAATGATGGAGTGCAGGGAAAGCATGGGACACGCGATCATCCCCATTTTCTATAAAGTAGAACCCAGTGAATTGCGAAACGGGAGAAAACAATTCCAGGATGCCTTACTTAGACACGAGCAGCGCCTTGGTGGCATGTGTGCCACTAGGGAACCCAGGAAAGCGCTCCGAGACGCTGGCGAGCTTTCCGGATGGGATTTTTGTGCTTCCAGTTCCGGGTACGAACTCACTTCAACATATGCCTTGCTTACTTTCTTCAAACCAGATAGAGTCGTCCTTGTAAAGCTGTACGTCCTTGAACATCCTTATCTCTCGTAACGTTTGACAGATCCGAGGGAGAACTGATCACGAGTGTTGTTCAAGGAATATTGGAACAGTTGCGGCATCGCTTTAGACTGGACGTGCCCGAGCAAGCACTTGCTTAGATCATGGGATGTTAAAGAGCGGATGTCTCCACTGTAACGCCTATCTCGGCTTACATTAGTGGTGAAAGGACGGTGCGAAAGGAAACTTTCAAAACGAGAAGGTACGAATTCTGATGTTCTCATACGATGAGTCCGCCGATGGTTCTGCTAGTGCCAAAATCTTCAAGCGACATGCCTTCTTGCAGTCGAGTTTGGAAGATTTGGGAATGCGGGGGTGTGTTTTGAGTTGTTTTGCGGAGCCAAAAGTTGGAGAGTTGGTCTCATAGAGCCAGTTTGTGCAGGATAAGTTGATCTCGTGATATTGATATTATTGTATTTTGTTTCCGGGAAAATTGTCAAAAAAGTCCTAAATTTATTGCATTTTTGCCAATTCAGTCATATACCAAGTCATCCTTTAGATTTTTAAGATTGAATTGACACAAACTTAAAAGATTTAGGACTGAATTAGTAAATTTAAAAGATTTAGAATTGAATTGGTAAGAATGTAATAGGATTATGACTTTTTTGACAATTTTTCTTTTTGGTTTCTATAACTACAGATCTTCTTGCAGAGATAAATTCTACATTAATCATTGCACTGTCATCGGAGACATCAGAAAAGTAAAATTGGTTTTGTCCATACGAATTGGCAATGCCTTTATATTGTGCTTTCCTTGAGCTTCCAAAAGTTTCCCCTCTGAAATTTTGAAGAGAGACGTTGGGAGTAGGTTCGGTTTCTAATTTTGATAAAGGCGAGGACTATGGCAACATGTATTCGCTAATTGCGTTGACTTCTTAATGGAATTTAAATACAAGAATCATTCAGTCCATACTGTAAGTTAACGTTTTCCAATGGCCACTTCAACTTTACAATTTTGCAAAAAAAGAAAAATCATGAAATACCTAAGCATATATTTAAAATACACAATGACAATGCATGGCTCTAGATGGACAAACTTGTAATTCACGATATTAAAAAAGATTGGCAAGTAATCAACAAATCTCTTACTTTATAAATTGATGTTCAAAAGAAATGTCAAGTACTTCATTAATTACTCATCTTTGCTTTTACAATAATTAAAATGATATTAAGAAAGTAAATCATAATCTTCACATGTTATTTTAATGTTGGAAGGATTGTGAAAATAGGATCCCTAAGAGAAGATACAAATGAAGATGTTCTCATTAGATGAGTCCTTCAGAAGTTCAGCTACTGGGAAAATCTTCAAGTCACATTGCCTGATGGGGTCAAGTTTATTAGAGAGGGTGCTTGTATTGATTCGAATGTATGAAGACCCAAAACAGCCAGCAGTATATAAGTTCTTGCTATTCAATTTAGTGTATGGAGAGTTGGTCTCTTATAGGAGAAAATGACAAAAAAGTCTTAAACATATTACAATTGTGTCAATTCAGTTCTAAACTTTTTTTTACCAATTGAATTTTAAAAATTTTACATTTGTATCAATTCAGTCCATCTGGCCAATTTTGGCCGGTCAGTGCTAACATGAATGTTGTTCGACCGATGCCAACATAGACAAATTTTAATAATATTTTAATTTTTTTCGAAATATTTTTCTTTTCTTTTTTTTCTTCCTTCTTTTCTTTTCTTTTTTTCCACAGTGGGCGGCGAGCTCGTCGAAGCTTACCAGCCACTGGGCAAAGGCCACAAAGCACTCGCCGACCGCTTGCGAGGGTCACGGCCCTCGACCGGCCTCACGCAAATCTGGGCGAGGACATGGAGGCGGCAAGCGAGGCTAGGCGAGGGCCGTGACCCTCATCGGCCACTTTGGAAAAAAAAAAAAAAAAGAAGGAAGAAAAAGAGAAGAAAAGAAAAATTAAAAATTAATGAAAAAAATTAAAATATTATTAAAAACTATCCACTTCAGCGATTTTTGACCAAAATTGGCAAAATGGACTGAATAGACACAAATACAAAATGTTGAGGACTTAATTAACCAAAAAATATTTTTAGGGTTGAATTGCCATAATTGCATGGGTTGAAGACTTTTTTGTAATTTTCCCTCTCTTAAAGAATGTGCTCTAGAGTTATCAAATGGATGGGTTAAGTTGGGTTTGAGTGGGTCATAAATGGATTCAACCCAAATTCACCCATTTAACTCACTTTTTTTAAAAACCTAGAAATTCACCCATTGACCCATTTATTTTCTAAAGACCTATACCAAACCCAATCCATATAACTCACTTTTTTTTTAATTATAGTGAATTATAAATATATTAAAAATAAAGAAAAAACACCTAGATGAATTTTCAATAGTGCAACTCCGTCGCCGGAGCCACCCTGAACCACCGCAACATCCCAACCACCGCCTAGAACACTGGAATGCTAAGCATCGTCCACACTCCGGCTTGAACAGACAACGCTCTGTATTCCATAGAACTCGCCCCCTTCACTCTGATTTCAAACCACAGAGAGGCCCTTGCTAGTGAACAGCTTCAGCAACACGCCTACACTACTCAATCCAAAAGACTTTGGACGATTTTGGGGAGGTCATGGACAAGCAGAGGTCGGAGTACGAGGGGGTGGGTGTCCTAGGGCAGCGGAAGAAAGAGCAGTCGGTCGGGGAGAGCGAGGTGGCGTAGAACTTGGTGGTGGCAGTAACGGAGGGTGGGGGAGGAGAGGGGTCGTCGAGGGTCTGGGGGACGAAGAGGAAGGCCTTGTTGAAACCGAGGGCGAACTTGAGTTTCCTCCATTCGTGTTCCGAGTTATTTTAGTACTGGAGCTAATCTTTTAGAGAGTGTGCTCGTATTGATTCGAGTGTATGAAGACTTACAACAGCTGGCTGTTCATAAATTCTTGTGAAATAAACTTAGGCTCCATTCATTTCGCAGAAAATGTGATTTTTTAGAAAATGTTTTTCAAAAAAATGACAATATTTTTTAGTGATTAGCTGCAAGCTGAAAATGAACCGGAAAATATTTTCCGCCATTTGGTTTGGAAAATCGGATTTGATTTCCTTTGTGCACTTTTTTTAATAAATTTTTCTTTTTTTCTTTTTTTAAATCACTTTTTGAATTTTTTAAATTTAAAATTTTTCTCTTTTCTTTTTCCTCCTTCCTCTACCGCAA
>BCNH02000010.1:10493201-10524249 GCA_001662345.2 Metrosideros polymorpha var. glaberrima | reverse complement strand
GCTTATTTATTTTTTCTAAATCGAACGCCGAAAAATTCGAAAAATATTATTTTGGAAATTATTTTTCGCGAAACGAACAAATCCCAAGTGTAGTCCGTTTCTACAATTTTCCAAGGAATAACTACAGACCTCTAACCTGTAGTAACACGTACAATTGGTCATAATCTCTAAGTGAACCGTTATATAATAAACACTTAAAAATAAGTTTTAAACCAAAAATTATCTATTCTTTTAATGATGTAATAATAAGTACTAAGCTCGGGAAAACATATTCGCTAACGCCACCTAAAGTAAAATAAGCTATTAATTAGCTTAAGGAATACGAGGAATATAATATGATTCCTCGATTTTGGGTGGCAAACATTAGCGTCGACACTTTCCACGTTCCGATTCCTCTTTACACCCATTAATTATTCTTACAACAGCCGAAGCGAACAAGAAATGAATATATTCTCTCTCCTTCTCTGAAATCTCACCGTCTCTCTCCCTTCCCGAACCCTAATCTCTGCAACAATCCTCCACCTCTTCAATGGCGCCCGTTGACCCCCACTCCTTCACCGACTCCGCCCACCCCTTCACCACCCACATTCACCTCTCCCTCTACTTCGACTTCCCTTCCTCCACCATCCACTCCTCCGCCCTCCTCTCCCTCTCCTCCCCTCACTCCGGCCCCCTCTTCCTCGACACCCGCTCCCTCAACGTCCTCTCCGTCCTCGACCCGCTGACCCGAAACCCGCTTCCCTACTCCCTCTCCGAACCCGACTCCATCAAAGGCCAGAACTTGGTCGTCTCCCTGTCCAACCATTCGTCGGTCCTCGTGGTGTTCTCGACCACTCCCGCGTCCTCGGCTCTGCAATGGCTGAACCCGCCTCAGACGTTCAACAAGACCTTCCCTTTTGTCTACACTCAGTGCCAGTCGATCCACGCCCGCGCGGTCTTCCCTTGCCAGGACACCCCCGCGGCGCGGATCCGCTACTCCGCGCGGATCAACATCCCGCGCCAGCTCTCTGCCGTGATGTCTGCCCGCCACGTGGATCGCCGCCCTCCCGCGGCGGGGGAGGGGGCTGCGCTGCCCTGCGGAGACGCGCTGTGGTGCGCCGAGGGGAGGGTGGTGGAGGAGTTCGTGATGGAGCAGCCAATTCCGCCTTATTTGTTTGCGTTTGCGGTTGGGGAATTGGGTTTCAGGGACGTCGGGCCTAGGACCAGAGTTTACTCGGAGGCGGCACCTGCGGTGTTGGATGCGGCTGCGGCAGAGTTCGCCGGGACGGAGGACATGATAAGGCAAGGGGAGAGGTTGTTTGGAGATTATGAGTGGGAGAGGTTTGATTTGTTGGTGTTGCCTCCAAGCTTTCCTTATGGAGGAATGGAGAACCCGAGAATGGTATTCTTGACCCCGACGGTGATTAAGGGGGACGCCAGCGGTGCGCAGGTCGTTGCCCATGAGCTTGCTCATAGCTGGACGGGGAACTTGATCACTAACAAGACTAATGAGCACTTTTGGTTAAATGAGGTACATAAACTTCACACAAATTGTTTTTCCGGCACTTAATGCAACAAATAGACTTGTTTTAGATTGTTTATGGTTGATTGACAAGTTCAATTTTCAAGTGCCTTAGGAGGTTTTGTCGGAGTCGTGTATCGAGTCTGAGGTAGTCTTTTCGGTCATAGTCGCTCGTATGTTCCTTAGCTTTTTTAATGTTTTGCCATGAGATGCTGTGTTCTGTTGTTTTGTGAATTGATTTTTCATTGTTTCAGTCAGTAAGGATTTCTGTTTGTAGTTGTGCATGTCTTACACTCTATTGGAAAGGAATTTTTCTGATGCATGGCTCTAAAGTTTTCATTTTTATCTTGCGGTCTTGTGATTACGATACATGAAAAATGCGATACATGTTTGGATCAAAAGACGGATTTTGATAATATACTCTATAATGAGAAGTGTATTTATTCTGGAACCAATTTGGAAGAATGAAACACAGCTCCTTGTGCATTGAACTTATAGAGTTAATGTCCTCATCATGATGTTTTGATATCCCATTCTGTGCACTTTGTCGAGATAGATGGGATTTTGGATTTTTGCCCCATCGTTTATTTGTTGTTTTCCAATTTTTTACAGGGATTTACAACTTATGCCGAGAGGAGAATCGTGGAGGTGGTCCAAGGGGAAGAGAGGGCTGCGTTGAATATTGGAATTGGTTGGAGAGGCTTAAATGAGGATATGGAGAGATTTAGCGACAATATGGAGTTCACTAAGCTCAAAACTAAGCAGGAAGGAGTGGACCCGGATGATGTGTATTCTCAAGTACCTTATGAGAAAGGTTTCCAGTTTCTATGGCGAATTGAACGCGAGGTATCACGTTTATAGCATTAATGTATGATATTCATCTGCATAATTTGGTCTGGGCATGACATTCTGTCCAACAATTCTTAGGTTGGAAGACCTGTGTTTGATGAATTCCTGAAGAAGTATATTGCCACCTTCAAGTTTAAATCAATTGATACAGAGATGTTCCTAGAATTTCTGAAAACCAATATTCCCGGAATAGAGAAAAAGATTGACTTGGTTTTATGGACCGAGGGCACTGGCATTCCTCTAGATGCCTTTGAACCTATCTCAAATATATACACAAAGATTGTGACATTGGCTAATGAGTTTAAAGCCGGGAGGATGCCGGCAGAGGACGAAGTTGCTGACTGGCAAGGGCAGGAATGGGAGCTTTACCTGGAGAACCTTCCAAAATATGTTGAAGCCTCTCAGGTAGTGTAGCCTTAATTACTTGTTCTCTTCTTTCTTCTCGAAACAGATCTGATTTATATTACTACGTTGTAGAGGTTGGTTGACTGATGATGGAGGCATTGAGTATGTAGTTTCTTTAACAGTTCTTAGTTGTTTGTAGAGACACGATAGAGTGTCCAGATAGGAATCATGGCTTATGATACTTGCGTTTGACTTTTGTTCCCCCCTGAAGTCTAAAGTGTTTTTTCACTATGTTTTGAAATCTGTATGCCTTCACTAAGTCAGCTTGTAGACTTGGCCAAAGACTTACATAAATCTTGTTTGGGGCTCAAGGATGGCTTTTGGTAGAGGGTTCCTCAAGACTCGTTTTTTTTTTTTCACATTAATTTTTATTCTTTTCTGATATGAGGATGAAGTTCTTGGATGTAGCACCAGCTTGTGGTTGATAAGTGAGGTGAGTAATGATTCTGACTGCTGAGATGTCTCCTGCATAAATTGAAACTCTCTTACGTTACTTGAATCTCATGACCTTTGTCCTAATATCGACAATGAGCCTAGAAAGATGTTTGGATAGCTTTTGTGTTCTTTTTGGGACGAGTGCAAGAACGGGGGCTGGGCTTAGGCCTTGAGGTGAAAGGATCTTATATTCAGTTTGCTTAATCTATCAGTAGAGATGAATGTTTGTTATGGTATGATTGTGCAGATTTTAGCCTTGGATGCTCGATACAGGCTATCAGAATCAAAAGATTACGAAGTGAAAGTGGCATTTCTCCAATTGGCAATCTCCTCTAGGTGCAGTCAGTATCATGGCGAGGTGGAGAAAACTCTAAAAGAAGTGGGAAGAATGAAGTACCTCCGTCCACTCTACACTGCTCTTGTACAGGGGAATGGAAGGCATGAAGAGAAGATTTTCGCGAAAAGGGTTTTCGCAGAGGCTCGCGACTGTTACCACCCGATTGCACAGGGTGTGGTCGAGTCGATCTTCTCCAAGCACATGTAAAACCGGTATATATCAAAATGTAAATGCCAGATCCTGGAACTGGAATTCTCATGACTCTTAACATAAAGTAGTCTTTAGCTGTAGATCTTTGCACCCTGGCAAAAAAGGCTGCCGATTTTTTTGTTAAGAATCCTAAGATACATCTTGAATGATCTGGTGATCTAGTTCGTCGGGATAAAGAATTAATGGAATGTCTCTAATTATCAATGCCTTTCTGCATTGTGCTTTTCTGGTTTTAGCGGGGACTAGTCATGTGCTTTGAGAGCGTGGATATCCAAATAACAAAGGGGAAACAGGCAAGCTGCATTTACTTATTCGGTATTGTTAACCTAAGAGGGACAGGCCACGCATATCCATCCAAAGCTGTTGTGTTTGTCTGTGAAAGGGGTGGTCTGAAACTTATCTTGAAGTAAAAGATTTGACTGCATATCTTCAATGTTAGACTAAGGACATTATTGGTCTCGTTTTGTTGCCTTAATTACAAAATTTAACCTAGAATGAATTTTTTTCATTCAGATAATGACCAATTTCACCGGACTTCTCTTCATAGACTTTTACTTATAACTTTTTCAATATAAATTTTGTGATAGATGCGTTTTAAGATTTTTTTTTAACTTGAAACATCCGAAATTTTATCATAAATTTAACAGATAACGTTTTCATTTTCTTTAACATATAAATAATATTTCAAATTTTGACAGGAAAAATAAAAAGTTTTTCGCCTTTGTCTTATTTCTAAACAAGCAGACCCTTGTTAACAATTTTTTTTGGCACAGTACATTGCTATACTAGTGCTTTGCGAGAAACATCCAGAATAAGAAGGGAATGCTTGCCCATTCTTCCTGCTTTAAAAGAACAAAGTATTAACATGTCTTTGTCTTAAAGATTTGAGGTACTCGATAAACAAACCTCTTCACTCATGAGTTAAAAGTAATGTCTCGGGTACATTAGCCACAGTTGATCCAGATGTGGTTCCCATTGGCTAGGCGTGTGATTCCATTCCATCAATAGCTTCTTGATCCTCCAAATGAATCAGGCTCATGAGTTGCACTCTATCATATCGAAGAAGGCTTCCTATTTTGCATACTATTCCATCTGATTCGTCCCTTAAGGTACACGCATTATTTCTGCCGCCAACCAGATGAAAAACAACTATGCAAGACCTTATAAAAGAAATAGAACTCTAAGCTCATCCGATCACACTGACAGTTTCGCTCCGATGTGCATCAAGACTACCAGACATATAGTAAATCCTTTCCCTTTCAAGCAAAAGCTGCTGCAATTCAATCCATGACCCAAAACCTAAAACTCATAATCTGCACCTTATTCAACTTTTCCACCAGAAGTAACCATGCTACATTGTCAAAATCACAAAATGACTGCACCAGTTGAATTCAGCTTACAAGTGCCCAAATTCTGGTACAACAGGGGCGAAAAACCTCAGCCATTTGACAATTAAACAGCGAGCATCCAATGCACGAAATGACTGCACCAGCTTATCACCAACACTTTCACTCCTAAGACATACTTCTCCAAACCAGAACCCGCAACACCATCACTCCGAAATTTTTTATAGGAACAAAATTCCGTGCTACACATCATCCTCGTACGCCACAAGATCAGAGACGAGCAAGTGCAATCACTGGTATAGCTAGAGCTCACTTAAAAATACGAGATTCTCATTTGACCAAGAACCATTTGCCATTAACTAGTTACGAAGGTGAGTATCGAATTAACTTAGAAAGTGCATCTAACTGATAATCCAATAGAATGTACATCAGGCTCAGCCCAAATTTTTGTAAAGAACTCGCAATACATATACTTAAAAAGAATAGATAGCAGCACAAAACAGAGCAAATCGAACATGGATACACGAAAGTGGCTGGCGTTGCATAGCTGATCTCTACACCATTCTACAAAAATTCAGCGTCCATCTACCGAATTCAGCAGCACTTGAACAAAACAATTTAGTAACCTTAGCTTTTCTTCAAACAATGCAAATCTTCTTTCACCCACTTTCTCGATTGTTTTTCAATTATTGGCCTTGACTACACCAATGCAAGTAAACAATCATATCTAAATTTACACTTACATCGACTTGAAGATCAACGCTCCAAAACCTTACTGCCCACCACTTTCTTCCTCCAACTTCTTCACAAAAGCCTGCAAGACCATGACGACCTCCCTGGCCGGCGCCTGCAATGTCCGCATCAATCCAATCCCAGGACTCTGCAAAGCACCCAACAGCTTCGCGTACACCTCGGCTCTCGTGGGCATATTCTCAAGCACCTTGAACTCATCGGGCCCGTAGAACTGCCCCTCGAAGACCGCGCCACTGAACTCGTTGTTCTCCAGCTTCTTCTCCTTCATGAAGTCCCTGTACGGCTTGATCGCCCCCGGGATCTCCTCGCTGTGCACGAAGAGCCACGCGTTCATGCCCTTCATGCACGGCTTGAGGGCCTCCCACTCGGTCCCCTCGATGGCCTTGAAGACGAGGGTGTTCTTGGCGACGAGGAGCTTGGTGGTCTCCGGGAGGGCCCGCCGGAGCTCCTGGAACTGCTTGACGGTGAAGCCCTTATACCTGATTCCGGCGACGAGGTGGCAGTTCTCGAGCTGCTGCTTCACGGTGTCGACGGTTTCTTCCTTCCTGGAGCGGGAGATGGCGGCCCGGATGGAAGGGAAGTGGGGGCGACGGCGGGCGGGTCTGGGGCTGACGGTCGGGAGGAGAAATGGATTTGCGGGTCGGGCCAAGAGGACGGAATTGGGGGGCGGTTTGGAGGAGGAGGAAGAGAGGAGAGTAGCCTCCATTGCAGGCGCCTTGGAAGATGATGAAGATCAGAAGAGCCAAGAGAGAGAGTTGTTTTTGGTGGGCTTATCTTATCGGCAGAAGCCAGTTGCCTAGCGTTGTGGCTTTGTTCGGGAAATTGGGGAAAAATTGAAAAGTTGGGGGAAATGTTAATTTTAATTTTTTATGAATATAAAGACGAGAGAAATTTTGAATTTGGGTGCCTCTCATTCAATATTTCTTCACCTCTCGCTAAGAGCGTGAATGACATAAATTCTGAAAAGAAATTGATTTTTGGATTAATAGCAAGAAAAACCTTAAACTGATATATTTATAATAAATTTATCACAAACTAATTTTTTTATCATGAAAAATTATAAACTGATACATCTGTGACAAATTTACTCATAATTAGTACAGTTGTGATAAATTTACTCTCCGTTAATTTCTATCAAATTTTACCGTCAAATTGCTGAATTTGATAACATGTGACAGTTGACGAAATGTACTAGTTTTGGGTTTTACCCATCTGTTGGTTTAGGATTTTTTGTGGTATTAACCCAATTTAATGGAAACTAACAGAGGGTAAATTTGTCAGTTTATGCTAAAATTTTCATAAATGTACTAATTTATGATTTTTTGTGGTCAAAAAATTACTTTGGGGTAAATTTGTCACAAATGTACCAATTTTTGATTTTTCGTAGGTATTAATCCTTGATTTTTCTATTTCTGTTTTAGAAATCAATTTTTAAGTAGAAAAATGCGTTTGATAATGACACAAAATTTCTATTCCAAAAATAGAAATTTGTTTGATAACAACTTAAAATTTATATTTCCCTTAACGTAGTGGTGGGCGATGCAACCAACAGCAAGGTTGATGACGGCGATTGAGGGTGACGATTGACTAACGGCAGCGCAAGTGTTTGGCAATGATGGCAGCGAATGATAATTGGGGGCGATGAGCGATGATTGGTGATGGGGGCGGCAACGGCGTTGGCAGCGAGGAGCCGGGAGAGAGAGGAGAGCAAGTCGTGAAGAGATTGGAACAAAAATTTATTCAAGAAATAGAAAAATGAAATTGCGTTACCAAACGAATTTTTATTCCATAAATTTATTCATGCAGGTAAATAACCAAGGGGCCTCCTGTGGATCCTTAGTTATTGGTTACTATGTAATCTCATCACAAGAAAGGAAGTGAGCTTTTACATGGGGCTTATGCGGTCTATTTATTTGACATGCAATGATGACAAGCTCCACGAATGCGATCCTTATTTTAACGTATTGATTCTCACATGTTCATGTCCCTCAATTCTCCCCAAGCTTCTTCCCGAGGGAGTGGGAATACAGAAAATACTTATGAGGTCTCCCATCTTCAAAGGGTAACCCTGATCTTCCTTGAGATTTTTAAGGACTTGCTCATATCCAAATTCTATTATTAAAATGGATAAAACATTAATGACCTAAAAAAATTTCTAGAATTTTTAGCTAGCATGAAGGAGTATTCTACCTTCGAGTTTATATCGTGAAAAGGGATTTTTGAAATATTTCCATGCATCAATACCCTATAAACTCACCTACTTTGTTTACTTGAATCCTCCAACTTTGTTTATGTAATTTGATCCTATTGCGATTTGGCATTATTCATTTCTTTAGTATTTCTGACATAACGACGGTAATATGACAAATATTATCGGAGCTATCGTATTATCAATATGCTAAAAAAGAAGGGAACAAGAAAAAAGAAAAGCAGACGAGAGGGAAAGGAGGATGAAACTACCAACTCTTGTTTGGAGTTTATGGATTCAAACTAATCACAGTTATTGATCGTGTGAAACTTACATGTGGGATTTATATTATCGTTGACAATTGAATTTTCCCCGACTGGTATTCTGGGCAATTTTGTTAATTACGAAAGATTGCAAAGACTCGGGTCGACCAAATTTAATGGGGATCGACCCGGCCCAATTTGACTGTAAACCACGATTTTCTACTTCTAAAATTCCAATGCCACATGGCACGCTCGCATTAGCCAAAATCCTCACCATCCGCAGCACGACACTTGGCACTACCACACGAAACCCTAATAAAGGAAAAGAACCTCACCTTCTTTGGCCTCATATTCTCGGACGAGGGAGGCGGTACAAGGGAGAAGAAAAAGTCTCGAGGGTTGTTCTCTTCTTGCGGTTAAAAAAAAGGAGAGGCACGTGGATACACTGGAGGAGAAAACGCTCAGCGGGAGAAATTCCTGAACGGTTTTCCTCTTCCATCGTCTTCTGATGTAGCCGGTCGACGCCATTCGCCTCTCCTCATCTTGCTTTGTTCGACCCTGTCTATTGGCCGAGAAGCTCGAAGCTCGAAGCAGGTTCACTCTCGTGTTAAGCTTCTTCGCCGGAGAGAGAGAGAGAGAGGGGACGATCTATGGTTCAGAAACAGATCGCTGGTTTCTTCCGGAAGCGATTCCTTCACTCGACTTGCGATTTCCCGAGGTCCCTCAGCCCTTTTCGGAAGACTCCTCCTGCTCGACTCCTCGTGATTCCATCGCTGAAGCTAAGTCCTCTTACTTTCTCTGGTTTCGATTATGGCTCAGACTCCTGAAGATGTTGTCTCGTCCATTTGGATTTAACGCATTGGAATGCCATGTGTTTGTGAAACCTTTTATTTTCCTGAGATTTGGATGTATGGCCGAGAAACGCTGGTTTCCCCTGCGTTTCGTTCTCTATGTTCACGTATGCATGCGTCCTTGTGATGTTTGGTGTTGGTCAATGGTGAATTCTGTGATTTTCAGATCGTTGTTGAAGCTTTGGTTGTGTTCTGGGATTAATGGGCAAATGTTGAAGATTGAAAAGATTTGGGTCTAGCTCTAAGTGTTGGGCTTTAAGATGTGGTTTGTGAGCTGGGCCTGGCTTTGTTAAATGGGTTCGGGTTTAATTTTGTTTGGGCCGGGTTTGAATTCTGTAAAGTGGTTTTGGTTCCATTAAGTGAGCTTCTTGTAGGAGCTCAAATGGGCCTATGGCCCAGTCTGTGGAGGCCTGCGTTCTGTCCTTGCTCGGACCGGGCTCAACAGCCCAGCCTGGACCCCATTTTTGGAAAGAAAATATTTTAAAATAATGAATATTAAAATATTTGACAATTTATTAAAAATTAATAATGATAGGGAGTGCATGCCTCCTCGTTATCCTAGCATGCTAGCACTTGACATCGGCCTTATAAAAAAAACTGCACTTAAAAGCTCGCATATGTATGTGTAAAAGAAATTAAATCACCAGCACAATTCTTACAAAGTGAGCGTGCTAAACTCGAGCTACATTCTTGTACAAAGTAACTTAACAAGGAAAAGCCCATGTCAATTAGTCTAACCCTAAAAGGAAGAGTGACAAACCATTTGATGAAAACTATCTTGCGCCATTGCTTAGATAAGATCAACTTCCGTTACCTTTAAAATCAAAAAGCCTATTCTGAAATCACAAACGAAAGAAGAATCCAACGAGGACGTGCTTAATAATTAGACATGTGGCCTGGACTCATTTCACAAATTAAGCTAACAATGTTCATACTGGACCTCGAGTAGAAAAAGAACATGAAACAAAATGAGCTCTAGACATTAACTTTTGAGTGAGATTGGCTCCATATACTCCATCAAAAGTCAAATGAGTCTATCCATCATCTTTTCCCCTTCTCTCTTTTAAATTCCAGAACAAAGTAGAAGTTAATACCTCATCTCATTCCCCTGCAAGCAGGTACTCGAGAATAATTACGCATCTTGGTAATTTTAAGCCATGTAATACGTTCTAATATCCTATTGTTAGTTTCACCAATTAATAGTAAGACTTGACATGATGTTTGGTCTTTAATGACTATGTTTTTGGTTGGCCTGATTTTATAGCAACTACATGTAAGTGTCCTTCGATAATCAGCAGCAAAATAAATAAAGTTAAATTGAGCAATGAAAGACAATATATCCCTTCAACATCTACTGCACTGGTAGTTGGTGGGATCATTATTCTCTTGCAAACATTATCTCTAATATTTGGTGTTAAATCCCCTGCTGGCTTTGATGGGTTTAAAATCTGTAAGTGTCTTAATTATGTCTCTTGGTAAACTTTATTAATTGCTAATAGTTTCATGGCTTTTGTGGGTGTAAGGTTCTTGTTTGATATAACATATGAAAGGCAAAACATGCATAATACCTTCCATAGGTTCCAATTCTTAGGATGTCTCTGTGAAGGGACGTAATAGAGTTACAATTATACTCCTATACCTAAAAACCCATTCCAGCCCTAACTAAGGTCATGCCTAAAAATAATGATCAGCATAATCATGTGGTAATGATAAAGAAAAGTGATTAGCATCCATCAAGAAACAAGTGGAACATTCCAATCTTCATCTTCATCAGAGATGTAAGGTAAGGCTACTCTGACTACATCTTAAAAACTAAGACTAATATGCTAGTTATGATTTCTCAATAACACTATACTGAAACAAAAGTAAAAAAATAGGAATTCTGAAAAAGTTCCACTTTATACCTTAATTTAAAAGTTCCCCTTATTCAAATTGCACGCTAAGCATTAAGGATTTCAGGATTCCTATTTTGTGACTTTAGGCTTAGTAGAGTGTTATTGAGAAATCATAACTAACATTAGTCTTAATTGTTTTAAAGATGTAACCAGAGTAGCCTTACCTTACATCTCTAAAGAAGATAGAGATTAGAAGGTTCCACTTGCTTCTTGATGGATGTAAATCACTCTTCTCTGTCATTACCACGGAATCATGCTGATCATTATCTTTAGGCATGCCCTCAGCTAAGCTGGAAGGGGTTTTTAGGTATTGGGGTACAATTGTAACTCTATTATGTCTCTTCACGAAAACATTCTAAAAATTGGAACCTTTGGAAGGTACTATACGCGTTTTGTCTTTCATATGTTATATCAAACAAATAAAACTTTGCATCCACAAAAGCCAGGAGATTTTTAGCAGTTAAAAAAGTTTAACAAGAGGCATAATCAAGACACTTATATATTTTGCACCCATAAAAGTCAGGAGAGTATCAACACAAAATGTTAGAGATAATGTTTGCAAAAAACTAACGATCTTGCCAACTATTAATGCAGTAAATGCGAAAGGGATATGTTGCCTTTCCTTGCTCAATTTGTCTTTTTTTGTTTTACTATTGATTATTGGAGGAGACTCATGGTTGCTGTAAAATCAAGTCAACCAAAAGCATAGTCATTAGAGACTCAACATCACGCAAAGTCTTACAATTAATTGTCTCATATAAAGCCTTGAAGTGGCCTACTTAGTCTTTAATAATGCCTCTTGCTCACTGGCTGGCAAAATATTTGACGGGCAATGAGCTTGTGTGTCTCTCTCACATGCATAGATGCACGGGCTTGTTGGTCTCACTATTTTTATTTACTCTTTTTTTTTAAAGTAAGATTTAGCTTGGGATTCTAGTCTGGCATATTTAATCACTCTAAGCTAGTAATAATTTGCATTGTCTTAACATTGTTTTAATTAATTGCAATCGTTGCTTGTTTGGATAATACTCTCATATTAATCCCTACTAGATCGTGCTTGAAATTAAGATCCTTAAGGCATCTTGCTATTGTTCTTTCTTTTGCAATGCAATGTGTATTTCGATACTTCAAGAATACCGAAACTCTTCTTCATGTCAATAGTATGAGAGATAATATTCTTATCCTTTCTCAAAAGTTATGTTTTCAATTGTCATGTCAAAATGGTAAATCTGCATTTGAGTGATTTGGCATACTTTTTTTATTCAAAAGTTTAACCTTTAGAAAAAAAAAAAGTCTAAAGTAAATGATAATCATTCATATGCAAATTTACCATTTTGACACAACAGTTGGAAACATAACTTTTGAGAATGAATAAGAATATTATTTCTAATACCAATGCCATTGAGAGGAGTTTTGGTATCCTTGAAGCCTTGAAATATGCTTGGTATTGCAAAAGAAAGAACGATAGCAAGAGCTCTTAGGGATCTTAATTTCAAGTATCATTTAACAGGGGTTAGTATCCAAACAAGCAATGACTGTAATTAGTTAAAACAATGTTAAGGCAATGCAAGTCATTATTAGCTTAGAGTGAATAAATATCCCAGACTAGATTCTCAGGCTGAATCTTAATTGAAAAAAGAGTAAATAGAGATAACGAGACCAACAAACCCATGAATCTATGCACGTGAGACACACAAGCTCTGCTCGAAAAGATTTGACCAGCCAATGAGCAAGAGACATTATTAGAGACTAAGTTAGCCACTTCAATGCCTTATATGAGACAATGTCCACTCTAGGCCTTTTTTGGAGAAAAAGTTCCCACTTTAGACCTTGAAAGTTCCCCTAATTTGAATTGCGCACTAATCACGTCGCCAATTGGAATCTTCTTTTGTTTGTGATTTCAAAAACAACTTTCGAATTTTAGAGGTAACGGAAAAATGGTCTTGTCGGAGCAATGGCACAAGATGGTTTTCATCAAATGGTTTGTCACTCTTCCTTTTAGGCTTAGACTTATTGTTGTGGGCTTTCCTTGGTTAAGTTACTTTGAATAGGAATGTAGCTCAAGTCTAGCATGCTCACTTTGTAAGATTTGTGCTAGTGATTTAATTTCTTTTACACACATATATATATGCAAGCTTAATTTTCTAAAAGCTTGTGATCAATGTTCACCTACGATGTTATGTTGATTCGATAGATAGTGGGCTAATCAAGTTGATAGGCATTGTGTTTTAGAGTTGCAGTCGTACAATTGCATTTTTTGTGTGTTAAATATCGTTATAAGTGCATTTGTTAATAAAGCCGATGTCAAGTGCTAGCCTACTAGGATAATAGAACCCGACAGTTACACCTACATGTTCAACACTATACTTCAATTCCGCCCTTCAAAAAGGAACGTCAAACGGCTAATCCCATGCATACTGTATGCACATCGGGTTTGGTGCCAACAATGTTTCATAATGTTCCGTCTATGCAGTTCCAAAATGTAGCTTCAGTGTAGTTGCATGACAATCATTTGCCTTGACAGCTCAATGTGTTGTGTTCTATAAATTTTGGAAATGCAGGAAAGGGCCCTTTGTCTTTTGCCTCATTTTACTCTTTTAAGATAACGTTATATTTATCATTCTTTGTTGCCTTCATTTAATTGTGTTTCTTTCTTTCTCAGTCTTCTCCATCTGCATTTCATCTGTGTTATGGGGATAGCTCAAGTGCATATTGGGTGTTCACCATTTGCATAACCAGATCTGTGGGTTTGATTCATGTCTATACTGTAATGGTTTACCTATAAGAGAACCATCATGGCAGCTCTTAAGCAATGTTCCATCGTCCGCAAGCTTCAAATCCTTCTTTGGGATCTTCAAGTCCGTTGCCCATGAGCTTCAAGTTCATCGTCTGTGAGCTTCAAGTCCTCCTTCAGTGCCACTTTCCCTCTCGTGCACATTTTCTTCTTCAGTGCCACTCAGCTGGAGAAATTTGGTGCTACATGAGGAAATTGGCCGTTAGTGGGTTCTGTTAATGTCAGATTTTGTTGAGTTATATGCTTCACCATTTGCATTATCAAATAGAAAGTTCGATTCATGTCTATATGTTGGACTGGAATGGTTTTTCCTACAAGGAGGTTTATGCAGTCTCAATAGTAGGGCTTGCTATATAAAACAGTTATAGAGCCAATGAACATTTCCTCTTCAATTGAGGTCGATTTCTTGGTCTTCTGCTAAGTACAACATTTGTATTGTTTTTGGTATGTAAGATATGTGGAGCCGTAACATTGCAATTTTCTTCTCACTATATCCACACATTTTCTTCTACGGCCAATTTCCTCTCTTGCAGTGAAGAAATTGCAGCTTTTTCAACTGGAATGATCCCCTCATTAGTGATGAGAACTCATGCTGAATCATCTCTAGGCTCTTGCGAAGAACAAGACTGATTGAAGCAGACGTTCAACAACGCAGAAAGAGAGAAGAATCTATTGGGTGTTTTGATAATTTCATGGGTGATAATGTGCTACATTAGGAAGATGTGGGAGGATTTTGATTGGTTGTTATAAGTGTCTTTTGGAGCTTTAGATTGTTTGAAGTAAGATGGACTGCATGTGATCAATGGAAGGATTAACTGTTTTGTAAACTCATTTATTGTCTTCTCTTTCTTATAGTGTTGTTCATGCCGTGAGCACATATTAAAGTTGTAAACTCATGTTGTCTCTTTTTATAATGCAAACATGAAAATTCTATGAATTCAAGTGATTAATGTTGAGTTGATGAAGATCATTGATGATGGTTGGTGGATGATGCTTGTTGTGCTTAACTTGATGATAATGATGGTGGATCTATTGCCGACAACACAATGCAAAATGCCGAGTATTCTGCTTTAAATCAATAACCAATGAATGGATGAATGTACTTTGAACCAATGTATTTTGGTATTGCATGCTGCCTTTCGTTTCATTTATGTCGGTAGTTCTATATTTTGCTGTGTACAGAGCTCACAAAACCTTTCTTAAACCCTGTCTACAAGCTTGGATAGAGCTCACCAATGTTAACTTCGTGCGTTGTTCGATTGTTGTACTCATAGTATTCTCTAATGGACTGGAAATGAATGCAAGAAAAAACCACATTTACACATCAACGAAACACTACTGTATTAAAATTGACATCCAGAAATTCATATCAGAATTTGACAACATCTGTGTACATCACTCCTACAAAAAGCAACCACAAAATAGAAAGCAACATTTGGACATCAGGAAAATTTGTTCTGTCGGTCGTGTTGGTATTGTTAGTCTTCTTGCTCTTGCATTTATCAAAAAATTGCTTGTCTTCTGCCTCTTTCATGTTGAGATCCTTACATCCTCCTTTTTACCTAAAGTTGAATAAAAATAAATAAATCAATTCATCCAAACAAAATAAAGTGCAAATAAGAATAGTTTTAGGACAAAGTTAAGGACAGATGGATACCTACATCTTCGTCCATAGATTACAATGACCTTGAGCTGTTGCCAAAAATTAACTCAAGCAGTTCTTAGTTGTGCTTCTGATGAGGCTAAGGGAGTGTTTTCTACCGCATCATGTGAGTTGAGAAAACAATTGAATCTTATTTGAGACTTATCAAACAACTGCACTCACAACGACATTTTAACATTGGGGAAAACACGATGGTACAATTGTAGCTCTAAAATACAATACTGATCAAATTGATTGGCCTATTATCTCATCCGATATCGTCATAACATCTTAACGTTGATGAGAGCTTTTAGAAAATTTAGGATAGTATATGTATGTGTAAAAGGAATTAAATCATCAGCTCAAATCTTACAAAGTGAACATGCTAGACTTGAGCTACATGCCTTTTTAAAAATCTTAATAAGGGAAAGTCAACAACAATTAGTGTAAGCCTAAAAGGAAGAGCAACAAAACATTTGATGAAGGCCATCTTGCGCCAATGCTTCGACAAGATCAACCTCCTTTACCTTTAAAATAAAATAAAAAAAGCCGTTTTTGAAATCACAAATGAAAGAAGAATCCAACAAGAATGAGATTAATAATTAGATAGATGAATAAGCATGGGCTTGCGTAGAAGGACTTGAAGCTCGTCGACGACACAACTTGAGAACGAGGAGACGACGGTGGATAGCGGGCGACGGATTGAAGCTCACGAGGAGCGGGCGAGGAGGACTGGGTGAGGATCAGCGAGGATCGGGCGAGGAGCAATTTGCCTGAGGGAGCAACAGGAGAGAAAGAAGAAAAGTGAAAAATTGAAGGAAGAACCTAATCTAAATTTTATTTGGGGATCTTCTTCATTTTATACCCAATAACAAATTTCGGACAAAATTGCCTCCATTTTAGTTGGCGGAAAATGTTAAGCAGAGAGATTTGGTTGGCCAGCGATCTCAGACCCTTATTTGAGACTTATTTGACAAATTCAGATCATTATTTCAAACAAAATTCACTTTAATTTCTTTTTAAAAAATATTTTACTTCAAACCTTTAATTGGAATTTTCACATCTCAATAACGACGGACACCTACCGTTACATTAGCAAGGGTCTCAATTTTACGTGGATGTCCATCGTTGCATTCCCGACCACGACCAGGAGCTGACACTCTGCTCCAGCAGACTGAGTGAGCGAGTGAAGAGATGAGACTCCGCGCGGTGTTTAGGGTTTCTCAGTTCCGAGGCGGAGCTCCATTCGTATCGTACAAGCCTCCAGTCTCCTCTCCCCTCCAATCGCGGCCGAGAAGGTGCTTCAATGGCGCTCTCTCTTCGCTCTGTAACCGTCCCGAAATCGAAAGTCGCTCCATTCATGGGAGCTTTCGTGGCGTACTCGCCAGGTCTTCTTTCGGCATTGCGTTTGACATCGATGGAGTCATTCTTCGGGGACACGCTCCGATCGGAGGCTCTTCCCGGGCTCTGCGACGATTGTACGATGATTACGGTAGAAATTCACGTTTTCCCGATTTGTCTTACCTTTTTGTGTCGAGGTTTTCGTTTTCTCATGTAATTGTCATTGCCGTTGTTCTGCAGGCGTTTTGAAGGTTCCCTTTGTGTTCTTGACTAACGGTGAGCCAGTACTGGTTGCTTCTAGATGAATGACATAAAATCTTTAGCTTGAGGGGCTCTTTCTGATCATTTATGCTTTGGCTGAATCGGAGGGCGCGATCGGCATGTTGTTTGTTTGTCATGCCTTTCTATTAGTTTGACATCGCATCTATGTGTCGACCCATTAACATTTACAAGTTGTGAAAACTCGTGGTTTGATCCTTGCCTTTGGTAGATTTTAATTGTGACTCTGGGGGCATTGGCATTATCCGAGACATTTTATCTGGAAGAGTAGAGTAAATTTGTAAACATTGCAATGTGCTTATAAATCATATGATTCCTAATGGCAAACTGTTTCATGTTGTCTGATAGGAGGTGGTATTCCGGAGTCTATGCGAGCGCTTGAACTGAGTCAGCTTCTGGGAGTGAACATTGCTCCTGCTCATGTATTGTTTCTGAGGGGACTTGTAGCATGGTCTCTGTTTTTTAATGTTTATATGTCGACTGTGGTATGACTGATGGAGCCCTTGCCACAGTTTGCTTTCTTTATGCATTCCTTTTGCAGGTGCTGCAGGGTCATTCTCCTTTCAGAAATCTGTTGAATAGGTACAGAATTGGTTTCATGAAAGCAATCTACAGTTCTAATTCAAATTAGTGCTTTGGAAGTTTTACACTTATGTAATTGATGGTTCTATACTTCCGTGCCCATACCTGCAACTGCATCTCTGTGATCCTTTTAATGAAGTAACTTGATAAACTATGCTTGCAAAACTCATCATGAACTTTGTATCAACTTAATGTGAAAGACCTGACCTTTATTGCTTACATATGGTATACAGTATTTCTCCTGTTTAATTCCTCAGATGATGAAAATAATTTTCATCAAGATAATTCACTTACCAAAGTCTGAATTTTTTTGCAAAGTACAACTCTTACCTTTTGAACTTAAGACTATGAAATGACAATTAAGTCTTAGGTCACTAAGTTGGGTCTTTGTTCATGAATATAATTCGTGCAGTAAGTTAATCTAACTTTATGTATGATGAATTGGTATTGTTTTCCAGATACGAAAATGAACTCATTGTGGCCACTGGGAAGGGAGACCCTGCTTTAGTGATGTCTGAGTATGGTTTCAAGTAAGTACTAGCCTAATATCTTTGATTTATTCATCTTTACTGGTTTCTCTAAAACTAGAGATCTGACAGTAAATTAGGGATTTTTTCTTGCAGAAAAGTTTTATCAATGGACAAATATGCTTCCTGTTTCGATAACATTGATCCTGTATCTCAATACAAAGCTTGGACAAGTGATAATGTCTTTGGCCCAAATAGATGCCTCAAGGATTTGGGACCAAAGTGTGATGGTTTCTCTGAGAGAGTGCAGGCTGCATTTGTTGTCAGTGATCCTGTTGATTGGGGCAGAGACATACAGGTATGCCCCCCCTGTATTATTTTCTTTCAATGCATCAGTTCTGTTAATTAATGGATCCATTTACATTATGATATACCTCCTCCAAGTTTTAGTATCCCCTGGATGTGTAAGTTTCCATGTCCAATAATGGAATCCAGTGTCACTATGGTACTATTAGATAGAATCTGCCTCTAGATTTCCTCTAATCATTTAGTTCCGTTAGGTACAACGAAAAATCTTCCAATACATGTGCAGCCTAAGGTCTGGACACTACTGTAAGAGCTCTGCAATAACAGAATAACTGCAACAGGTTCTCTGTGACATTCTAAGGTCTGGAGGGCTTCCAGGACAATCAGGTGGACATCAACCACCTTTATATTTTGCAGCTGATGATCTTGAATATCAGGTTGTTTAATTGGTTGAAAACATGTGAAGTTCTGTTGGATGCATCATCTTCACCTCTCTAGTTTATAGTTTACAATTCTCAAATTAGTCATAGGCACTCAGTGCAGGCTGCTTTTCCGCTGGAGCGACTCGGGATGGGTGCCTTTAGAATTGCTTTGGAGAGTGTCTTCAACAGGTAAAGTGTCTTTTTCTTAAAGGAACTGGGTATTGCGACTTCAGTATGTCATTGCAACTAATAAAAGTTGATTCTATATCGTTATGATTGGATTGCAAAATGCATAATTGAATTTCTACTAACTCTTCGTCAACTCATAGATTGCCTTTAGTGTCTATTTGGGGGGCTTTCCCACCCTTCCTTCTCCCTCCAACTTATGGCTTCTCCTTCCAAACCAAGTGTTTGACATGAGAGTGGGCAAAAGTCTGGCTAATGACTTTTAATGCAAAAAAGAATTCTATAAAATGAAAAATGAACTCGAATCACTTTGGATGAAAATAATGATGTGTTCAGAAATTGGATATGTTCAGCATTTAAAGTACGCCTAATAAGTCAGAATCGATTATGAGTTAAAAGCTTTAAAGTCAAGTTTCCAAACACTTCAATGGAAGGTCTTGGGAAAGCCAATAGCTAAAAGACACTGATAAAGCCCTAAACCCCTTGCTGAATCCCTCAATCATCTAACACTCCCTTAACTGTTCTAACTCACGCGCTTTTCTTTGATATATGCAGAATTCACCATCATCCTTTGGAGTATGTTTCTTTTGGCAAACCTAATCCGTTTGTGTTAGACAATGCTGAAAGGACGTTGAGACAACTCTCACTTTCACACTGTGATGTTGGTGGCATGGATAATGCATATCCCCAGTCACATTCCTTCAGTACCCTTTACATGGTCGGCGACAATCCTTCTGTAGACATCAAGGGTGCTCGACAGGTTGGTTAAGATGTGGTTCTTGAACCTATTGCTTCATGCTAGTTGCACCCATTGTCCACCCCTGGCTTCTTAATACCTTTTCTATTTTCGGCTTAATACCTAAAGTAAGAGAACTTATTCTTGATTTTCAGGCAGGACATCCTTGGTTCTCTATCTTGACCAGAACAGGTGTATTCAAAGGAGAAGATAACGACACAAGTTTTCCTGCAGATCTGGTAAGTTGACAAAGGTCCAAAAGGATAGCTAAAAAAGTTTGCTCCCGTTGCAAAACAAGTCGAGTTGCGATTTTCCATAAGAATGCGTATCTACTTTGATGGAAGATTGGTCCAACTGGGGGTTCAGCTCTTGAGCATTTGTGCCTTCACATTGTTCGACAGGTTGTTGATACGGTCGAAGAGGCGGTGGACTACATCTTGAGCAGCAAGTGCAGCTGATAGTTGTAGAGCCTACCGCTAGTCTTCAAACCGATGGGCCTTGTTTTTTTTTCGCGAAGAATCCCGACTCAGTTCACTCTGGGGCAAATTCGCCGTGGATATACAGACTGTATAGTCTCACTACTTAGTTGGCTTTGATCTATTCTTCATTTCATCACGAGACTCGTGAAAGTGTTCAGATTCCCTTACTTCAGCAAAAGTCTGATCTTCTCCCGGGAGAATTACTTTTGTGGCCGAAGGTGAGACCTATTGCCACCAAAGATCATTTCGTCACAACGGGCAATACCCGGCCGCCAAAAATAAAGTTCGCAGCAATTTTCTATTACTTTTGCCGCGAGTTCGAATTATGCGGCCAGAAAGATAATTTTCCGTTCTCAATACAGAATTTTCTTGTAACGTGTTATGTGTGTGATTTTGTAATCGATACTTTGTTTATCGAACAATTCAACATCAAGCATCCCTTAAGAGCGTCTTGAAACACTCGTTAATATGACAATTTTTTTTAATATTTTGGGCTAAGATGAATCTTACATCTTTATTATTATTTTGCTTATTATTACTCCGCAAGCTTAAGTAATTTTAGAATGGGAGTTGAAATCTTGACCTTTTTAGCCTATACATCATCAATCGACGGAGATACTCCGGTTCCGGCTTACAAACAAGTGCCTCGGACCTTGTTGTGGAGTTATGGATTTCCAACTTGAGTTTTCCGTTGAGTAATCGACACTTTAAATTAATTTCTCAATTGATACTTTAATTGTGTCCTTCGTCTGAATTTCATATGTTTTTGGGGCTCCCATATTTTTAACATCAATAAGGTCGACGTGGAAGTTGGTCAAACTAAAATTAATGAATTATGGCAGCAGCAACTTGACGTAAGTCGCTGAGATTTTCTGACGCAAAGGAAGAAACTCTGGAAAAAAGAATTCCAAACGATGCTGTTTGTTATGAATAATGATAAATGCGTTATTATAACGTAGACATCTCTTGATAGGGAAGTCGTCTCTAGAAAATAAACAAATAAAATCAAATAACAAAATTAAGGAAAATATATCAATAAAAAGGGAAAGTAATCTGCAAAACACGTCTGAAATCTTTGAATGCCTGCAAATCAAGGAAATCTTTGAAGATCTTGCAATCCTCTTGATTTGATACATTGGCACAAATGTAATAGGTTTTAAGACTTTCTGACGCTCGAATGTTTTCAGATAAGTATTTGCCAGTTGTTTTACATCACTTTCAAACAGATTGCTAACCCATCCTGGAACGCATTGACATTTTCTTAATATGTTCCAAATGAAGTTAAATGATTTTGGTTGCTTTCGCATGAATTTCTCGGCTATTGCTTTTTGGATTATTAAATTTTGCATCTGAAAGCAAGTGTGTCTGGGTTTCGAGAATCTTTGGGAACAAATTTGACAACATCTTGTTGTGGTGCGTAGTCGCTATAAAAGAACAGGAACATGAAAATGACACACTAAAAAAAGCGAGAAACCCCAATTCACTATTAGAAAGCCCAACCGGGTGGTTCCCGATTCAGTCGGTCCGTCTTGCTCACTCCTAGAAACAATTGCTTAAATACAAAATCATGGCATCATGAGAACATAGGCACAAGATTTCCGAGGATGGAAGAACATGACACAACCTCTAGAAACAACTTGGGAGCAGTTATGGCACTACCACTAGAAATACCATCGGCTATCTACTAAAGTCCCCCCTCCCTCGGCACAAATCAAACAATTTTACTATCTTCAATATCTTTACTCTCCTATACTGTACTTTTATCTTTCATATTTGCATTGTCGATTAAAATCCGACGTGTTTCTTGGTTGTAGTTTCTAGATTCGGGTCATTGATTAAATTCCGAAATAATTTGTATTTGTACAGTATTGTTCATATTTAAGTTGTTAATTTCCTTATTACTTGGATATTTCTTGTTCGGAATCGCCACAGGACATGTCTCCTTCAACGACTTTCGGTGAAAGATATTTCATTGCAAGAGAAATTCTGGCAAAACAAGAGAAATGTGTATGATATTTTTGCTGCCGTAAGAGATGATGCTTCTAGTTCTTGACTGCATTGAAATCATTTTGATTTTTTCTCATTGGACAACATCCCTCGCGGATTTAACAATGGTATTTTGGGAAAATTACCAACAAAGTCTTAAAACCTATTACATTTGTTCCAATGTAGTGCTAAAGCTTTCAATTGTGCCGGGCTTCAACGATGAACGGCGACCAGCCACAAGCCGCGACTGGCGAGGGTCGTCCTCACCAATTGCACACAAGGTCACCCTTGCCAGGATTTGGCAAGAGGGGACCTTGTCAACCTCGGGCGAGGCTCGCCCTCGTTGGCTTTGGGTGATGTCGCCCATCGCCAGATCCTGGCAAGGTGACCCTCACCGGTAGGTAGTTGCCTTTAGCTTGTTGCTGGCCATCGCCAAGGCCTGATGACCGGCAGAGGAAGAAGGAAAGAAAAGAAAAGGAAAAAAGGGAAATAAAAAATCAATAAAATTTCGAAAATTTAAAAATAAATAAATAAATTATGTTACCATACAACATCGGCCGTACCACGTAGAACAGTTAACGTCCACATCAGCGGTTTTTGATTAAAATTAGCAGATGGACTACATTGGTAAAACGTGAAGAGGCTTAGGAATAAATTGGTACAATTGAAAAATTTATGACTGAATTGGCATAAGTGTAATAAGTTTAAGACTTTTTTGGTCATTTTCCTATAAATATTGAGAAACAATCTATTGGTACTTTTAAGGAGTCACCAAAGGATATTTTTGTTTTAAGTAAAAATGAGAAAAAAAAAAACCGAAGTCATTATGTGCTGATTCTTTATGAGATGTGTATTTAGCGATTTAAAAACCAGACAAAATCCAGACCTTTTGATGAACTAGGCAACTCATTTCCTAATTCCGGTAACGAATTAATTTGCAATCGAACCACCTCACCTATGTTGCCATATATTCGCTCTCTGTCTCTCACGCTCTCTCCACACCAGCAATTGCGAAGCTGGAGACTCTCTCGTTTCTTCCACCGTCGCCATTCATATTCTTCTTCTTCTTCTTCTTCCATGGCGTCTTGTTCACATTTCTGGGTCCTGACGCTCTTCTTGATCACGGTGCTGCGAGGATCTCAACTGGCGAGTGAGTTTGACCATGATTTCTCGACCTTTTTCTGAGAATTTCTCGCGTGATCTCGATGTATGTATGAAAGCATGATGCAAAGGTCTCTTGGAAAAGCTCTAAACGTTCGTAAATATATTAAGGCAAAACATGCGCTCCGAGTGATGAATGAGTTGACCGCCACTGACTCGGGTGGTTCCGCCGTTTTCTGTAGGTTCTCAATCGTATGACGGAGGGCAAGTCGCCAAGGATCTACCGTCTTTTTCGCCGGCCACCAGGAAGCTCCTCGACCACCCTGCCAAAAACGGCGAAGTAAGCTATGAGGAAAAAAATATGAGAACAAGCTCGTCTTATGGCACTCGTGCAGAATGCAATGACCCTCAACGAAATCCCCATGAAAATAAACCCTTGTTCTCTCTGCAGAATTCAGTGTTAGATAATGGAATGTGGTGCGTGCCCAACTATGGCGTCCCGGACCCTCAGCTGCAGGCCAATCTAGACTACGCGTGTAGCCACGGCACCGACTGCATCCCGCTCCAACCGGGCCGCCCTTGCTTCGAACCCAACACCCTGCAGAGTCATGCCACTTACGCCATGAACGACTACTTCCAATACCATGGCAGGAATCTTGAAGCTTGTAGTTTCGGCGGCACAGGAATAATTACAGACAAAGACCCCAGTAAGCCTTTGTCTCTCTCGCTACAAATATTGAAAATCTCCACGTATTTATGCTTGTCTTAGGACAGGACTGATCTAACCATAGAGATGAATTGAGTCATTGCACATTCATTCAGTTGATTTACTTGGTTTCATGAATTGGTTTCTTCCAGGTACTCCGAATTGCAAATATCCCGGTTGAGTCGGGTCTGAAAGATCGATCAACCCCTTTCTCTGATTGCTGCTAAATAAAGAAGAAACAGGAAAATTACATAGTACTAGTCAGGGTCTTTATGAACATTCGGACTATGCAAATGTAAAAGCTTAGTTTCTTCATGATATGATGTAATAAAACCTCACCATTTGATCTCCAAAATGTTCATTACTCTTTGGGATGGCCTTCGGAAGGAATGACTATGATGCCATCAAGTAATAACGGTGAGATTTTGTTGGGGTTATGCTAACACTTCAAGCTCGTATTATGCAGACTCAATAGGGAAAATTATCCAAAAGATCCTAAACTTATTGCACTTGTGCTAATTCAGCCTTAAACATTTTAATTTGACCAATTTAGTCCTAAAACTTTTAATAATTTACCAACTGAGTCATTCCAGTCAATTTTGATTGGAAATCACTGATGCGGATATCGATCGTCCCATGTGACATGATTAGTAGGATGATCGATGCTGACGTGGGCAATTTTGGCCGGAATTGATAAAATTGAAAAGTTTATGACTGAATTAGCACAAGCGCAATAGCTTTAGGACTTTTGTAATTTTCCCAGTAAATTTCTAAGCACAATTTAAAGGAAAGAAAGTTAGAGCCTCGAGAAATTAAAGAATTGAGATTTCGTTTGTTTAGGAAAAAAAATGAATGATTTAAAAAATATATATTTTTAAAACGATTGCTTGATGATGAAACTTTTTCAATTGATTAATTATTCCAAATTATACAAAAAATAGTTTTTAAAAAAATATTTTTCAAATTATTTATTTTTTCACAAAACATACCGAATGAACAACTTCACACACACAACCAAAAGATAAACATATTGTGGACAGAAAACATCACTCTATGAGAGAGGCTCTTGCGTTCCAAAAACTCTTCGAAAATAATTACCGTAAAATAAAAAATATCTAACTTTTCAATTTGGCTAAATACGAGGGTCTCCATTAGATTCACATATCGAAAATGATTACACGGCACTGATGTTGTTAAATATCTCCACCAGCGTCCAAGTTATCGATTTTCGGCCAAAATTGGCCAGATGGACTATATTGGTAAAATGTGAAAAGGTATATGATCAAATTGGCACGATTAAAAAGTTTAAAACTGAATTGGCGTAAGTGGAATAGGTTTAGGGCCTTTTTTGGTAATTTTCCCATAAATATTGAGAAACAATCTATTGATACTTTTAAGGAATAACCAAAGGATATTTTTGTTAATTAATTAAATGAGAAACAAATGGAAGTTATAATGTGCTGATTCTTAATGTGATATATTTAGAAACCAGACAAAATCTAGACCTTTTGATGAACTAGGCAACTCATTTCTTAATATTCCGGTAACGAATTAATTGCAATTGAACCAGCTCACCTAACTAGACCAAAAAAAAAAAAAAACCAGACCAAAAAAAAAAACCAGCTCACCTAACCTATTTTGCTATATATTCACTCTCTTCCCTCACGCTCTCTCCACACTAGCAGTTACTCTAACAATCCTCCTTACGCTTAGTCTGATATTTTTGCATGGTACTAAGCATGAAAATATTCTATTGGGGAGATAAAAAGGGCCTAAAAAGATTTGAAATCCAAGCCTCCTGCTCTGATACCACATGAAATTTTGTAGGACCACTATCAATTGTTCTAAAAGTTTAACCTGATAGGCGTAGCTCACGTGCAATTCACGTGCAAGCCACGTGCAATTGGATTAATGAGATAACATTAACTCTGATATCATGTTAAAAAGTTCGACCCTCTTACTTTTCCCGCCCAACAGAGAGAGAGAGAGAGAGAGATTGCGGGCTTTCACAGGGTCTTTATGAACATTCGGACTATGCAAATGTAAAAGCTTAGTCTCTTCATGATATGATGTAATAAAATCTGACCATTTGATCTCCAAAATGTTCATTACTCTTTGGGATGGCCTTAGCAAGGAATGACTATGATGCCATCAAGTAATAACAGAGAAATTTCGTTGCACTATGGGTTATGCTAACACTTGAAGCTCATATTATGCAGACTCAATAGGGAAAATTATCCAAAAAATTCTACACCTATTGCACTTGTGTCAATTGTGTCTTTTAATTTGTCAATTGAGTCCTTCCGACCAATTTTGGCCGAAAATCGCTAACATAGACACCGATTGTCCTACGTGGCACAACCAGTAGGACGATTGGCTTTAGCGTGAACAATTTTAGCAAAAATTGATAACATTGAAAGGTTTATGACTGAATTAGCACAAGTGCAATAGGCTTCAGAATTTTTTTGTAATTTTCCCGGTAAATTTAAGCACATTTTAAAGGAAAGAAAGTTAGAGCCTCAAGAAATTAAAGAATTGAGATTTTGTTTGTTTCACAAAAAATGAATAATTAAGAAAATATTTTCTTAAAAATGATCGCTTATATAAGAAAGTCAGAGCCTCTTGACATAAACTGTTATCGATAATGAAACTTTGTTAGTTGATTTAGTATTCCAAGCAATACAATCGATAATTTTTAAGAAAATATTTTTCAAATCATTCATTTTTCGTGAAACTAACTAAACCGAAAGGAAAAACTTCATACACAAACCCAAAAAAAAAAAACCATATTGTGGACAGAAAACATCACTCTATGAGAGACGATCTTACGTTCCAAAAATTCGTAGAAAATAATTACCGTAAAAATAAAAAAAATCTCATCTTTTCAATTTGGTTAATTACGAGGATCTCCATTAGATTCACATATGAAAAATGACAATGTGGTACTAATACCGTTAAATTAATCCTTAAATATCTACACTAGCGTCCGTTATGACATACCACGTTTGTAAACCAAAATTGAACCAATTCTTATCTCTCTCCTCGCCATTTTCCAACACACCAAAATCCTATTTTTTGTCCAAAAACCAAAAAAGAATTTTTTGATCTCTACGGCCACCATTGCCGCCTTTCGAACATGAGATAATATTAGATTGGCCAGTCTTTCGCCATGAAACAGTATAATTTGAATACACATTTCGTGGTAACAAGTTTAGTCTGCTACCGGGAGAATTATTTTTGTGGCCGAAGGTGAGGCCTATTGCCACAAAAGATCATTTCGTCGCCAGGGGCAGTACCTTTGGTGGCCCAATATAAAGTTCGTGGCTATTTTCTATTACTTTTGCCACGAGTTTGAATTACCCGGCCAGAAAGATATGTTGCCGTTTTCAATACAGAGGCTTTTTTCGTACGTGTTATGTGGGTGATTTTGTAATCAATACCTCCTTTATTGAACTATTCGACATCGAGCATCTCCTAAGTGTGTCTTGAAACACCCGTTAATATGACAATTTCTTTCATATTTTGAGCAAGATGAATTCTACATCTTTATAATTATCTCGGTTATTATTACTCCGCAAGCTTAAGTAATTTTAGTATGGGAGTTGAAATCTTGACCCTTTTTAGCCTATACATCATCAATCGATGGAGATATACCGGTTCCGACTTACAAACAAGTGTCTCGGACAAGGAGTTGTGGATTTCCAACTCGAGTTTCCCATTGAGTAATCGACACTTTAAATTAATTTCTCGATTGAGCAATTGACACTTTACTAATGTCCTTCATCTGAATTTCATATGTTTTTGGGGCTCCCACATTTTTAACATCAATAAGGTCGACGTGGAACTTGGTCAAACTCCTATTAACGAATTATGGCAGTAGCAACTTGACGTAATACGCTGAGATTTTCGAAGAGATTGCTAATCCATCCTTGAACGCAATAACATTTTCCCAATGAAGTTATAATTGGGATAAAGACATCACATGTGTCATATCTTTCGTATAACACTCACATGAATATCATAACTTTTTTTTATTGCTTTAGTGCTATAATTTCTAAATAATGACCACTTAAGTGTCATAACTTTGAAAGGATCACTTGAGTGTCAAAACTTTTTAAAAACGTTGCACCCATAGCACTTGTGGTGAACATTTTTAAAAAGTTATGGTACTCAAGTAATAGGAAAAAAAAGTTATAGCATTCAAGCGAGCGCCGTACATAAGTTATCGCTCTTAAATGATCATAAAAAAGTTATAACACTCAAATAAGTACCGTTTGAAAGTTATAACACTTATGATGTTATTCTCCATATATAATTTGTTTGTTTTCGCATGAATTTCTCGAATATTGCTTTTTGGATTATTAAATTTTACATCCGAAAGCAAGTGGGTTTGGGTTTTGAGAATCTAGGGTACAACTTCTACTGCATCTGTTATGATACGTAGTCGCTATAAAAGAACCCGAACATGAAAATGACAGAAGGGAAAAAGCGAGAAAACCCAATTCACTGTTATGGGAAAATTACCAAACTATGCCAATTCAATCCTAATATTTTTTTTTTTTAGCAAATGAGTCTTAAACATTTTACATTTGTATCAATTCAATCCATTCGATCAATTTTGACTGGAAATTGATGACGTGGATGTCGATCATCCTACATGTCACAACAAATTTTATATTAATTTGTTCTTCGAATGTTTCATTAATTTCTTTTCTTTTCTTTTCTTTTTTATTTTTTAAGGGTTGGCAGGAGCCACCACCCACTAGCTGAGGCCCTACAAGCCCTTGTCGGCTGCCCTCGCTCACCTGCCATGGCGAGGGTTGTAGCCCTCACCAATCGCGAGCCTCAACCAGCTATGAGCGAGGATTTTGAGTCCTCCCCCAATGGCCGACAAGGGCCATGACCCTCCCCAGCGGCTGGCAAAGGCTTGCATGCCCTCACCCAATGGCCGGCGTGCTTGTCGGGCCTTGACCGGTGGCTAGCAACCCCCCACCAGCCCTTAAAAAAATAGAAAAAAAAGGAAAAACGAAAAGAAAGAAAGAAAGAAACGAATTAATAGAAAATTCAGAAAATTAAAAAAAAAAATTAAATTTTAAAAAAAAATTCCATGTTAGTGCCGCCTGAACCACGTAAGGCGGTCAACATCCGCGTCATCAATTTCAGGCTAAAATTGGTTGGATGAACTGAATTGACACAAAGCAAAAGGTTTAAGATTTAATTGATAAAAAAAATAGTTTATGACTAATTTGACACAGTTGAAATAAATTTAAGATTTTTTTGATAATTTTTTCCATTATTAAAAAACCCAACCCTGAAGGTGGAGACAGGTCACGCGTATACGACAAGGCCGTGCACTCGAAATAAGTTTCGGGCAAAACTCGACCCTACTACCACATTAGAAAGTTCAATCCGAAATTTCCTACGCATCAATGCATGACCTACTATGGGTCTTAGTATACGGAGCTATTTTTATGCATGATACCCTCCATTAAGATATGCATCAACAGAAATTGCTCATATTTCTTATAGCTTGCAAGAACTTTACCAGTCAACATCAGAACCAGGCGGTTCTATAAAGCCTACATCGTCGGTATTCTCAACTGCTACTAGGCCGTGTAGTTTATAATATGCAAGAGAGAAGGACGTTGGGAAGCGCTCGCAACTCCTAAAGAATCTCATTTTTTCCAATATAATTCTTTAATTACATTTTTTTTCTTTTCAGATCTTAAAACTAGAGTCTGGCTTGCCTTGTACTAGGTCAGCAAGAATAGGGTTGTTTGCTTGTTTGCACTAAAAAGTAATCACATCGTCGATACGTGATTAAAGCAATAAATATTGTTATACACGTGACTAATCATCGACGATTAAGATCAGCATAGATGCTGATGCATACCGATAATTGTCACCAATTTGTTGTCGACATACGATGACGAATGGTCTAATAATCGGTAGGGATACCGATTGGTAAGGATTGATAAGCTATCAAGGTGTTGGAAGGAAGATAAATGCATTGAGATGCGGTTGCAAGTTCGAAGCCACTGGAGAACAGAGTAATTGCAATCGTGGGACAACTGATGTTCATTTTTATAGGAACAATCACTAAAGAACAAGATTATGGCATCATGAGAACATAGGCACAAGATTTCCAGGGATGGAAGAACATGACACAATCTCTAGAAACAACTCGAGAGCAGTTATGGCACTACCACTATAAATACCATCGGCTATCTACTAAAGCCCCTCTTCCCTCTCTGTCCAAATCAAACAAATTTACTTTTTTTTAGTATATTTACTTTTATGTATTGTACTTTTATCTTTAGATTTGCATCGTCGATTAAAATTCGGCGTGTTTCTTAGCTATAGTTTCCATATCAACGTTGTTAATTAACTTGTGGCACGATTTGTATTTGTACAGTATTGTATTAAAGTTGTTGATTTCCTTATTACTTGGATATTTCCTGTCTGGAGTTGCCACAAGACTTGTCTTCTTCCATTAAAAATTGAAAAACAATTTTCAATGAAAGATATTTCGTCACGAGAGAAATTTCGGCAAAACAAAGGTAATTGTGTATGATGTTTTTGCTGCCAAAAGAGATGATGCTTCTAGTTCTTGACTGCACTAAAATCTTTCTGATTTTTTCTCATTGGCCAACATCCCTCATGGGTATAACCGTGGTAAATTTCGAGAAAATTACCAAGAAAAATCTAAAACCTATTGCATTTGCGCCAATTTAGTCTTAAACCTTTCAATTATACTAATTTAGTCCTAAACTTTTAATGTTTTGCCTATATGGTCCATCCGGCCAACTTCAGCCGAAAATCGCTTCGATGAATGTCAATCGTCTTGCATAGCATGGCCAGCGTTAACGTGACTTAATTTTTTGATATTTTTTGAACTTTTTATATTTTCTTTCTTTTACTTTTTGCTTCTTCCCCCGCCAGTTGCCGGGTCTCAACAATGGCTGTCAACTTGCCACAAGCTACGACC
>BCNH02000010.1:10418597-10466443 GCA_001662345.2 Metrosideros polymorpha var. glaberrima | reverse complement strand
TTTTTTTTTTTTTTTAGTCTTCTCTCTTTTGATGCGAACTAAAACTTGCTCCCCCACTCCATCTCGAGTGCGTCGACACCAACTGAAAATAGCCCAAGCCCGTGCTTCGCTCGAAATTAGTCAAATCGGTATTTAATAACCGTTCGATCCAACTCGAGTTATTTGCGAGTGATTTGATTCTGTCCGCACCAAAATGGCTTTGTTCTTGCCGCGACGGAGAGAAAGAACGATTAAAACTCTACGCTCAGAGTTGATTCTCAAGACATTAGTAGGAATTGCACGCAAAATGTTTTCTTAATGACCAAGGTGGAACAGAACATTCGCAGCTCAAGATGGTCCATGGTCCAAATTTGGTCCTACATTGACAAGACACTTTCGTTGTGTATGTGTGTGTGTGAGACAGAGAGAGAGAGAGAGAGAGAGAGAGAGAGAGAGAGAGAGAATGGGTCTAGAAGGCTAGAAGCTGTTGAATCTCTATGTTCACATTAGTAATAAATGGAAAAGAACAGCCCTGAAAAGGAGAGTCCAGCATAGTTTTATTTCAATTTATTCTGTATTGGTTACTTTTATTATTTTTTTTATTTTTATTTTTTTTTGGTCATATGTTTTGGTCACTTGAGGTGCAAGATTCACGAATGTGGCTGAGGAAATTTTACCAGCTCAACTCCATGACAAGGCCTCCTTCCCCCACCAAACCAACATCAGCTGATTCAAAAAGTCAAATAAAGAAAATCCAAAAAGAATGCGATTTTACAAAATTTTTTTTTTAGCCCCAAATCGAAAGCAAAAGGAAGGGGGGGAAAGGAATAGAGAAGAGGGGATTGAGAAAAAAGGAGACTCGCCCCCTTTGCACGGGAGCCGACCCCTTTTACTAAGTATCCTATTGTCGGGAATCTGAGCCTTATTCAGGAGAATTATTAAAAAAAAGTTATGCCAATTCAACTTTAATTTTTATTTTTTATTTTTATGAATTGATTCCTAAAACTTTTGCATATTTTATCACGAGGCGAAAGACTTACGACTTTTTGCGCCAAAGACTCGATTTTGAGTCATCCATGCTCTCGAAACCCTTTCGCTAGAGAAACGATTTGGATCCATCGTCGGCAAACTACGCATTGGAAATCCGAACAAACATTGACGTGAGGGCGGTGAACTGATTAAAAATCGAGGGCACGAAGACCATATCGAAGATAAATTTTGGAAATTAAACGTTGGTCCACGCACGTTTCCTTCCAATGGGAGATGATGCTTTGATCAAATCATTCACGGGGAATAATTCCAGGACTTCTCCTTTAATTGCCCAAGAATCTCTTGACTCATCGTTTATGTGAACTCTTCGTTGCTTCGCATGATCATCGGATCGCCGAGGAGGGGCCCCCCAGATTTGACCGGAAACGGGTCACCCGGCCGTTCGGGAGGGCACGCGAGCTAAAAGCTCGGTGGGAATCGAGAATTCTACGAAGCGACCAAAGGGAAGAAGAAGAAGAAGAAGAAGAAGAAGACGACGACCGAGAGAATTCAATTCCACTTCAAGGGTTGTATCCGAAAGGGAAAGTTGACCAATCTCTGTCGCCTTGTCCTGCCCATTTTTGCTTGGCTTTCCTGCTTTGACCGAACTGACTGATAGCAGCCAGCGAAGATGGGTGGTACTGTTCTGGTCAGAGTGCTTGACTTTGGGGGTTTGAGATGGATTTCAATTGGACGTGGGTGAATTGAAGATGACATCAAACCTAGCCGAAGTGTGCTGCACTCATCACCGAGAATACTTCGTGTAGCATACTCTTTCCTAAGGAATGTGGAGGTCAATCGAACTGACGTTTTGGATTTGTGTTTTTCTAAAGCCGGCGATTTCCGATCTAATTGACCGAATTGATTGAATTGGTATCAATATAAAAAGGTTTAGGGCTAAATTGGTCAAATTAAAAGGTTTAGAACTGAATTGGTACCGATATAATAAGTTTATGACTTTTTTTGGTACTTTTTCCATGGAAAATGTTTAGGACCTAAAGTGACTTTTTTTAAGCATCTTAAGAACAATCCTCATCAGTAATCTCGATTTTTTTATATACATGAAAGTGAAACTTTTAAGTAATCTAGAAGTATTCACAGTCGTTGATCTGAATTGGGTCGTTAGTGTTAGTTGTCGTGTCTCACCTTTTGTAACTTTCAAAATCAATTTGATTTGACTTGATGATTGTAATTGCTTTATAGTAATCAAGATATTACTCTCGAAGTATTCAATGGCTCTTAAAGCCACTGGATTGCTATACAATGAGGGCCGATTGAATGAACACGATTTTTTTTTTTCATAATTGGAAAATTGCAAATGTTTTCACTCGATAATCCTCTCTATTTTTTAACTTAACATTCCGATAATCAAAATAAAAATTTACCCTCCCTTGCAAAACACCTCGCAAACCCCAAATGCAAAACCGCAGCAGCCCCTACACCAGCAAAGTCCAACCTCCTCCACCAACCACCGCAAGCTGTCGCCGGACGCCGCACCTTATCGGCATCAGTCGCAATCACCTGCCGGCCCTCTGTCTCTCCCTCCCCTCCATGCGTTGTTTACCCTCTCTGTCTAGCTTGTAGGGGTTTTTCTCTTTCTCGTGCAGGGCCCCCCACGCCACGAAAGAGCATGGCAACCTCACACCAAAGGCGTCAAAGGCATTTGCAACCTCGATCCAAGGTTGCCACGCTAGCACGACAAGGGCCGCCACGAGCACATGTGACTAAGGTTAGGATTTTCTAGTAGAGGAATTTAGAAGAGGGGCGTGAGCACTATAAGATATTAATTGATGTGAGACGCAATTAGGTATCTCACATGAAAATATAGGATGTAAGCTTATATTTTATTTTATTTTTTTTAAAAGTACCCAAAGTGGTCTTGATATAAAGTATGAAGAGGGTAATTTGAATCGAATCATGAAATCCTTTGTCAATCCAGAATTACTCCCCAGAGAATCTCATTGGAGTGAATGTTTTAGTAAACTAATTGAGCATAAGATCTAAACTTGAGGCTGTCATTTTCTTCCACCCTCTTGCATTTGACGCAGTCTAGATCAATTAATTACTAATCAATCAATCAATTAATTAATTCGTGATGGTACATGCCTGAATTAAATTGAATAGTTGTGGGATCAAGAGGCCCACATTCTTTAGCTTTAAATCTTCTTTTCCCAATGTCTTGAGCGATCTTGGGTTTGGTGGGCATGCCACGGCTCTTTGCTTTTGACTTTCCAGTTAAAAAATTCGAGGGTAAACCTAGAAATTAATCAACTGTACCAAAAAAATAACATGAGAAATTGACCAGCAGATCACAGGCTAGTGGCGTTGAAGTACTTGATGTAATTAAATATTGAAAAAAGAACATGATAATTATATTTTAGCATCTAATTTATCGACAATGATAGGTTCATTCTACAAGTTGAACCAATTTGAGACGGTACCAGGTGATTCTAGAGAATATTTAAACCTAGAAATAGAAAATTATTTTAGGTGCAGTGCTTGCCTATCGCGTGGGGCCTGCGGGAAATAAGTTTTGCAAAAAAAAGAAGTTTTTTAATTTTTTGATTTAATTAAATTATAAGTGCCACTCAACATGTAAAGAATGTTGCCTGACAAAGTCGTGAGTCATGCTGCATTAGCAAATTGGCCACTGCATTTTATAATTATATCCTCGACCCTTTTTTTTTTTTTAATTATGCCTTATGCGTGAGATACGTGGCACGTGCATAATGATTTAGTAAAAAACTTAGGTACATCTTTCTACTCAGGAACAATAATCATCAACCCTATCGAAACTTTTCTGTTTTGAAATTGATCATTGTGTGTGTGCGCTTTTGTTTTTTTTAATGAGATCTCAATCATTTTTTATTCTGAAATATCCTCAATCACTCTCAATTCAAATGAATCCACTTTTATGGTAGATTGGATTATATAAGTCTTTCGGTTTTTGTTAATAAAATCACTGAGAAAGTAAACATGTAAAAGCATTTCAAATTCTTTTTAATCACCAGAGCATTATATAAATTTCTAGAAGTTTGTATTATCTGCATTAAGCGCTGATAAAATATTCGATTCAAAAGCTAATTTTCAAGATTCATTTTCGTAAACCTACATCATTTCAAAACCGGGTTTTTCTAAGAAACCAAAAAAACTCAGATTTCCTTCTAGGGCTTGAAGCGACACCGAGTCTAGGCCTTGTTTTCTAGACCCGAGATCACCGCCTTACGGTCAACTCGAGTTTCGCCTCAGAATCGCTGCGTGGCTCGTCACCTTACGCAAGTAAACTCCGAGCACATGAACTAAATCCCCAATTTCAGTAATTTTTCCAATTACAACTGGCGATCTTCGTACATATCGATGCCAAATTAGAAACATTTATAGATTAAACATTGAAATCCTTCAGGATAAACTTCACATTCAACAAAAGTACTAATACTAAAAGCTTTGACAACAACACGAATTAATACAGATTCGTGATTATTTTACACGTGCACGAGAATTGCCGGCTCTGCTCCGAACCACCGGCTCTCCTTTCCCGAGAAGAAACAGTACCATTGCACTTTCCGCTGACGGATTTCTGCTCCGAGTGTTCTTGATCGACGCCGAGGATTCGGAAAGCATCGTTCTCGAGCGCTGATCTGGGTCGGACACGGGATTGAACCCGCTCGTGTGAGACGATTCGAGATGATGATTCACGTGTCTTCGAGGGAAGTCACTGATGCCGACTTGCTGCTACCGCTACAGCAACAGCTACGTCCTCTGCTCTGTTTCGCAGCAGCCATGGATGCCAACTCCTTCACTTTCTTGACCAGCGATTTGAAGATCCTCACTTTGATCTGCCCTCTCTTCGGTGGGACTCTCGCGATTCTTCTCTTCTTTGATGATGATGATGTCTCCTTGTGCTGTTCTTTCGTTGCTCTGTTTTCCATTGCTCTGTAGCAAATTGAAGATATGGTTGCAGGGTAGAGAGAGAGAGAGAGAGAGAGAGAGAGAGAGAGAGAGAGAGAGTCAACCAGAAGGGAGATTGAAGTTATGAGCTGACTGGCGTAGGGTTATATAAGGCCAACCTGGTCAGAATATTTCATACAGTGTGGAACGATGAACATGGATATAATTAAATCGACTTAGGCCAAAATAAATAGTATATAATTTAGACCAAGGAAGAAATTCAATTTTGGACAAAAGACGGTTCTACAAAGCAAACAAATACAGCTGTCTACCTATTTTTCACATAAATAAAAAAAATTTACAGGTTTCATTATATCATTTTCTGTTGGAAATATATTGGAGAAATGGAATCACAATGCAGTCGGACTTTGAGGCGTGTAATCACTCTCTTTTAGGATCAATTTATCCCACAAGGTTGCTATAGGTTTCTGGCAAATTCCCTTCAGGATACAACAAAGTCACGGTGAGATTACTGGATAGCAATTCCAATAAATCTCCTAAAACTCTCTTGCGAAACAATAAAAGATTGGCTATTTAGAAGGAAGACGAAAATGGAAGTTATATCGTTCGTTCTGTTCTCTCTTTGAAATGAACCGAAATTGTCTTATATATAAAATATAGAACGTACCTCTTAGTTTGTGAATTGTCACTACGGACACACCCATTCATGTCCGAAGAATTGCAATTCGGACATAACCTTTCAAGTATGAAAACTGTCAATTTCGAACACACCCTTTCGGATCTTAAATTGAACAGTTTTGTCTGAACAGTCACGAGCCAAAAATTAATTTCGAAATTAAAAATAATAATAATAATAAGTGATTAAAGCTTATTTTGGTCCGCGACGCGCAAGCATGCTAAGTGCGCCTAATAATCGCGCCAAAATCGCGCAATTATCCGCGCACCCGCATGCAGATATTGTGGAGTCTATCCCGCTCACCCATTTATCTATTTACAATAGTAGATAGCGTTTTAACTAATAAAGAGACCAAAACTTTCATTTCTTTCCTATGTGGGATAAGGAAAATGCCTTTACAAACAAACACCAACATTTTCTAGAGTGAGGTTCCAGGATTTGATTGTCATCTTTCTTCAACTGGGGAGGGAGACTTTTCCTTATAGTCAACGGCCTCATGGTCAGCTAGATCAGTCAACGGTAATGAATTTTCAAAATTCTGAGAGATAGAAAAAGAAAGTCAAATCTGCAAGTACAGTTCAACATATTTTATCTTGTGATGACTTTCCGTGCACGACTGAATGTGCAACACTCAGTCACAAACTAGAACACACAGTCTAATTACTTCGATGGATTGAATCTGCGCTCATCCGGAAGTTTCGAGTAAAGCAATCATGTCTAAGTTCGAAAACTTTGTTTCATATGCTTTCAAATAATCGGGTCTCCGCGCCCGTAATCTTGAATTGTAAAAATTAAATATATTCATACAAAGTTTGGAACTTTTACATTCACTCTTATAAATCTCCACCGTGATTTCCATTTCTATCTTTTGTCATCTAATAAACTAAAATGGTAAATCCACTTCTCTCGCTAATCGTCCTTTAAATATGGAAATGTCGATCACTAAAGATGATGGATAGCAAAGAAAGTTCAAATTTGACAACCACTACCATTTATAGTCATTGGTTCTTTTTTTTCCACTTATAGCAACAAATGAATGAAACCCTTGAGGTTAGCTGAGTGACAAAGTAGGTTTCTTTTAGATGTCATAGATCTTGTGTTCGAATCATAGTCTTTCGAACACTAGTCTCATAAGATCGATCTACCAATTAAGGAATCGAAAAATGTGCGAGCCACACACTGCAAATTGTTAATACTCTCACTTTCGGACCATCTATCCGAGTTTCGTCTTCCCATGTCTATGAGGTTAGCGGGAAGTTTATGAGCCCGAGATTTATTACTTACTCAAGATGAATTTCCTTGTTCTGAAAAACAATGTTGGAACAATTTGAGGATTTCACCCATTTCAAGAAACTTAAATACTCTTGCTAGGAAAAATAGCTATCAAATTCCAATTTTCATTGCTACAGACAATGTATAGAATCTGATTCAACTGGTCCTTTTCACCAAGAACTTACACAACAACACGAATTACTACAATTCCGTGATTATTTCACACGTAAAACCGCAAATTGCCGGCTTCGGTCCGAACTGCCGACTCTTCTTTTACGAGAAGAGAAGATGTCATTGCATCTTCTTATGCTGGATTTCTGCTCGAAGCATTCTTGATTGATGCCGAGGATTCAAAAAGCATCGGTCTCGAGAGCTAATCTGGGTCAGACATACGAATAAACAAGCTTACATATTTACATGAGGTGATTTGAGATAATAATCTTGCGGGTCTTCAAGTGAAGTCGCCGACGCCAACTTGCTGCTACCGCTGCAGCAACAGCCACGTCCTCTGCTCTGTTTCGCAGAAGCCATGGATGCCAATTCCTTCACTTTCTTGATCAACGATTTGAAGATCCTCAGTTTGATCTGCCCTCTCTTCGGTGGGACTCTCGCGATTCTTCTCTTCTTTGATGACGATGATGACGTCTCCTTGTGCTGTTCCTCCTTCATTGCTCTGTTTTCCATTGCTCTGTAGCGAATTGAAGATGTTGTTGCAGGGTAGAGAGAGAGAGAGAGAGAGAGAGAGAGGAGTCAAACGAGAAGGGTGATTGAAGGGATGAGCTGACTGGTGTGGGGTTATATAAGGTCGAGAAGGTCAGAATAGTTCACACAGTGTGAACATGGATAGTTAATTCAACTTGGGCCAAAAGTAATAATAATAAAAAAAAGAAACAGAATTTAATATGAAATTCAATTTGGACAAAAGAAGGTTCTCTAAAAAAAGCAATTACATACAGCTGTCTGCCTATTTTCAAAATAAAAAAATAAAAATTGCAGGTTTAATTATCCCATTTTATAAAGTGAAATTCTGGTTTTTGATTTGTCATCTTTCTTCAACAGTGAGGAAGACTTTTCTTTGCGGTCAACGGCCTTATAGTCAACTAGATTAGTCAATGGGTCGTGAATCAATTTCGAAGAAAGTCTAAATTGACTAGTACACAGAGGACAAGATCCAGCTATTCTCGCCAGTGCAGCTTACAGTTACATGGCTTTGGCGTCGGGTCAGTTTGTCTTGACGTGTCGACGTTTGTGGGTTCAGAGACTGCCCACAATTTCAGGACTTGCGAAAGAGAGATTTGAATCTGACTCATACGGTCAAGTTCAACATATCTTATCTTGATGTAAGTTTTCATGCACGGGCATCATCGCTTGTTACAAACTAGAATATCGTCTAATTACATTGATGGGTTCAATTTGTGCTTATCTATAAGCTTTGAGTGAAGTAGTCATGGCTAAATTTGACATTTAGATTCATGGGTCTTCATATAGTTAGATCTCCATGCCCATACTCCTTGACCTAATAAAAATAACCGAACATTTCATATGAGATTTGGAACTTTTGCATACATGATTGTCTTATTGATTAAGGTCTGAAATATGTGTGAGCCACACACTGCAAATTGTAATAATCTCATGTACTAACCAACATCGGAGTTTCAACTTCTGTCGCCTACGAGGTAAGCGGGAAGTCCATGAACCCAAAATTTACTTGCTCAAGGTGAAGTTCCTTGTCCTAAGAAAGAATGTTCGAATGCTCTTGCTAAAGAAAAAGAGCAATCAAATTCCATTTTTCATTGCTAAAGTCAACGCATAGAATTTGATTTTTTTTTGGAAAGAAACATTTCATTTCATCATCCAACACTTTTGAACAAAGTTAGTGGCCTTCCGAACACAAATTATCCCATAAACGCCGGGGAGGTGTACAAAACCAGAAAAATGGGATGGCTTAACGTCATTGGGCATTGGCAATAAAGTCAGCCGCTTGGTTTACTTTTCTCAGACAATGGGCCACTTGAACATTACCGAGTTGGGCACAACATTTCTTACATTCAGCAACTAGAGCCCATAAATCCCAACAACATTGGTCAACACCGGATATGAGCTTCACGAGTGATAAGCTATTAGACCCTATGAACAACCTCAGATCAAGTTTGTTTCCACTGATCAAATCGCTTTTGCAAGAGCTTTAGAGACTCCAATAGCGCACGAGCTTCGATAGCCGTGGCAGAGGAAGCTCGTACCCTTTTTCCAAACCATCGACAATAGTTCCTACAGAGTTGCGACAAACTCTAGCTTATCATGAAATTTTTGTCCAATACAAGAGTAAGCAGTTAATATATACTAGTTGGCCTATAACTCATTAGCTTAAGTTTTTTTAATAAAAATGGATTCAACTAGATATGTTGGCAGGCTAGAACTTGGGCTCCCTCTTGGCAATCTCCTTAGGTAAAAGTATCGGACTTCTACTGTGCGCTCCCATAAAAAATCTTACAAAATGATAATTGTAAGACTATAGTTGTATGAGAATATTATCTCATGATAATTCCAAAAGAAGTAGAAAAAGCCACTCAATAACTTTCTCAGTGTAAAAAATGAAAATGTAGCTTTTAGTGCTGTTGTCAATTACATTCTTCTCATTAAAAATGAACTTATTCACCTTTTCTTGGCTAATAACTTAGTGATTAACCAAATTACACAAATTCGAATCTCAACTAACCAATATAATAACAAAACCAAATAAAAATGAAGAAAACCAAAAGTTGGATTTAAAAGTCAAAACTTTGACTTACCCGAATCCGAACCTAATTTTCATGATCGTAACATTTTTATATCCACATACATTTCTCGAAATCATCCGTATGCATCTCTCCAACTTTCCACAAAATGTAGTCCCCATAAGAAGAGAAGAAATCCGTTGGCCATTCGACATGTATTATATTAAGAAAACTTTATATGTAAAATGTGATGAACGATTCCATTATGGCAGCGAGAATATAATAAAGTATTCCAAAAATATAGTTAGTAGGATGCCTTATTGGAACACTAGAATTTCCCACCAATAAGGAGACACTGGAATTTTCCAACAGTAATTATATATGTATAAAACAATTAAAGAAAATACAAAAAAATTCTCTAATTCTGTAAGCAATTATAATAAATAATTAAGGTTAATACCACGAAAAACTCTGGTATATTTATGACAAATTTACCAAAAACTATTTTTTTATCACAAAAAACTCCAAACTTGTATATATGTGACAAATTTACCTTAAATTATTTTTTTAATCACGAAAAACCCCAAACCAATACATCTGTGATAAATTTACTATAAACTAATACATATGTGACAATTTTACCCTCCGTTAATTTTCGTTAAATTGGATTAATATCACGAAAAATTTCAAACTGGCACACTTGAAATAAACGGAGGGTAAAACCCCAAACTAGTACACCCCGTTAACTGTTTATGTGTTATTAAACTTAGCAATTTTACGGTAAAATTTTACAGAAACTAATAGATGATAAATTTGTTACAGGTGTATCAGTTTGGGGTAAATTTGTCACAAATGTACCAGTTTGAGGTTTTTCGTGGCTATAAAAATAATTTGGAATAAATTTATCACAGGTGTACCAATTTGAGGTTTTCGTGGTATTAACCCTAATTAGTATAATTGACAAAAAAAACATTAAATAATTATAGATTTTAAATTTGTGCTGCGCGAATTTAAATTATTGTAGCATGAAAAACATGACTTTATAATCTCCTATACCCCGTAAAATCAGTGAACGTTCTCCTCAACAACCCAAAAATGAGGCGGGCAATCGACGCTCACACCTTGAAGACCATGCGCTTTCTCCCTTCTCTCTCCTCCCCTCCCCCGCCAGCGCCGCCGTCCTCCCTCCGCTTCACGGCGGCGCCGATCCGCTCCCTCTTCTTCAGTCTCGCGAAGCCGAGCCCTCGCTTCGTCGCCCTTCTCCTTCCTCCTCGTCCTCCTCAATATCAGCTGAGTGCATTCTCTGTCTCCAAAACCCTAACCCCGCCGGCGTCCTCCATCACCTCCCCCGCCGTCAAGTACCTGAAGACGAGCCGCGGCTTCGATTCGGATTTCGGCCGCCTCGCCGCGAAATGCATTTCGTCGCTGAACTCGGCTCCCACGCTGGAGTGGAACGAGCCCGTCTCTTGCTCCGAGGTGGTCGGCGAAGTGGAGAGAGGAGAGAGTGGAGTTGTCGAAGAGGACGCGAAGCCGTCTATACCTGTCAGAGCTTATTTTTTCTCCACCAGGTCTGCTTTTCCCTCTCTATCTTTTTCTATTTGGCTATTCTATTGGTGCTCTCTTGTTGCTTGTTTCTGCAGCTTGTAACTTTAAGTGGCTTTAGCTACGGATGTTCAGTTTGGGTGGATGTGGCAGGATGTGATAGACCAATATGAATGACAGAAATTGCATATTCGTTTTCAATTTTTGTTTTTGATTTTGAGTTGTATTAGCTTGCAAATGCATTTCGATAGTCATCCTGCTGGACGTATGAGTGCCTTTGCCAAATGCTTGTGGTTCTTGGAGACAAGAATGGAGATGCTGCAAAGTGGAGACTGGAGAAGCTAGGTGTTTGCTGTGAGTTAGTCAATGTGATCAGGAAGGAGAAAAGGAGCAAATCATTTAGGAGTTGGGAATGAAGTGCTTGCATACAGTGAATTGAAGCACACAACTTGTGAAAAATATTGAAACTGTTCTTTGAACTTTCTTTGTGGCAGTGACTCGCACTTTCCATGTGATACAATACACGCGGAATAGAAACCGATGACTTGTCTTTTTAACCAAGACAAGTGGTGAACTATGTCCGCCAAATATGAAACTTCATAGACTAGTGAGAAATCCTCTTTTGAAATCTGACTCTTGCACTTGCGCTGGAGATGTTTTTGCGGATTCCTGGTCTGTGTGGGCTAGTTGAATTGTCTTAATTGAACTTGTTGTCTATATTGTTTCCAGATTTGTTTGTGAAATTTGTGGTCCTCCTCTTTGGCAGTGTGGACTTGAGGAGCTTAGTGGATCAGAACAAACCCAATTTTATCCCTCCAACATCTCGTATGACAAATTACGTGGTTCTTAAGTTTGGCAATCTTTCTAATGCGGATGTAAGTCACCTATCCCACTTCTGGTTAACGGTCTTTCACTGTTGAAATTTCGTTGGACTGTTGAAATCCTCGAATACATGACAATCTGTTTTCGACACTCTTTGTACTTAGTAAGTCTCTGAAGAAAGATCAGAGAAGATATTAATGTTTTTCATCAATATCTCATTGAAGGAAAATTGTTCAGTGAGAGATTTTTTAATAGAAGTTAAGATCTCTCCTCTGTATGGTAGAATTCTTAGATGCTGGTTACACAATGAGGAAATCCTGCAGTTCTTTCCACTTGGACATTCAGTGGTTGAACTAAACTTTGCTGATTGGAGAAGGTGCATAGGAAGTTGCCTGCCTCATTGTTGAGGATTGAAATTGCCTATTTCTTCCAAAATGTTGAAAATTTATAATACAAGAATTTACCTCAGATAATAGATCTCATGTTTGAGAAACTGTTGCATTGCAAATGCTTGTAATATCGCATCTTTTGCTTAAGGCGAGGTTGTTCTCACTTTCAGGGATTGGGTGCTTGCTTAAGCGGAAGTGACTGCTGTTGCATGGTGGTTTTTCAGTACGGATCCATTGTGCTGTTTAATGTCAGTGAGCATGATGTTGATGGATACTTGAAAATTGTTGAAAAACATGCTTCAGGTTTACTTCCTGAAATGAGGAAAGATGGTGAGCCCATATATCCGAAATGCTCTTGTCAAGTTGCATTTAGTTATCTTAATTTCATTTAATTTTAAATCAATATACCCACTGACGAGTTATATTTTATTTGATTTATTTGTCGATATAAATCTCCTGGATTCAATGTTAAAATGCCACAGAAGGTGTACTTTAGTAACTGATTTAAGAATGTTGAGCGTTACATTTCAGAGCTTGAATGGCTGCACAAATTTAGCCTTTTCTTTATCTGGGCAGTGCAGTGTACAGATTCTTTGTATTGAAACTGGTCGTTTGAAGTAAATGTATACAAGAAATAGAAGAGAACTTTTTTACTGCTTAAGGAGATTCCAACTTCCCCTGTTTGTAACTCATTAGGCTGTGTACCGCTCAGGGGGGAACCTGGTTTGTTCGGGATTAGCTGTGGCATCTCCATGCAGTGTCAAATTTTGTCAGTCATGTAACTCCATGCAGCTTGATCACTCAGTTTTGTTTTCTATGAGTTTTCCCTACTTCGGTTAGCATGGCTTCTCTTGTTTGTTGAGCATTTGGTATTTGGTGTGTTATCTTGCACTGCAGTTGCTGGAAAATTTGGGATTCTTTTCTGTATTTATATAACACGGATATCTTTTTTTCTGAATGCAATGATTCAGTTTTTTATCATCATCAGTAAATTTTCTTGGAGATCAACATATTTGTGTAATTTGCTAATCTCTAGGAACTTCAGGATATCTGAATTTTGTTTTCTGCTACAATAGAATATGAAGTAAGAGAGAAGTCGACATTAAGCACATGGATGCAAGGGGGATTGGATTACATAATGCTACAGTACTTAAATATTGATGGGATCCGAACCATTGGTAGTGTTCTCGGTCAAAGTATCGCCCTCGATTATTATGTTCGACAGGTGAGCTTAACATAAGCTGGAAAATTTCTCTTGGTGAAGATTTTTTATTTATGTTTATCTTGTGCATTTGCCTCCTTCCTTAGGTTGATGGGATGGTTGCAGAATTTACTGACATCAATCGTGGCATGGAGAAAACTGGGACTTTTGAGATGGATCGGAAGAAACTTTTTCAGTTAGTGGGGAAAGCAAATTCTAATCTTGCTGATGTGATACTTAAACTTGGGCTTTTTGAGAGGTAACAGTTCTGTTGTGTATAATAGGTTAAGGTCATAACCGTTGGGTTGCTATCACCTCTTTTGAGGATCTTATCATGTCCAGTTCATCTCGATAGATTAATATAGGATCTGCTGATAGTTTTCGTTTGGCATTTGAAGAAATCACCATAAAATAAAGAAATATAGAATTGGGAAGATCTGGTTAGAAATACTAGAAGAGTTTGAAAATGTTTTTGACTAGCTAATAAAAGTTATGGAAGTCCGCTCTCGTTAGATATGTTCCAAATACCTAAATTCGCATGCACCCAATCCTTGAAATAGTTTACAAGAAGATTTTCTACTCTACTGTGGTTTAAATTGGCTTTCTTGCTTCATAATTTGAGCTTTTGTTATGGAATTTGATGAAGAGTTGGTAATTTAGTCAAAGGTGAAGTATCCCGAGCAACAGAATATCCTCCTCTTATGAAACACACACATGAGGAAATAGAGCCATGAGGAGGTGCACATAATGATAGTCCTTTTTTTATCTTGGTCCATTAGCATACACAAGTTCTCTACTGCCTTCTTTTGTAACTTGTGCGGCCATTGATCCAATTGATTTTGATGAACATAACACTGGTTACGTTTGTGATGGTAAAATTAAGATAGCTTCACCGCCGTCAACTGCCTTTGTCTGAGTTCAAACAATTCATTTTATTGTCTCTTGTGAGTTGCATAATTTTGTGGACTCCATTGACTTTTCAGATCAGATATTGCGTGGAAGAATGCCAAATATGCTCAGATATGGGAATATCTGAGAGATGAATTTGAGTTAACACAGAGATTTGCAACTCTTGATTTTAAGTTGAAGTTTGTAGAGGTATTATTCTTGTAGTCATTGAAATTTGTTTTGGTCAATGGGAAGATTTGTCCTAGGAGCTGACATCTTGTCCTCTGTGCAGCACAACATTCGCTTTCTCCAGGAAATTCTGCAAAACAGGAAGTCAGATTTTCTGGAGTGGCTCATTATCGTGTTGATAGGTGCTGAAATTCTGATTTCCGTCTATGACATTTTCACTAGGTCTGCCATTTCTAAACTCTAGCATTGACTTGTAATGACGTGGGAAAGTAGGAAATAGTGTCGAATGGCATAGGTCCTACGTATTTGATATTTTACTGTGAGTTCACAACTCACAATTTTTCCCAATATATCTGTTGTACATAATATAGACATGGACTATCAAACTTGGGTGGTCCATTTGCTAATATTATTTCGAGAAGCAATGCATTCTATCGGTGATTGAGTTGTACATGCTTTCCAGTCAATCCCGATTTGCTTGATTGAACTGAGAATATGTCCTCTTAAGTGACCTTAATTCCAGGAAAAGACATTTGATTGGAAACTCTGATTCATTTTAATCCATGTTCTATAGCCCCAATTTGCATCATGGAGATCTTAGAGACATCTTCATACTCGCATGATGTGGCTGATATTTTCTCTTCCCCCTTTTTTTCTGATGAGCAAAAATCTCTTAGGCAGAGTCTACGGCTCATCTCTGCGAGTGGACTCCAGTTGTTGGATGGTACTTTTACTCGGGATGAGGCTGATCATTTGGGGTTCACACATAAGCCATCAGGGCCAGGAATCTAGCTCGCAACCTACACATCAAGGCGTGATTACGCGATGGCTCTTTGTCTGAAGTTGCTTGATTCATGATGCCTGGCAATACATAGTGCAATTGCCCATCCATCCGTAGACTCCATATAGATTGCTTCTTGACCACGAAGGCATCACCATTTTGAGACCCTACCTTAGATTTCACATACCCAGAGGTGATAAATCGGTGGATAATTGTGGGCGCGAACCAATATCTTCGTTTAATATGTATTCAGTCTCTTTAATACTTGAATTACAAATATGATCGATTTGACCTAGATAATACTCGCACCCGCTCAACCTACTCACTGAGTTGACTACTACATGATAATTTAGTAGGAAAGTGAAGCTTATAGTTCTGTAAAACGAACAGACTTAGCAAAGTGCACGCTTCTCGGAACGTGCCCTTAAGACGCCTGCTAGAGCTGTCCTAACTCCTCGTGATCACAATCAGATCAATTTCTGGATGACAAATGAATGTGAACACAAGTCAATTCCTCGATCACATAACTTCCTACGCACCCGGCAATAGTCTCCTATCATCATTGCTGTAAACATGGAACAAACTCATGAAGAAGCATGTTTTGATGTTAAGAATAGACTGCAAAGAGCAGATGACAGTGAGCTAGTGCATCCTTCTCGGTCTTATATTCCTAGCATTCGACTTCCTCTTTGAAAAAAAATACAAAAGATGTACATGAAAGTGACCACATTAGGGCAAGGAAAGAACCGACATTGACAGAATCTTTCACTTGTGATACACACGGTTGTGATCATTTTATCTCAAAATGAGAATTTACAATGTACTGTACTGACTCTTGACCTTTCTAGAGTCTTATTCAATATGCCAAAACCTTGGCAGTTGGAATCATTTTTTTCCCCTTCCATCCATAGATGCGCTGTGTTACTGCAGCAGACGTTCACCCAGAAGCACAAAGGCAAGCACGGCTAATCATCAATTAAGAAGACACCTCCATTCTCCTTCCTGAAGTTGTGAAGAGTGTGATCCACCACCTGCATGGCACATGATAACTGTGCCGTAGCATATCTGTCTCTCCAATGTATATTTCTTGTGGACATATGCATGAGATGAAAAATGGCCATTATGCCAGAGAAATTTAATGGAGTCAAGACACCAAAACCTTGACAACGTGATCCACATATAGCTCGATGAGGGATAAAAGAATTGAAAATAACAGAGGGATCGAAAGAAAAGGAAAACTCACATTGGTATTACTCAGTTCTAAGTTGTAGAAATCCATTTTGTCTGCCCGAAACAGGGGCCCAGCATGCCATGTACCGCGATGGAGCTTCACAAATTTGGAACCAGAAATTCTGAACACGGACACGTCATCCACAGCGGGAGGCACATAGAAGTGACCACACTGAGACTGCTTTAAGTTTTCGGTAGTTTCATCTTTCACCTCCCCAGGGGCTGTGATGGAGGGTTTAGCAACACCAAGATACCAAGCATACCCACCAATTGAACCAAGACACTGGGTCACACTGGCATGATGTGTTATATCAGAAAACTTGAGCGGCCGATCTTCAAGATGCATTATGTAAAACCTGTTACAGCAGATACTCCTCTGAATATATCGGACGTAGTTTCCACCGAAGAAATATAGGATAAGCACCAATAGAGGCAATGAAATATGCCATCAGCAGGGGAAGACAGCAAGATCAATCACTACAATTTTGTACACATAGATTGTTACCCAATTCTCTTCCTTCAATGAAAAATCTATAGGATGCTAAGACAAAATTAATATAATGATTAGAGTATCTGAGAAATTTTCCTATCGTTTTCCTCTTTTTCGTTTCCCAATTAGCGAAGAGAACCTGCACATTCTTGTCTTGCCAATAGAACATTATGAAATTTTGGCGCATGACTGGCTTTGTGGCTGTGTATCCACCCCTCTCCTATCAGAATGCATATGTCGGATCAACATAAAAACCAGAAAAAGAAAACGGATCAATTACTTTGGCAATAAAGGAAATATAAAGCAAGTTCACCCCTCTCCTTTCAGCAAAACTCCAGGGCTAAAACCAGAAAATTATGAACACTTCATTGATATCCAGGACCAAAAGTGGACTCAAATTCAACTAAACAAGTCCACACCCAATTTCCCTCCATCCGGAAAACCACTCGAACCTTTGAATGTCTCCTGCTTGACATATCAGAGAATTTTCAACAAGCAACCAATAACAAAAGGAGCTGTTGGGAAAACCCTTCCACGTAAATCCACTAGTCAACTATTGATCACTATAACCATTTCACAATAGAACCGCAAGTGGTTTGTGAGATTGAACATGAAATGAGAATCCTTTGCATAGGATTTTCATTCTGTTGCCCGGTTGCCTCGACAGACCATAGAAACATTTAATCAAACACGTATAAGGTGCGCTTCGTGGCTAGCTTAGACTCTGCATAAGCAATCAAAAAATGACTTTCCCGCGTTAATTTGCAAATGGGCAATGCAAATTCCTACTGTTCATCAAACGAAGCAACCCATCTACTCGGGACTGGATTCCAACTCTCCACCGAACCAAACGAGGCCATTTCAGAGTGTTTGGGACGAGATAGCAAAGAAAAACCTGGGAACTCCACGACTGAGGTCGAGCTGAGCGTCCTTAGGACCGAACTCATCGCCGTCGGGGGACGCCTCGATGACCTGGCCGAACTCCTTGAAGGTCTCAGGGGTCGCTTCGATAGGTTTCAGCTTCACCTCCCTCATAACGCCCACGCTCGCTCCACTCGCTCTGCTTCTACACAGCGGAGTACGACGTCGATGGAGAGACGGAGGGAGAGGGAAGGAGAGAGCCAGAGACATGGGTGCCTGTGGCGTTGTTCTCTCGCTTGTGCCTCTATGGATAGACCAGCTTCAGCTCGCATGGACTGTGCTCATGTTGAATTCGGCGAGCTCGGCCCATGCCAAACTTAGACAGCCCAATGCTGTGGTTCTTGGGCTGTAGTGGGCCCAAGCTCACCCTCACCACTAGGGGTGAGCATGGTTCCGGGTAAAACCGAGAACCGGGAACCGGACCGCCGGTTCTAGGTTCCAATGTATGAGGGTCCGGTTCCTGGTTCCCTTTTTTTAGGAACCGCCCGTTTCGAGTAGGCTCTCGGTTCCTATAGGAACCGAATCGAGAATCGGAACCGGGAATCGAGAACCGAATAAAGAACCGTACGCAATTTGATTATTGTGCACCTATTTTGTGGATTATGTTACTCACAATACATGAATTTTGTCTTCTTTGATGCATTTCTTTTGTACTATTTTGCTTTTGTTGTCGCCAAATATATGTTGGATGACTACAAAAGATGATTTTGTGACTTATATATTGTGTTCTTTCCATCTTTTTTGGCGTAATTTGCGAAAGATTCACGAAATGGAAGTTTGGCATTTACGGGATTTGGAACGACGGTACGTGGATGTTGGTGTGTGACTTTGGACAGTATGATTGAGACACGAGGACCGAGAGTAACACAAGCAAACTCCATCCCAAAGTCACAAGACTAAGTTCTTAAAGGGGAAAACAACATAGTGCCTCGGTGTCACAGTCCCCCTTCTTTCCCATGTGCGCCCCCTTCACGTTTTGGTTTTTTGAGTATAGACATTTTTTTCATGACTCATAAGTAATCAATCTTTCATATGATACATACATACATATATATGTGTGTATATAATCACGAATATGACTCGAGTGTTGAAATTGGCGCCGTCATATTTCACATGTTAGATTAGGGAATCATATCGGAGAAAACAATGTTTTCCTCCAACCAGTCTTTTGATTGGTGGATTGATGTCCATAATGTGTAAAATATCTATTGTTCCACATTTTTTCTTAAATAAAAATGAAAAAAAAAAAAGAACCTCTAAGAACTTGAAACCAATCTTGGAACTTGTGATAGGGTGGGTTCCAGGTTGCAAATTCTAACGGGTAGGTTCCAGGTTCCAAAAAATGAAAAACCTGTATGGGCGAGTAGGTTCCAAGTGGAACCTGTAAGGAACCTGGAATCGCTCACCCCTACTCACTACCTTTTTTTTTTTTTTTGCCTATTTCCTTATTTGGGATAAGTGCATTGGAAGTCCTCACGAAAGTGCAATCGTGTCCTAAAATATTCAAAAAATGCAATCAAGTCTTAAAATTTGTCATGTAAGTGCAATTGAATCCTAAAACTTGTCATGAAAGTGCGATCTTGTCCTAAAACTTTCAAAAATTACAATCAATGGAAGAACTTGATTGGATCAATTTGATAATTTTTATGATTTGATCGTACTTTCGTAACAAATTTTAGGACTTTCAATGCATCATGCTCATATTTGTAATAACTATTACTTCATCGCCCATGCAACAGCCTGCAAGTAATAGCTGGCGAGCGACAATAACTCCGTCGCATGAAAATGTCAATTACTATGATTTGTATATTGACATTGCATTACAAAATATAATCAGATTGATTATGAAGATTTTATGGACTCGTTGATGCACTTCGATCACTAATGAGATTACTTGGAAAAATTAGAGAACTAATTCTTGAAAAAAGTTTGAATGCGAACCAGGTTTAATTTTTCTACCACTCTTATGGAATGGGATAATTGGCAAAGCAATGATAAAGCCTATTTTACGGATTCCAATTTGATCTTGAACTTTTCAATGTTGCCAATGTAGTCTTGAATCTTTGCGTGAGGTTCCAATATAATCCTTTTAGCCAATTGCTGTTTAGGAAATCGCTGACGTGACGTCCAGTCACCATTAGTCGTCCTACACGACACATTGATGTGGACAACTTTACTCGAAGTGACGACCTACGTGGACCGCCACATTAGCAATTTCCGACGGCAATCGATTGGAAGAATTTCATTGGAATTTACGCAAAAGTTTAGGATTACATTGGCAAAATTGAAAAGTCTATAACCGAATTAGTAATTTTCTCCTCATTGAATAGGTAGATTAATGAGGTAAGTCTCTTAAAAAGAATAATAGATAATAAATCCTTTGAGATTTAGTTCTATTGAATCGGCACCTACTTATCTAATAAGGGGTGAATAGTTTCACGATTGGTCTAGTTTCCACCTCGAACCTACCTTATCGAGACCGGTTTCTAGTTTTTGGAACCTGAAATTTACCTTATAGACCCTGAAATCGAACCTGCAGTTTCAAGATCGATTCCAGGATTTACTTGGAAACCCGATCCATTCTTTCATTTTTTGTTTCATTTTTTTGTTTCATTGTTAGTCAAGAAAAATGTGATCTTATAGTGCTTGTGGCATGGGTTTCAGATGCTAGAGAAGGAATAAATAAAAAAAATGAAGGGATATTACCACGAAGAACTCCAAATTAGTACACTCGTAACAAATTTATCCCAAACTTATACATCTGTGACAAATTTACCCTATGTTAGTTTCCGTTAAATTTTACCATCAAATTACTAAGTTGGATGACACAGTTGATAGGTGTACCGATTTAGGGTTTAGCCTCCGTTTGTCATAGGTGTACCAGTTTGTGATTTTTCGTGGTATTAATCCAATTTAATAAAAACTAATGAAGGGTAAATTTGTCACAAGTGTATCGTTTTGAGATTTTTTATTGTGAAAAAATTAGTTTTGGGTAAATTTGTCACAGATTTACCAGTTTGAGATTTTTTGTGGTATTAATAAAAAAAATGAATGTCATAGACTAGCTTCAAGCTAAAGCCAAGAGATTGCAGAACTAGTGTCGATATTGCCTAAAAAGTAACCACTCAGATCAGTCAAAATGCAAGATAATGTTCTGATTAAAAATAAAGAAAGAAAAGAACAAATAAGACAACATGCAAATATATCTATAGAAATTTAATTCATCACAAGTCAGGGAGGAAAGAAAAGAAAAAGAGATTTCTCATGCGGCACAAATGATGCTGCAGCACCAAGTATGAGCTGAAGTAGCTATGGTTCATCGATTCTTGATCCGGTTTCGGTTCTATGGTTCCTAGTTTGGTTTGGTTCGGTTCGATTCCTACTCGGGAACCGGACCGCACAGTAACGGTTCCAAAATTTTGGAACCGGACCAATTTCTATGGCCCGTTTGGTGCAGTTAGCATAAATCACGTGTAATCCAATGTCTAGATGGAAATACCAATTACACTTTTTCCTTCCATGGAACTTATTGCTATTTTGGTATATCATCAACCTACATCCTAGGCAAAAAAGAACTTCATTAGAAACCTCAATAGCATAATTTATGCTAATATAGTCAGTATGGACATTGATTTAACATTCAATGGAAGCATGAATCGACCGCAATAGAGTTTGAGTAAATCCTCAACTAGGAATATCCACTATTTATACTTTTGGGGGAGATAAAAAGGAAGCAGCTTTGGCAGTACTTTATATTATGGGAGACAAAGGAGGCGTTGATTGGTAGGAATCTCTACCTCTTCCCATTGCCTTTATTTAGCATCCCAATCAATCATATTAATTGTCTATACAAGAATAAGACTCGTGCGATGCACGATAAATAATACGTGAAATTAAAAATCTCAACATATTATGAAATTTTTTTTTTGGTCGAAACATTTATGACATGTTCACTTCAAGCTAATTGACAATATTCTACTTTATTTTGATTCACTTAAAATATATTAAACTGAAAATCTTACTATTCCATAATCACTAGGATAAAGAAGAACATGTATTGATTTCTTAGTCAGTTTTGTAGGTATTATCTTGGTTGGATTGCAGCAAACTATTGGCCACCCTTGGTGCATGATGTCATTGTCTTATACTACCTACCATGTTAAAATAAAAATAACGTTATCCCCATACTTTTTTTTAGTTACTAATGATTTAAGTTCATTTGGAGAATAAGAATCAATAGAAATGTGAGTTTGGAAGAAACTAAAAAATAATCATTGTGTGAGATTTTATGGAACCACTGTCGACTGTTAGATGAAGACATGGTTAATATTTAAATATCGTAACACCCTCACTCATGCGTAAGTTGGACTCTGGCCTAAGTATAGACGTGATAATATATAATTAGAGAGATAAATAGTGCTTGGAAAGGTTTCAACTCATGACGTCCTTCTCTGATACCATGTGAGATGTTGTGGGACCATTGCCGACTATTGTAAAAGCTTAAATTGTTATATGAAGGCATGGCTAATATTTAAATATTCTAACACATTGGAAGTCCTTAAGAAAACATCATCCCCCATCGGTTGTTGCATTCATCTTTCCAATTCCTCCATCTACTTATAAGTGGTTCTAGGGTTAGTTGAAAAGATAGGATATAAATATGTATACTCAAGGAAGAGTTTGTTTGGAGAGATATAAATGTCACTAGAGAACTATCTAAAAGCCACATCAGTCCATTCCTATTCATCTCCCAATCACTTTAATATATCTAGAATAATTATATCCCAATCACTATAATATATATATATAAAATAATTACAACATGCATGTTAAGAAAACTGCCTATGTAGTTTGAAGATGACAAAATATTCTGTGTAAACTAATGAATGTACTTACGTGTGCAGACTAAAGATCCTCGACATACACAAATTCATTTGTAGATTATGTTAACAACAAGACGTCTGTACTAGTAGAGAGCTTCCTTAGTTTGCAAAGAACAAGATGATGAGTGCAAAGTGTTAGAGTTGCAAGAACCTTTGCAATTTTGGTGAACAAGCGAGGGATGTGGGGGTACTTGGATGAACCAAATAGGTGGAGCAAAACTTGGAGAACATAAGTACATCAATATGCTGGAAAGGACCTAATTGCAGAAGTTGAACAAATTGTGATTTAGTAAAAATCGTTAAGTTTGGATGGACTGCGTTATAGAGCAAGTTCACGCAATACTCCACATACCTGGAAATGAAGATTAAACTCCAAATCGATTTGATTCAAATTGAGATTGGTGCTTTGGAGCCAAATTTAGGTCTTGGAATCCATAGAGAAACGTTTTGGAGAAGTCAGAAGGAGTTTACCATTTTTGGTTGAGTAGAAGAAGTGTCAAGCGCGTTTGTAGAGGCAGTTTAGTCTATTTTGGACAAGATTCATTAATTAGCTCCAATTAACGTTTCGAGTTATGAATAGTTTTTGCAACAACTAGATTGACCTACTTGAAATCTCAAACATACGAGGTAGCTTGTAGGGCTATATATGTGTCAAAGTGAGAGTTAAAGGCAACAAAGAAGATTAAAATGATCTCAAACTCTTATTTACTTATTCTTCAAGAAAAAATCTTGTGAAATATGATTGTATTCTTTGAGAGACTATTGGTATAGTAATTGTAAGAGAGTGCTTTGAGCGTCGAGTAAAGCGTGTGTACTTGTAAAGTAAGTTACAATCCCTCGTGGAGAGGCAACTTCTATTTGCAAACGTTGTTAAAGGTTTCAAGGATTGCACGAGTAGACCTTGACATTGGGCTGTTAGAGTTGGGAGAGGGAAGTAGGTGGAGTGGAAAGACCGGACCACTATAAGTTGCTTTGCAATCTCTTCTATTTCTTATTCTCTTTATAGTTATGATGCTAGAACTATTTGCTCTGTATAGCATATTTCATGTACAAACATTGTTCCATCCTCTGTATGTTATCTTGCACGAAATAGTTTAGAATCCTACAAAACTAATTCCCCCCTTCTTGGTTGTTAACTTGAGTTCATTCGATGCTGAAATTGTAGAATGTGACATGTGCTGGAACTATTCTTTAAGAGAATGAGGGATAGAAGAGAAGATCACAATGGTTGGTCGTGAGGATGTGTGACATAAAAACCGCGGTGCTGAAAGTGGGATGACCTGCCGTGACTAGTCGCAATTTGAGGGCACCGAGGCCTGTCCGGAGTTGAAGGAGGTGGCAAGAGCGATGACGAAGGAGCTATAGTGGGAATGGATAGACAAGCGACAGAGAGTTGCGATGAAGACTATGGGAAGAACCGTAGTGCCACTAACATTCACTGAAATGAGTTGATTGCACTTTTCAAAACATTTCAAGAATTGATCGTACCAATAAAAAGTTTCAGCATATCCAGTCGTGTTTTGTACATAAAATGTGGGGTTTCCAAAGCCCTATGTGTTTCATGGAGTCTCATTATAGCTAAGAGCAAGTCATCGTTCACACCACAAGTAAGGATTAACGGAGGACTACTTCTGCATGAAACATCCGAAACACATTATCTCCGACCCAAAGGTTCATTTTTTCACCCGTGGAATTAAATTCTTACCCCTTTGACTAGTATATTGTTCTTATACTATTTCGTAATCGCTTGATTTATTCCATGTGGACCAAGCGTCAAATTGAAAATAATCGAGAAAATAATGATTTTAGGTGTCAGCAGAAGATCAAATTAATATTTTTCTTACCACAAGTTTTTTTCTTTTTTCGATAAATAAGTGGTTCAGTCTGAAAAGAGATTGTAGGCAGCGGCCTCTCAAAGTGGAAACTAGTGAGGAAGTTGGTCATCCTTACAAGTCGAGACTTGAGAGTGGTTTCCAACCTTGACCCGACTTGACTGTAGCACGAAACCATAGTGTGACAAAGGGACTAAGGAACTATTTTACAATTTTAGAATCTCTTCGTTTTGAAGATAACCAAAAAAGATGAAATTCCTTCGCCAGAAAGAAAGCACATTATAAAGGTTTGATTCTGATTCCCCCAACCAACGTACTACCAGAAAAGAGATTCTTTTCACCATAAGTAATCATTAGAGCCAAGTGCTATCGTCCAAAATAATTGCAGGAAAGGACTTTGAGGTACATCATTTTGTCATATGCAAAATATTTCTTTTTTTTCTTATATAATACCTTTGTTTGAAAAAAAAAAATCGAATGAAAACCCTAAAAACAGGAGTCGAATAATTAACATCTGTTTTAAATGGTTTTTACGTTTTGCCTGGCATGGACTCATTTCAAAATGATCAAAACCTTTTGAATTGTGCTTTTCTTGATATGTAATATGGTATGTAAACTAGGCTTTTCTCGATATGTAATTTGCATGTAACGTTATATTTTGAATTTCGATTAGAAAGTAGGATATTGCTTTTGGCTTTTCTTGTGTCATTCGTTTTACTTGTTGGACTTCTGAACATAAGTATTAGAAATTTCTCGGAATCAAAATCAATCCCTCCAGAGGAACAACAAAAAGATCACCAACCATCCGATAAAGTAACGACGTCGCGTCTATGACCCGGCCCATTCGCACAGGCCAAATGAATTCAACCAGTATGGACTAGAGGTGTCACAAACTCCTCCCTTTAAAGCATTGACGTCCTTGTCATTGCTGAACCATATTGTCCGGCGACACTTATCCTACGATTCGACTCGTTACGTGTGAATTAAGCCCCCAAAAGGAGTATTCGTGTAATCATAAGGTGATGACCTCAACAATAACTGTCTCCCACAATGGGGGACTTGGGTATTATTGATAACAAACGCGATCTGTTAATGCAATCGCAAGAAAACTCTCCGGTCGTACCTTTAGCATTTGGGTTGGGGAACAAAATCCAAGGTAGGGCAAGAAGAAACCGTGTAGGAGACCCCACGTTCAAATGCTTCAGACGCGTGGACCTTCACCCTATTCTTGTTCTGTAAATGGAAGCCAGTTCTGCGGATTTTGCGCCGAACCTGAACGATGTGAACTTGACGTCAATGTCATCAGCTGAAGATTCGATTTAGCCGATAACCTGGAGCTGCCTCCATTATTTGGTTTGCTGAGTCCTGCTCAACTTTACACATTAATGGAGGCCAATGTTGGGTGGGGGGGTAAAAAAAAAAGAATCTCCGAAAGCGAAATAAGCACGTTTATGGAATAGACCTCAACAGAAAACTAAAGAGGGATCTTTATTTGCTCATTATTAGATAATCACTTATTCACAAATCTCATGTAAGCTAATAATTACAAATTACGTAGTACCGGTACCTTCCTCTAGACGAATGTTTAGAAGCAATTAGCAAAGAAAACACGATTTCTACTTTCATCCTCCAAGCCACACAATACATGTACAACAAATGGCAAAGTTTTGTTAGGCTTTCGGAGAATATCTTTAGAAAAATGTAAAGGAGTTTTTTGAAATGTAGACAATGTTTAGTAAATTGTCATTTAAATGTACATTGGAAAGCAATTTTGGTTTAAATGGTATTTGAAAAAATCACACTTTGTAGATAACTTTTGTTATTTTTTTTTAACCTCAAACCTATGTAGGGCTTAGGCCGCCAGCAAGCTAGATCTAGTACTAGCAGCCCTCGCATAAGGTCATCTGGCCGCTTGCTGGCAACATCGCACGACGTGAGGGAATTTATGGGATTATAAAAGTGTAGCGATAGCAAAATTGAAAGAAATAAAAAAAAAGTATTAGTATTCTGAAAATGCTCAAAACCCAAAACTCCTCCGAACTTGTCCTAATCTAAAGGCCTTTGGAAATTCATGCAATCTCTGCCTCATGCTAAACGAGACTACAGATTCGTAAATACAATAGAAAAAACTAAAATAAGATTGGTACACTAAATATCAGATGACTTCATTATAATTTGGGGTTATAAAGTTCTTATGAGGTCAGGCTTGAAGACTTAGAACAGTGTCGGCAAGAACGCCCTACAAAATGACGAGATCAATATATGCATTATGCTCTCGCAAAGGGGAAGAAAAAAGAAAAAGGACTAAGAGACAAGCAAATTAAGAATTTGAGTGGGGTCAACTGGCCCAACTCAGCAGAGGCCTAATCGATCTTCAATGTGATTGAACCCGATCACTTTAGTACCACGGAATCATTTGATTTGATATAACAAATTTACGAAACAGTCTGTAAGCCACGTTAAAAACGTGTGCTGTTCAGCTTCACCGGCAAGCACGATCCACAGTCTTGTTCTACGAGCCGTAGATTGTGGCAACATGTTCATATAAAAAAGCAGATTGATGTCCTTTTAACTTGCGCGACAATGCTACTTATCTGTATACATCACGTGATTAATGCATGCAATATGAGACTTCACGTGGCGCGGTGTGCATGAACCTCGTAAGCCTAGCGATATCTATGGAAACCCTAGATCTACACATGAATCCGCAAGCCCTTGAATCGTGAGGTTGCTGGTCTAGTTTGAAGGCGAAGACATGTCGTGAGCTTTAGCAAGTCTAAGTCTCTTTAGACATCTACCGTGCGGACGAGAACTTTGACCCTCAAGACACGAACCTCAGTTCTAATTACTTTGCTTTCGTCCCACCTAGATTTTTATAATCCGTCGCCCCGTTCAAGCCTCGTTCGCCCACTCTGTGCCCGAGTGCGGAGCCGTGGAGCGGTCTCGATCGTTTTCCAATCGTCCGGAGTATGATCGCCTCGACGCATGTCGATTTTCACCGCATCTTTTTGGCACACCCTCGCAGGTCCATTCTCTCCAACGGCTGGAAAATCGAATGTAGACTAATGGGTGTCTTTTTCTTGTGGAACTAAGGCTCTACTAAAGACATGATTTAGATTTAGGTCAAATCTTGGGGGTTTTACTCTCATGAACTAGATTGATATGTGTTTTTGTAACATTTTGATGTTGGTGTCTTTGTACGGCGATGATGGTGAGAAAGTTGAATTTAGATACATACCATAAGTCGTTGCAAATGAAGTGGGAGATCTTGGTGTGTGCTCATTACTGAATATGGTAATCGGCAGCTGAACGTTAACGATGGTAAATTTATTCTTGAGGGATAAGAGTGTGCTTCTAGCTATAGACTGTGCATTGTTTTTTACTTTGTGACTTTTGTTTTGTTCTGCAGTTATTTTGGATTTGTTAGGTTTGAATGCCTTCTATATACCTCTCGAGTATTATTTTGATAGATGAATGACATCTTTATTTTAAAAAAAAATATATGATTTAGCCTCCACAAAAGATAGAAGCTAACTATTCCTATGTTTAGTCAATATGATTTGAGGACTAGTCAAAATTCAATGTTCTTGGGCATGTGATGGAAGCATAGGGATTAGGTTGCTCAAGTTGCGAATGGTGCGAAAATCTGACGCATAGAACGTGGTTAGGGAGAAGGTATATATGCGCGGTAATGACACATGATGTCATCAATCTATTGAAATTCCAAATTTTAAGCACCGCGTAAGATAACAAGCTAGAAAAACTTATAAATCGATGACTGTCTACCATGTGACCGACGCATTAAATTTTTTCCGTTGTTAACGGTTTGAGTTTGAGACCAATGGCTCAACCATGGAAACGGTTGAGAGTTAGTTTATCTGTTTTTCTAGATGTTTTTTTTTTCAATTTTCGACTTGGTTGGCGCCGATTGCTTCTAGGAGCATGTTACATCATGTTGCCTCCAAACATGACGTAATGAGGTTGGGTCCTCCTTGTATGAGCAGTAGATGTTCATGCATTGCTCACGAATTAATTGCGGGAATCGGATTGAAAGGGACCAAATTAATTAGGAAACCAGATGTCAACATGGTAGATCATGAAAAAGACGATTCTGACTTGGGTTGAAGAGAGCGGAAAGAAGCTAGGACTTTGGCATTTGGGTAAAGTTATGGTTTCCATAAGTAGGTTTAACCCAGCGTATTTGAAATCTAACGGAGATTGGATCGTATGAATATCTAAGTGGTATGCGGGTGACTGAGTTAGACCGGTAACAATTGAGGGGGAACGTCGTGTCGGAGATCGAACATGCGCTCGATTGAAGCGGCCAATCAAGTCAGGATTTTAAGAACAATAGTGCAATCTAATTATAAGCGTGAAACTCTACGACAAGAGGTATAAACCGGAATATGAATAAGTACAATCATCGATTGATCGAGGGTCCATGTGACATTGCGCTAGTTGTGATCGCGAAAGGCTAACGCATTCGGAGAGTTAAATTGCCGGGAAGCACGCGAAGAAGCCTAGCGTTCATTTTCAGAATCATTATAATCGCCGGACGAATTCCGTCGCCGATAACGTGCAGAAACATCTCACGGCATGTCGCATCGCGTGTACGAATGCGAAAACTATTTAAGTCAGTTGGCAAGGGAACAATCTCCAACTACTCGAAGGAAAGCCATGGTAACGGCGTTGGAGCGTAGAAAGTTTAAGCACGTCTCGTTTGGTTTTTTCTAACCCTACTTATTACAGGTGGGGAAGCTCGAGCTCTTTTTCTCCGGCTCGTTGGGCACGAGCCCCACCTACGACACCGGCCCGCCCGTTTACTCTTTCGGAAACGACTCGTGTCCCCTCTAGATCACTCGCCACGTCACTAAGACGGTGTGCATGGAGTCGTTACAGGTTCTCTTTTGCTATTCACTTTTTCGCAGGTTATTGTGGAGAAATTTGCTGTCTGAATTTGAGGCGACATCAGCATGTTGGCCCAAAGAGCGAGGAAAAAGATGTTCGTGAGGAGTCTTTGCCCCGAGTAAAAGTCAGCAATGGTGAGATGATTGTGGAATCCCGTAATTCAAGCTAAGATACATTACAATTAAGTAGGGGGAAAAATTGTGTCCAATTGGATATTTTGATAGGTCCGCAGCTGAGCGTTCTCTTTAGGATAAGATAGCGAAGTTCGTTGCACATCCCATGCAACGAGTATGGTTGAACATGATTCAAGGGTAAAAATTTGGAACCCGAAAACGGTACTGGTAACCTGGAACCTGAAAACCGTACAAGTGGGAACCTATTGATTCCAGGTTCCAAGGTATGCAAAGTAGGTTCTAGGTTCCAAAAATTGATTAACATGTTTCAATGGGTAGATTACAGGTTCTAGGTAGGTGAAATCTGGAACCTAGCATAAGTTTTTATGTTTTTTTTGTCTATGTCTTCGCATGATCCCGCAGTATTCCATGACGTTTGATGACGAATGTATAATGTAGAACCACTAGTCTAAGCTTCCATTTTTTACGATATTTATAGCTGACACTTTTACTTTGTTAATGTTTCATATTCTTCATGTGTCTAAATATAAGTGATGGTTATTAAAAGTCATGATTCATTGCATTCGTTCAATTAAGAATACATGTGAAACCTGTGATACGGTAGGTTCCAAGTTCTGACTGTGAAACCTGTGACAAGATAGGTTCCAGATTTCAGGGCATGCAAGGTAGGTTCAAGATTCTAAAAAATGAGAAACATATTCCAATAGGTAGATTCTAGGTTGCAGTTGGAACCTGTACGGAACCTAGAACCGTTCATCCCTAGCAACGAGTGCACCTATCAAAGACTGTGATTCTGATTGTTGGTCCTTAATTTTTGTGCCACTGTCTTGCTAATATCTCGAGAGAGAAATCTTGGATATCAACATGGATGCGGAGTGATGATGGGTATCCGGTTCAATTTGGCAGAGTGGACCATGGGGGTGAAAGCAAGCATCGCGGTCCAAAATTCCGTCTCGAGTTCAAATACCAACACAAGCTTATCCAATCACGGTTGTAGTGAGAGGCGATGGATGATACGAGTCGCAATTTATAGCTATAGGGTGGATATTTAGTTTGCGATATACACTTAAACATAAGGATATGTACCTGAGTTGAGGGGGAACAAGCCTAATACAGGAGTTGCGCATGTGAGGGAAAAGTTTGTCGATTGGCACCGGGAGCGTGTTAAAGAAGGAATCTCACCTTGGATATATGAGCTGCCTAACTACATATAGTGGTATAAAATTAGGGCAAACTTTGAGTAGTCTTGTACCAAAATTCTTCTAAGTTATAAGAGCTGTCTTATAGCCTGTCATATAGATTCAATGGACATATACTCCACTTTGAAAACTCGCTGTTGTGGTCATAAAGTCTCTTAAGGAACGTGTGTTATATGTACAAAGTCACGATTAGGATGATAACTTTGAATTGCTTTTTTTTAGAGTTTCCATTTCGAAGTTGAAAAAAGATGCATGGCAATCCAGCTTTTCAAATTCTTCTCTATGTGTTGCTCTGCTCTGCTTGGCCACTCCCAGACAATTTACAGATAATTCAAAACCAGAAATACTGTGGCAGCATCACCATTTGCGACCCAACTCAATCGGTCCATCGTTTGTGTGCGCGACCGATGGGGGAATTCTTCCTTAATTTGATGGGAATGGAGAGAGTAAGTGACCAAACGCCTGCTTACTTTTGATTAAGGAGGTCTTGCGTCGTGCACAATGTTTCAAACGAGAGACCACGTTTGTCGGGGTCAAGCCCCTTGAAAAAAGTTAAGCCCCCTTTAACGAGATGGGGCGGCTCTTGGGAAGTTGTCTTCTGGTTCTTGAAGATAAGGTCTCCAATTGTTCCGTACGCAAGGAGTCAATTGGAGCGATGCATCTCAAATGGTTCTGTTTCTTTCATCGATTAGATTAAGGACCGTAGACATGAAAACATGCACAAAATTTTAGTTTGATTGGTTTCCTTGTGTTTTGGAATATCTTTAAGGATTTTTGTCAGGTCCACTGTCAGTATGAAAAGTGATTTACACATCTACCATTGGACTATTGAATCGCCGAATTATACTATGAGTACGTATGTCACTCATCCAATGGAGAGCGACGAGTACAAATCTCTCGCGGTTCAATCCTTTTTCTTTCTACTTTTGCGCTAGTTTCATGGTTATAACACGGCTGGTATCACCTGCTATAATTTGAATCCCCCGGCAATCGTCTTAAAATAAACACAATGCGACTATGATTGCTTTCTTGGATGATACTCGAATAATATTACCGTGATAATGAAGTTTAGACGATACCCTGTATAGAACCAATCATGATGCGAGATGGTGTCTTTTGATATCGACATGATTTCGGTACCGTTAGATACCATCATTCCTCAAATAAAATTAGAAGCGAGGACTAATGGGTTTGCTATATTCATGCTAAATCAATCACAACCAGCAAATAGGGGGAAAGGGTAGATTCAACTACATTAAGTGGTGAAAATTAAGGCCTATTTGGTAATAATTCTGTTCTCGGGAATAATTTTTTAGCAGAAATTATTATTTCTAATTATGTTCCTAAGAACAAAGAAGTAATTTTTTTTATTTTTGTTTCTGTTCCAAATCTATTCTCAAAAACAGAAAAATTAACTGATAAACAGAAGCGTTACCAAAAGGCCTTAGTAGTCAAAATCCCTGCAGAGTTGTTTCAAAACTGAACATGAAATGAAAACTTGTCATGGGGATCGTTGACGGGCGCATGCTGACTCATCGGTCCCATCTCCATGTATATAAGCCCTCCACTCTTCTTCATTTCCATCGCACCCCTCCCTCACCCTCTCCCTCTCTCTCTCTCTCTCTCTCTCTCTGAAAAAAAGTCTTATGGAGATGGAATACAAGGAGAGAGCTACCACAATCCTAACGCCCGTCACTATTCCCACTAAAGTCATCCCTTACTCAACATCACCCTCGTCTTCTTCGCCGCCAACACAACCACCACCATCTCAGTCCTCATCTCCAACCACTCCTTCTTCCCTCCCCATCACTCCGCCACCGGCGGTTCTCAGCCCGTGCGCCGCCTGCAAGATCCTGCGCCGGCGGTGCGTGGACAAGTGCGTCTTGGCCCCGTACTTCCCGCCCACCGAGCCGTACAAGTTCACCATTGCGCATAGGGTGTTCGGAGCTAGCAACATCATCAAGTTCTTGCAGGTATTCCCGTCCATCCATTTCCCATTTTTCGCGCTGTTCTTAGTGTTCCTTATCAGGATTCAGGCACTCCCCAATGTGAACGCACCAAGAATGCTGTAGGAAAAATAATTGAATTTGGTGTGCGAGAAGCTTTTCTTTTAGCAACTTCCTTTTCTTTTTTTATGCCAATAAAAAGAAACTTCTCTTTTTTCACCTTTCCTCCTCCTTTTCGCGGGTTCACAACTTGCCTTTCTAGAGAAAGTATTTTATATTATGCACTATTACAAGTCAATCGCATGCGCTTGATCTTAGAAAACTGAATTTCTATGTTTTGAATTTGGACATTTTCCTAATTTATTAGTGACCCGCGATGCAACAAAGCCGAAGAATTTTAGCGAAGGATTTGCATTGACTTACAATCCAAGTTATATTTCAATTTGTTTTGAGCCTTTTAGTCTCCAGTAGATTTTTTTATTAGATAAATCACAAAATTAATTATTCCTCGTGGTACACTCTACGATTATAGATTTCTGTCGGTATTCATGTCCTCATATGGCTCAGAAAATTTTCGACCAGCTCATTTGACAAAATATATTGTATTTTTGACTTTCATGTTAATTAGATTTATAATACTTCCAGATATTTTTTTCATTACTATTTTAATGAAAATTTCTTCAGGAACTTCCGGAATTGCAGAGAGCGGATGCGGTGAGCAGCATGGTGTACGAGGCCAACGCGAGGATCCGAGACCCGGTCTACGGCTGCGCCGGAGCCATCTGCCACCTCCAGAAGCAAGTAACCGAGCTCCAAGAGCAGCTCGCCAAGACTCAAGCCGAGCTGGTCAACCTCGAGCTGCAGCGGGCAAACCTCGTCACGGCTTGCATGGAAATGGCTCAATCCCAAGAGCCGGCCATCGATTTCCAGCAGCAATTCGTCGACTCGGCCGGCTTCTTGGACGACAGCTCGGCTAGCTGGCAATCGCTTTACTGGACTGACCGCGGGTGACCATGAGACTTAGCCCTGTAATTTACATGTGAAAATGTACTACGAGAAAAGAAAAAAGGAGCTTTGCCCACGACCAAATGTCAACAAAGTTTACTCCCAGAAAAAGAAAATTAAAGTTCCAAAATTGAAGAGATGGAAGGAGACAAGATATGTGGAGGGAGGGGTCTGTCTTTTGCTCTCTGATTAAAGTTCCAAAGGTCTAAGAATTTTATTCTATCTTTCTTGAATGAAAACAAGTTGTTGCGGGTGACCTAATTATAATTATCTTGTCGAATTAATTGGTCATTTTTAATCAATTGGAGCACAAACACGCTTCCTTGTCAAACTAGTTCCTGACCTAATCGTTGCTTTCTCGATCGTTTTCAGTCTTCCTAACTAATTTTGATATTTCTTTTCCTTACTTTTCTGCGGATATGACAGGTTGACTATTTTAGTAATGTATGCTTTATTTTTCTTTTTAATTTTCTTTTTTGTCCTACACTATGTATTGTTTAAAAAATGGAACATAAACAGTGTTCTTCAATGACTTATGTTAGGTTGGGATACTTAACTTCAACACGATATCAATAATATAATTCTTGAGTTTACTAAAGATTCCTCGACACCCTATATTATGGAAGATGTGACGATGGTATTTAAAACATCTGGATAATCCTAGAGATATTAGGACTGGTTTATTATGTCAATTATAATATGGCGGATTATTATTGGGTGCTTGAGACTAACCCACATGCTTAAGTACTAGACAGTTTGAAATATGACTCAGCAGATTAATCTCGAAAATGATTTTTATAAAGTACACAGACTATGCAACTCATTTGTCACACAACCATATCTGTATAACAAGGCAATAACAGTCTGAGAAATCTACAAAATGGTTGAAATCAATGGCGATGGATGTCCGATTATATACGAATGGAATTACACAACCCGTGTACTCGAAATCCATCCTTTCATCGAGGTTTAACACGGTGCTCCCATTTATAACATAACCAATTTCTATCACGATATGGAGAATGAGGAGAGATAATAAGTCACATACATCCAAATATTATACTGTTCTTGACTAAAATACATGATGTCCAGCTCATGGTGGAATGACCTATACCAATCTCAATAGTCAGACTAGACATGTAAACTTCTAATCAAACGAATATAACCATAGTGTCATTTAGGAATAATTTTGCTGTAAAAGTTTAGTACCACACACTAACTCAGAACCAGAAACGCGTTTTGCAACCTAAATTATCCAACAAAAAGTCTCATCATGCCATGTGCAAATTCTCTTTTTCAGCATTTTAATTATATTCTAAGCTAACCCAAAAGAAAAAAAGAATTGAAAAATAAAAGAACATTAGATTCTCCTAAACTATCAAAAAGGGGCAAACTAAATTTCAAGGGTCAATTGCTCAGTGCGAACTGCTCCAACCATACGTTTGCCTTTTCCTGTATGAAGACAAACATGAAAGATTCTTCTTATAGTATGCCTTTTTGGGTGAAGTGAAGTCTCTCAAAAGTCATTGTGGAAGTGAAATGGAAACTCATCAAAGTAGAGTCGTGGCCCGTCATCGAGGGGCATCTACAGTGGCCAAAATGTTTGTGCTGGACGATTCTATTTAGGGTTCCCCCAACCTTTGGCCACAAACGTGTAAATGCGTTTGCCACCAAACATTGTTCAAATCGATTGTGCCAAATCAAAATTTTCTTTTTTTATATATCCGTTGAGATTAAAGGATTCGGACGAGATAGAGACCAATCTCACATGTTGACGTCAACGAATCACTAATGTCTCACTAGATGAGACCGTCATTGCAACTCCACCAGATGTAAGTGGGGAAGTCCACGATCGACGATACAACTAAGGCTGGGTGTGTCATTGGCAGACTAATCGAGGTCTTTGAAATCGAGAATAAACTAGGAAATCAAATCTGCAACCATCGACTTGCAAATCAAATTTTGGACCACTCAACCAACCACCTGACAGGTCTTCGTTTTTCGGTTGAAACTTATTGAAGATTGGCCCTACTTGAACCTATGCTATTCATAATATGCCTCTTATTATTTCCTTGTTACATGATGATGAATCACAACGATAGCGAGTACATTCTGAGTAATGAATGCATAAATATGCCTCATGCCTTATGATTAAATGAAATGAACCAAAATTATGAGTGAATAGCTACAATACAACATCGTTTTAACACGGGATTGTAAAACTTTATGATACCACAGTCGATTATTTTGAAAATTTGAGTTGTTTAGATGAAGGCGTCGTTTATTTGACCCCACTTCTCAGCCACTACGTTGAATGGCTAGTGGCGCTTATCGTCCATTTCTTAGTTTTTTTTTTTTGTTGCTGTCCATTTCTTAGTTAAAAAAGTGGAAATTGCATGTCAAGATCCAGCTATTGCTGGCTCACATTTTGAGTGATGTAGATACAGAATTGGAATTTGACCATATCACCTATCAGCAAATTATATGGAAAAAGTAAAAATAAATAAATAAATATGGAAAGTAGTCTTTACGGAATAGTGACAACGCCGAGAAGCACATGGACAACCCGTGAATCACAAAGTAAAGAACACACCATCATTTTTCAGGGAAAAGCCTCTGTTTTTTTTTTTTTTTATTTCCCAAAATCCAATTCCGATTGTTCCTTTCATGCATCAGTAACTTGAGAAGACTTGAAAAGGTGACTCTTCGTAGACTTATGTTCAGACTGCCAAAGTAAGTTATAACTCAATATCGTCACGATCAATTGAGATCGAGTCGAGTCGAATAATTGAGATTAGATCCCAAAATCGAATGCACATATATGTTCTACGTGGATAACCTATTGGAGAACAACGCCAGTTTTATTTCTAGAATTGTAAATTTGTACGGGTCCTTCTGTTAAAAATTTTATACGTCTCCATTCAACCAATTAACTACAATGGACACAAGTCCAAATATTTTGTACAGTGTACAATAGAAGATGGGCATGACGTGCAATGCACATGCGTCAAAACTAATATGTTTAAATGGTCAAGAGAGACCTTTAAATTCCCAAAAATGGGTGATGCCATTACGTACCGTTACAAAATATTTATGTTTGTGTGTAATTTATTTAGGTGCCCCAGAATATCTGATGCATAAAAATCGATTTCATGAATATTCACAATAGTGTTGGTGCAATAAAAAAAAAATGTTCACAATAATGGATAGTGCCTTTCTCTATTCATAGTACAATCGACGATGGTTCTCAACATTAGCTAAACTATAGAACATGGAATGGCGTGCGGTGCACGTGCATTTTAACTAGTATTTCTAAATGGCCAAAGGAGAGACTTAAACTCCCAAAAATGTAAATACTATTATGTAGCCTGTAAAAAGGCCGCCTCTTAACATATATGCATGCAGAAAATATATGCAATTTATTCCGGTGTCCTAGAATATGTGATGCACCAAAATTCGTTACAAGGATATTCATAAAAGTGAGTGGTGCCCTGTAGTACAATTAATGATGGTTCTCAACATGCCCCAAGATATAGATCAATGCTATCGACAGACAAAAAAAAAAGCTTCACATCTCCCAACACGTTCCCGCATAAAAAGGAAGCAAAACACGATGTTGCTCAATCAGCATCAAATATTTTGTTACAAAATATGAAGGATGAAATCTGTCCTCTCATCCAGGTTTTTATCAATCTTGACTTATTGCTACGATGCTTGAGTTTCATTGCAATAGAATCAATTTGAATAGTCTGTTAGCATATGTTGTGTTGCTAAAATCCCAGTATGTTTGAATTGCTGCCGAATTCTTACCATGCAAGTGGATATTTTGATTTATCATGGTTCCTTCTTCGACTTGAGTTCTGTTGCCCTTTCTTGTTGTTTATCATGGCTCTCATTAATTCCATCCCTCGAAAACTAATAAAAAGTTTAACCTATTAAATATAATCATAATATAGTAGAAACATTATAGTATTTAAGTTATTAAATGAAAAGGTAAGGAAAGAAAAAACATTATCACTACATAACGATGAATTTAATAATTATAGTTCATAATTAAGTTTATTTAGATATTATTCTTAGTTCTATCTAAGTATCTTTTTTCTATATGACTTACTGATCTAATTTAAATGTTCCTTACCTTGTTCTGCTTGACTTCACTTTCCCTTTCTCTTTTCTTCATTATCACCATCCTTGATCACATCCCTCCTAATAACTCATAAAAATAAAACGAATTAAATGTTAGCATAATTTATTGGAAATTTTTAAAATCTATAATTTATTAAAAAAAAAGTAGTGAAAAAAGAAAAAAAATCAATTTATCTTATCACTATAAATCAATGAATTAATTGAATGAGCTGTGGTTTCTAATTGAATGGATTTTGATTAAATGTTCAATCATATCTAAGAATGCCCAAAATTAAGGTCAACATAAGAAGATTTGACCCTTTTTTCTCTGAATTGATTGAGCCAACGCCCAAACTTCATTTTCTTTAAAAATTGGATTAATCTTATTATGCAAAAAAAAAAAAAAAAGAGATTCAATGAGCAGATCTTAACGTGCAACACAAAGCCGACATCTTTCATGCCAAGATTGCACTATTTCCCACAAGAAAAATTAGTCGGTCAACTTCAATGTCGTGTGATACTCATTGATTATATTTGTAAATTCGTTCGGTTTCTTTCTTTTTTAGTCGCATGAAGAATTCTAAGTATTCATGAAATTAATTACATCTTTATTAGTCTAATACTTTGATGTCACTAATCTTGTATTTCAAATAACTTGTAACATATTAATATTAACTAAAACAACAGAAGATGGCAGGGGTGAAATGCATATGTACTTTAACTAGTTGGCCAGAAAAAGGAGAAAAGAAAACCATTTCTACATAGTTTATTTAGCCAGCCTTTGACTATTTGATATGCTTGCAATGTGAAGCTGTCGCTCACTATTCTAATGTGACAAAATTATATTTAATCGATTTTATTGATTAAGATCTCACCAAACAAAATCTAGCGGAAGGGTTTATATGTCGGGCAAGAGAGAATTGAGGGCTTTTAAAATGGAAAGTCTTTGAAACGAAAGAGCTATCCTTGACTCACATCAATTATGTCTCTTAAACAATTACTTATCTGTGATCATTTTGCTTAATATAACTCCATGACTTGAAGCCTACCAAATCAACAAAAATAATGGGAAAAAAGAGAAAGCTTCTCCCAATCGGCTATGTAAGTAATGCCCATTGATGGTAGCTTTTTCAATTTATAGAAACCATGTCCGAGCAATTTCATGACAAGGCTTTTTTTTAAAAATGAACTTTAGTTGATTGAAACCCTATTTTACGACTAAGATAATCTTGTCCTCTTGGTATACTGGAACCTGCGCTCGCTAGACAGGTAAAGTGCAAACCATTTACCTGAGATATATCATGTGATATACCAACATGTATTTAGTACGAGTTGTGAGTATAATCGTGAAGGAAATGAATTGAGTTTAGGCAAGAACAAGATTTGAACTTAGGTGCTTGGAATTTTATTTACAACAAAACCCTAAAAGTTTTCTTCCTTCGACTTTTTCACCTACTAAGGCCGATCGTTCTTACAAATGCTTGGCAGTGTGTATTTTCAAGCTGCGTGCACCATATTCAAACTGGGTTTGGCAGTTCTCTAGAAGCTCTTCTAAGCTCTTTATTTCTCATCCAATAGTTTTATCGAATGAAAAGAGTAAAGCAGCTCACTTGCCAGAAAATTAAAAAAAAAAAAAATGATGTTGGCGTGCGTCACGATATACATGTCTAGAAGTCTAATTAAAAAAGAACCGAATAGAAGCTAATCATTGACAAAAACATAAGATAAGATCAGAAGCTAATCAGGCATCGAGATATGGTCAATGATTAAGCTGCCATGCAATTATGGTCGTATTGAATATTACTTTCGTCATTCACATCTCCGGTTAACCGATAATGACCTTATAATTAGAAAATAATTAGCTTAATCACGGTACCTAACAACATTCTAATGACCACATCTTTATCAAGGACTCTCGCCAGACCATTGGGCGACTGGGCTCTGTTCAGATCAAAAGTTCTTCCCACAATTTTTGAAACACGAGCGACAAAATTCTCCATAAGAGGTCAACTAAAAAAGAGTCAAAGCACCCACCTACACGTATGACCAAGTGCTCCATGCACATCTGTTTTCTAAGGATCATGTCTATATCCATCAATTTACTAGCGTATTTCTCTCGCATTGGTGGTACGGAATTTTGTATTAATTCATGCAAAGATCGACCAAGTTTGAAAAAATGTACACCTAATCGAAGAATTTAAGGGCGAAATTAAAAAAAAAAATTTGGATACCCTAGAATGATAAAAGAAAAATATAGATAGCAAACATTGAGGATTTTTTCAGCATTGCATGCTTTCGTTGAACCTTTCGTCATCTAGATCTATGAACTTGATGGGGAACAGCAGTGACAAGATAGGGACATTAGTCCAACATGCCTTGATTAATAATTTGTGGAAACCTAACTTTTCTCAAAATTCATAAGAATAAAATAGGAAAGAAATGAAAATTTTATTTAGTTATTTCATATTTTCTGTCTGGTGCCGTTGACTAATGACTCAGTTGTATGAGATTTGTAAATGTCAAACTCGAAGATGTTTTTGGCATTGTTTTTAACTGTTCAGAATTAATTGACTAATCGAAAATCTTGCCGGAAAGATTTTGTTAGAATATCAGCATTTGTACCTTATTGTTACTTGCAATTTCATAATCTCAAGCACGTCAAATCTTGATGATTCGCTAAAATGTATCAAAGGGTCTAGTTAAATTCTCACTTAAGAAGTTCTTTTCGCTAAACTGTGACTGCACTTGATCGTCTTGTGGTGTAACCGTTTTAGATTAAGCGCTTTAACTTGTGTACTGGGTGACACATGTTTTACAACTACGAGACCAAAAGCTTTATAACAACAACTTCATGTGTCACCAGATGGGAAAAGTACCAAAAAAAGTCATAAATCTATTGCAACGATACCAATCCAGTTCTAAACTTTTTAATTAGACCAGTTTAGTCCTAAACCTTTTTACATTGGCACCGATTCAGTCCTTTTGGCCAATTTAAATAGAAAATCGCTAACATGGAGATCGGCCATCCTACGTGGCATGGTTGGTGCTAATGTGGAATTTTTAATAATAATTTTTGAATTTTGTATAATGTTTTTTAAAATTCATTTTTTCCTTTTTTGTCATTTCTTCTTCTTCTTCTTCTTCTTCTTCTTCTTCTTCTTTTACTTCTCTTTCCTTTGGCATGTGTCTAGTACTCGGCCATGGCCGGCGACCAGCCCTCGCGGCCTGAGCGAGGGTCACCCTCACTGAATCTGGCAAGGGCAGCCCTCGCAGCCTGGGCAAGAGTTGTCCTTGTGGCCTTTGGTGAGGGCTGCGATGCCCTCGTCTATGGTTGGTCGTCGACCACAAGCCAAAGGAAAGAGAAGGAAAAAAAGGGAAAATTAATTAAAATATTATTAAAAATTATTCACGTCAGCCTCAACTATGCCATGTAGGACGGCTAGCGTTCACGTCAATGGTTTCCGACCTAAATTGGCTAGATTGACTGAATTGGTACTAATATGAAAAATTATTGGACTAAATTGGTCCAGTTGAAAGGTCTATGACTGAATTTATACCAATGTAATATGTTTGAGACTTTTTTGGTACTTTTCCAGTTACCTGATTCATGAGGTTCATAGAGCGTTTCATGTGTCTGGAATTTGCCTTGGGTTTCTCGTCGTACTAACAGTAATTTTCGGTTAGATGCCGTGCGAAAAGAGGACCCGAAGAAGTTCATCAACGAGAGGGGCGACTCTCCTAGCACTTCCCTTGCGGTTCTCCTTTTGGTTGTTAGGTTCTCTCATAATAACGACTCAATGCTAAGATATGTCGTTCTCTAAGAGTAGAAACTCTTATCAATCAGCACATTTAACTTGATTATCATGCACAAAGGTTAACAATCAAGCACCACGAAGAAGAACGATGATGGGGGGACAAGGTCAAAAATCAAAAGAGAAAATTACCATTTGGATCCCCACTAGGAAGTGTCCGTTTTGATCCATGTGCTCCATTTTATCATCTTCGTCGTCCTTATGGTATCTGTCGGCAAAAAATTTAAGAATTTTCGTCGAACTTTCGTTCAAGACCCGACAGAAATTACTGAGTCAACACCGACCATTTGACACGCGATGCACACGAAACAAGTTCGCTTCGTGGCTTATTAGACCTATGAAGTTACTGGGGTGTACGGCCTTGGATTCAATTTACCTAAACTGGGCTTCCCTATCTTCCGGGGTATTGTCCATGGAACACTAAACCTAATTAATTAAATACTTTCGAATCCCTAAAAGGGCCAAGAAACGAAAATGGTGTAAGATCACGATTGTTAATTCAGCCCATTACCCTCTCCGATCTACTGAGAATCAACCGAAAGTTTGTTTTCTAGAAAACCAAATCGGCCCATCGTTGAAGAAATTGTCTAGAAAGTCCACATAAATTGTACATTTGCCAATTCAGTCATAAATCTTTTAATATTTCCAATTGAGTCCTAAACATTTTCACGTTTTGCCAAATGTCTCTCACAATTCTTTTTCTTATAAGTGAGGAGCGACAGATGTCGGGAACGCTTCCTAAAAGATAGTATAGGAATGTGTTACGAGAAGTTCGAATCGAGTCGTTCTCGCGAAATTCATCCCGCTCTTGAGGACCGAACATTTGCCTTTTGTGAGAGACAAGCCTTCACAGTGATAACTGAGCTTACCTTGCTTGGTGGTCAGGATGAATTGATTCTAAATGGTAATCATTCAGACTTGATTCAAACTCCAGTTTAAGTGCCCAATGAGATTCAACAGCATCGAATATTAGGATGACGACCAAGAGAGGGACTCTTCCAGTACCGAAGATAATCATTCCAGGATGCCTATACCTTTGATATTTCCCACATCCAATACACATTTTTCCTTGTAGTGACAATTTCAGGTAGAGTACTCTCCATCATCCAGCAATGACCCCATTTGACAGAGTAACATCACTGCCACTTTCAATTGGCAACAGAAAACAGGCTTGCTTAAGGGGGACTCTCTTAGTTCTATAGGTCACTGACGTTGTTATCGAACTATGATATGGAATTGTCCAAGTACACAAAAGGGGAGGGGGAGAGAGAGAGAGAGAGAACTGGTGGAAGTACTAAAGCTTGCTGATTTCCCAAACTGAATAAGAGAATCCATTAGGAAACAATTAAACGAAACATTGGGTTACAAAAGCCATCCCCAGCAAACTACAAGCACACACATCATTTGTTAACGCCTACAAATATCACACCCCACCAATCTCAGGACACAATAAACTAGTTATTCAACAGAAGTTAATGAGAAGCCCCGTTTGCGCAAAGTTGCAAAGAGACAAACACTTGAAACAATGACCCGGTTTTATTCACTCTTCCCTCTACACCTTCAGTGGAATTGTTGCTGAAGAAAAGGTGGCGGGCACTGAAATCCCTGTCCATCTCCCCTTCAGCCTTCTCCATTCGCGCTTCCACGAGATCACACGACTTCCTAATGGCACCTCCCGCCTACCTGCTCCCTCCAAATTTAACATTCTCCTCCGGTTAAGCCCCAAGCTCTTTAATGCCACTGCTCTCTACCCTGGGAGGTCCCGAATGCCTCCTGGGACCAGCAGGGGGAGAAGCGAACGACAAACGCTTCTTTGCAGACCCCACCGATCCCTTCTCCGGAGTTCCGCTCTTGTCTAGCCCTAACGGGCTTGGCAACCGGGATTTAGCCTTTGCAGACTTTGTGGAGGCCATGTAACTCGGGACCGAAGGAGTGCTGGCAAGGCTTTCGTCATCTCTCACCGACGACCCGGCAATGCTGTGCCTCCTGTACTGCTCAGACTGCACGCTGAACATGCTTCTCAAGTCATCATCCCCAGCAGGCCCGCCCCAATCACTGCCCTTTGGGCTGGCAGGTTTCGTTTTTCTGGTGACTGATGATACTGATGGGGCTTTTGAAGGAGGAGTAGATGGAGAACGACGAGACGGGGCTCGGCTTGGCCGATGGGCCGTGGGGGAAGGCTTGTTGTCGTTGTCGAGGTTGCGTCGGGAATAAGCTCGGCTGATTTCTCCAAGGGACATGGCGTGGCTTGTTGTGCTTCTCACAGAACCTTGATCGTTGTACTCTACAGTGCTTCGAGTCTCCCATGGCCTGGCTGCCATCCACCGCTCTAACCAACTCCAACCCCAGTGAGGGTTGTGCGGGTCCATGAATGTGGGGTTAGCGGACTTGGAATTGTTCTTCCATGTTTGCTGTGAGAAAAAACATCATCAAAGTATGAGTTTTGTAGGTTTTAAGGCTGTAATCAACATTCATCTTGAAATATGGCAAAACAAAAAAATAGAACATCTGTTCAAAATGTTGTGATACTTGAAGTAATTGACCAACATCAAAGAATAAATTGTTTCATACTGACATTGCCGTCACTTTGGAGAACAAACATAGAATGAGATACAGAGCAGACTCTCCAAGAAAAATAATAAGGGCATGATCTTAGCACCTGAAAATGTTGGAACTCCATGGCAAGCAACACAATATGTTTCCTTAAACATGAGACTGATAGAACTAACACGACCACAAGTTTCTGATCAACAATAAATTCCTCATAATCATCAAGCAAGTACAATTTTCAAAATGGGAAACAAATGACTCGACATAAGAAATTTTTTCTTGGTAATCTCGGGGGACAATCTAAAATGAATTAGTCATATCATCCTAGGATTGGAGGCAACTTTTATACCTTTCTAAAGTGGACAACCTATGATGTGCCTACTAGCCAAAACAAGACAACATAGAAATGCTCATGCTTGTCTCTCCATGTGTCAGACCATATAATACCAGTTTTAAGGCATGGCAACAACTTCTGATCTTGAAAACAGATGAGCCTTCCAAACAGACAACCAAGCACATTACATTATCAGCAGGGATGGCCAATGGGGTGACCCACCATAATTTTGTGCTGAATCGGACAAGTCAGTGGTTTAAAAATAGCCATAAACACAAGAGGAAAGCATCACCTTAATCAAGTGTAATTTTTTAAACCGGATTGTCATGCTCTTAACAGGATCTTATTAAAGAGGTGAAGGGACAGATAGACACATCACCATCTCGGGGTAAAATTCCAGCGCTCTCTTATAAGATGTCTAAATTCTTGCGCTCAAGCATTTTACGATACACGTAGTGAGGTAATGGCAGTACCTGATGGGAGAACGCATAAGCCAATGCCCTCTCTCTTCTCATGGCAGCTTCCTGCTTGTTCAGTACATTTGCTTCAATTTGCTCCTTCGATTGCACGCTAGCATTCCATTCATCTCCCAACTGTTACAAGGAGTTCGATATTTAAGTCAAAACAGGGCAAGGGGGAAAACCAAACAATATGCAAAAGAGCTCCAGAGATACAACATGCATTCAACTTGCTACTGGCATTAAAAATCTTTTGACTGAACACTAATCAGTGATGAAAAGGATTTACTTGATTAAGAAAGGAATATGTTGGCCCAGTAAAATTTTGAAAAGGAATGCAAAGCTAAAATATCTCATACACTGGAGGCTGGAATGAATTGGAAAACAGGAGAAAAAGCATGCAAACATAAATTAGCATGAGCGTGCAAGCACTGACATTAGATCAAAACTATTTAACGTTACCAAATTGTTAAAAGGCACTTACTTTCAATTTCTCAAGCTCTTTCTCACATTTCTGTTGAAGTTGCCGCTGTAGGGCCTGATTCTCTTCTGACATCCTAATCCTTCTCGCACGAATCTGAGACTGCACCCGCGCAAGAGTCTGCATGCACCGCAATGTTGTGGTCGCTTGTCTCTTGACGGATTGCCCTTGTATTAGTGTCTTCAATCTAACAAGTCCCCGCAAAGCTCGCAATGCCCTCCTCGCCTGAAAGTACAAGGAAAAGATTTTCACATGATCCGCTAGATGCTAGAAGCTGAAAAGACAGCATATGCTCATAGCTTTCCTATATAAAGAAACTGTTGTATGTGGAGACACTTCAAGGCCATTTTGGAAATGGATTTCTCATTTTTATAGTCAGTGAAGAAGCTGAATAACCAATGCAGATAACTTATGAAAGGATCTTCTTCTTTTTTTGAGACAGACAGGAGGACCATTCAGCAACAAGCTCATCCTGTGGTCAAAAAAAGGCAAGAAGTTCATCCCCTTAGCCTGTTACAGAGAATCCTGTTTCTATATGATTACTTACCAAGTATCCTCGGAATGCAGTTTGAATCTTGATAGCTGCAATTTCCTCTTTCGATTTTCCCAAGTAACGCGAAGCAGTCGTGAGGCGAACCACCTCAGCAGCAGCCTGAGCAGCAGCAACCGCTGCCTCTGCCGCAACGGCCGTCACAAGGGCCACTGAGTAGGCATGCTTGCTCTGCTCATGCTCAACTGGCTTCAGCTTCACATCCTCCACCGGAGGCGGCGGTGCAGGGACGGCCAATACAGTTTCCTCAGCTGAAGAAACCAGATCCAGAGTGCTGCTTTTGCCAAACCATTTTTTCTTCGATTTTTGAGATTTCTGAAAAGTAGGGAGAGAACCAATTCAAGTGACCAAAACATTGTGCAAAGGTTAACAAATTTAAGTTCAAACACAAATTATGCACCTGATCTTTCTTCTCTCTGGAATCAGGACTCAATGCTTTCTTCACTGCAGAGAACCAATTCCTTTTCCTCCCCATCCCCTCCTATTCATTCACCTATACAAGGAAAAAAAAAAACTAAAACCTTCAATAAGTAACGCATATAATCACAAACCCATTAAGACAACCAACGGACGCAGCATTTCTGTCTATGGCAAATAATTTGAAGGCAGATCTCTGATAAAACTACAAAACTTTCGACCCGTCAATGTGTAAATACTGCATTTTCAGGATGACAAGCAAAGGCAGTAACTTTCTCGAAATTATTCACCATTTCAAGCCAACGCCCGAAACCCAGATGTCGAAGTTGGGAAATTTCCAAAGAGAGGACAAAATCCAGAGAAACGAACCCGGACCCAGAAGAACTTCCAGAGTCGCCGATTAAAGTACGCCTTCGAGATTCACAACTCCAGAGGGGACAAAACTAACAAACCCAAAAGCCAAAAATCCAAGAAACGAACAAAAATAAAAAATAAAGACCAGGGGATAACGATTGACTCTGCACAAGTGCCAAATGAGAGAGAATGGGAATGAACTCTTATACCTCAAATGCATGGGAAGAAATTCTTCAGATCTCAGCCAAAGAGAGAAACGTCTGTCTTGGAACGAGCGGACTCCTTCAAATCGGAGAGAGAGGGAGAGAGAGACCAGATCTTGCCGGCATAAACCTTCAAGCGAAATGAACGAAAAAAAAACTGAAATGGAACAGCAACCCCAGCTGTTAGTGCTCTCTCTCCCTCTCCGGGGTCCACTTTTTCGGAGAGAGAGAGAAAGTGGATTAGCCCGAAAGTGCGCCCCACCCGGTCAGCAGACAAAAACCCCCGGCAACAACGATCCACAGCAACAAATGACAAACAAAATCGAGCTGTCCCTGTGTTTCTCCCCTTTCTTTCTTTCTCTTCTCTAAAATAGAAATGACAGTTTTCGGCAGTTATTATGTCTTTTGGTGGAGGAATGCTGTTCAATGCGTGCCGGTGGGAGATTTGATCTCGGAACCACCTCCGAGTTCAACCCTAGCCAAAAAATATTTATATATACCAAAAAAATTCTAAATTTATTTCATTTGTATAAATTTAGTCATGAGCTTTTCAATTATGTCAACTTAATCCTCAACCTTCTCATGTTCCATCACTTGAGTACATCCCGTCAATTTTAACCGAA
>BCNH02000010.1:10403082-10414562 GCA_001662345.2 Metrosideros polymorpha var. glaberrima | reverse complement strand
CTTGTTGTTCCAAGATATGTCCAGCCAACAGATCATAAGATGAAAGGGACTAGAAAAATCTATCAAGCTTAAGGGTTTGATTGCACAAACTGATAAATTGAACACCCACATTGAAGAAAAGATCAAGATATACATTGAAAACATAAGTACACAAGGGGGACCGGCCTGGTTACAAGTCAACAATGAAGCTTCAATATCTTAAATGGGTATATCTTGTCAGATAAGCTTAGCAATCAAAACGAGAAGTGACAAATGTCATCCTCTAGCTTTTTTATGCCTTGCTTCGTAATGAAGAAATGGCCTTTTTTTTTATTTATAAAAACGCTGAGTAATTCCCCAAGGGACGTGACATCGGGTTCTTAAGATCAAATCATGTGCTTACGAGGGGGGAAAAGCTTTGCGCGTGCGTGCTAGGCACTCCTAATTTGTGATGCCTAATGAATAATCAAAAGAGGCATTTGAAGGTCAAACTCTATTTCTTAAATGTTAAAGAAGAGAAGGAGCTGTGCCAAATCCAACTTAGTCGGCACCGCGGCACTTTTGACTTTATTGGAAGGAGATATCACTCTTAGTTTGCCATGCCGCCCTAACGTATACAGGAAAGTTTCTGGTCCACAAAGTCCAGTACCGAGAGCTCGAGGGATGAATTAGAAGTCAAAGTGAGACCGCGGAGAATCGAAGTTGGCCCAAACCACTGGCTCGGGCCGATCACACTCGCAGCTTAGGGATAGATCTTGCGAACCCCTTCTTGGTAGGAGTGAGCACCGAGTCTGGTTCTATCCTGAAACTTTCGGTTCTACCCTGAAACTAGATCGAACCAGCATGGACCGACCGATTCTAGGGACAATTGGCTTAGTTCCTAGTTTCGCAAACCTAGATTTGGCCTAGGAACGGTTCGGTTCTCAATTCTAAGGCCGAAAACCGATTCTATCCGGAACCTATTCAACCAGTCCAATTCTCACAGAACCAGTTCTAGACCGATTTTGAAGCCTACCGAACCATGACTTGCAACGTGATCAAACAACATAATCACCTGGCCAATAAAAGTTTTTGTCAAGAAATGGTGCAGTCCCGATTCCAATCTTTTGAGACTGGAGTCACAATGTCAACTCTAATTCTAGGTTAAGATCCGACTCACGCTATAACCGATCACCCCTACTTACTCTACTTACATTTTCATTTAGATATCAGAGATGGCTATGTCTAGGATCCCAACTGTTCTATCCTATAATGTTTACTTTTATCTCACTTAAGTTTTGCTTAAAAAGAATACTTCAGAGTACGAGCACACCCAGAGAACATGCTTGGGCCCGCTACCTTTCCTTACAAAAATGCAGATGACATGTCAACGAGGCAGAAATTAAAAAAAAAAAATGAAGCTCCCAAGGCAATAGGAACCCAAAGTATTCTTGCGTCACAAAAGAGCATCGCCTTCAAAACTACGCAACAAAAACAAGCAAAGCTCTTGCTACCTTCACTACCACCTCCTACAAGGGGGAATAGTTGGAGATGGTAGCAAACACTTGATGTCAGCTGCCGGGAAAGTAAAAACAAAAGCAAGAAAGACAACAGCTACTAAAAGTAAAAGGAGTTCAGACGAATAGTTCACGCAGATTTCTCCATGGACACCAAAAACTTCATGCTATATAAGCTTCTCTCATTTGCCACCCTTTTTGGCAGCCGATTTTGTGACCTTGGCACCACTAGGATCCTTCTTCTCGACACTCTTGATGACACCAACGGCAACCGTCTGGCGCATGTCCCTCACGGCAAAACGACCAAGTGGAGGATACTCGGAGAAAGTCTCCACAACCATGGGCTTGGTGGGAATCATCTTGACCATCCCAGCATCACCATTCTTCAAGAACTTCGGCTCCTTCTCGAGCTCCTTACCCGATCGCCTGTCAATCTTGGTCAACAGCTCAGCAAACTTGACGGCAATGTGGGACGTATGGCAGTCAAGAACAGGGGCATAACCATTTCCAATTTGCCCAGGGTGGTTCATGATGATAACTTGGGAGGTGAAGTTGGCTGCTTCCTTGGCAGGATCATCCTTTGAGTTGGACGCAACGAAGCCACGCTTGAGATCCTTGACAGCAACATTCTTCACGTTAAATCCAACGTTGTCACCGGGAAGAGCCTCTTGGAGAGCCTCATGGTGCATCTCAACAGACTTGACTTCAGTGGTCAACCCAGTGGGACCAAAAGTGACGACCATACCAGGCTTGACGACACCAGTCTCAACACGACCAACAGGGACAGTTCCGATACCACCAATCTTGTACACATCCTGAAGTGGGAGACGGAGTGGCTTGTCAGATGGTCTCTTGGGCTCATTAATCATGTCGAGAGCATCAAGCAATGTGGGGCCCTTGTACCAGTCAAGGTTGGTAGACCTCTCAATCATGTTGTCTCCCTCAAATCCAGAGATGGGGACAAAAGGAATCTTGTCAGGGTTATATCCCACCTTCTTCAGGTAAGAAGAGACTTCCTTAATAATTTCATCATACCTAGCCTTGGAGTACTTGGGGGTGGTGGCATCCATCTGTCATCATAGAATAATAAGTTGAGCTGAAAATCAACAAACACAGAGCAATATACCAACAGCAGCCTGGAATACCAATATACCTTGTTACAGCAGCAAATCATTTGCTTGACACCAAGGGTGAAGGCAAGGAGAGCATGTTCACGGGTTTGGCCATCCTTGGAGATACCAGCTTCAAAACCACCAGTGGTGGAATCAATGATGAGGACAGCACAGTCAGCCTGGGAGGTTCCCGTAATCATGTTCTTAATAAAGTCACGATGTCCAGGAGCATCAATGACGGTACAGTAGTACTTGGTGGTCTCGAACTTCCACAGGGCAATATCAATGGTGATACCACGCTCACGCTCAGCCTTGAGCTTGTCAAGCACCCAAGCATATTTGAACGATCTCTTGTTCATCTCAGCAGCTTCCTTCTCAAACCTCTCAATCACACGCTTGTCAATTCCTCCGAGCTTGTAAATCAAGTGCCCAGTTGTAGTTGACTTGCCAGAGTCGACATGGCCAATGACCACGATGTTGATGTGAACCTTCTCTTTACCCATTATAGCCTTTTACAGTTGCTGCGCAAAAGGGAAGACAAGAGAATTAATAAAGAAGGACTTACAAATTTCAAAGGAGGAAAACACTGCAAACTCTAGAGTGGCTATTAGCATCACCAGAAATCTAAGCATATAATGACTCAGAATCTGGCCAATATATAGCTTTCTCAAGGTAACATATCTAAAGACCACTCAAGTCATTATAACAATCGGATACTTGGATTGCAGGCAGAGCATCGGATCATGGTCTTTCTGAGAGAAGCTTAAATACATCACTTGCACAACATTTTAATTCAGTTAACCACATCGCAACCATCAATTGACATGACAGGAATGAGAACACTGTGCCAACCATATCACCCATCACCAGCAGGAATACCTGCTCCACGGAATTAATACAGTCATGCATTACTGAACCTCAAACAAATACAGTGTTAACACCAATCTTGCTTCCCTTTCAAGTTCTAATCTCCCACATAACTATTCCTCGTGAAATGAAAAATGCAAAAGAACAAGGAGAAAAAAAAAAAATTCATCCAACAGGACCAACAACAGGTTTACGATTTGCACAGCAAAGCACATTTCATATCTGGTCAATCGAATCTGTGCAAACCATGTTCCAAACACAATCCTTAGACCGATTCTACTGTCTTACGTTCCAACCGATTCCAACAAATAGCAAGCTCGACTGGAATTTTGAAGGAACAACGGACAACAGAGGATTAGCTAGATCTAAGAAAAGGTACTTCCATCGTGGCAAACATGAAATGACGATACGAATCGGCGAATCCCCGAATGCGGCAGACACCGAAGATACCCACACTACTCAGATCAACTCAATCGGCCCGACCAAATCTACACGATCCTCACGCATTCATGCGCCAAAAGGAAACAGCATACGATCAAACCCGCGGGGCTCGAGCGAACCAGACCGAGCAACAGAAGAAATGATTCAACGACAATGCATGATTTTCTCCGAAAGCGTAAACGAAACACGATTCGAATCGGTTCAAATATTCCGGCAGAGAACCGCAATCGAAGCAGAACGGAGCAATAAAGATGCGACGGAGATTCGGACGGCGAGGGAGGGATCGGCTCTTACCTCGATTCGAAGGTCGAAAATCTCAGAGAAGCGAACCGGGTGACTAGGGGTGGGGGAACACGGAGCTTGATATATATATATGCTCTCGCTTATTAGGGTTTAATCCTCCGCCGTTGGATCGGAGGACGTACAGTCCACCACCCTGGCCAGGATCCCGACACGTGTACGTACAGTCCTGTCCTTCGGCTTAGGGTTTTTGGTCGGGGGCGCCGAGAATTGATCGGAGCCGTTGGATGTCGATCTAAGGGTGCAGAAGCGAGCAAGAACGTATTTTCGCTGGTCTTCGCATGCGTTGACTTTGCTGCCCGCTCTGGCGGCTGCGGACAGAACCATCCGATAGGAAAGGAAAATTTCAAATAAGAGTTTGAAGTGTCCTTGATTTTTTTAATTAAGGATCTGAAGTGAACGTTGTTTCAAATAAAGTCATGAAGTACTCTTTTTATTTCAAATAAGGACTTGAAGTGCCCTATTTATCTTAAACAAGGACTTGATATTAAGGGCATTTTGGTCCTTTCACTTTTTATATTTTTTTTCATTTTTTAAATATTTTTTCCTTTTCTGTTTTGTAAAAAAAAGATGAAAAAGAATATGAAGCAGGCGCTGGCCATTGCTGCTGCCGCCCCACCGTTGCCGAAAAGGGCCGGCGACGAGGGAGGAATGGTCACTAGGCCCTAGCCAAGGGCTGACGACCCTCGCTAACCAAAGGCGAGGGCCCGGTGACCTCACCCAAATCTAGGTGAGGGTCGCGGCCCTTTGCCCGAAGCTGGGCGAGGATTGCTGACCCTCGCCTAGAGGCGCCAGCCCTTCGGCGAGGCTCGTCGGCCCTCACCGAAGCTTGAGCGAGGCCTGGCGAGCCTCACCGAGGGCCAGCGACCCTCTCCCAGCTCCGAGCGAAGGGCCATGACCCTCGCCAAAATCTGGGCGAGGTCGTGGGCCCTCGCCGTCGGTCGGTGAGGGTCGCCAGCCCTTGGCCGGGGCTCGGCGACCCTCAGTGACCATTCCCCCCTGCCACTGGCCCTTTCTGGCGATGGTGGGGGCGGCGGGCGAGCACTTGCATTTGCACCTGCACATCATCTTCATCTTTTTTTTCTTTTTAAATTTTCCTTATTTTTTTAGAAGACAGAAAGGAAAAAATAAAAATTTTGAATTGTAGAATGACGAAAATACCCTTTAGATCAGACCATTATTTGAAACAAAAAGGGCACTTCAGGCCCTTATTTGAAATAATGTTTACTTCAGACCCTTATTTGAAAAAATGAATACACTTCAAGCCCTATTTGAAACAAAGTCCACTTCGGGCCCTTATTTGAAAAAATAATGGTACTTCAGACTCTTATTTGAAATTTTCCCCAATAGGAATAAGGGTTAATACCACGAAAAACTCCAAACTGATACGCGTGTAACAAATTTACCCCAAACTATTTTTTTGACCACGAAAAACCCTAAACTGAGACATTTGTAACAAATTTACCCCAAACTGGTACACCTGTGACAAATTTACTTTCCATCATTTTTTGTCAAATTTTACTGTCAAATTGCTAAGTTTGATGACACGTAACAATTGACATAATGTACTAGTTTTGGATTTTATCCTTCATTTATCTCAGATTTGCCAGTTTTGAATTTTTCGTAGTATTAATACAATTTAACGGAAACTAACAAATGGTAAAATTGTCACAAGTGTACCAGTTTGGGGTAAATTTGTCACAAATATACCAGTTTGAGGTTTTTCGTGGTCAAAAAATATATTTGAGTAAATTTGTCATATGTGTACCGATTTGGGGTTTTTCATGGTCAAAAAAATAGTTTTGGGTAAATTTGTCACGGGCGTACCAGTTTGAGATTTTTTATGATATTAATCATAGGAATAAATGCTTATTTTGAAAATTTGTTCCCTCCCATTTCAAATTGGAAAGTTTTCAATTTATTATTTGAAATAAACGACTTTATTAAAATGCGTAATTCTTCTATTTCTAAAGTGTCTCGACATATACTCTTTATTTTTCATCCCCTTGTATCTTTAGATGAAGACATCAGTGTATTTCTCTTAATCCTTTTGGTTTGGCTTAAGATACCAATGTTTCCCTCTTAATCCTTATGAGTTTTTTTTTTTACCAATGTTTCCCTCTCACGCTGAATCGCATGTAACTTCATTATTATATCATCAGTAATAAATTATTAAGAAATTTTTTCTTTGAGTGGTAATTTTGATCGAGGTTATTAAAAAGGAAAAGAAGGGATTCAAATAATTACGATAGAAAAGAAAAGAAAAAAGATAATGGATGGATTAAGTTAAAATATGTTTTGGACACAAGCAAGAGAAAAGAAGATAAAATAATGCGTTATGAATTTAATATCTTTTTACGTATTTTATAATTTAATGCACAAGAAGGGTATAAGTTAGGAAAATTTTGTTTAGGAAAAGCATCAATCCCGTCAAATCGTTATATATTCAATAATTTAATTATATGCTCTTTGAAAAATTCTAGTTTTCGTCGTTCTACTTTCATTGATTTTCTAATCAAGTCACTGTACTTTCAATTTTTTTTTATCGAGTTCTCTTACTTACATAAAAGTTGTGTTTGGTCGTTATGATAAAAGTCAAGATATAATATGTTATATCATATTTTATGTTTGGTAAGTATCTAGGATGGGATATAAAGGGGATATAGGGAAATATAAAGAGGATAAAATTATCATAGAGAAGAGGGTAGGATAAAGTGGGATACGATTTCATTTCCCTTCCCTTCCTTAGACCAGAATTCTCTTCCCAACCTCCTTGCGGCCGCCGCCAGCCGACCACTGCCATCACCGGCCGACCACTATCTCTAACCAGAATTCTCTCCTCAACCTTTTCACTGCCAGCCATTCGCCTACAATAAGAATTCTCCCCCAACCTCCTCACCACCCACCGTCGCCATCACCCACCCCCACCGCCCACCATCGTTGCTGCCAATCGACAGTCGATCGCTACCACCTCTAATTAGAATTCTCTCCCCAACCTCTTGTTGCCAATCACTTGTCTCTAACAAGAATACTCCCTCCAACCTTCTAACCACCCGCTGTCGATTGCCCACTACCAACCATAATTCTCCCCCCAACCTCTTCATCGCTAATTGCCGCCACCGGTTGCTCGCCTTTAACCGGAATTCTCCCCCAACCTCCTTGTCGCCGTTGTCGAGCCTCCGCCATCGAAACCTCATCGACAGTTATTCTAAGGAAAGAAAAATTAAAAAAGCAATCTTAATTTGTTCATCCTTAAGATATCCAGTTATATATCTGATTTTATAACCAGCGTTCACCAGACAGTATATAAGATATGATAAAATCCCATAATTTTTTTATCATATCATATCCTATTCTGATTAGAAATTCGGACAACCAAAAGCAGCCAAAATGTCTAGTCAAGTCTCCCCAACACATGCCCGGTCAAATTCAATTGGTGTGGTTATTGAATGATCCAATGTTTAACGTAAATTAAATATTCCCCAAGTGAGCACCTAACATGGATAATGAATCGGTGGCAGCATAAAGAAAATAGATTAGAAAAACTAATTGATTCCTTTTCCATGGTATACGACTTTTGTCTTACATAGCTAATATTGCGTCTTTTGATAACCATATCAACTAGAATGGCTAGATTTTGTGCCAGAGGGACTCGGTCAGAAATATTAAAAGTATAGGGACTTAATTAGAAAGCTAGTAAAGGCACATGGACTTGCTTGGAGAACGCAATACGAGGAAAGTTGTATACTAGGTTCAAGTAGTAACAACTCCAAGTATTCAGGATACACAAAATTAACTACATTCGATCCCTCACTAACCATTATTTTCCTTCCGCTCCTTCTCCATTACTCCATACGAAGAGCCAAAACTCATAAAATCTTTGATCTTCTCTCCCAATCCACTCCACCAAACACAGTGGTAAAATTTCTTGAAAAATTACAACTAACCCTAAAAGATACAAAGTAGGAAAAATTACTTGACCCCTTTCCATTCCCTATAATTACTATAACATCCTCTAAGATTAGAATATTTCAGGAGTAGTCCCCGAACTTTTTTCATTATATCCTCTTTTAACATTCTTTTGGTTCAGTTTTGTTCATAAACTTTTCAACTTCGTTCTGTGTACTCATTTCATTATAAAATGCAATGTCATATCCAAAGCTTTTTGCTTACATGAGTTGCCAACTCAGAATTTTGTGGGCTAAAAAAAGTAACTGAATTGCCAAATATTTTCTTTTGGCACATCAATCAATTTTCGTTAGTTCACTTAACAGAATGACAACATTGGACCGAATTCGAAAAGTTCATGGACTATATTAACAAAGAATTCAAAGGATACATTGAATAAAAAATTCAAAGACTATTCATTAGTTGTGACATGATGACATTACCCCTTCTGTGACCCCCAAAATATTGTGAATCCTTCAAATTAATAAAATCAAATTTGGTTTTTTGTTGGAAATAAAATTTGAGTAGATGTCAATGCTGTCGCGACCTATTTTTCCCAATCCGTGTCTGGAAAGGGATAGGTTTAGGGATATTGCTAAAAAAATGCGAGTTTATGGCCCATCGATTCAGGCGCGGATTCTCCCAAGTCCATACCTCGCGTGACATTAAATTTCATTTTAATTCATTAACAACTTAAGAAATTAACTAGGAGTCGCCACTAATCTATTAAGGTCGGCTAGAAAGCAATTGAGACTCGGCAGTGTCTTCTCAATTCCTACGCAACCAGAAATTCCAAGGTCGGGGACTTGATTACGCTAGTTGTCTAATTAGCGCCATTTCGATACCTAACTAGTTGATCATTTACCTGAAGTGGTCATGCACACTTGATTACCAATTAATCCTAAGGTGTCAAAGCCACTAATGATCATGCAAATGCTTTTGATGGGATTGCTTTCATTAAAGTCTAGGCTAATCTTAGCCTATTCTAAAAAAGAAGCAATTAACATACAATTTATTGAAAGACGGTGTAGAAAATAAGCACCCAAGTATTAAGAAGACTTTAAAAGTAGACAAGTGAGTACTAAAAACATCAACATAAATGTATAGGGAATAAAAGGCCTGATGGAGCCTCGGACCACCATGAAATTAGTTCAACTAAATGCAACACCACCTCGGACCACCATGGAATTTCGAGCTCCTGGCCACCACTTCGAGGTCGGTTTCACTCACGTTCAGGCGATTCATGACATATACTCAACAAAGCAGACGATTAGCGAAGTTCACTTAATTAAAGTGAGAAAACACTGTGAGAAGTCAAGCAAATCCAAGTCATAAGATTAATCTAACAACCCTAACCGTATCAGGGACACATTGCCTAAGGCTCTAATCAATTTTCCAAATGATTCATAAAAAAAAAAAAATGTGTCGGGACCCTGACATTTGATTGAGGGACCACATGTAAATTTAACTAAATCATGCAATCGAGAAAAGGCACCAAAAAGGCATTTTTCTAATAAAAGATTCAATTTTTAGATTTTCGGAATTTTTTTAATAATATTGTAATAATAATGGTCCTGACTCGGGTCTTCGATCGGGCTGGGCTCAACGCATGGGCCCAGCCGGCGAAACCCAAGATTCCCAACAAAGGCCAATCGGGCCCAAATTCTATTTCCGGCCCACAAGTCCTAAGCCTAGATCAGCTTCTTGTTTCCTATGATCAGGCCCAGATTGTTCGGCCCAGCTCGTCTATTGGCTAGCCCGAAGTTGGTCTCCCTTAGCCCGAGAAGAGGTTGTCTTCTTCTTCGCGACCACGACGGGGACGACCGAGCCAAGTAGCGACGAGCTGCTTCGAGGCATCTAGTTACCGGCAACCCCCAGCTACCGTACCGGCGTTACAGCTCATCCGACGACCGAACGCCCCGCGCCATGTTCACTCACCGAGACCAAGGACAAAAGCATATGGACAACTCGGTTCAAGCGCCTCGACAAGATGGGTGATGGGCGAATTGGTCAAACCACGGACTAAATTCAGGCCACAATTCATGCTACACCATGAAGATACCTCCTCCTTCATTCTGTTCTTTTGTCTGTCCTCCATGAGAAAACCAATGTGGAAATTCTCATTCTTGGCTAAATATCTCTGTTGAAGCCCACCATCGCAACGATCGGAGGACTCCAACCGGATTGATTCGTCAGCCGTCGAGGGATGGAGGGAGCAGCAGCAGCTCGCCGTTGTCAATGGCTGTGTGAATTTCGGAGGAGGAGGTCGCAGGGCAGCGACGGTGAAGATGAGATGTCTCGGCCGAGACCTCTCCCTCTCTGCCCAACTCTCCTCTCCCCCTCTATGTTCTTCTTTTCCTTCGTTTCTTTTCTCGGTTTTTTCTTTTTCTCTTTTTTTTTTTTTTTCCTCTTCCTCCTGCTACTCTGCCCGAACTCCATCTTTTTCTACCGCCACTGCCCTCTCCCTCTCTCCTCTTTTGTTCTAGTCCTGACTTCCTCCCCAAGTGTGGGTGTGCGGGTGAGAAATGTGCAGAGTTTTGGCGGCTGTGAGCGAGAACGTGAGGGAAAAGGCAGGTGGTGATGATGAGTGATGATGGCGAACGATGAAGGTGTGTGGAAATGTGATGATGACAGGGTGAAAATCTCATGATGAAGATCTCATGATCAACAGGGGAAGATGAATGGGGTCGTGCGGGAAAGAAAGGAGAGAGGGGGCCGGGCCGATCTGGGCCTGTTGCGGACCGGTGCGCAGGCTTCCTTTTTCTTTCTTTTTTTTTAGAAAAATGCATATTTATCTATTTTTGACTTTTTTTTTTGTGCCTATGCTAATTTGGCATTTTTAAAGGGAAATTAGATTAAATCGAAAATAAATAAATAAAAACGGACCGCCAAAAATAGATGTCAACAAATGCGTAATTCGTAAATCAACCCAGAAGCACACAATAGTAAACCCACTCCATCACATTTATCAATGTAAGTAATGGGTTAACTATACTTATTGGTTACCATAATGCCTTTTTTTCAAAATACATGATAATGCAATTTTGCCAAAATGTTGGGAGCGTCAAAGTAATTCATCATTGTTATATAAAACTTATATTATTATGTCGCGATCTAAATTTCGCCGAAACCTAGATTAATGGATTACCAAGTTAATTAAATTAACTAAACTAGCTCAAACCCTCCCAAGTTCTACCAAATCGCAACTTAAAGTTCGATATTAACATGCAAAAGATTTAAAACAAAGTCGCCATTAATCGTTTATGGTAGGCCGATTAGAAACCTAAATAAAGTATAAGGAGATATACTTTATTTCTACGAACCAGAGATTAAGTGA
>BCNH02000010.1:10378595-10392567 GCA_001662345.2 Metrosideros polymorpha var. glaberrima | reverse complement strand
GGGGGGGGGGAGAGTAGTTAGGAGTTGGTCCGTGAAGAGGGCTTCTAGATGAGGCAATAAAGATTTGTTTTTCTTTTTCTTTCCTCCGGCCGGAGGGGTATGGAGAGGAATAATAAAAGAGAGAAAGAGACAGAGGAAGAAGAGGCGATGATGCCGTTTACCGATTTGTAAATTTAATGTTGGGTTTGTCGGGCGGGGGGGCCCTTCTAGATGAGGAGTCGTATAGACATGTTCCTAGTCGGAGAGGCTAGTCAATGAGTTCCCTGTCACGCAGAAAGGAAAAACTTAAGGATGTCCCAGGTTTGGACTGATTCGCATGGGCCCCCCTGTGTTTCTAGATGGGGCCTTTTTTTGTGGGTGTTTTCCAGGATGCAACATGCACGTACTGTTTTATCTTTTTTATATCAAGTTATCGCATCCCTAAATAAATTCGATTCGATTTGTTTTTTTTATTTATTAACTTTTGGTTATAATGATTCTTACACATGGATCTCGTGGAGTGTCCCGAGCGTTTTTCTGTTTTTTATTAGGTGTTCATCGAGCGTCTGAGTCCGTTCAATATTTTTCCTACGATTTGTTTCCGCAGCTCTTCTATCATGTCAAAAACCTCGACGGCTCAGGATATCGTCTCAAATTTGGCGGCAAAATTACACCGCATGTCCTTATCATTATTGTCAAAAATGAAAAGCGTTTTTCATTGGCTAGTTATTTTAAACAATACAAGCGATGATTTTTAGGAAAATGACTTTCGAATCGTTTATTTTTTCGAAACAAACGAAGCATGTTTAAGAAATTTTCTCTTGATTTGGCATTAGATATCAAGTACTGTCAACTCTCGCTATAGGAGGAGCACCAATCGAAAAAATTTGTAGCCTAGCACGATGAAAATGTAAGTTGTAATGGATGATACTGGATCACAGCAAAGCTCTGATCCAGTACAATGAAAATGTAAGCTGTCATGGATGGTGCAATATTAAGATCACATTAGAAAGTCCAACATAAAAATTTAAACTGATAGTTAGAAAGTGATCACATAAATATATAGATCATATAAGAATCGTTGTCGAGCGACGCGGGATAATATTTCAAAGGCTTGAAAGTTGGACTTGTCGCGCTCTGCGAAAACTAGTCCGAACATGACGTGATCACTAAGAAAGAACTATGCGATCCTACAAAGGAAGTAGCACATGTCGGGGGGGTCACAATCCACGAGATGGACCACCGCATGAAGACAAGAACAGCAGCCCCTTGCAAACCGGCTTAGGATGCGAAAAGGACAAAGCGATTTTCTTACCAACAAGTCCAAAGGTAGAGTTTTCACACCATAATCCTGTACAATAATAATAAATTTGAAATACGTAATAAATAGGTCATTTTGTGGTGAAGCGAAGGACTTTGCATCCTCCCCCACAAAAAATTGACAACCTCTACATTTAGCCTGAGGACCAATTCAAGTTCCAGAAGTTCTCTTATATGGGACAGGACCGTGTCCCCAAGGATCAGGTTGATAGGTAAAGGATTCAAAGAATCTGTTATCAGTTACATGACACGGTCATGCGACATTAATTTCATCACATCACGTCTTTCTCGTTACAGGACCATTCTACATATCGAAATAGAATTGTTCATGTTACTAGTCGTGTACTCACGAATGGATTGGTCAAATGCAACGCTAGCAATGCTACTGTACGCGGTTCGATTCGCGATGGAGCGGGGGAGCTAATTGATGGTTTTGCTGTTGAAAGATGGGCAACGCAAAGCTTCGAGAACAGAATTTCTTGGGCCATTTTTATTTTATTTTGTGGAGGGGGGTCTATAATAAGTCCTGATAAAGTGGTGAAAGCTGCGAAGAAAGTGGGAGAGAATAACGAAGCTCAAATCCAATTGTAATACGTCTTAAATAAGACCAAAAGAAGAAAATCGTAGGGAAATGGTATGAGTTTCACGTCGAATGACTATATTACAATATGGAACTTTCCATATGTTAGATTTTTCTTTTTTTTTTATTTATTCTTATGACATCTAGAAGCCCCTTGCTCTGGAAATTCAGTCACTAATGTGGACAGGTGTTACCGGAACTACCGTAGACATTGATGAAGAGGAGAATTGAACAATTATAAATTGGAAGGTCCCTTTTGAAAGTAGGTATTGAATTAGGTTGAAGAATCAAACTACAATCTCACCTTGACTATGATCACACTATATGCATCACGAAGGAAGAAGATATCTTATGTTATGGACTTATTCGGCCTTTATCTTTTTCTATTGACTAATTGAATTCCCTGCCTTGGTTCTGAAGTTTCTTTCTTTACAGGATAGCTCCAATTTATAAATTGTTAAACTAAATCGAAGATCGTCTTGCTATCCCGGAATAGCCGATCGATTTTGGATCTTGGTCTCCAAGCATATAAATAACATTATCATAGAACCTACCATGGTCCATTAAATGTTTGTCCACCGAGGAACGCAAAAAATAAGAGGGGAAAAGAAGAAGGAAAAGATGTCTTCCTCCTTTTGGATACGAAGCTTCGAACTTGGGTTCTCTGTTTCTATGATGCTTTCTCAATACCTCAATAAATCTCAACTATTGATTTATGAAATGAGTTCTTTTATCGATGGTTGATATTTATCGAGACATCCAAACTCACATCCAAACTAAACTGAAAGAAGTATGTGGTGGTTACAACTATCCACCTCGATCCATCATTGACTTACAAACTTTTTATCTTACCTATTTAAGGGAAAATATAAAAAAACACATCTCATTTTTTTACCTAATAACCACTTATATACCTTTATTTTGCAAATACCGTTCGTAAACCGCTAGGCAAAACTCCACTTTGAAAAGACCAAATTGCCCTTCTTGCAAACTAATTTTATTAGCATCTTGCATATAGGGTTTGGTTGGTTTGGTTTTTAGTAGGTTTTGAGTTTTTTGGGTGAGTCTAAAATTTAAGATCCAGGATCGGCATTTTTGGAAAGAGAATGTCATTATCGAAAATAGGGATTCAAGGAGAATTTATGTGAAAGTGCAAATTAGTCTCCAGAGTAAACATCGGTGGTATTTTAAAAAATAGAGATATGTAAGTGATCATTGAGTAAGAAGTGAGGTATATTTTCTTGTATTATCCATATTGAATTTTTTATTATGCAATTAGAAACTCCTCTGGCTTCCTTTTGATGTATTCTCTCCGTACGTTATCTTACAACATGGCGGCATTTGTACTGAAGTATATAATTGAATACAAATTTCTTGTGAAGCTTGATACTGAGGGCAACCCCACGGATTGGCGTGGTACATTAGAGGCTAGAGGGATTTTCAGCTCGAAAATTGAATGTCACACATTCAAATATCACCAATTGAGTGTAGATTACTCTGAATTAGGGTCATTGCACAAACCAAACACATCAATGTAATTGAATTATGACACTTGTAAGGTATTTCATTTGTTTTCAAATAATTGAGCATCTACGCTTATGCATTATACAACGAAGCCCGACATCGAGAAATAAAGTTAAATCCATTGTGGTGGCTATGCTCTACTTATGAACTCATGATCTCCCATTCCGATACTTATGAGATATGATACCTATGAAATTTTTTGGGACTATTAAAGTTTAAGTTGTTAGATAAATGTATGATTTAATATTTGTATACTTTAACACTGTCACAATCTATATACCTCCTTTCATGACCTATCAATTGGTTATATAATTATTCGACAATAGGGGAGGGTTAAAAATCAATCAAAATCTTGAATAAGAAGATCGCATGTTTCGCAACATGTTTGTTAGGGATGTCAGAACTGAACCGAAATACAAATCAAATCGCAAATTTTGTGCATTTTGATTTGGTTCGGATAATGAAAAAATAACCATTCTTTTTTCAATTCGGTTAACTGAACCAAATTGCAAAAAATAACCATTCTTTTTAACCAAAACCAAAGACCACATCAACCCTAGAGAGAGAGTCTCTCTCATTCTGTAGATAGTCGCGGTTGGAATCGAGCTGCCAAGCATGGACAACGAGCCTCTCCTCTGATACATGAGCTCACGAATCTGGCCGTTGTTGTTGTTCTCCCTCCCCCCTTCGTCCCATTGGAGCTCAAGGATCGCCTCATCTTCGGCCCCTCCCTGCCCCCACGCAATGAGTCCTCGACCGTCGACGCCGCCACTCTCTGCCTCTACTCCGCAAAGCCCTTCTCCTCTGCGAAGGCCCCGTCGAGCTTGGTGGTCTCGCCACTCGAGCAGCCACAACAACAGTCTTGAGTAAGAGCAATTTGCACTGCTTCAAGACCGCCCCCGCCATGGCCATGATCAACGACCTCAACAAGCAGAGCTCGACCTCAACGATAGGAGGGGTCAATTGAGTCAATTGATGGTGGCAACGACTGAGGCTGGGTGCAAAGGCAGGTGGCCGCGGAAGGTGGTTTGTAGTGGAGGGGAGATGGGGAATCGCGGATGATGGAGGTTAGGGTTTGTGAAAGAGTATTATAGGCTGCATTTGGTTGTCCGGATTTTTTGTCAAGATAGGACTGGATAGGATAGGATAAGAAATCCTAGGATTTTGTTATATCCTATCTACTGTTTGATGAACGGCAGATTTAAAGTTGAATATACAATTGAACATTTTGAGGATACACAAGTTAAGACTACTTTTTAAATTTTTCTTTCCTCAGAATAGCTACCGGTGAGGCTTCGATGGCGGAGGCTCGACACTGTGGCTAGCGGTGGAGGCAGGGGTGGGCGGCAACGGCGAGAGGTGAGAAGGTTGGGGAGAGAATTCTTGTCAAAGGCGGGTGGTAGAGACGGGCGGTTGGCGGTGGCGACGAGGGTGACAAAGACAAGGTTGGGGGAAGAGAATTCTAGTTAGAGGAGGTTGGTTGGCGGTGGTGGCTAGCGGCCGACGGTGGGTGGCGGCCAACAGTAGCAGCGGGGGTGGGTGGCGACAGTGGGCGATGACGAGGAAGTTGGGGGGAGAAAATTCTGGTTAGAGGCGACCGATTGGTAACTGCGACGGGCGGCCGGCGGTGGCGACGGCCGGCCGGCGATGGCGATAGGAGGCTAGTGGTGGCGGTTGGCGGCTAGCAATGGCAGCGAGGTTGGGCGACAATGACGGGTGACGGCGGAGGGTGACGGCAAGAAGGTTGGGGGAAGAGAAATGGAAGTGAAATCCTATCCCACCCTATCCCACCTTATCCCACCTCTCCCCTAGAATAATTTTATCCCTCTTATATCCCCATTTATCCTATCTTAAACACCTACCAAACACAGGATAGGAAATAACATATCCTATCCTGCCTTTTTTCCTAACGACCAAACGCAGCCTATAAGTTTGGGAATTAAAAAGGGGCAAATTTGGTTTTTCGCAAGCCGTGAGCTGTGGAGGATAAAATAAAACAAAGAAGAAGAAAATACCAAACACCGAATCGAACTAGGTTTTCGGTTTGGTTCATATTCGGTTGAGTTGAGGATTGGTTTGGTTTTTTTTTTTTGTTGAAAAATTGAACCGTTGACACTCCTAATGTTTGTATCCCATAAAAATGGGATTTTGTTAAAGATTGCCTTGATAGATTGTCGCTCCTAACATTATTGGTCGAATTTACGCTAACGAATTTGATAACAACTGTTAACGAGTCTCTCCCATGCATCATACCAATCATGTGTGATCAACTAAATAAGTCTTCTCTCCATGCATTTGTGAGAGAGATGTGAGAGAGAAAAAAGGCTACAAAAAATCTTCAATTTTGCTCATTGTGATACATTTATCCTTAATTATTTTTTGTAACACAAAAAATCTCAAATTTGTATCCGCGTAACAAATTTATTTCAAACTTTTTTCTGTAACACTAAAAATCCCAAAAACTTATATCTGTGTGATACGTTTATGTGACACTAAAAATCCAATTTTTTCTGTAACACTAATTTTTTAGAGTAAATGTGTCATATGAATACAAGTTTGGAGTTTTTGATATCACAACAATAAATTAATGGTAATAAGTTTATGGTAAATGTATCACATTATACGAGTTTGAGGTAAATAAGTTAACAAATTTTGGATTTTTAGTGTCATAAAAAAAGTTTATGATTAATGGGTCATAATGGGTATAGTTTAGAATTTTTTGTGACTTTTACTTTTGGTAAGAAGGCATCATGGAACGTATAACCCAACCCCACAAGGAATGTAGTAAGAACCATCATTTTGTGAAGTACGCAAAATCAATACTTCTAAAAATCAAGACTTTCAAATACATACATCGTCTTTGGTAATCTACTTCTACTCTCTCTGTCTCTCTCTCGCACGTGTGCAAAGTACAGAGTCAATTCTGCACGCGCGGGACGCAGCCAAACGAGGCCCTCACCAGAGCATCGGCGCGACGACGGTGGCCCAATCCCAGAGCCTTCAACAACCCGACCAACCCCTTCGCTTTGCTCTTGTCGCCGCTCCTCACAATCTCGCCGCCGCACGATCCCCTCTTCTCGACATTGCGGCTCTGCCTCGTCCTCATCTCGCTCAGCGCCATGTCCGTCGGGAACCTCGCCAATCCGAACGCCATCAGGTACCACCGGCACTTCCTCCTCCGGACCGTCGGCGTCCGGGTCCTCCCGCTCGTGCTCTTTTGGCTCCCGCCGCCCTTTTGGAGCCGCGATCTGATCTTCTCCGGAGTAGTAGGCGGAGGAGGAGGAGGATTTGGAGGCGGTTCTCGGCGATGGATGAGCTTCCCGCAAAAGACGATGCTCCGATCGTCGGAGCGGAGTTCGGAGGAGGAATCGGAGTCCCCGGTCGACGAGAACTCGAAGAAGTCGTCGTGATCCGAGGAGGACGACGAGGATGATGATGATGTGGAGGCGACGTCGTCGGCGAAGGAGTAATCGGCTGCGTCGCAGCACAAGGAGAGGTTGCAGAGGGAGAGCGCGTCATCGCCGTCGTCGGCGTCGTCGTAGTTATTGGGAACCTGCACGGAATCGGTATTGACGAGCTCTTCCACCGGTGGTGCATGAACGGATTCGGCGGCGATCATGGCGGATCTTCAGAGAGAAAGAGGAGTGATTGTTTTGTGGGGTGGTCTTCGTTTTGCTGGAGAAGATATATTTATAGAGAGAGAGAGAGAGAGGTGGCATCTGCCGACGTGGCTCGTCGATACCTTCGTGACTAGTAGCCTTCTAGATGAAGTGTTGAGAAGAATATTATACTAGAGGAGAGTTAAAAAGGAGCCGTTGAACAAGTTAGAGACGGAAAAGAAATTTAGTCCTTTCTGCTTGGACTTCTAGAAGAGCAGGCGAGTAGGTGCTAGGAAAATGCATCCATATTTTTTCCAATTTAAGTACATTTATACAGCACAGCATTGTCTTTGCATGTTGTTAACTCGTCAGCTGTCGGATGATATTGATTAATCAAAAAACCAATATATCTCAATGCTTTCGTTGTGCTTCTTTCTCGGATCTTATGGCTACTTCTGCGGTGCTTTCACAATGCCTCAATAAATCTCAATTAGAAACTCCCCTTGCTTCTTTTTAATGTTTTTTTTTTTTGTCGGAGCTTCCTTTTAATGTTCTATGTACATTATCTACGATATAGGACTAAATTTGTGCTGAAGTGTGTAATTGAAACAAATTTCTTGTGAAGTCCAATAGTGAGGGCAATCCCTAGATTGGCATAGAATGGGGATTTCAGTTCAGAAACTACATGTCAACTAGTCAATTGCACCATGTAAGCTAATCCTCTATATATAAAATTTTGTAAAACCATTGTCAATTACTCTAAAAATTTAAGCTGATCAATGAAGATGTATTTTATTACTTAAGTACTTTAATACTTCTCACGCATAGGCTAAACTTTAATCTAAAATTAATGCGTGGAAATATATAAAATGGGAGACAAATAAGGTCTAGAAAGATTAACCTCTTGCTTTGATACTGTATGAAATCTTGCAATAACAATGCCAATTATTTTAAAAAATTGTGAATTGTTAAATAAAAGTGTTGTTTAATATTTAATTATTTTTAACACAATCCCCATGTGAATAAATCAGTCATGCGTAAGAACATATACATACCCTATCTATGGCTATTATAATTATTCGGCAATAGGAGCAGGTTAAATTCAATCAAGATCTTGTATAACAAGACGACACATATCGCAACAAGTTGTATCCAACAAAATTGAAAAACGTCAATGATATGTCATCACTCACTACATTACCTATTGTGTCCATGATAACACGAACTCGATAATGAATGTAGCAAGAACGAATGCGCACACTTCTTTTGTGGAAATATATAGAATCATTGCTTTAAAAAATCGAAACTTTTCTCATGTTGAGTGCATTAAAAGAAGTGTCCCCAACAATCGTTAACACGAGCACATATAGTCATTGGACCCGTGCTTCGATTAACTCGCTTAATAGCATTTTGTCAATTGGGCATACGATGTTATGGGGGTGCTTTGGGTAAAACGAACTCTACTATTCCTGCAAAAATCCATCAATGACAATACATACATCTTCTTTGGTAATCTAGTCTCTCTCTCACACGTGTGCAAAATACAGAGTCAATCTTGGCCAACCCTTTCACACGCGCGGGACGCAGCCCAACGAGGCCTTCACCAAAGCATCGGCGCGACGACGGTGGCCCAATCCCAGAGCCTTCAACAATCCGAACAACCCCTTCGCTTTGCTCTCGTCGCCGCAATCGCCGCTCCTCACAATCTCGCCGCCGCCGTCGCATGATCCCCACTTCTCGACATTGCGGCTCCGCCTCGTCCTCATCTCGCCCAGCGCCATCTCCGTCGGAAACCTCGCCAATCCGAACGCCATCAGGTACCACCGGCACTTCCTCCTCCGGACCGTAGGCGTCCGGGTCCTCCCGCTCGTGCTCTTTTGGCTCCCGCCGCCCTTTTGGAGCCGCGATTTCATCTTCTCCGGAGTAGTAGGCGGAGGAGGAGGATTCGGAGGCGATTCTCGGCGAGGGATGAGCTTCCCGCAGAAGACGATGCTCCGATCGTCGGAGCGGAGGTCGGAGGAGGAATCGGGGTCCCCGGTCGACGAGAACTCGAAGAAGTCGTCGTGATCGGAGGAGGAGAAGGACGACGACGACGACGACGTGGAGGCGTCATCGTCGGGGAAGGAGTGATCGGCAGCGTCGCAGTACAAGGAGAGGTTGCAGAGCGAGAGCGCGTCGTCGTCGTCGCCGTCGTCGTTACAGGGAACTTGCACCAGATCGGTGTCGACGGCCTCTTCCCTCCAAGGAGCTTCGACGAATTCGGTGGCGATCATGGTGGATTCTCAGAGGAAAAGGGGGAGGACAGTAAGATGAGTGATTGTTTTGTGGTGGGAGTTCGCTTTGTTGGAGAAGGTAAGCTCGGGGCTGAATGTGTATATATTCTAGAGAGAGAGAGAGAGAGAGAGAGAGAGAGAGGAAGCTTCGGCTGAGATGGTGGTTGATCGTTTTTTAGTGATGGCCTTCTAGATGAGGTGTTGTTGAAAAGCAAGAATAAAGAAAAGAAGAAGAGAAGAACGAGGGCGAAATTAAAAAAAACGAGATGTTGAAAAAGAATTTGGAAATTAAAAAGAAGAAGAAGAAAAAGAAGAAAGTTACTTCTTTTTGCCCGGTCTTCTAGATGAGCACGCGAGTAGCGACTAGGAAATGCACCGATACTTTTTGCGTAACCACGTATATTTTCCAATTATATACCTACTTGAGATATCACTCGACACGTTATCCCCTTTTAATTATATTCCTAAATTGCGTAACTTGAAAGGTACCTAAAATATTTTGGAGATCGCATTTACGTGTATCCAGAATATATCGTGATATCAATATTTTCGTTGAGATGGATGGGGTGGATTTTCATAATTGAGTAATAAATATCACAATATCTATATATACTCTTCATCGACCAAAAAATATATATATGTATTCTCCGAATTTATGTTCGTAATCAGCAAATTGAGGCATCAGACTTCAAGTAATGTCTCGTGCGTGCAAGTATTCGCAAGGGCATGGAGAGGCATGGGCTTGAAGTTTTGTCTCGTCCATTTGCCTTTTATACTCTATGCCACTCGAGAGTTTTGGGACTCGATTTTTATCTTGAATCATTTGCCTTTGAACTGGGAGAAAGTTCGTATCAAGAGCATTGAGAAATTGCCTCCAAACTTGCGGATCATATCTACTCATGTCACAGAGTTTGGTAATTTGCTTTGCCTTTTAAATTCATGCCAAAGGCTTTTGATGGGGACAATAGACTGGTATCAAGAAGCATTGAAGCTTGTTCGAACTTTAGGTCCTTTAAATTCGTGCCTAGAAATTTTGTTGTAGATCATTTACACTCGTGTCAAGGAGTTTCGAACTTAGGTTTTTTAATTTCATGTCAAGAAATTTCGATACGGACAGTTTAAATTCGTATAAATAGGCATTTTCATTGCAACTCCACAGCCCCAATTCCGACAAGATGCAACACATAAAAGACACACTCGATTACACGCAAACACTAGCAAATATCCCATCACTATGATGTGCCGATGTTTGAGTTGTAGTAAATGGCAAATGCCCAAAGACACGAACCCAAGGAATTTTGTCCGAAAAGCAAATGCAACTCAAAACCCCTCAAGCAAAACACCATTCCGCATGGAAGGAGCATAGATGCGGAGGCAAGTGGGCGTGAGGTTCGAATTGTGATGCTGCGAAGCTCGTTTGAAGCAGAGGAGAGACAACGAGACAACCTCGTGAAAAAAACGAGTTAAAATATGTGGGTTATAATATGGATCATTTTAGAACAAAATGAATTACCCATACATGACCCATTTAAGTAAATGTGGGTTTGTAATCCATTTTGACAAACCTACGTGAGGATTGCTCTAGGTTATGACCATCTATACAGGCCAAAGGCATGAACTTAACTTATTTACAATACTTGCAGAGTTCTTCATAGATCTCCATATAATCGAGCTTCTACGTAGGCCAAAACCATGTTCTGTCTCCAAAAGCGAAATGCACCATGTATGAGATTTTGAGGGACCAATGCAAAATGTTCCGAAAATTTAAGCTGATAGATGAAGTCGCATTCTATTATTTATATACTTTGACACTTATCGTTACGCATAGGCCAAACTTTGATTTGTCATGAATGCGTGAAAATATGTGATAGAGGAGATAAATAGGGCATGTAAAGATTTAACTCGAGACATTATGCTCTGATACTGTCTTTGGAATGTATAATTATCGGACCCGAGCTTCGATTAACTCAGCTTAGTAGCATTTTGTCAATTGGGCAAGTGATGTTATGAAGTGCTTTGGGTAAAATGAACTCTACTATTTCTGCAAAATTTCATCGATGATTTACATATATCTACATATATCGGCTTTGGTTATGTACTCTTTCTCACACACGTGTGCCAAATACAGAGTCAATCCTGGGCAACCCTGTCACACGCGCGGGACGCAGCCCAACGAGGCCTTTACCAAAGCATCGGCGCGACGACGGTGGCCCAATCCCAGGGCCTTCAACAATCCGAACAACCCCTTCGCTTTGCTCTTGTCGCCGCCCCTCACAATCTCGCCGTCGCACGACCCTCTCTTCTCGACATTGCGGCCCTGCCTCGTCCTCATGTCGCTCATCGCCATCTCCGTCGGGAACCTCGCCAATCCGAAGGCCATCACGTACCACCGGCACTTCCTCCTCCGGGCCGTCGGCAATCGGGTCCTCCTGCTCGTGCTCTTTCGGCTCCCGTGGCCCTTTTGGAGGGGTGATCTCTTCTTCTCCGGAGTAGGCGGAGGAGTAGGATTCGGAGGCGGTTCTCGGCGAGAGATGAGCTTCCCGCAAAAGACGATGCTCCGATCGTCGGAGTGGAGGTCGGAGGAGGAATCGGAGTCCCCGATTGAGGAGAACTCGAAGAAGTCGTCGTGATCCGAGGAGGACGAGGACGTGGAGGCGACGTCGTCGGCGAAGGAGTAATCGGCTGCGTCGCAGTATAAGGAGAGGTTGCAGAGGGAGAGCGCGTCATCGCCGCCGTCGTCGTCATCGTCGGAGTAGTTATTGGGAACTTGCACGGGATCGGTGTTGACGAGCTCTTCCACCGGCGGTGCATGAACGGATTCGTCGGCGATCATGGCGTATCTTCAGAGGAAATGGGGGAGAGAAGTATGGAAGGAGTGCTTGATTTCTGGTGGGAGTTCGCTTTGTTGGAGAAGATGACCTCCAGGCCGAATGGATATATATATAAAGCATTCTAGAGAGAGAGAGAGGGAGGCTTTCTGCTGAGAAGGTTCGTTGTCAGCTTCGTTTAGCGGCCTTCTAGATGAACTGTTGATCAGAGAAAAATATATAAAAGAAAGTTAAAAACGAGATGTTGGAAAAGTTTAAAGGACTTTTGCTCGGTCTTCTAGAAGAACGCGCGAGTAACGACTGGGAAATGCATCCATATATTTCCCTCCCTTATCAAAAGATTTTACATTTTTGCATTGGGAAAAAAAACCACAAAAGATCCTATACCATACCTACTGCCACACGTTTATGTTAAAATTTTGTTTGTGACACCAAAAATCTCGAGTCATGTCCATTGTCACATATTTACTTTATTATACAATTTTGTGCCGACATGACACTTTTTGGGGATAAGTGGCGCCAAGCGAGCGCCACATTGGAAAAAAGAAAAATAAAATGAAAAAGCGGCACTATTGATCTGTCTTCGATGGCTTGGCCAATATTTTCATTTTCTTTTGGAGAGATGTGTTTGCATTGCGGTGCAGCCTCAGAGCAAACGATTAAAGACACTCAATAGATGACATAAGAATTTGGCATTGTTCATCGTCTTCCCCAATGCAAGTTCGCGTAAGTCTCAAATCTCTAGGTGAGCTCTCATACTGCCAAAGGCCGCTCGACCTCGAAGCTTGGCTTGAGGATCTGACCTCAACCTTCGAAGCTTGCAAGTGATCTCAAGCCGCCATGGCCAAGCTTTGAAGCAGCTTGAAGGTTAAGCTTCGAAGCTTGGCTTAAGGGTCTGATCTTGACCTTCGAGGCTCGCTGGTGGTCTGGCAAGCGCCGACAGGTGCTGCCGGATGTCCATGTAGCAGTGGGCAATGGAGCAAGAGGGCCGAAGGAGTTTGGCCAAGCGATGGAAGAGAATAAATAGTTCTTCGCAAAGTATTGTTCATCCTCGAAGACGATGTCCAGTCCACGTTAGCTTTTTTAACGGTGACTTCATACGGAATTGTAACGTAGGGTAAATGTATTACAATGTGTATAGTTTGAGATTTTTAATGTCACAAAAAAATTTAAAATAAATGTGTTACAGTGGACATAGTTTGAAGTTTTTTTTAGCTTTTACATTTTTCATTTTCACAAGTTTCCTTTAGTACATTTATAAAGCACAACATTGCCTTGTATGCTGTTTTTTTTTTTTTTAAACAATTGTATGATATTTATTAAAAATTTTGTTTTTTACATTCTTGCGGAGGAATCTTGTTATAGACCATTTATAATCGCGTCAAGGAATTCTAAACTTCAAGCCTTTAAGTCCGGCTCAAGAAATTTTGAGATAGACAGTTTAATTTTTAATGATTTTTTTCCCATGAGATAGATAGTTTATGCTCGTAATTTAGAGCATGATATACTCCTTAATGAAGTAAATAGTTTAGGCTCATATTTAGTAGGAATGATCAGTTCTCAGATTGGGCCTATTTCACCCAAGAATCGAGAACTATGATCCGGTTCGTTTAGGGTTTTAACAATTTCATTTTCTTTTCTCTTAAAAGAAAAAAAAAAAGCATGTTGGTCTAGTCCAGACGGTTTGGTCCCGCACTCGTAATCGAGAACCAAATCGATTACTGCCCCAAGTTTTAGAACTGGAAACCACCCAAAACTAGTCGGTCCGGTTCCCTGGTTGGTCCACTTCTCATGCAAACCCCTAATATCATGGAGCATGATATATTTCTTTAAGAAGTAGTCAGCACCTTTTTTTTTTTTATAATTATT
>BCNH02000010.1:10364050-10378580 GCA_001662345.2 Metrosideros polymorpha var. glaberrima | reverse complement strand
GAATCGAGAACTATGATCCGGTTCGTTTAGGGTTTTAACAATTTCATTTTCTTTTCTCTTAAAAGAAAAAAAAAAAAGCATGTTGGTCTAGTCTAGACGGTTTTGTCCTGCACTCGTAATCGAGAACCAGATCGATTACTGCCCCAAGTTTTAGAACTGGAAACCACCCAAAACTAGTCGGTCCGGTTCCCTGGTTGGTCCACTTCTCGTGCAAACCCCTAATATCATGGAGCATGATATATTTCTTTAAGAAGTAGTCAGCACCTTTTTTTTTATAATTATTTCAATAGTTTAAAAATTAGGAAGTTCAATTCAAAATTTAAATATTCTCTGGAACGAAATATATCAAACATTTTTTATATTTATATTTTATTCGGCATTTTCTTCCTAATGATAATTAAATTTTATGTCTTGGATCTGAAGTACCTTTATAGGATAACTCCAATCTATCAATTGTTAAATCGAATGAAAGAGCGTCTTAATACCCCGGAATATCCTATCAATTTCTGACCTTGGTCTCCAAGCATATGTAACATCATTATAGAACCTACCATGGTCTTATTAAGACTATTGGTCCATAAAATGTTTATCCACGAAGGATTGCAAAAATAAAAAGAAGGAAAAGATGTATTCCTTCCTTGGATCTGAAGGTATGGGCATGGATTCTCCGCTTCTATGATGCTTTCTCGATGCCTCAATAAATTGCAGCTATTAATTTATGAAATGAATTTTTATCGAAACACCAAAGAAAGTGCATTATGTATAGAGGATCCTCATCCCGAAAGGGCGTGGATTCTTTGTTCCGTGTGGTGCTCCCTCTATTCTGCTAAGGAGAAAAAGAAAAACCCACATCTAACTGAAGTATAACAAGTATATGGGTGGCTCTATCCAACTTGATCCGTCAGTAACTTTAAACTTTCTATATCATTTATTTAGGGGAGAATGCCAAAAACGTATCTCACTTTGACCTAATGATCCCTTGCATATCTCTATTTTGCAAATACCATTCGTATACCTCTAAGCAAAACTTCACATGGAAAAGACCAAATTGCCCCTCTTTGCAGACTCATTTTGATAGCATCTTGCCTAGGGTTTGAGTAGACTGATTTTTAGTTGATTTTGATTTTTTTTTTAATGAGTTTTAGATTTTAGAGTTTGGGACTGGGCATAAATGCCATTTTCCAACGTAGGGACACAAAGAGAATAGACGTAGAGGTGCAAATTTTGTCTCTAAAGGGTAAAAACTCAAGTATTTATTTGGTTTTTTCAAAAATAGAGATATGTGAGTAGCACTTGGGTGAAAGGTGAGGTATGTTTTATTTGTACTTTCTCTTTGTTTAATTTTGATTAAACAATTAGAAACTCCCCTTGCTTCCTTTTAATGTTCTCTATGTACATTGTCTAAAATAGATGGCTAGAGTGTATAATCGAATACAAATATCTTGTGAAGCCTGATATTAAGCGAAATCCCTAGATTGGCATGATTGATTAGAGTGATAGGAGATTTCCAGTTTAGAAACCAAATGTCAATTGGTCAAATCTCATCAATTGCATGGGAGTTGCTCGAGGTTATGACCATCTACACAGGCCAAAGGCCTAAACTTAATCGATTTACAATACTTGCGGAGTTCTTCATAAATCTCCAAATAACTGAACGTCCAAAAGTGAAATGCACCGTGTAGGCTACTATCCTCTATCTATGAGATTTTGAGAGACCAATGAAAAATGTTTCAAAAATTTAAGCCAATAGATGAAGTCGTGTTCTATTATTTAAATACTTTGACACTTATCATCACGCATAGGCCAGATTTGGACTTATAATTAATGCGTGAAAACACATGATACGGGAGAAAATTAGGGCTTGTAAAAATTTAACCCGGGATATCTTGCTCCCATACCGTCTTTGGAATGTATAATTATCGGACCCGTGCTTCGATGGGCACCCTTAGTAGCATTTTGTCAATTGGGCAAGTGATGTTATGAAGTGCTTTGGGTAAAGTGAACTCTAATATTTCTGCAAAATTTCATCGATGATTACAAACACCGCCTTTGGTAATCTACTCTCTCTATCTCTCGTGTGCAAAATACAGAGTCAATCCTGGCGAGCCCTGTCACGCCCGGACGCAGCCCAACGAGGCCTTCACCAAAGCATCGGCGCGACGGCGGTGGCCCAATCCCAGAGCCTTCAACAATCCAAACAACCCCCTCTTCGCTTTGCTCTTATCGCCACTCCTCACAATCTCGCCGCCACCGCCGTTGCACGACCCACTCTTGTCGACATTGCGGCTCTGCCTCGTCCTCATCTCGCTCAGCGCCATCTCCGTCGGGAACCTCGCCAATCCGAACGCCATCAGGTACCACCGGCACTTCCTCCTCCGAACCGTTGGCGACCGGGTCCTCCTGCTCGTGCTCTTTTGGCTCCCGCGGCCGGTTTGGAGCGGCGATCTCTTGCCTTCCAGAGTGGCAGGCGGAAGAGGATTCGGAGGCGATTCTCGGTGAGGGATGAGCTTCCCGCAGAAGACGATGCGGCTATCGTCGGAGCGGAGGTTTGAGGAGGAATTGGAGTCCCCGATAGACGAGAACTCGAAGAAGTCGTCGTGATCGCAGGAGGAGGACGACGAAGACGGTGATGTGGAGGCTTCATCGTCGGCGAAGGAGTAATCAGCCGCGTCGCAGTACAAGGAGAGGTTGCAGAGCGAGAGCGCGTCTTCGCCATCGTCGTCGTCGCTACAGGGAACTTGCATCGAATCGGTGTCGACGGGTTCTTCCTTCAACGGAGCTTGAACGAATTCGGTGGCCATCATGGTGGATTTTCAGAGAGAAAAAGGGGGAGGGAGGGAAGTAAGAGGAGTGCTCGTCTTCTGGTGGGAGTCCGCTTGGTTAGCTCGGGGTTGAATTTATATATATAAAGCACTCTAGAGAGAGAGAGGGGGTTTATTTATTTATTATTAATTAGTGCACTAAAAGTCTTATAATTGTTCACGAAAATGCAATTTAATTCTAAACCTTTCAAAAAATAATAAAGTCCTAATATTTGTCATGAAAATACAATTGAGTTTTACAATTTTAAAAAAGTGCAATCAAATTCTAAAACTTGTCAAATTTGTCCAATTAAAACCTTCCGTTTGTTGCACTTTTTGAATTTGATTGCACTTTCGTAACAAGTTTTAGAATTTTATTAAACTTTTTCAAAGTTTTAAAACTCTGTTGCACTTCCATGATAAAGTTTAGGACTTTAGTGCGTTTTTTTTTATATCTTCTTAGAGCCTGTTTGGCAACGATTCCAATTTTCTGATTCTGCTCTCTAGAACAGAAAAAGATGATGATTCTCTTTGGTATAAAAATGATTCTAATTCTTAAAATCGGTGATTCTGTTCTCAAAATTAGTTTTGGAGCAGAATGAAAAATAAAAAATAAAAAGTTGATTCTTTGTTCTAGAATTATTTTTGAGACAAAGTTTAATAAATTTTTAAAAAAATGATAAATGTCTTAACTATATAATATTTCAAAATAAATATCAAAATGTTAATCAAATTTTACTAATCATAATAGTTTTTCATTTCCAAAGAACTTACTCAAAATGAATCTCGTAGATTAACTGATCTCCTCTCTCTCTCTCTCTCTCTCTCTCTCTATTGCTTCATAACAATTTGCATTTGATCCTCTTCTCTCTCTCGCCTTTTATTCTCTAACAAAACCAACTTTCATGTCATACATTTATGAAGCCAATTCCTAAAGCAGGAGTATGTCCACATTGATGAACTTATCTGAATGAAAATCAATTCCAGAATGAGTACATAGACATCTATTCAGGTGCTCCGCGCATAAATTTTCAATAGAATAAATACATCGAACACCTGGACCCTTCACAAGAGAAAGAAGAAAGAAGAAATCGCCTAGACCCTCCACATTCAGGTGCTCCCCACGTAAGTATGTCCACATTTGTGATGTATAAATTGGCTTTACTCTCAATCTCTTTACAAGTACCCATCACCATTTTGTGCATGAAACAATATGAGATAACTAAAAAAATTACTTTTTTATTTAATATATTGCAAAAATTCCCTTTTATTTATGATTGTATTTATGTGATGGCATAGTTACCATTATAGTAATAAGGTGTAATTATTAACTTATTTTAAAAAATTAGGAAGATAAATTGTTCCTAGGAATAGAAATTGTGTGTAATTACTAAATGCATTCTGATTCTCTGAAATTCTTTTAGGAATCAAAATAAAAAAGAACCAGTTCTGAACAGAATTGATTTTTTGGAATAGAATCATTGCCAAACACACCCTTAGTGATGGCCTTCTAGATATTTTTTTTTTTTAGGGGGGGCCAATTATGGCCTTCTAGATGAGGGGGTTTTTTTTTTTTTTGGTCAACGATGACGGGTTGAAAAGCAGGATAAACAAAAGAAGATGAGAAGACTAGGCCGAAACTGAAAAACGAGATGTTGAAAAAAATTAAATAATCAAAGAAAAGAAAAGAAAGTTACTCTTTTTTGCCTGGTGTTCTAGAAGAGCACGCGGGTAGCGACTAGGGAAGGCACCGATATTTTCCAATTATATACCTACTTAAAATATCGTATGTTACCTTCGACCAAAAAAAAAAATATCGTACGTTACCTCTTTCAATTATATTCCTAAATAGTGTAACTCGCAAGATACCAAAGCATTTTCGAGGATTTGCAAATGCATGGTGAGGCATGGGTTTGAAGTTCTATCGCAATCATCTGCCTTTTATACTCATGCCACTTGGAAGATTTAGGACTAGATTTTATCTTAAATCACGCGCCTTTTCTACTTGTGCAAGTCAAGAGTTTTAGAACCTGGAGAAAGTTCGTATCAAAAGCGCTGAGAAATTACCTCCGAACTTGCAGATCGTTTATACTCTTGTCACATAGTTTGGAAATTTGGTTTGCCTTTTAAATTCATGCCAAAGAATTTCGATGTAGACAACAGACTCGCATCAAGGAATATCCCAATTCAATTTGAACTTTAGGTCTTTTAAATTAGTGTCAAGGGATTTTGGTTTAGATCATTCATACTTGTGTCAAGAAATTTTGAACATTAGGCCTTTTAAAATTTGTGTCAAGGAATTTTGATATGGAGAATTTAAACTCGTTTAAATAAGCAATTTTTTTCGTGAGATAGGTAGTTTATGCTCATATCTAAGAGCATGATATATTCTATAATGAAGTAGATACTTTAGGCTCATATGCAAGAGCATAATATATATCTTTACGAAGTAGATAGAACCGCAGTTTATTTAATTAATTCAATGGCTTAATAATTAGTACATTCAGTTAAAAAGTTAGATTTTTTCCACTTTAGAATGAAATATATCAAACATTTCTCTTATGCATTTTTATTACAAATATTAAAAATAAGTAAATTCACTGAACACTTCAGGGCGAGGCCATGTCAAGCTCAAAATTTGTCCCTACTGAAAATCGAAGTATAAAACACGCCTGAAGATCGAATTGGCCATGTCGGGCCTAGGAGTTGGGGGTGCACCGGTCTGGATTTTCGACTTTCAATTATTTGCATGGTTGAGACAAGTTGCCATAAGTTAGCTCATTTCCTTTCTATTAAAGTACATAGCGTTTAAAATTGCAAACACTATATTATCTAAGATTCACTTTATCTTACATTTTGTTCATTTCATCATAATTAAACATAAAATATCATCGTCATGATTTATTTATTTTTCGTGGCAAATTATTATTTACGGACGTTTTGTAATGGAGCACGGCAAAAAATAGTAGAAGCATCCAATAGAGTTCGTCATGTTGCCAAATTTTCTTGACGTACCAACCCTAGGCCACCCAATTTCAAAACAAGAGTTGAAAGGACGGGCATGGAGCGCGTCGTTGATGGAATGGTTTTTACAATATTTGCATTTGAAAAAACTTAGCATTGCTTTGAAATTTTCTTCATTCTAGTAGAGGTGGACGTAATGACGATTCGAATTTGGATTGCGACTTCATAAGAAATTCGCGCGATTCAACCCTTTCCCCTAAGTTCACAAGTAAAATCGAGAGAAAATTCAATACTAAAAAAATCGTGGTTCAAATATAACATGAAAGAATAAATGGTTAATATCACAACAAATCTCAAATTTGTTTATATATGACAAATTAATCCCAAACTCATTTTTTATCACGAAAAATTTTAAATTGATACACCTGTAACAAATTTATCCAAAACTAATATTTTGACCATGAAAAACTCAAAACTGATAGATTTGTGACAAATTTACCTCAAGTTGGTACACCTGTAATAAATTTATCCTCAATTAGTTTTCGTTAAATTGAGTTAATACCACGAAAAATCTCAAACTTGCAAACATGTGACAAAAGGAAGGTAAAACTCCAAACTGGTACATTCCGTCAACTATCACGTATCATCTAACTCATCAATTTGATGATAAATTTGACGGAAACTAACAGAGAGTAAATTTATCAGAGGTGTACTAATTTTGGGTAAATTTATTATGGATATATCAGTTTGAAATTTTTCTTGATATTAACCCAAGAAAAAAACCTCTAGAGATTCTCTCTCTGAATATACATGATATTTCTCAAACACAAGAAAGAATCAGGTAACAATCGGATTTCTTGGAAGGACCGAGCCCCGCATTTCCATGACGGACCTCGCGAAAACTTCTCAATCGATTCGGCGCGATGTTCATGTCGCGGGATCACGAATCGAGCCGAATGGAAAAAGCCTTTGCGATAGTCATCAATCGTGCCACCATGAACTCGCAGAACCCAACTGGTTCCTCCGAAAGTAAACCAGATGTTCGAGAGGGTCAACGAGATTGAAATGGGAGTCAGTCATTTTTGAAGACAAGATGCGGATGAAAAGCCGGTTGAAGGTCCCACGTTGTCGCCAACCCGCTTCTAGTTCTCATGCTAACCGACGAAGAAATCTCAGGACGAAGGCGTCATCTGTGCTTTATAGCCTCCGATGTGGGTCCCAGTGGAAGATGCTAAGAAAATGTAGACGTGGTGGAATCGAGGGTTCAAAACCGTAGACTAATGACCTCGTGCATTGACCGAAGAAAAATCTGAAGGCCACGTCACAATAGCTTTAAAAAATAGTTAAAATAACAAAAAAAATCCCAGACCGATATATTTATAATAAATTTACCCAAAATTAATTTTTAACCAATAAAAATCTTAAAATGGTACACACATGACAAATTTACCACCTGTCAATTTCCATTAAATTTCACCATCAAATTATTGAATTACATGCCACATGACAGTTGACGAGTGTATTAATTTGAAGTTTTTAACCTCCGTTTTTCACGGGTGCATTCGTTTGGGATTTTTTGTGGTATTAATCAAATTTAACTAGAAACTAACGAAGGGTAATATGTCACAGGTTTACCAATTTAGGATTTTTAGTGGTTAAAAATTAGTTTGTGGTAAATTTGTCACATATGTATCAGTTTGGGATTTTTTGTCGTAAAAAAATTAGTTTGAGGTAAATTTGTCGCAAATGCACCAGTTTGTGATTTTTCGCGGTATTAACTCTTAAAAAATCAAACAGCTTATGATAGTTCTAGAGAGCTCTACTTAATCAGTTCAAACTCACCTAATCCTAAGTTAATCTCGCAATTCCTTTGCTAAATTACATTAGTTAAAAGGCTAGTTAGTAGGATTGAGTCGCGTTTCTTTGTTGTTCCGAGATCTTTTTGGAGGTTATTAAATCGTTTTTTAATATGAGGCGGAGTTCTGGTGCATTAATTTGTCTGGATGGACGGTAAATACTTTCTTAGGTCAAACCGTTTTGGACAGGGTGTAGGGAGCAGATTCCCTAAATCTAGGAACAGCTGTTGCCATGGTATCTTCCATTAAAGTTATTAATCTTAATTAGTATTTCCCGGAAAATTAGACACTTGTTAGGCAAGCAATTTGCCCGAGTCAAGCATTTTGTAGGCAGCGGTGCTTTCTAGTCAAGCAATGTTGCTTTTTTTTTTTTTTTTTTTCTTTTTAGAATTTGAGAACTCAAAAATATCTACTAAAAAGGGCTTAGTAAAGGGTAATAACACAAATAGTCCATAAATTTTGGCTCAATGTGCAATATGGTTCCTAAACTTTTAATTTGTTCAATGTGATTTCTGAATTTTAGCCAAATATACAATATAATCCACAAATTTTCAATTTGTTCAATGTGATCCATAGACTTTTGGTACATTTTCAATGTAGTATATGAACTTCATGAAAATGTTCAATGTTATCTTTATATTAATTCAAGATCAGTGACAACATTGAACATTTATATAGTCCAGAGACTAAATTGAGCATGTATCCAGAGTTCAGAGGTCGCATTGAACAAATTAAAGCTCAATGACCACATTTCATATTTGGCTAAAGTTCAGATATCACATTAAACAAATTAAAAGTTCATGGACCACATTGTATATTAGACCAAAATTCATGGATTATTTGTGTCATTTTTCCGTCTAGTAAATGATGTGGAATGGGACAATTTTGACCGCCAATATAGCTAAAACACCTCTTTTATTGTTAGTGAACAAAACTCTCCAATTCCGACCAGAAATTTAAAAAAAAAGGAATAAATTCCTACAATTCCTTCTCTCTTCTTTATCCAGCATGCTCTCTTGGTTGTTTGTTCATAAAACAAACAAAGTGATGCCTTTCCTTGTTACACATGGGAAAGTTGAGAATGTATGGGTCACTTTATAAGTGTGAAGGTTTTCTAGTCTTACAAATGAAAATAATGGGTTACTATTCTAAATCCTATAGTACCTGCGTACGGGTGCACGATTATTAGGCGCATTTGGCACTTTGTGCACATGTGGACCGAAATCGGCACTAATCAACAATTATTATTTTTTGCAATTCGGATTTATAAATATAAAATGATTGGCGTGCCATATTCAGTACAACTATTCACAAAGAAGTTACGTTTATTTTATTATTTTTTAATTTCGAATTTTTTATTTCTATCTAACGATTTTTTGGACATGAAGAGTTGTGTTGTGTTCTTTTCAAAATAGCATGAAAAGTTTTGTTCTTTTCAAAATAGCATGGAGAAATATTAGAATTGCTATAAAATATTCTCAGTCGAGACTTTGTTGTAACCTCGAGGATTTTTTGCCAGTTTTCATTAGCATCTTTGTGAGGCAAATAATTCATTAATGAGAGTGTTATCATGTCTCAAAGTCTGATTTTATTTATTCCCGGATAGATTGATTTTCCCCAACATGATCCAACTCTTACACTCGCATGTCTCTCTTTCGAGTCCATTATCTGCTACTGATTGCCACCGTCTCACTGCACTGGTTCCACAACCTACCTCTGTCGTGATGGGTTATCTCCTAATCAAATCAGAATAATCACACAAAAAGAAAATTGACACATGAGTTTACTCAGATTCACCCCAGAATAGGGCTACGTCCTGTAAAGAGATTCAACTATGATATTTAGGTTTTTGCAAACCACACCTGCTCACACATAAATACAATATATATAGGACTTAAAATAGGCTCAAAGCCCAAGCCTATTCAAATCCCTTTAGTCCCATAACCAAAAAAAAAAAAAAATCGATGTTGTTTCGTGGGCGCTGCTCTCGAGCCCCCACCCACTCAGTGGCGAGCGGGGCCGCCGTCCACTCACCAGGGAGTGAAACCCCTGCCCGCTATCCGAGCAGCGGGACTCCCGACATTCTGTGCGTAGGGGTCGCATATCGTCGGTTCATACTTCGATTTCCTTAAGCTTACGTAGGCGTGCCTGGTATAAGAAACAATGATCTTTGAAGTATTCGCCAACTCCAACATGTCGCCAATCATCACTTCCCAACCCTCTCTCTCTCTCTCTCCCTCTATTGTTCGCTTAGTTGTCTCCCTCGTCCGTCTCTCCATTTCTCTTCGTCCGCCACCAAATGTCGGCTTAGTTGTTTTCTTGTCGTTGATGGTGCAGAGCTCGACCGCATTGAGCTTGACGCTCACGCATAGAGGAGAAAGAGAAACAAAGCAAGGGGAGTTCGAGAGAGTAGACAAGGAAATTAATAAGTAGACAAGGTATGAATCTGAGTAGAAACAAACTCGCTCATAACGAGGGGGTGGAGGACGGAGTAGTGTTCGACGGCAGAGACTAGATGTGGCAAAGGTAATGACGAGGGAGGAGGAGAAAGAAATTAGATAGAAATGATCATTTCACCTTGTTTTGGATTGTTCTTTTTAGGTCTCTGATGCACATCGGGTCGGCAAACTCGGAATTGGCTGAAATTTCATATGCTACATGGAAACGGGCTACTGGACGCAATTCATTGCAAAAGCGATGCCGTACGTCATTTTTGGGCATTCGAGATTGTTTTGATGGTTTTTTAGGCGTTTTTTTTTGTTATTTTAGGGATATTTTAGTACTTTTTACTTTTCCTAATTTAATTAGGTTTAGCACCTTATAAAAGGGATATTACGATTTCAAAAAGGCAGACTTTTTGATATTTTAATATAGATTTGATAAATGAATTTGAGAGAACACATTGTTCCTTTTTTTCAATTTCGAATTCTTCTGTTTGGCCAATTTTTATTGCGTTTTGGCATTAGTCTCATTCAGTTCAAAGTGAGATTCAGGTCAGCTAGCGGTGTTTTCGAATAGTGTTTGATCTCTACCCTCTTTCTATCTCTATCTATCTAGTGTAGAATTTGCTTAATCATAAAGGAAAATATGACAGAAGGTGAGGAAAATTTATCTTCTTTTAAATTGCAATATAACCTTCTTGGATAAAAAAAAAATGTGAATGCCAAGTTGTTTCGGCTGTGCAACTTGATAGACAGTGGAGCAAAAGATGAAAAGGAAAAGAAAAGAGTCGCGTAGATATTAAGACGGCGAAAAAAGAGACGATGGAAAAGAGTACAAGTGCGTGAGAGAAAGGAGAGAGAATGTTTAAGGGTATTTTGGTCACAACAAAATAAAATATGTGTTTTGAAAGTATATTGAGGGTGGAAATAAACTCATCCAAAAATATAAAACGATGGAAATGAAGCACCATCGTCCGCGTGAAGCTAATTGATTGGCAGATTGGATAGCCAAGACTCATCGAAAATAGACCCTCCCATCTAATTGGTTGGTTAAACCTAGGGCCTGTATACGATACTTAATGTTAAAAGTGTTGGTTAATGAAATGTGAAGGAATATCTCGACCGAATAAAAGGAAAAAAAAAAACCCTCTCCCTTAATCAATCTTATTATCCGTGAGTCATTAATGTTGAGCCAAAACATCATTTGATTCATTTGTGTAATTTTCTGATTTTACAGTCCATTTGTCTCCGATGGACCTAATAAGTCACCATATCCGTCGCGAGGTCCACAGTGCATGGACCTCCTTTCGAGGATCAAAATAGCATCAATCGGAATAGAGGATCGATCGCTTGAGTTTAGGTGCCAACATTCTCCAACTCGCCACATTTTCACATACCACAGATGAGGTCCACGAGTTGAACACAGTAGAGCTAGAACGTATGAATCTGCGTGACAGTTCGTAAATGATTAGGATGAAAAAGGACGCACGGATCAAGGACCGCTTTCACATTACGCAGCCTAAAGTTGGCACAAACGTTGGAATCATCCCGACACCATGATCAATCTCAGAGAAATTTCATGAATCTTGAGATATCATCGTCACGGAACAGTGACAGTCGGTCTGAGGTTGGGCCCGTCTCGTTCTGGATGGCCACGGCCACCGTGTCTGATAGTTCCCCCTGGTTTTTGTTTCTCCAGAGAACTTTCGTCAAACGTGTAGCATGCAACCCATCGTCTTCTTCAGCGCTTCAATCGCTTGGCGACTCGACCTCGGCCCCTTCTCAGCACTCCTCCTACCTCTCTTGACCACTTCGCCATCGCCGGATCGAAACATGGTCGGCGGAGCTTTCCGACTCTGCCTCGTCCTGATGTCGCTCAGCTCCATCTCCGCCGGCAACCTCTTCAGCCCGAACATGAACAGGTACCACCTCGACTTCAACGGAGGCGTCAGGATCTTCACCTTCGCGAAATCGTAGTCATCCGCGCACTTGTTCGGCATGTACCCATATCCGCACTTGTACTTCTCGAGCTCCAGCGGCCGAGACTTGGAGCTTGAAATTTGGCCAGGCCACGAACAACTGCTTCTCGCGGCTCTCGATTTGTTGGAGAAGAGAGATCTCCATCTGAGCAAGAAGGAGCCTCTCTTCTTCTTGGGTTTGCTTCGGTCGTGATTCTTGTTCTGGGGCTTTTGAATTTGGTCCGGTGCTAATCTGTACGGGATGATCTTGCCGCAGAAGACGATCTTGTTGTCGGATGGGTACGCGAAGGAATTAGAGAAGTCCTCGCTCGAGAACTCGAAGAAATCTTGGTCTGCAGCTGGGCTCTGGCCCTTGCCCGCATCGGCGAATCCATCGTCCCAACCGGCCGAGTTGCTGTAGATGGGAAGATCACAGAGCGAGAGCGCTTCCTCGTTCTCTTCTTCGTCCTCTTCTTCCAAAGGGTCACGAGGATCAGCGTTTACTTCGAGTTGCACGGGATGGAGTTCGCCTGAAGGAACCATGGCGGCGAGGTATACGGTCGAGAGGGGAGTAAAAGAACGATCTTTGGGGCCTGGTATTTGCTTGAGGAAGAGTAGAAGAAGACGAGTGTAGTGTATATATAGAAGGCCATGAATTTTCAAAAGGTTGCAGAGAATTTTCTGCAGCTCTGCGTTCATGGTGATGAGGACGGCCTCTAGTGGGGGCGGCCTTCAAGAGAACGACGCTTCTGTCTGGAGTTGCCCTTCTAGAAGAGCAGGCGAGGTAAAGGCCAAAAGGGTGCTAAACATTTTAGAAGAAAACAACGTGATCGCACTAACGGTGTGTTTGTAAAGAATTATTTGAAAAATATTTTTTGAAAAATGATTAATTATATATATTTTTTAAAAAACTAATCAATAAAAAAAATTTCTTCATCAATAATAATTTATATCTGAAAATTTGCTTGGATGATAAAATTATTTTTCATTCATTCATTTTTATAAGTAATACAAGCGATCAATTTTTTGAAAATACTTTCCAAATCACGAGTTTTCAGTGATTTCACAAAAAACTCATGTTTTTTCGAAACGTTTTTCTAAAAATGATTACTTGTACCGCTTACACTAAACGTATGAATGAAAAATATTTTCATTGTCTACTAAAATAATGAGACATAAATTATTATCGATAATAAAAATATTTTTTTTATTGGCTAATTATTTAGTATAAGCCAATCATTTTAAGAATTTTTTAAAATAATTTATATCAAATTTAGCTTGAGTGGATCCCAATTCCCCAATCCTCTACCCAAAAAAAGAAATGGGAGGAAAAAGTGTATCGAAAGTTTTAAAACTTATCACGAAAACGCTCCTAAAACTTTTAAAAAGTACAATCAAGTCATAAAATTTGTCAAATTAATTCAATCAAGTCATTTCACTGATTGTATTTTTTGAAAGCTTTTGCATTTTCGTAATAAGTTTTATGACTTAATTGCATTTTTTAAAAATTTTAAAATTTAATTGTACTTTCATAATAAGTTTTAGGAGTTTTGGTATACTTGTTCCAAAAAAATATATATATATCTAATTGCGATTTGAGCACATGAGACAATTGTGATTGCCAATGTGAAATTACTTCTCGTTTTGTTCTTTTTTGTCCCCTCTTTCCCGGGGGATTGCGGCTTAGCCGTGACTATACAAGTCAACCTGAGTGGTTGGCATGCACTGCAATGCGTGGCCCCAATCGGTTGTCGGCTCACGGACTTGTCTTCAAAGCATCTTTCGGGCCCCATTTGGAGCACATCCGGAATAAAATCAATTCCCTAATGATTTACGACACTATTCCTTTTTATTATTTATTTATTTTTCCTCATAACAAACCTTTTTTGTTAAATTCCAAAAGATAAAATTGCTATGCGTCTTGCTGTCACCATCCCATCTTGGATTTTTTATTCTATTTTCCTCTTAGGGTACATTTATTTCTAGAAAAAAAATGAATTTTTTGAAATTTTTTTAAATGATCGGTTTTATCACTTATAAAAATGAATAAAAGGAAAAAAATTCCCATCGTTGACGGAAATGCTTAGACATAAAATGTTGACAACACTGAAAATGTTTTTCATCGATTAATTATTTCAAGCGATCAAGTGATTATTTATTTAAAAATATTTTTAAAAACATTCATTTTTCGCAAGATAAATGGAGCAGTAGTGGTAGAATGTTCAAAATTCTTTGTGTACTCTACTAAATAGCTTTCGAAGCACCCTAGTTTTTTTTAAGCACCCTAATTATTGAGTGGAATTGATATATAGAAGGGAAAATTTCAAAAAAATACCTGAAGTGCCATTATTTTCTCAAATAAAGACCTCAAGTGGATATCATTTTAAATAAATACTTAAAATGCATTCATTTTCTCAAATAAAAACATAGCTCAAGGACATTTTCGTCATTTCTTTTCTAATTTTTTAATACAACATTTATTTTAGTTATATTAAAAATAAGCAAAAAGG
>BCNH02000010.1:10341030-10364045 GCA_001662345.2 Metrosideros polymorpha var. glaberrima | reverse complement strand
GGGGGGGGAAGGGAGGAGGTTGCAGCCCTCGCCACCACCCCACCATCGCCGAGAAGGGCCGACTTCTCAGCAACAGTGGGAGAATAGTCGGCGGGGGTCGCCAGGCCTCGGCTGAAGGCCAGCAACCCTCACTGACCGCCAACAAGGGTTGTCAGCCCTCGCCCAGGTCTTGCCAACAGCTACCAATGATAGGAGTCGACTGCCAGGCCACTGGTGGCCCTTGGCGAGACCTAGGTGAAGGCTGCAATCCTCGCCAACCATGCCCCCACCGTCGTCAACTCTTCCTAGTGACGATAGGGCAATGGCAGTGGCAGTGAGGGGTAGCCCTCACCTGCAACTTCCTTCATTTTCTTTTTCTTTATAATTTTTTATTTTTAATGTAACTAAAATAAATTTTGTTTTAAAAAGTTATAAAAGTAAAATGACAAAAATACCTTTAAGGTTAAGCCTTTATTTGAGATTATTTGGTCATTTCAAACCTTTAATTAAAACAATGTTCACTTTATATTCTTATTTGAGAAAATGAAGGCACTTCAAGCCATTATTTGGAATTTTTTGCTATATAGAATTATGGACAAAAGCAATCAAAAATTCTAAAATGTGCCTATTATGATACATTTACCATAACACCAAAAATCTCAAATTCTGTCAATGAATCCATTAAAAATTTGCTTACATGAACGCAAAAAAGTAAATAATATTGATAGGCATAGCTTAAGTGAAATAAAAATGATGTTGTTTTACATATGTACAAATTTTAGGTTAACGTGTCACTATGGGCATAATTTGAATTTTTTTTTATAGTTTTGAGTTTTCTTGTGATTTTTTCCTAGAATTTTCACTGGGGTCATCGTCAATGTGTAGTACAGCAGACGTGGAATGATCATCATTTGATTTTCACATGCATAAAGCACGCTCCACTCGAGATTATTGCAGAATATTTGTACTTCTCTTAAAAGCCACATCAACATACAAACCAACAAAAAACTACGAACTTTGTGCACGCTTATAATAATTTTTTTTGGTGACGAGGGCACTCATTTTAATTAGTTAATTTCCGGGATCGAAAAATACTAGAATTATCTCATGAAATAGGTAAAATGCTAGCTATAACCCAAATAGGTAGCCCAAATAAGAAATTATTTTTCTGAGACAAAAAAAAAATTTAGGACAGATTTAAGATTGAATCTAAAGTTTAGAATTTTTTCTACGATAAAAGAAAATAAATTCAAAACGTATTTGAGATTGAACTTAAAATTTGAAATTTTTTTTTAGAGAATTTGGCTCGAGTTGTGCAGCGGCTTGTGCAGGTAACTACTGATTCCTCAAGTAAGACAGGCTTTAATTCAACCGGACTTGTCAAATTATTGCGTTTACGAGGAATAATCGAAATTCTTATCTCGTGTCGCGTTGACTTTGAGGTCGTCCTCTTGTCTGGATTATTTTGTCTTTCACCCGTCTCACTCATTTCCAGAAGCAGGCAGCATCTTTTATTTTTCCTCCCCGGGTCGGCGGCCCGAAACTTGCCGGACAAGTGCTGACAAAAGATGCTGAATTTGAAAACGGAAAAGTTATCTGAATTTGAAAAAATAAATATATAAAGAAAAGTAACTATAAGTGAATTTAAAGTGTCAATGTTTGCGCGTCGTAATGACAATAAGGCCAATTTATATTATAGTATTCGAAGTTATAACCGTGTCTCGAGAGAGAGATGGAAAGTAAAATGGCAAATAAATACAAGTGCACTTCATAAGGGTTTGGATAATTATTTGTTTAACATAATAGGGCACTTATGCATAATAATAGAGATTGACAAATCAAAAGGCAAAGAGAGAAAAGTATTCCATTCTTCGAATTGAAGTTCATCGCCATTATTAAACTATCAAAAGAGAAAAAATGGTGTGGAAAAAACTTAATTCTATTTTAAAAAATTTATTTAAGTTAGAATTATTCTAGAGCACTCGTTTAACGTCGGATTTGGACGTGCAACTACACACTTCAATTTGTAATAGTATTCAAAAAAAATTATTTTTCTAAAATATTAGAGTGAATATTAAACGTATTATAGCATAAGTCAACTTCCTTGCATGGCACGGGTACATCAGCTAGATTTTATACAAGAACGATGATGAAAACCTCACACATGTCGCGCACAGAATGATCTTTCCGTAATTCGTCAACTTAGGGAAAGTTGACTTTATTTTATATTTATTCTCATTGAGAATATAGAATTGGTCAGAAATACTTATGGAGTGCTTGATAAAGTTGCGTGCTAGACAATCCCTATGACTTAATGCACCCATGCGAATCATCACTTGCAACTCTTGGTAATTTTGGTGCACTAGTATTCGTGTACATAATCATTTTTTAAGAGACTTTGTTGAATGATCGAATGCATAATCAAACTCCTGATTTTAATACCCATTTTTTTTTTATATACATTGGTATCAATTAATTAAGAATTAGTGTAGTTTCTAAAATTTCGTCCAGAAAATAAGAAGCGATTTTTGAGTGAATTTTAACCTTTTGACCTGTTATCTAACGACATCACACATGCATATGCATATTGCAAGCAAGTTGAACGATGATAAGACAACAGTAAACGAAAACACCTCATGTTTCGGTAACTTTCTCGTCCGAATCAAGCTTCGCACGAATTGAATCCGCTAAAGTCGTGTGGATAATAAAAATTCACGGCGAGCCCATATGTTCAACGACCATATTGCGCTCGATTTATTAAATCGGCTTATACAAGTGTGTCTTCATATTTCGGATCGTATTGCCTGATGCATCGTTTGGGAGATAAAGGCGGGAAAGAAAATGAGAGGCGAGTCGTGCGGATTTTAGTTTTTTATGCGAAGGAATTTAGAAGGAAAATGTAAAAATTTCTCCACCCATCCCATATTTCCAAGAGGTGAGCAACTGATCTGATTCAATTGGAAATTGCCCAAACCAGCCTTGTCGTTACATTTTGAGGTTGGTTTTTAGAAAGACCAGGTAGGTTCACTAGACCAAAACCTTGGACAGAGTTTAGTTTCGTTCCTTATTTGAGCCTTGAATCCACTCGTTCTATCCAGTAGGGGTGAGCATGATTTGGGTGGGTGGTTCCCACCCTAGAACTAAGAACGACCCACTGAGGACTGGTTCCAATTTTTTGGAACCAGGAACCACGTCTGTTGGTTCCATGGATCCTGCGGGATATGGATCGCCGGTCTAGTTTGGTTCCTAGATGGGTCTATGGAACCGGCCCCACCAAGCTACAACTCATCAAAGAGAGACCGAGGTGAGAGTGGATGGGAGTTGAGAGTCGAGGCAGTGAGGCGATGAGAGTCGAGGAGACGGAACCGGTCCATGCTTGTTGGTCCATTATTTATCTTCTTTATTATATATCCTCATGCTTAGTTTTAGGCCAAAATTCGGCGTGTGAACTAATGGACATGTTTAGACCCCCAAAAAAAAAGGACAAGTAATATACGATGAAGCCTAACTCTTGGCTTGCCAAATTTGTGATGTCTGAGGTTGGTCCCTCAACGTGGGGGATCGAGTGATTATCGAATATTCAGAGAGACCCAGAAATGGGAATGCATTGGCAAGGTGGTGACCCTTGGATATTTCCATAGGCTCCTGATAATAAAAACCTCATCCAAAGTGCCGTGGCCCGTTTGGAAATAGCTTCTTGTTTATTATTCTACATTGCCTACTAAGCTAAAGAGCTTTCTCAGTTGAAAACAGAGCTGGGATGTCAGCAATTATATATATATACCGATCCAGTCTGGATGGGCGGGTAAGTGGTTCCGCACCTTAAATCAAGAACCGGACTGGTTTCCTTAGGAACCACCAGTTCTAGTTCCAGTTCCGGTCCGATCCATTCTGGTTTCGGACGATTTCCAATTCCTTTGCACACCCTTGCTACCCGAGAACTAATGGACCAGGCCGGTTCTTGGGTAGAACCGAATCTGAATCGGCTCCATACCGGTTAGTACATATAATTTCATTGTCAAAAAAGGTATTGCTTTATTAAAAGCAATGCCCAGCCCACCCTTAAACTTCAAATGAAAAGGGCCCAGACCCACTTAAACTAAACTCACGCCTGATTACCCAGCCCACAGTCCCCACGCCGACATAACAAAACCTAAACTCAAAACTAACAACGAAAAGCAAAAAGAAACCCAGCCTCTCCTTCTCTCAGTCTCTTCTTTCACTCTCTCTCATTTCAGGTTTATTTAAAGCTGAATAAAAAAAATGAAATTGTAAAAATCAACAAAAAAACAGGTGCCCGCTACACTGGAACTCAGAACTGGTTTCGAGAAGGAATTCACTAGTTTGGTTCTCGATTCCAGAGCTAGAACCGAGCCATTCGAATTGTGCTCAATCCTAATATTTCCTTTCTATCTTTATTACTCGGACTCACTTTGATGGGTAGTCTAGGTGAGAAAGGAAATGGACAGAAAGGAAGAGAAAAGAAATTGAGAGAAAAGAAGATAAAAGGAAGTTAAAGTTGGTCCAATATGTTTGGATGCATGTTGAGTGAAAATGATGTAAAGGGAAATGAATAGACTTAATTATCCTTCATCTTATTCACACTTAAAATGGAACTAAGGGCAATCTTGGAAGAAAAATGCAACATGTGCATTTTCTTCCAATTTTTCTCCGCTTTTGGAAGGAATTAAAAAGTGTGTCCGGAGGGAAGAATTTTCCATCTGTTCAAAATAATTTCCATTCACTTTCCTCCGAACTTAAACAGCCAAGCAGGGGAAAAATTCCCCTAGTGGGTTATTCCTATCTATTTCCATTCACTTCACTCCGTTCGCATCCATTGGCAAACAAGTCGAGCATGAGTAGCTCACACTCATGTTGGACTTATCGCTTACTCAGAGATTGGCGTGATCACTTGAGTTCGAGTATCGCCAATCTCGAGTAACTTATTGCCTGGGGTTTGAACATAATATACCTGACTCGATCAACCTGCAAGCTTAATATAGCATTTCACGTTTTATGAATGATATTTTCTTATTTCGGTATATGTAAATATACCGATATTATCGCTTAAAACCGTGTAACAACACTTTTGCTTTTTAATCCATTTTGAAGCTCAAACAAAAATGACGAGTTGGAGTATGTTGAGTCAAAGAAGGGCAAAATCTATTCCACATTTGAAAATCGAGTCGAACTTGAGTGCGGCGAGCCCTTTTTGCTAAGTCGAGTTAAAAGTATGTGATTTAACTCGAGCCGAACTTTTTCCAACAAAAAAAAAAGAACTCGAGCCGAGCTTCGAGCTGAAACCCGACCCGAATTGACTCGACATTGCACCAAAGCATAAGCCCCAGGCCAAATTTCAGGATTTTCGCCTTCAAAGCAGCCAAATCCCGGAATTTTGCCAACCCGGCATCTCTCCGGGATATCCCCCGAATAAACCTCAGCACCCTCCAATCGGGCCCATCCACGTCGGATTCGCAGATTCCCTCTCCCTCCCAAGCGCGTGACGCACAACTCCCGGACCGTAACCCCAAAGCCCGCAGCACGCGCGCGGGCACGAGTGGCGGAACTGCTCGAGCGAGAAAACGGCCGAAGGAGAGGGACAACCAATGGAATTTAGGCACACCATTCGAGGTCAAAAGCGGAAATTCAGAAAAGAGCGACGCAGCGGTATAAGAGCGTCGCCCAAACCCTAGACCCGTCGTCTCCATTTCTCATTTCTTCCTCGAGCGGCCAAAGGGTTTTTGGTGCTTTGGCGGCCGAGGCATCTGAAGGTGAGCCCCTCGCTACCGTCGAAGCTTCGTCATCGGATTCGTCGGTTGTTTTTTCCTGCTTCGTTTTTGCTTTGGGATGGCTGAATCGAGCGCTCCTTTCCTTTGCTTTATTGTCGAATCGGTTGAATCTGACGGTGGCGTTTAGATCTGTGTAGCGATTTCGTTTGTCTCGCGAGTCGTGTTTGCATGCCGCTGATGCTGTCTGGTTCCTTTCGAGCCATTGATTGGACCGACCGCTTTCGAGATAATCGATCGAAATCGTTTCTTTAAGGGCTGAGGCGATTGTGATATTGAAGACTGTATGGTAGCTATAGGATTGAAGTTAATTTGGTGTGGGTCAGACGATTTTCAGCTGCAACTTTGTTTGGGTATCTCAATCACTTGATGGGTTCTGCTTGTACAATATCGTCATATTTTCTTCTTGTTTGGGCTTAGGTTTCTTCCTTAAGGGTTTTTGTTTTTGGTGTCTAATGCTAGCAAAACCTTAAATTTCTGCTCCTTATCTGTCGTCCTAATATGATCGAGCACATGGGTGCATGGAATGATTTGTGGTTTCCTTTAGCTTTTGTTTCGGAAGTTATGGTTCTTAAAGAATATGGGCTGAATTTTAGTCTGGTGCCAACACAAGAGCTTCAGAAACTAATTCTCTGAATGACTGTTTTGTGGTGATTGCTAGATGGAAATTCTTTTATGACAATTTTTTGTTGTTGTTGTTGTGATAGATTGTGTTTCCTAAGTCTAAAGTAATTTTAATCTGGACAGAGTTAAGCCTTGTACTTCGAAATGGGTAAGGAAAAGGTCCACATCAGCATTGTGGTCATTGGCCATGTCGACTCTGGTAAATCAACTACCACTGGACACTTGATTTACAAGCTTGGAGGAATTGACAAGCGTGTGATTGAGAGATTCGAGAAGGAAGCTGCTGAGATGAACAAGAGATCATTCAAGTACGCCTGGGTGCTTGACAAGCTCAAGGCCGAGCGTGAGCGTGGTATCACCATTGATATTGCCCTGTGGAAGTTCGAGACCACCAAGTACTACTGCACCGTCATTGATGCTCCTGGACATCGTGACTTTATTAAGAACATGATTACAGGAACCTCCCAGGCTGACTGTGCTGTTCTTATCATTGATTCCACAACTGGTGGTTTTGAAGCTGGTATCTCCAAGGATGGCCAGACCCGCGAACATGCTCTTCTTGCCTTCACCCTTGGTGTCAAGCAAATGATTTGCTGCTGTAACAAGGTATATTGGTTATTCCAGGCTGCTGTTGGTATATTGCTCTGTGTTTGTTGATTTTCAGCTCAACTTATTATTCTTTGATGACAGATGGATGCCACCACCCCCAAGTACTCCAAGGCTAGGTATGACGAAATTATTAAGGAAGTCTCTTCTTACCTGAAGAAGGTGGGATATAACCCTGACAAGATTCCTTTTGTCCCCATCTCCGGATTTGAGGGAGACAACATGATCGAGAGGTCAACCAACCTTGACTGGTACAAGGGCCCCACATTGCTCGATGCTCTCGACATGATTAATGAGCCCAAGAGACCATCTGACAAGCCCCTCCGTCTCCCGCTTCAGGACGTGTACAAGATTGGTGGTATCGGAACTGTCCCTGTTGGTCGTGTTGAGACCGGTATCATCAAGCCTGGTATGGTCGTCACTTTTGGTCCCACTGGGTTGACCACTGAAGTCAAGTCCGTTGAGATGCACCATGAGGCTCTCCTGGAGGCCCTTCCCGGTGACAACGTTGGATTTAACGTGAAGAATGTTGCTGTCAAGGATCTCAAGCGTGGCTTTGTCGCGTCCAACTCGAAGGACGATCCCGCCAAGGAAGCAGCCAACTTCACCTCCCAGGTTATCATCATGAACCACCCTGGACAAATCGGAAATGGTTATGCCCCTGTTCTTGACTGCCACACCTCCCACATTGCTGTGAAGTTTGCTGAGCTTTTGACCAAGATAGACAGGCGATCCGGTAAGGAGCTTGAGAAGGAGCCAAAGTTCTTGAAGAATGGTGATGCTGGGATGGTGAAGATGATTCCCACCAAGCCCATGGTTGTCGAGACTTTCTCTGAGTATCCTCCACTCGGTCGTTTCGCCGTGAGGGACATGCGCCAGACTGTTGCCGTCGGTGTCATCAAGAGCGTTGAGAAGAAGGATCCTTCCGGTGCCAAGGTCACGAAGTCTGCTGCCAAGAAGGGTGGCAAGTGAATCGTGCGGTCCATCATTGGCACTTCAACATCTGAGCACCGTCTCTGCAGTGGGAGTAATAAAGCTTTGGTAGTTGTTGGCTATGTCCATGTTGGTTGGGTAGGCGAATGGTTTGCTGGTTGTGGTCTCACATCCCTGTCCTCATTGAGTTGCTGGTCACAGAACTGGGTGCTCGATAGGCGGTGGCAGCGCTGCGCTGCTTCTATGAGTCTGTTTTGAGTCTTCCTTCTACTTATTTTCTGTCTCTTGGGGGCCAAACAAATGTGTTTTGGAGTCTGCTTCGCTGTCTGGTTATTGGTATCAACATTCTGTGGGGTCTCATTCTGGTTGAAGCGCAGTGCAGGAGAACGGTGAGCTCCTGTGCTCTATCACATGCCATCTGCATGCTTTTACTGATCTTTAGTGTTTATTATGTTTGTTTATGATTAGCCACCGCGAGCATATTTGTCGACTATTGGATTTGATATTGGAAGCAGGACGACCTTTTATTGCCCAATTGGATAGATAAAAACAAGGCCATGAGTGGACCAAAGAATTTATTCAGTTGCAAAGTACTTTTTCATATAAGCTCTCTACAGCAAAATGAGCTAGAAAGATGGTATGATTGGATTTATGTTTGCCATTTGTCACCTTACTTAGAGAGCTAGCGTAAATTCTCATTCAAAGAACAGGTGATACGTTTTGTCGGGAACTTGACACCATGAAAAGGCTTAAAAGAAAGGAGGGCAGTAAAGTAAAACACCATATTGTAGATGTTCAAAATAAGTTTTATGTATCGGAAAAAAAAAAAACCCATTTAGCCGAACTTAAATAACATAATATTTATGTGGGACAACTATAGTGGAAATGTTTTTACTATATGTTAAAGTTGTAACTTGAAAATGCAATTACCAGTCTAAACCAAACATTGATTCATTAGTTGAAAATCTCAAATGCAAATTTCAGCACTATATCCCAAATAGTTCCATTTGGCCTACTTTCTGATGCCTCACCTGTTTGGCACTAGGGGTGAGCATCGATTTAGGGTTGACCTTGGACCAACCCAAGATCGGCCTAACCCGATCAGTGCTGGTCTGGTTCTTAGGGGGACTAGGTCGGTCCTAGGGTCGATGGTACTTGTATTGTATGGGCTGGTCCTTGGTAATGAGGCTTTAGGATTGGTCTAATCGGAATCAACCTTGTAACTATTTTTTTCCAAATCCTTGGATTGTCTAAGTCGTGTATATTTCTTTTTTACTTGTTATGAAAAAATTCTTTCTTTATATATGGATTGTCCTTCCAAGGAGATTACCATTGATAAATAGAGTCACACGTTGAAGTGGAATGAATATAAGTGGTGAGATGTTCTATCAATTGCATTGGTAGTAATTTCAATTTAAAAATTATTGTCAAGTTTTAACTATGTTGTTTGTACTGTTTTTAGGTGTTCAAAATTTGAAGCGATCTTTTAAGAATGAACAAGATATGATGTTGTATGAATTATGAATCATGTTATGTATTTTCATTTTATTTATTTATTTTATTTTATGTGTTCGTCTTCTATGATTTGTTGCTTTTGGCAAGTGAATATTTCTGTTGTTGTCTTATCTTGGATTTCTATCCGATTCGTAACCATGTTCATAGTTTGATTGCTCAATATCACATTGTTGATGGATATGTAATTTTAAAAAGTGCTTTGCCCTTTCAAGGAATGCAAAAAAATGAAAAGAAAAAAAGAAAAAATTGGTGCCGGGTTGACCTTGGAACTGAATTGGACCCATAAGGTCAGTCCAATCCTTCGTCCCAGGCTCAACAGGGTTGGTCCCTAGTCCACAAAATCAGGGACCAACATTTTGCGAGTTGGTCCTTGTGTTAGGTACTAAACCGGCCCAATTCGGACCATGCTGACCCTTAGCTGGCATGGTGTCACGTTGTCAATGCAATATACTTCAAAAAAATATTTACAAATGCCACATTGGCTTTCCGGCATATAACACGTCAAATTGGGCGAGCAGTCGTCAGATGAAATAGAAATTACATCAAATGCAAAATCGTTTGTTGATTGCACTTTAGGCTGAATGTTTTGGACTTTGATGTAACTAATTAAGTAACGATTTCCATTTACTAGGAAGTCGAAGCCCACACAATCTAAAAAAAGAAAAAACAACGTCACTCCATGCTTGCCGCGGATTTAAGTGAATTTAATTAAGAATACACTAAACGTGAAAACTTGATAAGTTTATCCATCTAAAAAATTAGAAGCAAGATTTAGATTAATATAATTATCTATATATAGATATATATCATTTGCAGATATTCTCATGACAACATCTAGATTTAAATAGAAGAAATATCAACCTAATACAACTCTAAATGAAATTCTATTTTTACTATCATATTGATCATGAGCTAAAGTACACTTAAATGGAACTATCATAATATTTATAATATCATAAAAAGGTAAAAAAGTAAATAGAAAGATAGCATTTTTTCTATTGCCAAAATGGATTGAAATGAAATGATATTATGAAATCTAGGCAATAGCGACGTTATGAAAAATTGTGAATACTTTCAAAGGAATGAATTGACTTTGCTATGGAATGTTGAGGGAGGGACTAGATTGGACAAATTGAAGGTTTTAAGGATTTAGATTGCACATTCAGCAATAGTTGAGAGACTAGATTGTATATTTCACAATAGTTTAGGGACTTGGGACTCTCTCTCTCTCTCTCTCTTGCTTGTTCAAACAAAAGAAGCACATTGAACATGTATGATTAGTTAAAGGATTACATCGAAAAAAATTAAAAAATTCAAGAACGATATCACATGTTTGGTCAAAGTTAAGGAATTATTAGCATCATTTTTCCATTTCGAAGTGAACGGAACTCAATGGGGGTGGGGATTGCAAAAGTGATGGTGAAACTTTTGGAAGAGAAATAGAAATTCGATCCAGATTGAAGTTAAAATATTAAAAAAATAAAATAAACAGTAACATAGTAAGTGTGGCAATTATCAAGAAATGAGAATAAAATGGAAATGCTTCAAAGGCCAATGTTGAAATAATGAGGGCAAGATGAGGACACTCCTGGTAAACGAAATGGCATTCGCGGAGGCTGCTATATAAATCCTTGTAAGGCCTCCTCTGCCCCAAACCCTATCGCGCCCTTCGCCTTTTGCTGGTCATCTCTCTCTCTCTCTCTCTCTCTCGCTCGCTTGCGGCCAGGGTTTTCGAGTTCGACAGCTGAGGTTTCGGAGGTGACCCTTTAATCTGCTGTCGGTCTTGTTCTTCATTGACCTTGTTGTCTGATCATCAGTGTTCGTGCTTGTCTTGTTCGTTTGTTTTTCTGAGCTCGAGATTGTCGGAATTCAGCAGGGTTGATGTGATCTTTCGGTGTCTTTCGTTATTGGATTGCGTTGCGCTCGCGTCTGTAGGACGTTGCAGTCACCGATGGTTGGACTTCGAGCATTTGATGGTTGAAACGGGGCTATTCAAAGCTTTCGCTTCGAGTCTGCTAAGGAGTATGGTCGTAGATTTGCTGTTATGGATGATTTTAGCTTGGCCCTCTTTGTAGCTATCGCGGCAGAGTCTGATATCTTAACAGGGTCATGACTAGAAAAGCCTAGGGAGGCGCTGTTGATGCTTGGTTCAATGTTTCTGGGGATCTGATCTGATCTTCCTTTCGTGCCGCCCTTACGTGAGTGCATGCGAGATTGATGTTTAACATTTCGTGATTTTTGCTTTACCTTTCCTTATGTCTGTTTGAATTTTTTAGAAGCAGAAGAATCTGGTCTTCATCAGTTATCATTTAGTCTTCATTCAGATGCCTACTGCTCCAGATGCTCGTTGCTAATTTTAGATGTTTATTTCCCAAGCGGTCCGTTCACCCTAAAACCCGTTTTAATCGAGAGACTTGGAATATCAGTGCCTTGGGTAAATGCCTACCTCTGGTTGAATCTTGCCGAATGCGTTTCCCAACCTGTCCTCTTCGATTCCCAAGATATGCAGGCGTTGTGTCAGTCATGAAGACCAAACGTTGAACTTTGGCCCCATATCTCATCATGTTCGCGTGTGACTGAGTTTGACCAGTATTTCATGGCAAATGATAGTCGTGCATAATTTCTTGTTGATCTCCTGGCTTTGACAAGCTGGAGACACTGTGTTAAAGAATGCTGTGATTGGCAATTATGAAATGTTCAATTGAAATCGAATTGTCGTTATTGATACGAGTTTTCTTGTTCTCCCAATGACCATTGTATTTCCAAGCAGCTTTTGAATTGTCATCCTAATATCTAAGAATTTTATCTTTGTTCGATGGACAGTGTTTAAGCCCTATACATCAAAATGGGTAAGGAAAAGGTTCACATCAGCATTGTGGTCATTGGCCATGTCGACTCTGGCAAGTCAACTACAACCGGCCACTTGATTTACAAGCTTGGAGGTATCGACAAGCGTGTGATTGAGAGATTCGAGAAGGAAGCTGCTGAGATGAACAAGAGATCATTCAAGTACGCTTGGGTGCTTGACAAGCTCAAGGCCGAGCGTGAGCGTGGTATCACCATTGATATTGCCCTGTGGAAGTTCGAGACCACCAAGTACTACTGCACCGTCATTGATGCTCCTGGACATCGTGACTTTATCAAGAACATGATTACAGGAACCTCCCAGGCCGACTGTGCTGTCCTTATAATTGATTCCACCACTGGTGGTTTTGAAGCTGGTATTTCCAAGGATGGCCAGACCCGTGAACATGCTCTCCTTGCTTTCACCCTTGGTGTCAAGCAAATGATTTGCTGCTGTAATAAGGTAATTTTAATGTTCCACACTGCCTTTGATGGTTTCATCTGGGTGTTTTGATTTACAACTTAGCTTGGCTTCTATGGTGACAGATGGACGCCACTACTCCCAAGTACTCCAAGGCTAGGTATGATGAAATTGTTAAGGAAGTCTCTTCTTACCTGAAGAAGGTGGGATACAACCCTGATAAGATTCCTTTCGTCCCCATCTCTGGATTTGAGGGAGACAACATGATCGAGAGGTCTACGAACCTTGACTGGTACAAGGGCCCCACATTGCTCGATGCTCTCGACATGATTAATGAGCCCAAGAGACCATCTGACAAGCCCCTCCGTCTCCCACTTCAGGACGTGTACAAGATTGGTGGTATCGGAACTGTCCCTGTTGGTCGTGTTGAGACCGGTGTCATCAAGCCTGGTATGGTCGTCACTTTTGGTCCCACTGGGTTGACCACTGAAGTCAAGTCTGTTGAGATGCACCATGAGGCTCTCCAGGAGGCCCTTCCCGGTGACAACGTTGGATTTAACGTGAAGAATGTTGCTGTCAAGGATCTCAAGCGTGGCTACGTTGCGTCCAACTCAAAGGACGATCCCGCCAAGGAAGCAGCCAACTTCACCTCCCAGGTTATCATCATGAACCACCCTGGACAAATCGGAAATGGTTATGCCCCTGTTCTGGACTGCCACACCTCCCACATTGCTGTGAAGTTTGCTGAGCTTTTGACCAAGATAGACAGGCGATCCGGTAAGGAGCTTGAGAAGGAGCCGAAGTTCTTGAAGAATGGTGATGCTGGGATGGTGAAGATGATTCCCACCAAGCCCATGGTTGTCGAGACTTTCTCTGAGTATCCTCCACTCGGTCGATTCGCCGTGAGGGACATGCGCCAGACGGTTGCCGTCGGTGTCATCAAGAGCGTTGAGAAGAAGGATCCTTCTGGTGCCAAGGTCACAAAGTCTGCTGCCAAGAAGGGTGGCAAGTGAACCGTGCAGTCCAGCTCCGGCACTTCAATAATCGAAAATCGTCTCTATAGTACTTGGAATAATGCTTGGGCTATTGTTAGCCTTTTCTCTCTTGGTCATTTAGGCGCTTCGTTTGCAGGTTGTGGCGCCATCTATCTGTCCTCATCTTGTGGCTGGTTGCAAAACTGGGTGCTTGACAGGCGGTGGCATGGTTTGGCCATCACCTTGATGAGTCAGTTTTGAGTCTCTTATGCTTTGTGGACTGTACTTTTTAGTACTCTCGGTTTGGTTTCATTTGGATTAGTCTGTTATATATACATGTGATAGGCGGTCCTCATATGCTGTTTGCCATTCTTCTTTGTGAGTCATATGAACGTTGTCGTGAATGTAAAACTTTGAGTGGTCGTTTGGCAAACCACCACCCGTTATAGCTGTTGGGCCTTGGAAGTTAGCTACGGTTGCTCTGTGGGAGTACCCATAACCAGTTCTGGTGAGGGATTTCGAGAGAAGAAATGCTAATTATATATTGGATTGGCTTATAAAATTGGCAGTACAGCGGAATTGATCAGCAGTAAAATACATCGTTTGTGTAGAATTCACGAAGTTTTCTTGCAAAAAATCGCGTCTTCAGTTAGGTACCTATAAACAAAAAGTTCTTGTCGTACCTCAAAGTGGCAGATGAAGAGCTTGAAGGGAAAAGGCAACGATTTGTTGAACGTTTGATTTGATCCAAAATTCACTTTTCCAAACCGTCTCGCCATCAGAGTGTCCGGTCATCCTCACCAGGCTTACGCAATGGTGCTATCGCGGACAAAGACAACCGCGATGCGCACTATGTACTGGGCCACAATCCTCATGTTAAATTTCGGTGAAGGTTGGCGACCATTGATGCCAAATGCTTGAACCCTCCCCATTAGGGCGGATGCTTCCATTTCTTTGTTTCTCCTGTTTTTTCTTTTAGAAAATATTTCTTTGATCATTAACTCTTGAAGTTTGTAGCTGGCCGATTATGATGTCAATGTGAGATATGTTCTGGAAAGAGTGAGCCTATGTTCCTGTCTGGGTTTTTTAGCAGAAGGAAAACGTAACACGTTCTGAAAGCCAGTCGAACAGAAGAGTTTTCACGGAGTAGATTGAACGTCAGCAATAGTTCAAAACTTCAAAGGTGATGGTGCCTGTGTCCCGAACGTAAATCAGAGCGGTCTTTGCTAGAAGTGGAAGGAAATTGATCTGAATTTGAGTGCTAAACCCTTCCAATGTCCACACGTTCAAGTTTACGTCAAGTTACGGTCCTTGAGACGTTACAGTAGCTAATGTAACATCAATTTGCACATCCCTGTTTTATGAAACTTCCCTTTCAGGGCCAGACCCCTGCACCAGTCCCTTCACTGTCTATTCTTTCGCCTAATGCCAACAAGAGACCTCTTGATTCTTGCGATACGAGTCGCAACATAAACTGAGTGACACACGACCGGACTTTGAGACTGAAATGCCCATTTTTCACAAGAATAATGATGTGATCCCATTGTGACGGCTCCAATGCCAACACTTTCCAGAACAATTCTGAAACAGCGAAACAGAGAAACTACTCAGCCTCTTCTTGGAGAGTTGGTGAGTTAGATTCTTCCTGTTGCAACTGACATTGCGTACCAAGTGAATCTCATCTCGACTCAAAATTGAGTATACCCTTTACCCGCATCCATCACGCAGACCTCCACCTAAGATAAATCTCACAAGCTTAATTTTCCTGAGGAACCTGAGATTTATGTCACAATTCTCATCATCTTTATTTCATGCAGAGTGCAAACATGGCCAGTCAAAAGATTACAGAAATCTCCAAATGTAATTTCACAAAAGTTGACAATCCACTAAAAATGAAGAAAAGTGAAGAAAATATTCTCGTCATGATTCAAGGCAGTTGTCTCTTGAAGCTCATCAGAAAGAAAAAATGACAGCAAAGCCTTGAACGAAAGATCCTCCAAAGTTTCCCATCAGCCCGGTTCAAATTACAAGTTCTTAAAAGCAGACTCATGAACTGGACGTTTCCGTGGGGTCAGCCTGGCCAACAAAGCCTTATTATGGCAGTGCTTCTCGTCAATGAAATAGAACTCGCCATTCGCCTTGAATGTCACAAAGGGCCTGTTAGTCTCTGGAGGTCTAATATCTGAGAAGTTGATTGTCCTCGGAATATGAGTCGCTAACCACGACATCATCTCCACCTCGAAGCTATCAGAACCGGGCTGCCACTTCAGTTTGTGAACATATGGGTTCACAAACCAGTGAAGAGCTGCGGTGGTCGAAGCACTGAGGAATATTACCGAAGATGCCACGGCACCCTTCAATATCACGTTCATTTCCGGTGATGTCATGAAGGTTATGACCGGTCCCAAGGATACAGAGAGGCAGCAGGTGGAGAGTGATAGGAGTTTCACTTTCTTAATAGTGGATGAAATTGGACCATAGTAAACAATGCTGTTGTCTTTCTCATCTTCTCCAGGTTCTACCCCTCTTCGCGGTCCAATACTGATCTTGTTTTCTTCTTCAGCAGCTGGGCTCTGAGACAGCCATCTTCTGTTCCTGGCCGAAAATTTAGTGGCAATATTGAAAATAGGTCCGGAACTCCATGTATGAGGGGATGCTAAAGATCTATACAACAGGTTGCCTGAAACATGGGAAGAACACGGAAATTTACATATTGGAATAACAAGAGAAAAAGAACTCAAGCAAAGTAATTCATTTGTAGCATAAGAATAATATTATCAGCGATTGACTAAAACCTGCTTTTCAATTTGATTAAACCATCGACATAATTTTATGTGAACATCTGAAGTTTTATCCTTCCATCATTTACAGTGATGATCAATCTTCTCAGCCACATTTTCCAGAACTTCCATATATTACTTCTGTAACTTTGTCAACGAGAAAAACTCGACTCCAAGCATTCAGGCGTGAATTTTACTTGCTTATTTTGGCAACGCCACAGCATCGCAATGAACATTGTGGTCCCATGAAGCAAGATAAAGAAATCGCCATTTTGCTTGGGTAGGCAATGTTCATGCTGTCTAAACTTAATATTACTCTCTTTTCTGTTTAAGTTGTCTTCTACGGAGAGGGAGGGGGTTGCTCGGGGTGGCTCAAACTTACAGGAGCAATTCATGGGGCAGTTGATACATTAGTCGACACGGCTACAAAAAATAAAAACAAATGATACAAATGACAGAACAGTGTAGTAGAGAGCTAAGAGAACAAGCTTCTGAGTGCCACAGTCATAACAACAATGAATTGAACAATTCAAGTACTCAAACTCAAACATTAATGCAATGGCACTGCAAAGGATGCATTGAGATTGAAAATTCCGATCAACATAATAACTCCACTCAATAACAAATGATGCTAAACATCACAAGAAAATGGGTTCTTGTAATGCTTGGACTCCATCTCAGAAGTATTGTGTTGATGTACACTAACCCGCAAAGTATGATTTCACTGAAGTGACAACAGATTGTAAAGTATCAATGTCGGTAAAGAACATTAAAGCATCAGTAGCTTCGCTTACCCACATCAGGAATTGGAATGGATAGATTGCACCCATAGCATCATCTTTTTTTTCCCAGAAATTCGATATGAGCACAAAATTTGTATAAAGAGCGAATATAGCCATGACAACTAGGTTCATAGGCAGCCCTCTTTGTATAATACGACCTTTTCACAAGATAGCAAAGCAATCTCTCCTCTTACATTCTAGACAAACAATCGGCTATATTTTTCCCCTTGTAAGGAGTAAGAGTGAAGTGATTAATCCAAGAGGCTTCACAAAAAAGCGAAACCTCACGCATACACTCCATCAGTAGTCATTACTAATAATCACTAAGTCAAGAGAGACATGGGCTCATCAACCCAGTAACACAGCTAACCGAGTGATTCTAGAAAAGATGTTAAGACGTTGCGGCAAAACGTTGCGGCAAAACATCACAGAACCCCTCAAAACCTTCGACCAAATCACAAAACTAACAGTTGAAGCACAAGAGATATCAAATGAAACCACCAAATCAAAGGGTCATGCCGGTTTCCGAAACCTACCCACCTCAACAAATAAAACTTCAATTAATCGCAAATTCACATCAACTGAGCGGCAGAATTTCTCCAGTAAATGCGCCACAAAGTCAAGAGAGACATGGGTGCTCATCGATCCAGTAACACAGCTAACCGCTAACTGAGTGATTCTAGAAAAGATGTTCTAAGACGTTGCGGCAAAACATCACAGAACCCCTCAAAACCTTCGACCAAATCACGAAACTAACAGTTGAAGCGCAAGAGATATCTAATGAAACCGCCAAATCAAAGGGGTGCCGGTTTCCAGAGCCCACACTCAACAAATAAAACTTCAATTAATCGCAAATTCACTTCCACTGCGCGGCAGAGTCTCTCCAGTAAATGCGCCACAAAGAGAGCAACTTTCTTCTCTTTCTTAGGTTATGGATTGGATGAACACAGCTTTCTAAGGAGGAATGAGAAAGAGAAGGCAACAGAAATACCTGAGGAACGATGCTGCCTCGACTGAGCGCGAAGCAAGTGGAGAAGAGCTGATCTCGCCATTTTCGATGTGCACTCTCTGAGATTTCCGGCTCCCAGATGGAGAGCGAGGGTTTTGGGTTTGGTTTGCGGAATGTCTTATTACAAACTGCGTGGGGCTTTTGGTCCTTTGGAAATGACACAAAACATTTCATGTGAAAAATTGGACACAAGACCATAAAAAGTAGCTCATGGTCTCACTTGAAATCAAAATCATAGTTTACATTCGATGCCCATGGTCAGTTTTCGATGACGAATTATGTTGAAGTGGACGTAACATTATTAGTTATGTCGATATCCAGGGCTCTTCGTATTCGTAATGTAAATGTTAATTGATTCTTAATTTTAAAGAGAATTGAAATGGTTACTATACTTTATTTTATTTATTAAAAAAAGTAAATGACGCTATTCTCAATCAACCGAAAGTCGCATAAGCGATTTGGATTTCGAGCAATAGCGCGTCGGCGCCATTTTCATTTCCCCTAACTTAGGAATGAGGATTGAAGTAAAGTAAGCCTATTATTTACAAAAGGGACAGGTGAGGGCAGCTCACGGTCATCTAACTCCCAACTCTGTTTGGAAATTGGATTCTTTGCCTGGAAGTCACACTGTTGGTTCAGGTCAGGGCATTTCAAGAATCAGAACCAGAACCATGCAACACTCTCCTAGTTGCTGTGAACTGTTCTGTAACAACGAAACAGAGAGGCCAACAGCCATTTTTTCCGGAGACTAGCAGCGAAAGGATGATTTCGCTCAGAGGTACTTGACCATTTATGTAGCAATTGCCAATCTTTATTGTTTGGAAACATATCTGGTCGAAAGAAAAAACAAAAATCCAAGATTTGATTTCACAAAGATCTAAAAGGTATAGATGCATGAAAAGAAAGAAGATCCCCTCTCAAAGTTCATCAGAAGGCAAAAATGAAAGCCATAGCCCTCAAGATCTCCTCCAAAGCTCCCACCAGCCTGGTTCCAACTACAAGTTCTTAGAAGCAGACTTAGGAACTAGAGGTTTCTGTTGGGGTCAGCCTGGCCAACAAAGCCTTGTCATGGCAGTGCTCTTCATCCACGTAATAGAATTTCCCATTTGCCTTGAATGTCACAACGGGCCTGTTAGTTTCTGGAGGCCTAATGTCTGAGAACTTGACCGTCCTCGGAACATGAGTCGCTAACCATGACATCATCTCCACCTCGAAACTATCAGAACCTGGCTGCCACTTCATTTTATGAATGTATGGGCTTACAACCCAATGAAGAGCCGCAGTTGTTGAAGCGCTGATGAGTAAGACCGAAGATGCCATCGCACCCTTCAGGATCATGCTCGTATTTGGTAATGTCATGAAGGTGATAACAGGTCCCAGTAATACAGAGAAGAAGCAGCTAGAGAGTGATAGGAGTTTCACTTTCCGAATGGTGGTTGAAACTGGACCATGGTAAACAACAATGTCAACTTTCTCATCTTCTCCAGTTTGGCCCCCTGGACATGGTGCCTCACTGATCTTGCTTTCTTCTTGAGCCGCTGTGCTCTGAGACAGCCATCTTCGGTGACCAGCTGAAAGCTGGGTGGCAGAGGTCAAACTGGGTCTGTAACTCCATGTTCGAGGCGATGCTAAAGATCTACACAACAGTTGGCCTGAAACATGGGAAGAGCATAAAAATTTTGTAAGAACAGGATAAAGAGAACTCAAGCAAATTAAATTGACTTGTAGAATAAGATCGATGTTTTTGAGTAATTGAGTCAAAAACCACTTTTGAAATTGATAAAACCATCATCATTATTTCAACATCTATGAACTCATCTACCCATTAATTACAAAGACAATCAGCCTTCTCAGCCTCATTTTGCAGAACTTCCTATGTTACTTCAGCAAGCTTGCCAAAGAGCCAAAACTTGACTCCAACAATTCAGGTGAGAATTTTACTTTGCTTGTGTTGGCAACCTTAAGAGGGATAATGCAATGGCCATTTTGTTCATGTAGGCAATCGTCACGCCGTCTAAAACTTCAGTGATTTTCGTTTCTACTTAAGCTGTCTTCAAGCACAGATGAGCCCAAGTGATCTAGCTTCTCAGAGAGCCTAACAGAATGAGCTTCTGAAGTGCATCCGTAAGAAGATGAACAGAACAGTGCAAGTACTTTGGACTGAGGTATCAACATTGACAATTATGATAAATGCAGTGGCTGCACTCGGTATAAAAACATGCTGAACATCAAAGCGAAAAGGTTTCAAGTAATGCTTGGACTCCATTTCAGAAGCATTGAATGATGTCCTGCAAACAACCAACTATGAATCTACCAAAGAAAGAAAAGATGGTAAAGTTTCGATTAAGTAGGTACATTTACGCCACCAGCAGCGAATTGGAATGAATCGATCATATCAACAGCATCCTTTTCCTTGAAATTCGATACAAGATCAAAAAACGGCCACCGATGCAGAGTGAATATGGCAACAGCAATCAAGTTTCCAGCTAGCCCATCTTTAAATAACCTTTTCACAAGAAACCAGAAGATCTATCCTTTCACACTCTAGATTGACAATCCGCTATTTGGTCGCACAAGACGGATTCAGCCTCTGAACGAGAATCCGCGTCACGGGCTAATCGATACACGAGTAATTCGTAACATTGCAGGTCCAAAAACCCAACTTTGTGACACATCATTTCGAAACCCGCAAGCAAAGCGGTCTTCCAAAAGCTAGAGCGAGCGGGGATCGAACACTCTCTCTCAAAAGATGCACCAGAAACAGCCAGTGCTAACTTCTTGCTAGGCAGTCAAACGAAAAAGATTATGCAGAATATCCCTTTCCTGTTCTTTGGCGATTGAACACATTTTAGCCATCGAGATACAGAGCAACAAAGGTCGAAGTTAAGGGGAAGAGAGAGAGAGAGAGAAGACCCGTGTGGAAGTGAGTGGAGGAGAGACGACGCTTCGAGGGGGAGCGCAGTAGGTGGAGAAGAGCTGATCTCGCCATCTCCGTCTCTCTGCACTTCCTCTCTCCTGGCCGAGGCTTCCCGAGGTTTTGGTTCGCACTTCGCAGCAGACGCAGACAGGGTTTTACGGGACTCGGAATATTGTCCATTTTAAAAATTATATATAACATTTCGATAGAGTGAGGAACAGCGCAGGGCATTTGGTCTAGTGGTATGATTCTCGCTTAGGGTGCGAGAGGTCCCGAGTTCAATTCTCGGAATGCCCCCACCCCAACACCTTCCCCTTTTTTCCTTTTTAAATTCTTTTTTTTTTTTGCCAATTGATATGCCACTTGGTGGTTCCGTTTTCATATATTTTCAATTTCAATTAGAAAAAGATCTCAGGAATTATTTGTAAAGATAAATAATAAGTATAATAATACAATTATTCGTATAGATTAAATCCATCTATGAAATGAGGTCCAAATTTACTAGCTGATGCCAGGGGATTGAAACATTGGGGCCGACAATGATCTCAACTGTCTCGTGATCTCTTAGTTGCATTAGATCCACAATTATGCTTTGTCAAAGTGAAGATGCAAATAATGGTTTTCTCTAAAAAGGTTCAAAACTAGCTCTAAAGTCGAGCCCTAAACTCAACTTAAGTTGATTTTCAAGATGGAAGAGTTTATTTTAGAGACTCGAACCGGGGACCTAGCTAGAGAGGCGAGAGCGGTTAGATCCAAGCCTTTGGAACCGGAAACTTTATTGATTCCTCGGTAATCGGCCTAGCACCGAAATGAGAAGCCGGTTTCCTAGGTTGAACCAAAATCATTACTCCCTCTTATTAATGAGGGGTAAAAGTGAAGGAGAAGTCCTAAACTTTATGTATATAACGTACTCAAGTACTAAATCTTTCGACTAATCCACTTAAATTCTAAACCTTTTTTCAAAAATTGCAATCGAATACATCCGATGAACTAACTCTAAAGTTGCTTATGTGACACATGAAAACTGAATACTTGATATTCTTAAATTTCACCACTCGATGTAAGTTTTAGAACTTGCATTTCACAAATAAGGCTTAGCACTTGGGGTGCGATCTTCCCATTGACGGAAAGAAGGCGAATCAAGAACAGTGCTAAAGGAACCAAGCTTGACATGGGAAAAAAAAAGTACATATTTGGTCTCCATATCTATGTTATATTTCCGATGTGGTCTTCAAACGAGATTTATGCAATCAAGTTCTTAAAATATTTGTGAAACTGTTCCATTCAACTTTCTTGATATTTGACTTTGTCAAATTCAAATCGATGTGTCTGCCAATGTCGGTTAAAAGTTCGATTCGAAGAAAATTGATGCCACTATGGTCCACTAGTTTGTGCCTACCTAATTATATGGAACAATGTCTTCGGAAAAAAAAATAAAAAAATAGAAGACCATAGGAGCAACAATGCAAGATATAAATAGTCGATTTTTTTAACAGCTTTTATTCCATAGAGACATAAAAAGGGATAAGTACACAAGAAGTCTTAAAACTTGTCTTGAAAGTATAATTGAGTCTTAAAACTTACAAAAAATGTAATTAAATCCTAAAACTTATCAAATTGATGCAATCAAATCATTTCGTTAACTCCGTCCAACTTGACTAATAAAAAATGCTATCGTGGTTTTTTTTTTTTTCTCTCATAAGTGGCGCTAACATGGCTAAAAAGATGTCCTTTTGGTCAAATTTGATTTTTTAATAGAAGTTTTATTTAAATTGTATTAAAAAAACTAATTTAAAAAAAGAAACCCTAAACTCGAATTTGGGCACTAATGACTCTTACTTGATC
>BCNH02000010.1:10313632-10340792 GCA_001662345.2 Metrosideros polymorpha var. glaberrima | reverse complement strand
TTTTTTTTTTTTTTTTTTTTTTCTGTAAGTAAAACGTGAATGTCTCGTTTGCTGGATGACTTTTTGATAGTGGGGACTTTTGGGGTATGAGTTGCATATAGCTATGTTGAGCTTCTGAGTTAGCTTTTGGTGGATATGTAAATATGTCCTTTTGATGATTTTAGAAAATAGCCAAATGACTTTTTATCAAATATATATAAATGTATAATTTCAATATCAAGTTGATTTTATGGTTATATTTGAGGCTACGTCCTTTGGTTGAAATGATAGCTGTATCTTCTTGTTCAATTGGGGGTGCGACATTTGTTGGTATTTAATTTAATTTAAATAATATTTAGATCAAAACGACGTCATTTTAGTATTATCCTTCTTGTTTTAGGCACGTTAGTGCCACATAGGAAAGAGAGAAAATAATTAAAAAAGCTATGTTAGCATTTTTGGTTAGCCAAATTGTACGGAGTTAACAAAAAGACTTAATTGAACAAGTTTTAGGACTCCATTGCACTTTTTGTAAGATTCAGGACTTAATTGTACTTTTGTGACGAGTTTAATAACTTCCAGTGTACTTATCCCTTAACATTATAAATGTCACGGACGCTGGTCGACTCGACTCTTTCAAATTGCTAAAATCGACAACAGAGGGACATAATTATTGCAATTTCACCAATTCAAAAACTCCATTGTACAAATTAAAGTTTGACAATCGAGATTTCGAACATGGAGTACGTCCCTGTGTAGTTTTAAACATACATCTACATATAGAAGTGATTATGCACACAATAAAAAAGATCTCAAAAGTAATTGCGCCCCTAACACATGTGCGAAAGCCTAGTACCTTCCGTGAATAAAAATCTGTCGAGAGATTAAATTTGCAATTTTTAACGCCTTGTTCATGAAGATTTAGTATCAAATATAGATATGAAGTGCATCGATAAAATCGATACTTTAGAAAAATCTTGAATTATGGAAACTTAAGAAGGGCCTTGGGGATTTTCTCCCAAGAAATTCCAACAAATGCTCAAGTAGCGTAAATCCCAAAAATGCCCCTGAGAATATCTTCGAAAATACAGACATAATATACGACTGTTATAAAAATAGGGGAAAAAAAGAAAAAAAAAAGAATAAAAATAAAGGAAAATTTGTCCTTTATCGAGTCGAGCCGAGACCCGCGTGAGAACTCCTCCACCGGCAAAATCGCCTCGGAGTCTTCACTTTCATCGTCGCTTCGGTAAGAAATCTTCTTCCAAATGCTCAAAACCACAACTTGATCTTCCCTTCTTCTTCTTCTTCTTCTTCGTGTTCGATCCAGTTCCATTTTCTCTCTTCTCTTTCCCACATTCATGGCGTTGGGTACCCTTTTCTTCTTCGCGGTGTGCTCGGTGGAGCAGAGATCGCCAGCAGAAAGGCGCTGTTGAGCTCGGACGAGCTCCGCTCCAGTGCTCGTTCGAGCGCCGGGCGGAGCCCAACTCGGGGGACCCTTTTTCATCCCCGCGCCGTGTGGTTATTTAGGGGGCTTTTCTCGTTCAGGGGTCGGTGATTGGCGTCGCTCGAATTGATCTCTCGATGACGGGTCGTTTGAAATTTCGCTTCTTTCTCGATCCCATCGCTCTGGTTTAACGTAACTCGTGCACCAAATAGTTTATTTAAGCCTCTTCCATTGGTGATGATTGGGTGGTTGTATTGGAAACGGTTTAGGATTTTGTCCGATGGTTTTACCAAGATCAAGCTGGCTGGGTTCGTCATGTTTCTCTTGTTCGATGGGAACGTCGCTTTAATTTGTAAGTGCATCTGCCCGTGACTCCAGTCTAGCCGTACATTTCCGTGAGGCTGCGGTTGCTGCTTAGTCGAACGCCGGTGGAGACATTTGCATTGTGTTCGTCCACATCGAACATTGAATTGCCTTTGCAATTGGGATTTAGTGGTCATCGTGATTGTGAAATGACATCGATCTATTATGGTAACAGATGGAAGCGATGGGTGCATCAGAAGACTCGGCACGAGATAATGATGTAGCTGGAACAGGAAGACACGAGGCCAATGTATCAGAATCAGATGGTTTTAAGAACCGTGTAGATGAGATTCTCATGAAGGTCGATCAGGTAAAATATGCGAGGTTTAAAAGGATGCTTTTTCCATGTTGATCTGGATTTGCAGGAATTGTGTGGGTCGCTCATGTGTGTGCTCTGCCAAACATCTTTTGTTCATTTTTGTTTGGGTTGGGGGAGGAGGGAGGGAGCCGCATTTTTGCCGTGATTTGAATTATGCATACCCGTTGTAGGCTCATAAAACATTTTGAGGCAATGTTGGGTTTTCTTTTGCTTGTGAACTTGCCATGTTCTTTCCTCTTTACGCTCCCTCTTTTGTGGATATTGCTGAATAATACAAAAGGTAGACAATGATGAAGAAGCATATGCAGGTTACTTTCACATTGATGAGTAGCATCTGCCCTTATGCTGCCTTTCTCCTTATTATTTTCTTACAGTAAAGTAAAGTGCAAGCTCTTTCGAGTCAAGCTCTTTCGAGTCTGGAAATAAATGGTCAATTTATGTTAATAATTACTTTTTCCTCTGCAGCTTGAGCAGAGAGTCAATGAAGTTGAGCAGTTCTATCTCAATACAAGTAAAAAGCAAGTGAACCCTTTGAAAGGTAGCTCAGTAATTAAGGATAAAGATAAAGACAGGCAAATCCCTAGCTTAAAGAAGCAGCAACTGGATGCATCTCGCAGAGAAGCAGCTGCTGCAAAGAGAATGCAGGAGCTTATGCGCCAATTTGGCACAATATTACGCCAGGCAATCATCTAATGTTTATGTGCATTTTGTGTATAATGCAGTACACTGCAGTGACTCCTATAACCAAGTAATTTAACGAGTTTCCATAGCATACGTCCTGTTTTGGCCTCTACATTAAAATAATGACGGTTTTGGATTTACATGAATTTATGATTTTGGCGATGGTTTATACTTTTACTACATCAACTTTGAAGATGATTGTTGTAATGGCTGGCTAGCTTAATGAACTTGCCATCCATCTTGCATCATTCCTTGTATGCTTGTCAGGTTTTCATTATTTGTCTAACTTTATGGTTTTGACATATCTTTTGGAAGATACTCTTTTGTCCGTATAGATCCATTGCTTAGTTGGATTGATCAAATTAGTTACTTCACATGCACATCCTTGTAAGTCATGGGGTTCTTGGACGTGCAGAGCCAGGGTATGATAATTGAGATCTTTTTACACTTTGCTGTTAGATCCCATAGACTCTGGGTTTTTAGCATTGAGGAGGCAGGAGGTTGGCATTAACTAACCTCTTTACTATGTTAATGTACTGGGTGAATTTGTCCAGCTGTTAACTGGCTGTATTTATGTTTGATTACGGTGATTAGACCTCTTCTACTTTCCCCTTTCTTTTTTCCTTCCTTTGTCCATGTTAATGTGTCCCCTCCCCATGCTTGTATCGGTGTCAGATCACTCAACACAAATGGGCATGGCCTTTTATGCAACCTGTAGATGTTAAAGGTCTTTGTTTGGACGACTATTATGAGGTACATATTATCATCTCTTTCTCAATACCTGTGATTACTATGTACTTCCATGCGCCTCTTGCAATATTTCCCAGGATCACCCATCGAAACAGGATGGAAAAATTTTATAATTTGAACACGTTGCAGATGGATCTGCGATCTTGATATATTTAGCAGTGATAGTTTGATTGCTTATCAAAACGCAACACTGCTTCATGGTCACTTGATATCTGAGATTTTCGGAATTTGCTTTCCTTTATGCTTTGCATAAGCCCACTCATTAATATCATCAACTGAATGACTTCAGTCTTATCAATTTAATATGACTCAAAAGATGTTCACTTTGAGAATATTGTGACTTGTAAGCAAAAATAATTATATATACCTATATTCTGGATAGTAAGATTTTAGAATTCAGAATGTTGCATCAAGAGGCATCCTTGTTGTCCTTCTTATTTTTCTACTCTATATGCAAATTCTGTTCCATATGGCCTCCATAATGGTCCATGTTCTATTATATATTTCTGATTCAGTAATAATGCTTGTTGATATCAACATGATGCTTGATGATGCATATGTCTGCTTATTATGGTTGTTGGCATGAAGTCTTGTAGGCATGGCTGGTTTAGGAAGTTCTTGTGTTTTGTGGAATTTTGTACATCTTCTTTCTTGTTCCATTAAGAAACATACAAAAATCAAGCATATTTATAATTATATAATTTTATCTTAGAAATTCTCGTCATCTATTGTGAAGATGAAAGTATTTGGATCTTGGATTTTGATCTTAAAATGTCCTTTTTCATGTACAAGTGGTCCGTTCACTTTCCAACTGGTTGGACTCAGGACAGGCTGATCCAACTTGTCTTTCTTTTTTTTTCATTGATCTTGTGGGATCTGATGTACTTTTGTTGTTGTCAGTACAATGGACAGTTCTAAGCTGTACCTTTTGCTTCTTGCAGTTCCTTTTTTGACAGTTTTACTTTTGTTCTGGATGATCTGCTTAGGTGATTGATAAGCCAATGGACTTCAGTACAATAAAAAATCAAATGGAGGCTAAAGATGGTACTGGTTACAAAAATGTCTGTGAAATATGTGCTGATGTGAGGTTAGTTTTCAAGAATGCGATGAAATATAATGCTGAAAAAAGTGATGTTCACGTAATGGCCAAAACTTTGCTGGAAAAATTTGAGGAGAGGTGGCTGCAGCTATTGCCCAAGGTTACCGAGGAGGTTAGTTGGGATCTGGCTATCAGATTGAAACTTTTCATTGGTTCCATTAACATTACAGGCCATGACTTCCCTGGGATGGAATGTCATGATTCCTCAATTATTCTTGTGATTTTTTCAAACAAACATACCCTTACTCTTTTTAATGTCATTTATATCATAATTCATACTTATTTAGGAGAAAAGACGAGAAGAGGAAGAGTCAGTTGCGCAGATGGACATGCAGCTTGCTCAGGAGGCTGCTTATGCAAAGTTGGCAAGAGACATAAGTAATGAGGTACTGTACTCGTCAATCTACTTAGTATGTGGTTTGATAGTTGGGGTGGACATGTTCTTTTACATACACATAGCCATAGACGACCAAGTTGCTTTCTTTTATGCTCCATTTGTTTCGTGGAAAATGAATGACTTGGAAAACATTTTCCTAAAAACGATCGCTTGTATCGCTTACAAAAATGAATGAACGAAAAATATTTTCATCGTCCACGAGAATATTTAGATATAAGTTGCTGCTTATGCTGTAAACATTTTTCATTGGCTAATTATTTTAAGCGATATAATCGATTATATTTAGGAAAATATTTTTCAAATTATTCATTTCCTGCGAAACAAACGGAGCCTTAATTGCAAATTCTTTTTTGTGTTAAATATATGTTTGCTAGGATTCTTGAGAATAATAAGGGATGTTTTCTCCTATATTTTCATGAACTTTCAGCTCTACGAGGTTGATTTGCATTTGGAAGAGCTTAGGGAAATGGTTGTTCAGAAATGCAGGTCTGTTTCATATGAGTTCATTGTTGTTGTGGAGTATTCTTTAAATTTTATTGAAATCTGCTTTGTGATGATTGCTCCTATTCTGGTTTATGCTTTTGACTCTATAATTGTGGAGCTTCTAGATGAAACTATATCAATCTGTATTTAGCTTTGAGATTGTGTTTTCTAGCATCTGGGCATATACTGATATCCATTTGACTGCTTGCCATACTCTTGGGCGCTGATGATGAACAATTGCAATTAGAATTTCAGCATATATACGTTATTTGCTCCGAGACTATGCAGCTATTAAACAAAATGAACCATTGAAGAGTATATTGTCCTGACTTAAAATCCATGACGGTTGATGCTACCCTGAAAGTGGGTGCCTTCACCATGAATAGCTGGCCCATACTATCATAATTATGCTTTGTTCTAGCTTGTAACATGGACGAAGTATGATGAATCATTTTGAGTATCCTGGTGCCATTGATGTTCTCAGATACACAAAGGAGGCACGTTGATTAATTTGAAGGACTTTTGAATCCTGCTAATTGGCTGATGAAACAGTAGATTTTCAGGATTGGTCATGTTTAGATTTGGGAGTAGAAACCACCGTCTGAGAATCTTGATTGCCCAAATATAGGAGTCTGAGTTGGACAACTTGAGTCCCATGCTGAGTATGGCTGAGAGAATTTGTGACAGAATTTTTCATTCACTTATCTTTCTGATTATTATTATTATTGAATTGCCGATTGCTTAAGTTATGCATGCAATTGACACAATGAGGCATCCGCTGTTCTGCTGGCGTGAAGGTTTAATAAATATAGCACCAGATAGTTAGAAGATATGTTTGATGCATGCGATGAGGGTGAATAAAGTTCTACAGTGAATGTACGCAGGGAATTTGTTGTAATTAACTAAAAAGTGGAGGACCTTGAGGTTAGTCATTAGTTGGTTGGAGTTATCATGGACTCCTTTGTGTGGTCACCAGCTCATTTTCTTAAGGAAACAATGGTTTCAATAGACTCTGCATGTCTTTGACATCTTTTGGTTTCTTCATTGGTAGAGCTTGCTTTGCAAATAAAGAGTCTGGCCAATTTCTCTCTTCTAGATGAGGACGAACTCATGAGAATTTCATTTCAGGAAAATATCGACTGAAGAGAAAAGAAACGTTGGCACAGCCCTTAGTTTATTGTCTCCTGAAGATCTCCTTAAGGCGTTGGAGATTGTTGCTCAGAATGATCCAAGCTTCCAATCAACAGCTGAGGAAATAAACCTGGACATGGATGCTCAGGTCCTGATCTGTCCCTTATCCTGAAAGGCTTGTGTTCTATAATTCGAGGGTTTTTATTTGCTGGACATAGTGATGGACGATTCATGATCTTCGGTTACGTGACTTATGCAGAGTGAATCTACTTTGTGGAGGTTGAAATTCTTCGTGAAGGATGCTATGGAAGTTCAGGGGAAGACTTCATTAAGTACCGGGGGAGATAACAACAATACCAATAACACAAATAAGAACAAAAATAACAACAGTACCGGCAACCAGAACAACAAGAGGAAAAGAGAGATATGTGATGCCATCGCTAAATCTGCCAAGAAAAGGAGCAAGAAACCCTCATGATCGCATTGCTGAGAACATAGTCAAGGGAGATGCGGAGTTTCACTTGAATTCCGAAAAGGGTTTCAGCTGATCGGAATCGTAGACCTAGCATTGTAACGGTTTGTCCCTCTTTTCTTTCTATGGAGTTTAAGTTCATGCAGCTAAGTAACCCTTAAGAGGTTGGGTTGCTGTTGGTCATCAAGCAGAAACTTGTTCTAGACACCGGCATTGTAAATTCTCCCGCTGTTGCTAAGATTTTTGATTCGCTCTCCTTAATTCTTTCATATCTTTTCCTTTCGCACCGAACCGTGAACTCGAGTATTGTTTAAACCTGCACTGTTTTGGGGGGATTCATCTCAGCAGCACCTACAGATTGGCCATAACCTCAGTTATGTACTCATCAACATGGACCGAAAGAAGAAGAACGTTCGTCTGTCTCGTGTGTCAAAACTTCCATTGATGCAAGTGATGCATTGGGTGATCTACGTTTGCCATCACTTAGCAGCCTGTGCTCCAGTGAACTTCTTTGCAACGACCGGACAGTACTCCCGGAGCACCGGCCATTAATCTGACAAACCCGTATGATCGGGTGCTCCGGGACACGCGACATTTTCTTATTCCGTGGTTTTCTATTTTTCTTTTTTTGACATGTGCTAATAAATGGCATGGCAACTCTCGTGAGAGATTTTTCCTTTAATACAAGTCCTAAGTTTCGATGTCGACCTTCCCATTTAAACCATCTGTAGTTCATTTGCTTGTCGTGTTTCTACTTGTAATATGAATTTCCCATGTGTGATGACAAAGGCCATGCCACCATGCTTGCTGAAAGTGCATGGCATTAGTCAAACTAGGTACAATTTGTCATCACTTCTTCTAGATGGAAATCTATTTCCGGGGGAGAAAAATGAGTGTTTAGTAAGGGAAAACCAAGTCTATACTCATGCGAATTGGGAAAATTGTCCAAAAAGTTATAAATCTATTACATTTTTGTCAATTCAGTGTTAAACCTTTTAATTTTTCCAATTGAATTCTAAATATTTTCACATTGTGCCAATTGAGTTTAGTTGGATTTTGCTAACATGGATGCCAATCATCCTACTTGGTGCGACCGGCGCTGATGTGGATACTTTTTGATATTTTACAGATTTTTTTATTTTTATTTCTTTTCTTTTCTTCTTTCCTTTCTTCCTCTAGTTGTCAGTCGTCGGCTGCCAACAACCGGCGAAGGGGAAGGCCCGGTGAGGCCCCATGGCTAGACGAGGCTCGGCCTCGTATATCTAGGAAAAGTGCAATAGGTTTATGATTTTTTGGACAATTTTCCCCACGCGAATTCCCTTATAATGAAGTGATCCTCATATTGTGGAGACAACAATCTTAATCAACTTTTTAAGTCGTTCGACGTAATTTTGTTTACAGGATCTTGATGTATTTTTCTTGACATGCGCATGTGATAAAAAAAAAGTCAGAAGGTCATTATGGTTTAATTAATAACAGTTAAAATTGAAGATCTCTATCAAACTAATGACCATGAGCAATGATAAGGGCGCCCAAGAATTCATTAAACGCCTAACTAAATGAAGAGTTATTATGATACGAAGCATTAATTAACGACTCCTTGACATCATTATAAAAGCACCCGCATGTCTTCTATCAAACACATCCTTCGAATAGAAGAATAGCGAGAGATACAGCATTCGAAAAAAACATGGCCAAATCCGCCATTGCCTTTCCTGTGCTTCTTCTTGCGTGCTTCGTCTTGCTCGAGCTCGGATTCGCCAAGCACATTCCTCAACCGGCGCCGGGTTACGATAGCTCCATCGAGCAATGCTTCAAGAACATGACCGAAGAATGCGGAATCGAGGTCTTCCAGAACATCTTCCACCACGGCCCCGAGGTCACCGACCCTTGCTGTGGTGTTCTGCTGAAGTTTGGTCACCCTTGTCACTCCGAGCTTATCGACATTGTCCTCAGCACTGGTAAGTTCGCGTCTCGCGAAGCGGAGATCTTGCAGAAGAGCACCGCCGCGTGGAAGCGTTGTCGCTCGATCGTCGAAGGACATTGATATATAATCATTCGGTCATGATGTATCGATTGTTATGACCATCTTTTTTTTTTTTTTCTTTTGGACGGAAATTGTTATCACCATCTTACACACTGTAAATTTGTGGAGACGGTGATGGGGGCGAGGAACTTATGATTCCTTCTCTCTTGAAGGTGTATTATGTTTGATCATTTGTGATAGAGGTTATCAAAATATCGTGAAAAAGTTAAAATATAGAAAGTGAGAAAATAAAAAGGGAAAAGAAGAGTTATTCAGTTCATGAATTTAATAATTTTTTTTTTCTATTTTTTGATCTAAACTTGTCGTTCAAATGAATTTAATGACACATCCTTTATAATGGCAGAAGGGTACTAATTTATTTTTTAATCACTGATAAGGATTGAGATTTAGCTGGGGGTGATTTCATACATGCTAAAAGTGCAAAGGCAAAATAGTCCAGCTAAGTTCAATCTCAACACGATTTGTTAAACCGTTTAAGCGGTAGGTTGGTGACGACCGTATTGGTCTTTTGATCTTCCATCCAATGTCCGGTGTCACCCCTAAATGCTAAATGCTCGATTATTGTTTAATTAAATTCCTGGAATTTCATTCAATGCGCGATGTTGTCCCTTAACTTTCAATTGATCTAATTTCATCTCTCACTATATGGAAATTTTCGATGTCATCTTTACCTTTAAAGAACAACCTTCTGAATTAGAACAAAAACAACTTGCTGAATATAAATAATTTCATTTTGTCCCGCAAAATACGGCTTGGGAATGCGTAGAATGGAGAATAAATGGATGGTTGTTTGTTATGGCTCGAACGAAAACAACTAAGGCTCTGTCTGTTTTACAAAAATAAATGATTTGAAAATATTTTCCTAAAAGTGATGTTGTATTGCTTGAAATAATTAGTTAAAGAGAAAGTTTTTTTTTATTGATAATAATTTATGTTTAAATATTTTCGTGGACGGTGAAAATATATTTCGCTTGTTCATTGTGTAAGCGATAAAGACGATAATTTTTAAGGAAATATTTTTCAAATTATTCATTTTTCGCAAAACAAATACACTAAATTCTTCATATATTTTACCAACAGACGCGTCGCTTTTCTTATTCTTTTACGAATTTTCGCTAGTGAAAAGTGTAAGATAGATGAAAATGTCCATTTAAAGTGATTGAGCGTAGAAAAAGATTTTACTTTAAGGCAAGTGTACATGTAGAGAAGGACCACGTGCTCTTTCTGTAATATGAGTGAATTTTTGCACGTGCGAGATCCACATGGATAAATCTCTCTTATTCTATGTTAGTTTTACTAAATTGGTGTCCTTAACAAATTTTGTTAGCACTGAGTATTAGGAAAATGATTGTGAACCTTTTAAAGTGACAATGACAGCGCAAGTACTTGAACTTTTGTATGTTTCCAAATCGAGTATCTAAACATTTTTCTTTTGTTTCAATCAAGTACATCGACATTTCAATTTTGACTCGGTGAGTGGTCTCCATTAAATAAATCACGATGCCATGTGATTTTGCTTGGGTGGCTCCCCCCAACTCTCTTACTCGGTAAAAGTTAAGCACACTCGATGGCGCGACTCTCTTACTTAGCAAAAATCGCGCCATCTTCATTTAGGTGTTAGGTGACGAGAGGAGAGAGATTGAGAGTGCATATTTGAATGATTTTAATTATTTGATGTGTCTCCATTGACGCGACATCATCTCAAGAGATCACATTAAATGCTAATGTGGACAACTATTTAATGGCGTTAGTGTCCACATTGGTACTTTCCATCCATGATTTTTTCATAGGCTTCGCATTGATCCACAATTGAAAAGTTGAGGTACTTAAATGAAAAAAAAAAGTTTAGGTACTTCATTGCAAAACGAGAAAAATTCATGTACTTGCGATGGCATTACTCCAATATTATAATATGTTAAGTTGAAACTCTCTTTCGACCAAAAAAAAAAAAAAGAGTTGAAGCTCTCTATAGCGTTTTAAAGATGATCAAATAATAAAAAATTATTAATGTGTGTACAGAGCACCATTTTATCAATGCACAAGTGATATGCGGATTGTGTCCCAAGAGGATCATCAAAAGCTAGGATTGCTCTGCCTCTATGAGGGGTGAACGAGATATTATGTGCAGAAGGTGTTTGAAAGTTGGATACACCTGAGTAGAGGGTGAAAAAGTCGTAGAACGGGGAAATTCATGAAGATTTGGATGAACAAAAATTGGTGAACAACCGAGTAGAACTAGAGTCATCAATACTACTTGGAAGGACCAAAGGATAGGTCGTGAACGGTCGGTTTCGGCAGGAATCGTGAAAGAACTAGAAGGACCGTCGGTAGAAGGAGCTCTTGATATGAACGAGGTGGAAGATGTTTGCCGTGCTTTTACCACTTAAATAAGAAGAACCGGACCTCTTTTGAGTTGTTTCAAAATTTAAACCAGAGGTTAATAACCAGCTTTTGGTTCTAGAGGTCCAAATAATGTAACCTAAAGAAAATCATAGCAATATTTTCCCTTCTGTGCAAGCATTCGGAGAGTCAGAAACTGGACAGAAGTAGAAGTCTTTAATTATGGTAACCTCCGTTTTAACTCGGCGATGGCAGATTGATTGTGCAGTCTGTAGGCCGGCAATGGCTCGATCAAGGCTCGGAAGCTTATAAAAGGGACTCAAAGATTGCTAAGGACAGTGATGGGAATTCGAAAGCTTCTACTTCCGATCGCCTCGAATTCTCTCGTGATTTCAGGCGTGATTACTGCTTGTGTTTCGATTCGGATTATTTGAAAGGGTTGTTGAGCTCTGCAATATGTAAACAGGGTGATTTAATAGTGTTGACACCTGATTTTTTCAATCCATTAATCAAACGTGTATAAAAACAGCATAAAATAAAGCGAAATATCAAAAGAATGAAAAGAAAAAACGATTGAAAGAAACCACTTTTGGAAGCCATGCGGCCATTGCATTCAAAACTGGTATAATATAGCTTGATCCGTTCATCCCACACCATGCCCATCGTAACCCAGACTCATGGGCCTAGGAATTGGGCTCTTGAAACTCTGATCAATGTGTGGGCTCGCTAGAGGCCCATTTTGATTAAAACAAAACCCATTAATGCAAAAATGGAAATCACATTGGATCTGAGGAAGGCGACGGGAAGAAGACGATGTGGGAGAGAGAGAAATAAAAATTAGTGGATGGAAAATGAAGGAAAAGGCGCAAAAATGGGCTCGTTTAGGCCTAATGAACTTTGGGTTTTAATTAGTTAATAAATTTGGTCTAGTTTGGTCTGCTGGATCTGGACTTAGTTTTGATCATACTCGGATTGGGCTTGAATAAACAAGCCCATTTTGTGTACAAGGGTTTACATGTTTCCTTAAGGTCCGGACCCACTCGACCCATTGCGTATGGATCGGGCCCAATGGCCCGGCCCGAGTCCCTATTTTCAGAAAATAATAAATTAACCAATTAAAAAAAATTAAAAATTGGAAAACGTTTAGAAATAGAGACCTTGATTAGGTTGTTAAGTTTAGTGCTAGATTTAGCTTAGTTTCATTTACTTAGTATGCATTTAGTTTTAGGGATTTTAGTGAGTACATTTGATATAGTTTAGTCTTAGAAGAATAATCTTTAAGAAACGAAATTGAACTAAGCTTGTGGGGGTTGCTGTCCTGGGGCTTAATAAGAAGGTCATGTTGTATTTTTTGCCTGACTTGTATCGGGTTATTTTTATCTTTAACTCGCTCTTTTGTTACTACTCTTGATGTGTTTGGTATGAATTCTCTTATATTGCTTTTCTGTGTTGTGATTTGTTTGTTTTAGTTGAATGTTTAGGTTACATTTTAGGATCAGAATAAAGATAAACAAAAATTGCATAGACATTTTAGGGATGAGAACCTTAGGATTTATAATTTATGCGTGGACACTTAGTTAACAAATAAATCAAGTTTAGTTATCGAAAGAGCACTAGTTAAACAATTAAAGTAATTAAATCCTGATTCTAGATCTCTAGTGGTGTAGGATGTGAGATATCCTCCCGTGTTTCACTTGGCTCCTAGTCGGCCCCGAAAGAATAGTGTCAACTCCATCACATGACAGATTTCTCTTCGGAGTAATCAATTTTAAAATTTTGACAAAAAAATCGAATTTGAAATGAGAATTTCACCGATATAGACCTTGGTCCCCAACTCAACATTAACTTCAAAACCTTCTTCCCAAAAACTTCCAAAAATCGTGTCGGGAGGATCGCGATAGCTTTAGTGATAGAGGTGCTTGTGTTTTTGTAGAGTTATTTACTAGCTTCAAGTAGAAGCAACACCTGCTACTATCTTTAATCTTGTGAAGATTACTAATGGATTCCAGCATGATTCTTAATTGTTAGTTCAAGAGAGCGGATGTAAACTTGGTTATAAACCAAACCACTATATATCTGCTTGCAAATTCTTCTCTCTCTTTACCTCGTTAAATTATCTATTTGTACAAGTATCATTATTTGTCTAACTGTTTTTGCATCAACTAATACATACTTGCAAGCATTCTGCGAAAAAGTTTAAATTTACTTAAAAAACAATCTATTTCTTCCCCTCTAGGTTGTCGTGCTGAAGCTCAACGTGAGATTACAATGCACATGTTGGACATGCTAGCGAAATTTATGTACTAACACCTTGAATTTCAATACCACGAGAAATGGTGAGTCTTTTGACACGATTTTGTTCACAAGTGTCTGATTTTCTTTCTGGGGCATGTGTGTGTAATAAAATTAAGAACGCCATTATGGTTTTATTAATGGGGGTAAACTGAAGATTTCAATCAGACTAATGATCCTGAACAATGATTAGCTCGCAAGAATTATTAAACGCCAGAATTATTAACTTGCTATCCTCTTGCCTAGTAATTATATGAACAGTAGTTATGAAGCATTAATTAACCACTCCTTGACCATCATTATAAAAGCCACCCGTGTATCTCCCTCCATTCAAACGCATCCTTCAAACAGAAACCAAAATAAAGAAAAGTGAGAGATACAGCATTCGGAAAAAACCATGGCCAAATCCGCCGTCGCCTTTCCCGTGCTCCTTCTCGCGTGCTTCGTCCTGCTCGAGCTCGGATTTGCCAAGCACATTCCTCAGCCGGCGCCAGGTTACGATAGCTCCATCGAGGGATGCATCAAGAACATGACCGAAGAATGTGGAATCGAGGTCTTCCAGAACATCTTCCACCACGGCCCTGAGGTCACTGACCCTTGCTGTGGTGTTCTGCTCAAGTTTGGTCATCCTTGTCACTCCGAGTTTATCGAGATCGTCCTCAGCACCGGCAAATTCGCGTCTCGTGAAGCGGAGATCTTGCAGAAGAGCACGGCCGCATGGAAGCGTTGCCGTTCGATCGTCAAAGGACAGTGATTTGGTTATGATGTATTAATCGTTCCGACTATCTTGCACATTGTTAATTTGTGGAGATGGTGATAGGGAGAGACTTCTTGTTATTCCGTCTCTGTTAAAGGTGTATCTTACGTGCTGAATAAAATAGTTGATATTGATCTTTTTTTTCTTTCCTAGTCATGTTATCTTTCGCTTATATGGACTAGAATTCATTTAAGCACAAAATCACGCATATTCGCACATGCCTGTGTGTAATCTTGTATGGTATGCTTGATCATTAGGGAAAGAGATTATCAAATAACATCCAAAATTTAAAATATTAGAAGTGAGAAAATACAAAGGGAAGGAAGAGTTATGGAGTTCATTAATGTGATTACTTTTCTTCGATTTTTTTTTTTTGGGGTCAAATCTTGTCATTGAATATGAAGGAAAATTCTCTCATTTTATCAAATAAGGGCATGAAGTGGATATTATTTCAAATAAAAGCATGAAGTGCCCTCATTATTTCAAATAAGGGCCTGACCAAGGGTATTTTTGTCGTTTCCTTTTGTATGCTTTTTTTTTTCCTTTTTTTTTGTTCTTTTTTCACATTTCTTTTTTTTTTCTTTGTTATGGTTGGCGAGGGTTCGGCAACCCTTGCCTGTTACCTACGAGGGTAGCCCACGCCAGATCGAGTGAGGGCTTGCCTCGCTTGGGTAGACCCTTGCCTAGGTGAGGTTGCCCTCGCCAGATTGGGCAAGGGGTTGCCTTGCCTAGGCAGGGCGAGGCGACCCTCGCCCTGCCCTTATTCCAATTCAACGTGTGGAACAATCTCCAACCCTAAATCGAAATTCGAAATTGCCGCCATAGAAATCCCCTCCGCTAGCATCAACACCAAATCGAGCCAAATTTGGCAAGACGGCTGGCCAACCACCCATATCTAGCCCATGGCTATCTAGTTTGCCAAGATCTTGACAACCATAGAGGAGGAGTGGCTGAGCTTGCCAAGATCAAGAGGGTCGGCCCATGGTCATCGAGCTCGGCGACTCACCGTGGTATTCTTCATCGTCAAGCAGTGATGGCAGACTCGTTGGTTTTCTAGTTTCTACAGGAAGAAGATAATGAACAATAGTCAAAATAAAAAAAGAACAGAAAAAAATAGAAAAAAAGAAAAAAGGGAAAAAATTCAAAGAAAAGGAAATGACAAAAATACCATTGATCAGGCTATTCTTTGAAATAATAAGGGCACTTTATGCTTTTATTTGAAACAATGTCCACTTTAGGCATTTATTTGAGAAAATGAGGGCACTTTAGGTCATTAATTGAATTTTTCCCTTGAATGAATCTAACGACAGATCTTTCGTAATGGCTGAAGGGTACTAATTTTTATCATGATAATGCTTGAGATTTAGCAACAATGATTTCATACATGCTGAAAGTTCAAGGCGAAATACTCGAACTATGTGTTTAATCCTTAGAAGTAGTAATGACACTGTTGGTCTCCGTGGCGAGGCCAGCAAAGGCCCTATCTCTGCGTGATATTGCACGTGCGGTGTTCCTAGGCAGCGGCGGCGGCGGCGAGCACCCAAGAATGGTGTTCCAAAGCGGTGGCAATCGCTTGTGACAGTCAATGATGTTGCCGGCGGTTGAACTGCGCGCCGGTGCCGTCGCCTTCGCTAGGATGCCCTTCCCCTCCCCCAATCTTTTGTTTGATTTTTTCCATTTCCCCCCCCAAAACATGGTAAACCTTCTTTTGCTTTGTATTTGGCCTTTGACCCCACTAAAAATTTACTTACATTAGCTTTGATCCATGATAAATCGTGTTTTGTTTTGCATTTGTTTTTGTATGTGAATTACGCTTAGAGCTTGACAGAGTCGACACAATTGCATTCTTTTCCTGTAATTGAAGATATAATGAAACAAAATTAATTAAAAGAAAAGTAATTACCATCACCTATACTATCATAGAATCAACTTTCAAATATGGAGTCCGCCAAACGTCCTTATTTTCAACATAGAAAAAAGTTTCCAATATGAAAGAATGAAGAGCAAATTATGTATTATTGTGATGAAAATCCAATATCTCTAAGCAGCTCTAACGAATACCCTAATTTCATGGGGGCACATATCTGGTATTTAATATTCACATCTCTATTCTCCATCAAAAAATGACCGGATCCATCTCTTATCTGTCAGGCGCTTAGCGTGGCCGAGGGTTACAATTATATATATTATAGTAAACTAATTAACGTCGTTATATTAATGCACCCACTGTTAATTTGTTAGAACAGCCTAGCTCCATCTTTGTGTATGCTCTTTTACTAGTTTAAGTAATTAATGGTGCGTTCATTTCTCGGAAAACTCAAGATTTGACAAAATTTTTTTTGAAAAATGATTGTTTATACCGTTTAAAAAATTAGTTAATGAAAACTATTTTTATTATTGACAATTGCCTAGCTATTTTCGTGAGTGATGAAATTAATTTTTGTTCATTGATTTTTGTGAGCTAAAAGAGCAATTATTTTTTGAAAAATGTTTTCTAAATCTTGAGTTTTCCGTGAAATAAATGCACTCTAGGTTAACAATTTCAAGCACATCAATTTTTCTGCTGATATAGGTAGTTAACACTTCACAAGTCTGAACGCTCTTTTTATTAATCATGCTTAATTGATTCCCAAAATGCTCTTATAATGCGACCTTAGGTATATAGAAATTGTCTTCAATTGTTCTCCCTTTGAACTTTTAAAGCACTCAAATTATACTTTAGATTAGCATGAAAGAACAGCGCTAGGTTTGTCCAAACAATAAAGGAAATTTTTTCAACCTATTACTTTGCATAAAAAAATTTGGGATTCAAAACAAATATCTTTCGTCTTAGAAAAATTATATAGGAATGATATTTGAATCTTTACATATTTCGAAAGGTAGCACACACTTCGTGTTGAATAGAATTCAAATTATGAGAGCTCTAAACTCTGAAAAATAAGTAGAAAGTAAAAGTCAAGTCTAAAAAGACCCAAAGAGACTCAAAATCACCCTTCATTTAATAAGCAAAAACATAAGGTGGGATTAGACCGCCAAAAATATGCTAGAGGCGTTTTTTGGAAAAAAAAAATAGTGATAATTCGGTCCAAATTGAAATATTTTGCAAAGAAAAAATACCATAAAAAACTCCAAGTTATGTCTGTTGTGATGTCAATACCTCAATTTTTGTGTGTGTGTCACCAATACCTCAAATTTGTATCGGTGTAACAGTAGTTTGGGCTATTAGTAGTAGAATGGGTATAATTTTGGGATTTGGATGACACAGAAAGAGAGATTTGGGGCATTAGTGTCACAGGGGCATTAATTGATGATTTTCGATGGTATTGACACTTACATATTTGAGTCAAAATCTCTATTTGTCTTGCTTTTTCTTTTCGAAATTACTCTTTCTTTGTCGGCACAATCTTTCGATGGGAATATCTCCTTCTTGTTCTCCATTTTCTCCATTAGAAAGCTCCTCTCCATGGCTAATGTTCAAAACTACCTACTACTATCTTAGAAAAGCCAAAAAAAAAAAAACTACTCAAATTCATTTACCAGTGATAACAAAGCCAAATGTGCAAACCTAGAGATTTAGGTGAATTGGGATGTCTTCGACCCAAAAAAAGAAAAAAATTTGGGATGTGATAATCATTTACTATGCCATGAAGACATCGGGTGCTTTTGGGAAGTATTTTGAGAAAACTATTTTGGGAAAATGCAAATACCTTTGGGGTAAATGAGTTTTTCGAAATGTAAATAGTGTTTGGTAAAATCACATTTTCAATACAACTTTGATTAAATGGTGTTTGAAAAAATTACACTTTGCAAAGCCATTTTGAAGAAGATTTTTTGTTAAAAATGAAAACCTACCACCGGAGAGGCTCGCCGGCTGCTTGTCGAACCACAGGTGAGGCTAGCGGCGGCTCGCCGGCTTGTCGGTGGTCCCTCGCATCAGCCTGCAACAAAGGAAGATGGAGAAGACGGTGATCAGTAATAAGCAAGGGCAAGATCGAAAAAGCAAAAAATAAGTGAGGATATTTTAGGAAGAAAAAAAACCCACTTGTCCCCCTTTTAGCATTTTGAAAATGCTCTAATGCCCAAGGCAACCTCCAACCTGCCTTGGGCATTCAGTATTTGAAACCTTTGGCATTTGGCCAAGGTGGATCAAATTTTTTTTCCAAACACCAAATATTTTTCCCAAGTAGCTTTGGGCATCCAAAGCTACTTGGAAAAGCTAATCCCAAACACACCCATCATGTCCTTTGAACTTTTGAACCGTCGGATCACCAAAACCTAATCCGTTGATCCCACTTATGAACCGTTGGATCACCAAAACCTCATCCGTCGATCCCCACACACATCCCCTTATCATCACGCGCATAGTGGGCTAACCAATCCTAGGTTGCCAAGTGGAAGTCAACGAGTGTGTCCTCGATATTTTTCCATAAGAAAAAAAAAAGAAAAAGAAGTAGAAAGCATGAATCCCGCCGCGGCACTACCGGTTCAACGAAGCGTGGCTGTTGACCGGCTCAACCAACCCCGGTCCCACCCGCCCAGCGACCATCCCCACGACGCAGGGGGCGATGTCAAAAGAGGCGTGTGGTCGTCACTCGCTGCGTCGTCGTTTTTGTCCGCCTCTTCTCTCTCCAGCACAAGACACCTAAAGCCCGAAGAAGGTATCTTCCCCTTTGTCTTGCCTCTCTTCCTCTTCCATTCTCACCTACTCTCTCTCCACCTCCATTTCACATCGCTGTCTCTCTCTGTCTCTCCATTGTCCGCGGCCCGTCTGCTTCGATACGATCGAGGTGATTCTCTTGAATTCGCTCTGGTTCTTCGTTCTCCGATTCGCCGCCTGCTTATGAACGTCTTTGGGTTGATTTCGTCTGCTCGCCCTTGTGGACTGGTCGCTTGTCCCGAGGAAATCGTTTGTTTTCTTGCTGTTCGGTGACGTCCTGTGTAGTATGTATGCTCTTTGGGTCTCTTCTCCTGTTGATCGTTGGGTGGGTCGTTCGTCCGAGTCGCAGCTGAATTTGGGTCTATGTCGTCGAGTCGAGTGTGCATCTGTGTCGATCTTTGTTGTTCGCGTGTGCTCCTGCCCGGTGGAGCGATGATTTAGCTGTAATTGCTCGCGTTTCAGCTGCGCACTGCCGGGAATGTGTATTTCTCATTGAAGGTTCTCTCTCTCTTTTTTTTTTTTTTTCCCGGGTGGTATCTCGAAGTTCTCGTCTGTCGATCAATTATTTGGTTTGGCATCGAAGTCGGATGATTTGGGGTTTTCGGTGATTTTAGGGTTTTGACTCGAGTGATCTCTTAAGGATCGTAGGTCCTTGCCTTCACAACAGGATGAATGTATCATGATTAGGTAGTCAATCGTTCTTTGCAGCATTTTTTTTTTTGTTTCGTGTGGATGGTTGGTTGATTTCTTCTTTTTGGGTGGTTTCGACCAAAATCATCTCCCTGTAGAGCTGTCTAGACGTGGGTTCCTTGTCGAGAGGATTAAATTTTTCTTTAGCGCTGATGGAATCTGTAGATTCTTACATATGGTGCGAGCATGGTTGCGAGAGAGCTGTTGGTCGACATGACAGCAGTCATTCAATGTAGATTGTAGCTCAGAAATCTCCGATGTTAGTTTTAACTTGGGAGCTTATGCAGCTATGATATGGTTTGATTGTTGCCTATTTTCAATTAGTGAGTTTCCATGGGGAAATTGGTCATCTTTCTGCCTTGTAAACTGCTTAGGAAAGATTTTGACAAAAAAAATAAAAATAGGAAAGATGAGATGAGAATTTAAGTATGAGATATCATCTTGGCCTACATGATGCGGCTCCTTTCCTTGCGCTGCATATTGAAGTTCGTACCTTTTCTCTTTGACCGTGCTAATTGCCATACATCAGTTTGACAAATATACCTGTCAATTGGCAATCACACTTCTGAAGAGTGTTCACTCAATCTGTGCTTTGCTTGTATTTGTATCAAACCCTGATCTTCCTTGGGTTTTGGCCACTGCGTGTTTCAATCCATCCATCTATTTGAGTGACCGTATTTGGCTGTGAAACTCTGGGGAATTCAGCAAATACGCCTCTTGTATTTCGGCTTATTTGTGGTGCCAATCTTTGAGCATGCTTACTTTTCAACTTCTGTGCAAGTGTTTTCAGGGTCGCTAAAATGTTTCCTGTGCTGTTTGCTTTACATTGATTAGACCACCATCTTGTTACTTATTTCCTAATATTGACATCTGAAGTCACTTTTCAGTTATTTACGTCAATTGCATGTCAACATGAGGATGTTATCGTTCACACTATTCTTTGTACTTGCAGGTTATTTTGATTCCGTAAAGATGGACTTTTTCTTCCAAAATGAGGATTGTTTACCTTCTCAGATGGACATTGTGAAATGTCCCTTTTTGAGGAACATCAATGAACCCACTAACTTCTCTTTTGCCTCACCGATGCCTTTTGCAATGCCTGTAAGCTTTCTTCTAGTGATTTGTATTAATGTCTCAAGCTCCTTTTTTTCTTTTTTTCACCAAGTTGCAAATTTTTAATTGATTTCCTGGGCAGGTACGTGGAGCCAAAGGTCCAATTTTTGAAGATGGCCCCAATTTTGACATGGCATTCAGGCTTTTTCATGGTCGTGATGGAGTAGTCCCACTCTCTGGAAGGTCATTCTCACACTTGGAGAAAGTAGAGACAGCGCCTGCACCATCGCAGTTTAACCCATTAGCTGCAAAGGCAGCAACGATCAGTCTCTCTTCCTTTGGACCTGGAGGGCCATTTGGCTTTGATGCCTTCTCTGAGAAATGGAAGAACCAGAAAAAGAAGCCTAATCCATCTAAGAAAGACTCTTCCTCACAGGTATATCAATGTCAATGCTATGCTCTTTGGGTCTCTTTAGTTCGGAAGCTCTATATTGCTAGTTTCTCTGCAAGTGCAAGATTGATGGGATTCTGTTTGGGATTGAGGAACCATTATATTGTTTCTGCATGTGAGGTGAATGTGTGTTGACTCAAAGATTAAATGAATTTGTTTATAGGGAAATTCACAGCACGAGGCTATGAGCAATGAGTGGCTGCAAACAGGGAACTGTCCTATCGCAAAGTCATACCGAGCTGTTAGCAACATCGTCCCCCTTGTGGCAAAAGTTCTACAGCTTCCTCCAGGCATGAAATATAAGTGTCCTCCAGCAATTGTTGCTGCCCGAGCAGCTATAGCAAGAACTGCTCTCGCAAAGAACCTCCGACCTCAACCTTTGCCTGCAAAAGTCCTTGCAATCGGGCTCCTAGGCATGGCAGCTAATGTTCCGCTTGGGATATGGAGAGAACACACAAAGAAGTTCTCTCCTTCATGGTTTGCTGCTGTCCATGCAGCTGTTCCATTTATAGCGATGCTCAGGAAATCCGTACTGATGCCAAAATCAGCCATGGCCTTTACCCTTGCAGCTTCCGTGCTGGGACAGATGATCGGCTCTAGGGCAGAGCGTTACCGGCTGAAGGCGGTGGCTGCTAAGAAACCCAGCATGGCGGACAATTCTATAGGCGTATCGAGTCCATTACAAATGGTTGAGGTGAAAAGTGGGCACTGCGGTAGCGCCGTCGAGTGGGACCGAGTCACTCTTCAGGTGGCAGGATCTTCTGCTTCCGCCGATGTGTTCTGTTGATTTATGGACCGGGGTGTGTCCGTTTCGCTAAATCCTTGATATGTAAGGTGATATTCTTTGTGTCTTGATCTGCACTCTGCTGTGGCTCTCCTTTCGATCTTGTTTTCTTTGTCTGATCGGCTGTTCATGGAATAAAAACGAGGAAATGAGGACTCTTTTGTCATCAATGAATGAATTTCTGCCATAGTTACTCTATTAAATTGTTCTCCTCCTTCACTAGCTTTTGCGGTTTCCTTGTGGGGACGCTTTCTGGAATAAATTGTTAGGGCGTGAGACAACGTGGGAAAACGAGGGCGTGATGGAAAAGTCAAAGCAGGAATGGCAGCCGTGGAACTTCGAGTATGTGGCCGGCACGGAACTTTGACTATTGAGCAGCAGCATTAATATTTCATCTATTTCTGTAATTCATTTTTTGTTTTTTTTTCCTATAAACATAACTGACTTTGTTTTGGTCAAAAAACATAATTGACTTGATCCGCAGGGAAATAAACGATTGAACTCTTGATTCGCCAAATCCCAGCAGTCGCCAGTTAAGAAGGAGACTCTTATAAGGGCTCCTATGATATCACACATCTAATCACACGTCGTCACATTTGATGCAAAAGTATCGTTTATACAGGGAATTCTCTTATGAACGTTACGATATCAAAAACTACAGCTGTAACGTATACTACCGTAGGTCATCTTGATTGACGACAACTTTGGCCGACGAATTCCCACGCGAGTTTGATTAACAGTGACTACAATTTCGAAACAAATCAAGTCGACTTTTGTCCATCGTAATGAATGAAGAAAAGGGGAAAGGAAAAAGAAAAACGAGGAGACCTCAAGAAGAAGAGGAAAGAAGTAAAGGGTCAAAGGAGAGCGGGGGCAAAATTGACTAGAAGAGATGAAACCTGGCCGGGTCAAATTGGCCGTCCACCAGCCAAGAACTGAGTCAAGCTAGAATGCAAAACGCCGTGTACAAGAAGTCAGAGAACCAGGAGCGTGAAATTGAAAGAGCTGAATTATGGATAACTAAACCGTAATTACGTTTTTATAAGCCATAGTTTGGAATTATCGTGGATTTCACGAATGTCTTTTGGAAAAAAAAAAACGTTACTGATAAAAGAGAGAAGGGTACGGAACATCGGGCTAGGCTTTCTGACAAAGTGGCCTCGTGTTCAAGCCTGCTCAACATTCGCCCCTTAGCCACAATTTTTTTTCGACGGGCCCCGGTGAGCTCGTGGGCCAAACGTTTTTGTCCTCTCACAAAGATCCCCAAAGTGGTGTCGTTTATCCAAATTGACCTTCCCTTGGCAATCCGTTCGAAGTTCAGTCTTTTACGGCCATTTTTGTCGTTCAATATGGTGAACGCATGCATCCATTCAAGGTTTAATACCATTAGAAAAAAAGGGTTAATACCGCAAAAAATCTCAAATTAGTACACTAGTGCCACAATTACCCAAAACTAATTTTTGTATCACAAAATCCTTTATACCTGTATGTCCATGCCACATTTACCTAAAACCGGTACATTCGTGTCACATTTACTCTAAATTACGGTAAATCTGAGATTTTTTAGAGAGTAAGTGTGGCACGAGTATACTAGTTTTAGGTAAATGTGACACGGAAGTATGGGTTAAGGGTATTTTATGACACAAAAATTAGTTGGTGGAAATATGGCACGAATGTACCGGTTTGAAAGTTTTTATAACACAAAAATAAGTTTGGCATAAACGTGGTATGAGCGTACCAAGTTGGGGTTTTTGGTGTATTAACCCAATAAAAAGAAAATCATCCACTGCTGCGGCTTAGTTCAAGTCCTTTCTTCGTCCTACAAAAACCCCTCAGCCGGTGGGGGTAAGCATCAGGCTTCTTCATGTAGTGGTCGAAGCTCTTCTTCTCAAGCTTGCCGCAGTGGCAGCGGGCATCGAGGAGGTCGGAAGCGGTGCGACGGACCTTGGCCTAGTCGACCTTGTCATACTCGTGGTTGAAGGTTGACCTGGCAGCCTAGGCAAGATATCGATGCTCTTGAGGAGGTTGCTGGAGTTCGACCGGTTGTGGTTGTGACTGTGAGAGGTCGAGTGACCCGAATCAATTGGCGTCTGGTGGAAGATTGAAGATAGATGATTGAAAGATGAAGGTTTTGATTTGAGGAGAAAAAGAAAATTCTTAAAAGGGGGAAGTAACAGTGGAGAAAATAGTAATAACCGGTTTATCAGAATTGCTTGTTTAATTAGTTAAACGGGCTAATACCATAAGTATCCTCATTCTAATTATCTCCAATACTAATGTTTTGCGAATTCAAGACAAAGTTATTGATTACTGAAAGCCGAATCGTAACAAAACATTATTACAATAAACTCTGAAAATATGAATATTTGTGTGCGTCTCGTGTAAGCGGTCCTATTTTGAGGATGAGAAGAGTGTTTTTTTTTTTGGCGATTTAATGATGTACTAGCCAAAGTATCCAGCCTATGATGAACAATTGAAGATTTGGTCTACTGTAGAAATTTTAAATTCAAATTTGAAAAGGTCAAAGAGTTTACGACGCGGTTGTAAATATTCATTCCAAATTATAATTATGTTGGCCCTTCCCAAGTGATGTTTTATTATAATTCATGCACATGCTTACATAAGATAAAGTGATATTAAAGACAAGTGCAAAACCCTATTTCCCTTCCATTAAAAAAATTAAGGTAAGTTAATTAGATAAGTTTCTACAATGTTACAGTACTTTCAAGGGGTTTCTTTTGAGTGCGGCAAATACATGTTTTCAAATGACAACGTGTTCAAAATAATCTTGAAAGTCATGTGACAACACTTCAAGGGAGGAGCCTTACTCGATGCATGTGGGGGTGTGGTTTTGTATATCCGTGGAGACTAGTTGATGTCGGAAGGTTTAGATATTCCTTGATATTAGAATTAAACATGCGAAAGTAGATCGCTTATTATTACCTAAAAATTAATTATAAAAATATCATATCAACATGCTCCAACTACACTAGCTGAACAAACTTGATACGAGAGTATTCGAATTTTACAAGTGCCTATCACTCATATTATGAGAAAAATCAATTAACAACATAATAACATTTCTTTGATTAGTTGCTTAACAAGTACTTAAATTCTGTGAAAATACTAACCAGAGAAATAACAAAGACAGTCAAGAGAGACACAACTTATTCACAAATTTGAAAATTTAAATTGTATTTGCTGATGAAAATTTTTAAAAACGTTTCCAACTCTACTCGGAGTAGTCGATATAGGAAAGTTTATTTTTTATTTTTGGTCGAAATAGGAAAGTTTACTTAGGAGAGCGTCTTCTGCGATATAGTCTGTTATTTGTTTCCTATTCTAGTTTCATATCTTGCACATCTTATTCTTGGAAATATTTTCTGCTAGTTTCATAGAAACTCGATTAGGGTTTGCCCGCCTTTCTGACTTGCTGCATCTCTTCTCCTGAATTTCTCCGAAAAGCATGGATTTCGGCATGCTGGATCCTCTTTGCGTCGCACGTCAAATCCCAGATAACTATCGGCTTGTAGTATCGAACCGGCGTACGTTCCGCATAGAAGTCGAGGTCAAGTTCGAGTACTTGCCCGAGCCTCCCAGCGTGACGTCGGACTGCCATGACGATGCTTTGATGCCGGACATCTCGCGTGAAGGGACATACGAGTTTTGGATCGATGTCGATCAGTTGTCGCAAGATGCTGCCGGGGAGCAGAAAGTGCGGGATATGTTGATGGAGGCGGGCGTGATGTACACCCGCCACCACGAGTACATGATTGAGACAGTACTGAGCGAAGCGGTGTCCATAGTGAGCGACGAGGGCAATAGGGATGCGGAGGTTTTGCCGATGAGGGTCTCTATTTGGTGTGCCGACCCCTGCATTCACCAGGAGCTGATCATGAGCGAGGATGAGGAACTCGCGATGGCCTACGACGAGGGCGAGGATATGGACACCGAGGAGGAGGAGGAGGAGGCGATAGTGATGATCGGGCCATGGTTGAAGGGACTGACGGAGGTTGAAGTGACAGAAGGAAGCATTGATCGCTGCACGATCTGCTGCGAAGACATTGTCGCGGGTTCGACGGCAAGTTCCATGCCGTGTCGCCATGTTTATCACCGAGAATGCATCGCGAGGTGGCTCAAGAACAGTAGAACTTGCCCGCTGTGCAGGTTCGAGTTGCCTTGAATGTTATTAGGGATTAGTCTGCATCGGCCCGCTGTAAATCATTGAGTTTGCTGGAATTGAATTTACCAGGAACTAACACTCTTCATGTGAAGAACATACATGCGATATATTGTTTCTGGCTTTCTGCTTTGATTTGGTCTTGTATTTCAATCTGAGCTTTTACAAGAGAAACGATGTATTCGTCTCTTTAGTAGTTGACAGAGTGTGTTGTCTGATCTTTTCAAGTGAATTCATGTGAATAATATGAGTAGTACGTTTTTTTTTTTTAATATGACATGATGGTGCTTTTGTTTCGTAGAAAATTTCGTGACAAAGAAAAATATTTTTCATGGAAATCGTTGTCGAGGAAAACGGTTAATTTTCATTGTTTAGTAATATAGGGAAAGTATTTTCCTTCTTATCAGAAAGGGAAGTCGTAATCGTTTTTTGCTTCTAAAATGTCGGAAATTCGAAAAACAATTTTCCCTTTTTTCCGTACAAATGCGCCCTTTGAGAGAATATTTGTGCTTCATACAAACGTGAAATTTGCCTTTGCACGTGTGCTTGTTATAACTTATATGGGGAAAATTTGTCAAAAAAGTCCTAAACCTATTACATTTTTGCTAATTCAGTTCTAAACCTTTTAATTTTGCCAATTCAGTCCTAAATCTTTTGTATTTGTGCCAATTCAATCCTAAACTTTTAAGTTTGTCAATTAAGTGCTAAAACTTTTACATTTATGTCAATTCAGTTCTAAGGCACCGGCTGGCGCTGGCCAAAATAATATTTTAAAAATATTTTAATAT
>BCNH02000010.1:10302742-10313614 GCA_001662345.2 Metrosideros polymorpha var. glaberrima | reverse complement strand
TGTGCTTGTTATAACTTATATGGGGAAAATTTGTCAAAAAAGTCCTAAACCTATTACATTTTTGCTAATTCAGTCCTAAACCTTTTAATTTTGCCAATTCAGTCCTAAACCTTTTGTATTTGTGCCAATTCAATCCTAAACTTTTAAGTTTGTCAATTAAGTGCTAAACCTTTTACATTTATGTCAATTCAGTTCTAAGCCACCGGCTGGCGCTGGCCAAAATAATATTTTTAAAATATTTTAATATTTTTCAAAAAATTTAATTAATATTTTTTTCTTTTCTTCCTTCTTCTTCTTCCTTGGCCTTGCTATTGCAGGTCCTTGCTATTGTAAGTTCTGGTGTGGCTGGCGAGGATCGTTGGAGCTTGTCGACCACTGGGTGAGGGCCATGGGCAAGGGTAGCCCCTCGCCAGCGCCGTGTCAGGGCGACCTCGCCCGACAAGGCCACGACAAGGCTGGCCTCGCCTGTGGCCCCATGGCGTCGCCTAGATTTGGGTGACGTCGGGCGAGGGCTTCGCAGCCCTCACCTAATGGTCGGCGAGCTCTGGCGATCCTCGCCGGCCACACCAGAATCTACAACAGCAAGGACCTGCAATAACAAGGCCAAGGAAGAAGAAGGAGGAAGAAAAGAAAAAAAATCAATTAAAAAATAAAAATATATTAAAAAATATTATTTTGGCCAGTCGGCATGCCACGTCAGCGCTGATCAGCGGTTTAGGACTGAATTGACACAAATGTAAAAGGTTTAGGACTAAATTGGCAAAAATGCAAAATGTTTAAGACTGAATTGGCAAAAGTGCAATATGTTTATAACGTTTTTTGACAATTTTTTCCTTATATGGCATGTGATATGCATTTATTGCCAACTAGTTTGAGCCGATTTGTCAATCCTCAACCTTCACCTTCATTGATTTCAAATTTGAATAATAGATAAGAATAAAATATCTTGAATGGATTTTAAATTGGCTTCTGTGAATGTTGCTTATGATAAAAAGTTCTACATATAATTCAATTAAAGAGAAAAGAGGCACATATGTTGTCACGGTGAATACTGTAATGGATTTTGAACAAAACTGACGGTAAAAAATTCTCCATTTAATTTTTTTTAGTGGAATATCCATTTAATTTGAAGCAGTCCAAAACGAGTACATATAATTTATAAACAACTTATTTATTATTTCAATTGTAGCTTCGTCCATTGTGTAAATGAATTTCACCTAACTAATAATTCACCTAATTTAGAGAAAGAAAAAATGGAAAAATCAAAATAATAAAAATTGCATGCTACTACAGAAATTATTTATAATTTGAGGCAGTATTTATTTAATTAATCAAGTGAACAAACGGAACTGAATAAGGAGATTTGCTTAACTTGTAAGAATTCAACAATCTAATGATTAAAAAGATTAAAAATTTAATAACGTAAGTCAACCGTTCATTTTTTTTTAATGAAAAATGAAATAAACTACATGTTTTCAAAGGAAAATTATGCTCTCTCCGCTAATAGCAATGCTCTACATTTATAAAATTGTACTTCTTAATTCATATAATGATAAGATCTTATTTACGTTTTAACAATAAAGTGAATGAACATTATATTTACCTTTTCCAGATAAATGATTTGGCAGAAGAGGTTTCCAGAAACTATTCTTTGTTCGCATACTTTTTACCAATAAGGCTTAATGAGTGATCCAATATTTTTTGAGTTATTTATCCTATTAGTGATGACGTGGACAAGAGACTAAAAATATTATTCTGTGAAGAAGTTTTCGGTGGAGAAGTCACAGTTCATTTCATGTAACCTTTCAACAAAATGACAAAATCATTCCTAGCGCTTTTGTTCTATTTATTTAGTTATTTTTGGTGAGTGAGAAAATTCTATAAGCTTTTTACTTATTTATTTGCTATATCCTTAAAATTAGAAGAATCTGTGTTATATTTTTCAATTTGAAAAATAAAAATTTTATAACTTTCAAGTTAATAGATTATGTTAGTTTTTATCTTTGAAATAACTTATTTCAGCTATAAATAGGAAAAATTGTCCAAAAAGTCATAAACCTATTGTACTTTTGCCATTTCAGTCCAAAACATTTTAATTTTGCCAATTGAGTCCTAAATTTTTTCACGTCTTGCAAATTGAGATTATCCGACCAATTTTCGTCGGAAATTGCTGACGTGGATGTTGGCCGTCCTGCATGGCACGATTGGCACTAACGTGAACAATTGTTAATAATATTTTAATGTTTTCTTGAATTTTGAATATTTTTTCGTTTCTTTTCCTTTTGTTTTATTTTCTTTCATTTTTTTTTCCTTTTGAGGTTCAAAGGGCTGGCGGCATTGGTTGAGGGTTGGCAACCCCTCTTGGCTCTTGCCTAGTTTGCCGGCCCTTAGCTAGTGGCCGGCGGCCTCACCAGTTCTTTGAACCAAAAAAAGAAAAAAAAGGAAAAATAAAAAAAAATTTGAAAAAATTGTTATAAAACTATTACATTTGTTCACGTCAGTGATTTCTGGCCAAAATTGACTGGATAGACTCAACCAAATGTGAAAAAGTTTAAGAATCAATTGAAAAAATTAGAAAGATTAAGATTGAATTGGTAAAAATATAATAGGTTTAGGATTTTTGAACATTTTTCCACCGTAAACATCCATGCAAGTGTTGTTTGCTCTTTTCGATGCGTCAATCAAATCATGTCCATTTTTTTGGGGTCAAAAGAACATGTTTAATTAGAATTCGGATTCCTTGCAAATCCTTCCATAAATCCAAGGTTAAGTTAATCAAATTAGCTATTTCTTTTCAAATTCCCTTACTACATCCAAATGAATTATAAGAGACGACCAAAACTCACATTTCCCAATTAAATGATTAATTATTTCCCCCCGCCCCCAAAAGCACCAAACGATATTACATCTAGCTCTCTCAGGAATAAATTTCATCATCAAAACACTCAAGGGGATCAAGTGCCTTAAAATGTTCTACATAACTCCATAATACAAATCGAATAGCAAAGCAACTTGAGAATTTTGCAAATATCCGGCCTATTCTAAATCGGTTAAGACCTTAAAAGGAGCATTCAAGCGAATGTCATCTTAGCGGGAGTCCTTAGTTATAAATCACTTCGCAAATTCTCTTCCATTCGACGTAGGATTTGGACTAACAAGTAAATTTCACATAAGTTTCGTGCATATTCAAAAACTAAATAAATTATACACTCAATGTAGTTTTACCCTATGCAAGAACCACGATGAACAAGAAGACGCAATAGGGATAATATACAAATAACAAATATTACATAAAAAGCAAAAAAAGGGTTTGCGCCCCCGAATTCGAAGAATCAACCCAATGACAAAGAGGGTCTAATTGACCAAAAAAAAGACAAAGAGGGTCTAAGAAAAGACAACGACGCTCTAGGTGAAAACAAAGAATATTTTAGGAGCCAATCAAGAAGAGAATACATGGATTCTATCCCCACTAGAAAAATGAATTCGATTCTTGTTCCCATATTGCCTGGGAAAGAAGCAAAAAAAGTGGTCCCATCGCTAAGATAAAAGCAACTCCGATCCGATCATCAAATTCCCCAAAATTATGCTTTGCTTGCCTTGGCCAATTGCATTTGGCACCAACCATGCCTCCTCTCCCAATCCAGAGAGATTCCACAGGATTGGGTGGTGTACTAATTGTTCCCTAATTAAGTTACACACGAGCAATTAACGTTTATGACTTGAACCCAAGACGAAGCAGCCAAAAGGGTACTCGAGTCTTCAAGACAATGGAGCATGGCTGTAGAAATCCAGCTACCTGGAGAAGTTGTATAAAACACCCTGCAAGTTCGTGAACCGGTTAAGTTTTAGGCTTTTGGCCGGTCTTTTTTAGATCCAACACACGCGATTGGCTTGATTAAACTGGACATATCTAGACCATAGTTTCCGGGAGCTTGATTTGATATTTTCGAGCAAAACGATTTAGAATGTAAGGTCTCGATAAATGAAGCTATCTCATGGGTTACGTACTAGGGTCATCATCGCGAACTCGCCCAGAGGAAGGTTCATGGGGACTTGTGTCTTCAAACCTTCGCTGAGCTGATTCATAATAATCGCTTTAACTCGAAAAAGAACAGCAACTTTGATTAATTTAGGTTTTATCACTGGACCCGTAAGCCTTCATCAGACCGTGATGATTAGTGCCCAAGTGGTGCGATCGAGTCATCACACGCTTTACACTAGAAAGTGCACCGAAGGCTGCCCTAAGCCAAGGCAAGAAAAAGCAAACGGATGAAAGGCGGATGGACATATCATTAAAGGCTCTTCTGATCAGAAACGAAAGAGGATGCAGCGAGTGATTAGAAAAACATAAAGGCAGTTCGACAACGTACACACTCTAGCTAATTGCATGGTCTTAGTTTACTCTATCTTAACACCATGTGGTACTTATTCCATTTCAAAAATACATGATATAGAGATAAATCAGAATAAGATCTGTCTTGTTTATTATTTAATGTTCTTCGAATATGTTGTCATTCATTTAAAGCAAAAGCTGAAGAAACACAGCCTCTCTTGATCTCTTCCATTAGAGAGAGAGAGACAGAGAGAGAGAGACAGAGAGAGATGGTGGCGTACCGGTTCAGTAACACAGTGATAGGCTTCCTCAACCTGATAACCCTCCTGGCCTCCATCCCCATCATTGGGGCCGGCCTGTGGATGGCCAGGAACTCCACGACATGTGAGAACTTCCTCCAGATGCCGCTGCTCGTCCTCGGCTTCGTCGTCCTCGTGGTCTCCCTTGCTGGCTTCATCGGGGCCTGCTTCCGTGTCGCGTGGGCGCTCTGGCTCTACCTCTTCGTCATGCTGCTCCTCATCGCGGCCCTCATCGCCTTCACCATCTTCGGCTTCGCCGTCACGAGCCGCGGCAGCAGCATGGAGGTCCCGGGGAGGAGCTACCATGAGTACCGGCTAGGGGACTACTCGGAGTGGATGAGGAATAGGGTCAAGGACCCAAATAGTTGGAATGATATCAAGAAGTGTATCTTGGGGTCCAACACTTGTGCCAAGATGCAGAATTGGACTCCTCTTGATTATCTGCAGAAGAACATGAGCCCTGTTCAGGTAAATGATGTTCTCTTCTTCTAGAGTTTCTGTGTTCATGGCTTTGACTAATTTTTCCTAGAGAATTAATGATGTAAGATGTTTGACATGGCCATGGATGTTCTCAGAGAGTCATGAAATGGGACTTACATGTTCAATAGTATCAATGGAATTGGTTTCCCTAAGTTTAATTTTTCATTGGCCAACTTTCCATGTTAATAGTTCAATCAAACACCAAACCCGGGATGAAATTTTTCTCCTAGTTGAAGCTGATTAAGAGACATCATTAGTTTCATATAATCCTCTACATTTCTTAGCTCAAAATCATAATAATGGCCATACATACATACTACCATAGATAACTTATTTCACATAAGCTCGGACTTTATACGAAACATCGACCAAAAAATTTTACGATCTTCTTTCATTATACCTACTTATATCACAAATGACTAACTTATTACATAATTAGTCTGGTTGCTGCAAGCCGCCAACATCATGCAACTACAACATGGCCGCCATGGTGGCTCAGGACCCGGATTGCTCTCGGTGGAACAACGCCCCAACCATCCTGTGCTATGACTGCGACTCATGCAAAGCCGGGGTTCTCGAGGAAATGAGGCAGACCTGGCACAAGCTTGCTGTCCTCAGCATCGTCATGCTGGTGCTTCTCATCTGCATCTATTCCATTGGCTGCTGTGCCTTCCGGAACACGAAACGGGCTGAGACCGACCACCCATATGGCGAGAACCGGATGAGCAAAGTCCGGCCCCGGTGGGACTACTATTGGTTAGTAAATTAAACCCACTATCTTGATTCTTGCCCCCCCTTTTCTTTATTAGAGACAATGATGCTTAACCGATCATATAAGCATGCTATATTTTATTAGGTCTCTATAATTAGATAAGTACTTGCTTAACTAAAATTGCAACTTCGTAAGCTTGAGAAACCAAAGCAAAATTAGAGAGTACCAGGAGAGATGAGACTTCTATGGAGCTACATGATATTTTGACAATATCTTTGTCAGACCAATTAATTATCCTCACATGATAAAGTGAGGTGGTTTGACGACAGTTACCCCCAAAAGAAAGTCTCTTTGTTTTTTTACTTTTGTTCCTTTTTGACAAAGCTGGTTAGACTTGTACATAGATTCCTCAGTAGGAAAACATCATTGAATTCGTTTGGGTGCATACAATATAGTGAGTGCATCACTAAAAAACATATGAAATGTGAATACAATATGGTAAAAGTACTTCTCATTCTTTCTCAATGTCTTTGCTTGCCTTTTTCCTGGGCATGGTCTGAAGAATATACGTTGTTGATCCACTTTGATGACAGGTGGAGATGGTGGTATGACTGTAAAGAGCGGCTTTATTAGCACACAGGATTATCTTCTCTTTAATCTATAACCTTTCTCTTTCCCACCACCTTCACTTTCTTCTCTCTTTCTCTAAGGAAGTGGTGTTCATATTCTCAGTTTGTATTCTTGCTACAGCAAAAGAGAGGGGGGGACAAGTCCATTGCTCCTTTTGAGGAGATGGGTAATGGTCATAGAGGTCTCTCCTTGTCCAAAGTGACTTCGTGAATGCTTTCTTTTCTTGGGCGAAGATGGGTTTTGCTTTTGTCTCCCAGAACATGCCATATGATGTTTCTGCTTTCTTGCAGTATTTCAAATTTTATTCTGCTTTATGTACTCTTCCCTATTCGAATAATGTTAGATTCACAAAAACTGATTAAGGAATTAGTCTATAAAATGGTCTAAAAATTAGACAAAGAAAGAGGCAAACCAATAAAAAATGAAAGAAAAGAAAAGAGAAACTCGAGCTAAGATGAGAACTTGATGCATAGGCATACAATACCGATTGCGTCTATCACTTATCACTTCACTGTGTTAAGCTATCAGAACAAGCAAGATTCTTTCGAGAAGCAAGTTATCGGGCATTCCAATTTAACTAACATGACATAAACTCAACTGGGACCTGCATCTGGCAATATGGCGTGCAAGCCCTGATTTTATAAGGTTTGCCCATCATGGTAAAAGGATTAAGAGAAAACATCCTCAATAATCTCTAAGGAACAACTGAAGTGTATGAACATAGACCAGCGATAGAGAAACATCATTCCCGGACAAACTGAATTTCATTGCGATATATCTTGCAAGGGAAAAAACCCTCAGTATGCATACCTGAAACTATTTAAGGCATGATGGAATGTGACTGAACTATTACCACAGATACAGCACATCCACAGCCAAAACTGAACTTAAATTGCTGAAAGTCACAAACTGTAGTGTTACATAAAGAATAATTCAAATTCAATAAATAGGAAACACATTGACGCAAAGAATAGGATACAAAACATAGCAACAAGCATATCGTATCCAACTTGGTGGCTGGGAGCATATCTGAAGGAAAGAATTTGCCCGTTATCTGATGGCTATCATTTTGTGGCTTGGGAGATTAGGTTGCTTATTGAACTTGCCTCTTCTTTTGCAGCCTCCACAAGAGAATCCTATAATCAGATAGCAAGGTGGTCTCATATTAGCAGAGATGACAAGCAAAATTTGTTCAACATATCACATCAAAAACACGATTATGTGCATGTCCAACTCATCAACTGTGTTCGACCAAAAAAAAAAAAAAAACTCATCAACTGTGTATCTCCTGAGAGAGAGAGAGAGAGAGAGAGAGAGAGAGAGAGAGAGAGAGAGAGACCTGCGCAGATATCAGCCGTGCAACTGTTTTCTTGCTGGATTCTTGAATTTCACCAGTGATCACAAGCTCATCCAAGATATAGTAAGCCCGAAATGTTCAAGCAACAAGCATTTCTCAATATTGTTTACCATCACAGAAAACTATGATATCTCTGCTACTGAACAACTATAAGTACCTTATGGAAGTTAAATATAAGGTCCAGCTCACAAACCTGCAAGTAGTGAAAGGAATTGAGGTAAAATCAAGGACGTTTCATATGGACAAATTAGTAGCTACTGGATCAAAAAAGTACAACTGTTCACTCACACTGCCAAAGTACCGGTCCAAAATCTCCACATAATGATGAATTACTTCGAGAGTCTCTAGTTCATTATCGTTAGGATCAATGCACATGCAAAAATAGAGACTCGCATATCTGCCCAACAAGATTGCGACAATCTTGATCAAGACAATAAAGCGCCACAGAATGAGCCAATTAACTTTCTCATAATACCTTTTGTAGACAACCTTTAAACCTCCCCACTCCAAGAAATTGCACAGCTTAGGACCTCTATGAAGCATCAACCCACCGACTTCTCGGATGACCTTCTCAGATTACATTCCCATCCATAGAAAGACGTTAGTCTTCGTATTACTAAAACCAGGTGCAGACGACCGATATCTCAAAAAGCATTAACAAACAAGAACTCGAACAATTTCAATTTTCAGCAAACAATCAATTTACTATGGCGCTCAAATCTCATCAATCCAATGAGAGTTCCTTGATGAGGTTGAAAGAAACCATGTCTCAGAATGAGGATAATACCTTAGTTCGTTCCTTCTGCGAATATGGCGAGTACCATTTTGTCAACCTGACCTTCCCTTGACGACTAATTAGAAGAACAAAGTGAATCTACAACATGCCATCAATATAAGGAATTAAACCTTGAACAGAAATTATAGAAAGAGATCAAAATATGCAGCTTTATTTGTATGCAATGGTGGCCTTTGCTTTCATTTATACAGTGCCAATAGAGTTTGATACAAAAACAAAATTCCACCATATGTCCTATCTTTTGTAAAGATATCTACAAAGAAGAGCGTATAAAATAAACAGACGATAAGATGATAACAGCAGAAGAAAACCCTGCTTGCAGTTTAGTGCGCCTGGTACTAATGAGATATCTATCTTCAGTCAGATAAGTTCATTCCAATGAACATTTGTTGCACCAACAAAATCTCTAATGCACAGCTTTAAGAAGCTAATTGTTGCCTCAAGCATTCGACCATGCGATTTTTGCATTGTGCAAGTCATATTGTGCGAGAAAATCTCATGGAAAGCAGATAAAACTCATTGTGCAAGTCACACACAAAGATCCTCCCCTAAATCATGAGCTCCACGTAGATTTGTTTTCCATAACAATTATACTAAGAAACTATACCCACAAGTCAGAAATTTCAAATTTGACAGGGCTTCAACAAAAAGCCTAGAGGTCTTCCGCTGAATGCATCCACCAAATGTCGAAACAATCGCGAGTTTTCTTAATTACTGGAAAATGAGCGAAATGAATACAGAGCAGCTCACAACAGGACTGGACATAGATTCAGAACAACTAATCGTCTCTGAACCAAAAAGGGCATTCAATTTCACGTCCAAGGAGGCCATACGCTAAATGGGCAATTCCGTTTTCAACAGAACTAACCCAAGAGAAGAGCCGGCAGAACAAAAAAGAACAGCAATATGTAACTGCAATGCATCAAAACAGCATTGCAAAGCATTTCAAATAAGAAACCCGCGCATAAAAATCAGACCTTTCGACAGAAGTCGAAATGAATTCCACAATGCACTCTCCAACACTCGAACATTAGGATCGATCAACCAAAGAGTTGCTATGCTACTGAGCATACGTGATAAATGACAACGAGGGGTTTCTGTCCCCCCCCCCCCCCCCCCTGCATTACCATGATTCGGGTCGGGGATCGCACTCGAGTCCTTCAAATTTGCAGGGGACTGTGCACCATCGGCGATCGGCAATCCCGGTCGGGAATCTGTACCCTTAGGAGGCAAATGCGAATCTGAGATTACTTCTACGCCAAGAACTATTCTAATGGCGAGAGAGCTATTCCTCCGCCGAGATGGCGAAGCATCGCCGGTTCTCTCTTCCAAATTGCACTGCCACAATCTCCGGACGGTCTCGAGAAACCGTACAAGTCCCCCTTACTCGATGTACTTCATAGCCATCTCTCTCTTGGACAGTTGTGGGAATGTTGTCAGTACCAGTACACAGACCAAATCAGCCCCCCTTACGCGGCTTAATCGGTTCAATCCCTTAAAACCGACCGGTTTGATTTACCTTAAATAAATCTAACAGTCTGTCTAGGTTAATTGGAAAAAATTAAGACCAAGTAACACATTATGCCCATCACCCGATTCGGTGATTTAAAAAAATTATTAAAAAAAAAAAAGAATATAGATTTCCTTTTTTACAAAATAAATATAATATTTTCTCCATATTTGGTCGTTTGAAAAAAAAAACAATAAGCCATTTGAGATCGTTTAAAATCTATATACTTTCAAGGGTAAATGCCACAAAAAACCCAAACTTTGCCCACTATGATACATTTATCCCAAACTTTTTCTTTGTGACACTAAAAATCTTAAATTTGAACCTGTGTGATACATTGACCCTAAACTTGTATATTGTGACAAATTTACCAAAAACTTCTTTTTGTGACACAAAAAATCCTAAACTTATATCAGCATGACACATTTACTCAAAAAAATTGCCTTATCCAAGGGCATATTTGTCTTTTATCTTTTTTTTTTTATTAAATAAAATATTTAAAAAAATACAAAAAAAAGAAAAATCATGGGCAAGGGTAGCAGTGAGGGCGGTAGGCCCTCGCTGCCGCCACCCTTGTCGTCGGAGAGGACTGGTAGGGGTTGCCGAAGCCTCGTCGAGGGCCCGACGACCCTCCACCCAAAGCTAAGCGAGGACCCTCGCCAGCCTTGCTGAGGGTCGCCACTGTTGGGCGAGAGCTGGCGAGCCTCACCCAGCTTTGGGTGGAGGGTCATTGGGCCCTTGCCGAGGCCTTGGCG
>BCNH02000010.1:10186018-10302282 GCA_001662345.2 Metrosideros polymorpha var. glaberrima | reverse complement strand
TTTAGAGCCAAAAAAAAAAAAAAATCACTAAAAATAAGTTTGACATTCGACCAATTCTCGTTGCTCGTACGATTGAGACCCCAGATCAATAGGGTAAGAACTTGTTCGATATATTTGTGGCTGAACTGTAACTTTATTGTGCTGTAACTCTTCTATAAGTTATATGTTTAGCAATTATATTTAAAAATGCCGTAACTCTCTAAGTTGGTTGAGGCAGATTACTAAAAGTTATTATAACTAATAGTAACTTTAAAGGCGCAGAGTTGCTAAGGAATTTGCCAAATATCTTTCAAAAGGAAAGTTGTCCAAAAAATTCTAAACTTATTGTGTGGCTAGCTAATTCAGTTTTAAAACTTTTTAATTTGGCCATTGCAGTCCTAAATCTTTCGGTGATTTTAATACATTTGGATAATTTTTGTCGAAAATCATTGATGTGACATAATATCGTCATTGGCTGCCCTTCGGAGGACGAGTTGTATTAGGATATTATATATATTATTTTTTTCTTCTCTTTTCTTTCACTTTTAAGATTTTTTTCCCCTTTTCTTTTCTTGTGTTGTTTATCTTCTTTCTCTAAAGCATGGCCCCTCCAAGTGAGAGTACTAAAAAAAGAACTCAAAACTCAAATTGAACTCCCCAACCCTTGAAGAAGAACAGCTATAATCCTCCATCTAATTTTCCTCAAACTCAAAACACCTTTTACGCTTTGGTTTCTCAGCACAAAGTGAAACTAACATAGGGCTGTGCTCTGAAAAAAGTTCATGCCTTCCTCCGACTGACAAGTTTATTCGAGAGTTCACGCTCAATCTCCTTACTTTTGCTCATCCATCTCTACTTCATCCTCTCTCGACGAGAGAGCGAATCACGTGTTAATGCCGTTGGATTTTTAGAAAAAAGCCACGTCTGAAGGTCACATTAGTGCAACCGAAGGAAAATGGGATCGCCCATCATCTCAAAATAGCTCCATCGCCATGAAAGTTGAGAATATTACCAAGGCATCGAGCTCTACCGCGGTGTCGACTAAGCTTGACGTCCTCAGGCTCTGCAGCGGCGTCGAGCTCGAATGGAGATTCGGCATGGAGCTCGAGATCATATCTGGTTCAACTCGGCGCTGAGGGTTCGATGGACGAGCTTCCAACGAAGGACCAGAGTGCCATCTCCATTCTTCTGACCAAGCACTCAAAAGTAGAACCAGAGAATAGCAAATTGTCTGACCGGAGATGAACAATACAGGGAAAAGGCGGTGAAGAAAAAAGAAAAAAGAAAAAAGAAAAAAGAAAAAAGAAAAAAGAAAACTCAAAAAATTAATTAAAAGCACGTAATTTTGGGTAAAATTCTCTACGTCAGATTGCCAGCCCTCCTACACTTTCACACCATCAATTTCCAATAAAAAAAAATAGCCAGATAAATTACATTAGAAAATCGTCAAAAGGTTTAGGAATGCATCGGCCAAATTGAGAAATTTAAGATTGAGTTGACAATTGTACTATAAGTTTAAAATTTTTTTGGACAATTTTTCTTCTTTCACAGCTGCAACATTTCTTTTTCACAACTAAAATTGCTGCGAGAAAGTTGTGCTAAATAGAATCTAAATAGTCGAGTTTAATCCTCTACCAAAATTTATATTTTAAAAGGTGAGCTCTGGTTCACGAGAAAACAATCGAACCGACTTAAAATAGTTCCGAATTGGTTCTCCAACTCGAACGTTACAATACAAATGCAGGACCAGACCAGTGGTCCGACGAGCACGCGATTGAACTAGTTGATTTGTTCCTATTCGGCATGGGCTGATTTTCGAAACATTGGAGTGTCAATTGCCTTAGTATTAGCAGGTTGTCGCGGCAGGACAACGTCAACTTGTGGTTGTGTGAGCATAGACAATGAGGTGATGCTCGTCTGAAGAGAATCAAATCGCTTTAAGATTATCAAGCGCATTTAGAACTTGCTTACATTTCAATCTCCGGAGTGATAATGCGAGCTTGTTCGTTGTGATCGGTCATCCTTGCTCTAGGGCGAGTGCTGATTGGTGATCTTGGGCGATCCGTAAATGCATTAAAAACACCTAAATTGGATGAAAAGTGAGACAATAAACATAGCCCTTCAAAAGATCGGTCCATGACAATGGTCGAATGTCGGTTTCATTTAATTGTGAAGAATTCTTCGTTTATGAAATTACGAAGCGTGACGATTGGCTCACTTGTCATGGACTGATGCGAAATTAGAAGTACGACGGAGTAAGTGAAATGCATAGTAAAGAGTATAGAGAACTTACTTGACCAACAGGGAACAACAATCACAGACATGCACATAAGACGTGAGGTTTGAAATCTAAACTAGACAGCTTAACAAATGGGGCCAAGAGGATGATCAGGCTAGTCATAGTCTCGTGTACTAAAATTGGGTCATCTTAATTGGCCCAAGGAGCTTTGAGTGGCCAAAGTCCCTTGGAATGCCATTCCCAAACCCACCCTAACTCCGGCTTAGTCAAAATTTTATCCTATATTCATGTAGTCTTGTGAACAAAGATAAACACTTTTGACACCAAGAAAGAATGCTTGAGGTTGAGAAGGGAAACCTTTACTTCACAGTTTCGCGGTCAAAGTTTTATCCTTCTAAACACCATTCTAGATATTTTCCTAATTGTGGAAAATAGTCTAGGTCCAATGGCAAGGTGTGAGCAAAAGTGTAGTGCTAAAGCATTAAGAATGTGTTTGGTTTAGCTTTGCAAATGAGCATTGAGGAAATGCAAATGCTGAATGTTCAATGCTGTCCCTTTAGTATTGGGCTTTCAGCATTTTCAAAGTCAGAATTTGGCCAAAAGGCCTTTGGGAATGCTTGCCAAACACCCTAGCATTTTCTCGAGGGGCTTTGGAGGTCGAAAACCCATTGGAAATACTGAACCAAATCCACCTTTAAAAGCATGAACAAGAGTTTATAATACAAACACCGCTTCAATATTGAATTAAACATTCATTCTTAACACGTCCCTATAAAATAAAGGGTTAGCAAACAGTTCATCCCTTATAACTTCATTCCGTAACACCATTTAACATATGTGTTAGCGGTGTACCTTATCTCCACACAGCCAAACAAAAATATTTTTAAAAAGAGAAAGCTCAAGCCTAAGTCCACTAAGAGTTTTAACTCAAGTCTTCAATGGAGTCGCCAAGTTGTCACGATCTTCCATGAGGTGAACCACCAAAAGGAAAACTAATGGATTACTTAGACAGAACACTTAGCACGGAAAGCTAATGGAGAACTAAGGCCGAACACTTAGCAAGGACTCTCCCAAATCCATACCAACTGCAACTTTCGGATTTTAATTTAATTAACTTAACATGCAATCGGTTTATTAAGGAGTCGCTACTATTAAGTTATTAGTAGGTAGATTAGATACTTAAATAAAGTGTGAGAGATACCTAAATAAAGTGTGAGAGAGCACTTTACTTCTATGAACTAGAGATTCATGGATATAAGGACTCAATTATGCTAGAGATACATCTAATGTGATTTCGGCGAGTGCGTAATCAGATAATGTAACACTCAATAATCAAAGCAATAAATAAATAAATTCCTTGAAATAGGACTAACCTCAATGCAAAGCAAAACACAACCATACTATGATTAATTTCCCCAATCTTTGCAAAATGTTAATTAAAAATGCATGCATAGCCTAAACATGAATTTCTACATGTAATGACAATGAATTCTCTTGTTGGGTTTTTCTTTTTAATGAAAACTAAACGATATGCAATTTTAATCTATATTACGTTTATGTGATCCTAATTTAACTAATGACATGTGATATGAACTTAAATGCAATCTATATGCAACCTAATTCTAATGACGGGTAAAAAAATTGATAATTAATCTAACATGACATGGATATTATGGCGTGGAAAGGATATAATGACATGGAATATTATGACGAGACAATAATGACGTGGCAATAGGATGACTTAGAATTGATGCAACTAATTCTATGTGATATAAGCATGTTATTCTTTTAGAAATTTTCTTCTAAACTAAAATAGAAAATTACCTAAAACATGCGATTACCTAATTTAATTGAGGAAATAATTTATATTAAATCTTATTCTAAATTAGGTAACTTTCTAGTTACTACATGTGTCCTAAATATGCAATTCTAAATTGAAAAATTAAAATGGATGCAATCTATCCTAAATGTAATGCAAATTTTTTGTACTTTTTTCAAAATTGATAACGTGCAATATTCAAGCCCAAATATTTAGATATTTGCCACATTCAAAATAGAAAATAATGATAATCTGGGATGTCTTAAAGATCAAAACCTTGACTATTATTCACGATTCAACCAAGGAAATTTCCTAATCGGGATACACCTAAAATCTCCAGCCAAATTTTGTTAGAATCGAATAACCACAATTTAGATAATTGAATATTTGAATTTAACATAACTTAGGAGATTACCTGGATTACATTATTGGCTCAAACGACGACCGATAGCGAGGAGGTCATGAGGAAGGTTAACGGTGGTGGTAACCGATAAGGAACAGCAATAGGCGGCAAACAGCAACGTCAAAGACTGTGAACATCACAAGGGGATCTCTGGATCTTTGATGCTCGATTCCTTTGGTGAAGTTGAAGAGCTAGGTGTCATAGAGGTCTCCTCAAAATTTTAACGCATTCTGACTTAGAGTTGAGTTTGGAGTTTAAACTCCTTCTATGGATATGGCCGGCCATAGCTCTTGATTGCGCGCACGATGGTCCATGGCAACATCGTGCTAAGACCGTGCGACTTCCATGTGATGCATGACTTAAATAAAATGCAAATATGAACTATGCTAATGGTATTTTTGTTTAGAGGTCATCGTTGATCCCTACATTTTTTTAATGCAATGAATGGGGATCAGCCAAAAATTAGGTCTCAATAAAGAGAAACACCAGTCACAGACAAATAAGAAGACCCTTTGTATGCAGATGTGAAGATATTTGAGGCATGACGGAATGTCACTGAACTATCACCACAGATACAGCACATGTACATCCGCAGCCATAATCGAAATTAAATTGCTGAATAAAGAATAGGGAACCAAAAAAAAAAATGTTACAGAACACAGCCGACGGCTTTCATTCTGTGGCTTGGGAGATTATGTTGCTTATTGAACGAGCCGCTTCTTTTGCATCACATAGAAGGATTATCCTATAAACAGATAGCGAGGTGCGTCTCAAATTAGCAGAGATGACAAGCAAAAGTCGTTCAGGCACATAACGCATCAAAAACACGAATATGTGCATATCCAACTCATCAACTGTGTGTCGAGAGATCGAGAGAGAGCAAGAGAGACCTGCTTATATACCCGCCAATGAACTGTTTTAATGCTGGATTCTTGAATTTCACCGGCGATCAAGAACTCATCCAAGATATAGTAGGCCTGCAATGTACACAGCAACGAGCATTTCTCAATGTCGTTCACCATCACAGACAACTACAGAATCTCTGCAACTGGAAAAGCATGAGTACCCTATGAAAGTTAAACACGATGTCCAGCTCACAAACCTGCAAGTAATGAAAGGAGTTAAGGTAAAATCGAGGACATTTCATATGGACAAATTAGTATCTACTGGATCAAAGAAGTACAGCTGCTCACTCACGTTGCCAAAGTACCGGTCCAAAATCCTCACATAGTGATGAATTACTTCGAGAGTTTCTAGTTCATTATCGTCAGAATCAATGCACATGCAAAAAAAGAGACCTGCGTATCTGCACAACATGATTGCGACGAACTTGATCAAGATGATAAAGCGCCACAGAATGAGCAAATTAACTTTCTCACGGTACCTTCTGTAGACAACCTTTAAACCTCTCCACTCCACGAAGTTGCACAGCTTAGGACCTCTATGAAGTATTAACTCACTGATTTCTTGGATGACCTTCTCAGATTACATTCCCATTCATAAAATGACGTCAGTCTTCATATTATTAAAACCAGGTGCAGTTGACTGATATCTCAACAGAGCAATAAAAAACAAGAACTCGAACAGTTTTCAATTTTCAGCAAACAATCAATTTGCTATGGCGCTCAAATCTTATCAATCCAATGAAGAAACCATGTCTCAGAATGAGCATAATACCTTAGCTCGTTCCTTCTGCGAATATGGCGAGTACCATTTTGTCAATCTGGCCTTCCTTTGACGATTAATAACAATAACAAAGTGAATCTACAACATGCCACCAATATAAGGAATTAAACCTCAGACAGACTTATAGAAAGAGATCAAAATTTGCGGCTTTATTTGTATGCAATGGTGGCCTTTGCTTTCATTCATAAAGTGCCAATATAGTTTGATACAAAAACAAAAATCCAGCTTACGTCCTACCTTTTGTAAAGAAATCTACAAAGAAAAGGATACAAAATTAAGGCGCCCGGCAAGATAAGAGGAAAACCATGCTTGCAATTTAGGGCGCCCGGTACTAATGAGATATCTATCTTCAGTCAGATAAGTTCATTGCGATGAACATTTGTTGCACCAACAAAATCTCTAATGCACAGCTTTAAGAAGCTAAATGTTGCCTCAAGCATTCCACCATGCAATTTTTGCATTGTACAAGTCACACGTAGATTCCTTTTCCATAACGATTATACTAAGAAACTATACCCACAAGCGAGAAATTTGACAGGCTTCAACATAAAGCCTAGAGGTCTTCCACTGAATGCAATGTCGAAACAATCACGACTTTTCTTAATTACTGGAAAATGAGCGAATTGAATACAGGGCAGCTCACAACAGGACTGGACATAGATTCAAAGCAAATAATCGTCTCTGAACAACAAAGGGCCATTCAATCTCACGTGGAAGGAAGCCATACGCTAAACGGGCAACTCCGTTTTCAACAGGACTAACCCAAGAGAAGAGTCAGAAGAATCAAGAAACAGTAATGTGTAACTGTAATGTACCAAGACAGCATTGCAAAGCATTTCAAATAAGGAATCCACACATAAAAATCAGACCTTTCGAGAGAAGTCGAAATGCATTCCACAATGCTGTCTCCAACACTCGAACATTAGGATCGATCAACCAAAGAGCTGCTATGTCACTAAGCAAACATTATAAATGACAACGAGGGGTTTCTTTCTTTTCCCCCTACATTACCATGATTCAGGTCGGAGATCGAACTCGAGTCCTCCAAGTTTGCAGGCGACTCCGCACCATCGGCGATCAACAATCCCTGCGGGGAATCTGTACCCTTTGGAGGCAAATGTGAGTTTGAGATTACTTTGGCGCCAAGAGCTATTGCAGCAGCGAGAGAGCTATTTCTCCGCCGAGATGGCAAAGCATCGTCTGTTCTCTCTTCCAAATAGCATCACCACAGTTTCCGGACGGTACACCGGCGTCTCGAGAAATCGCACAAAGTGCCCCTTCCTCGATGTACTTCATTGCCATCTCTCTCTTTGACAGTTGTGGTGACGTTTTCAATACCACTACACGGACCAAAGCAGTTATCAATACGCGGTTTCATCAGTTCAATCCGGTAAACCGACCAAACCTCCCTATGTTTCGCGGATAAATAAATAATTTAAAGAATATTTTTTTTAAAAGGATTGTTTGTATTACTAATAAAAATGAACGATAGACCAAACCTCCGTTTGGCCAATTTGTTAAAGGAGTATGGTTGCTCGTAAGGTTACGACCCTAGAGATTGGATCAATAGGGTTAGAGCTTGTTTGGTATAGTTGTGACTGAATTGTAATTGTTTTGTACTGTAACTTTGCTGTAAGTTACATGTTTATCAATTATATTTTAAAACTGCAGTATCTCCCAAAGTTGGGTAAAACAAACTATAACTTTGAAGGCGTTGCCAAATATTTCTCAAAAGAGAAAATTGTCCAAAACATTTTAAATCTATTATACGGATATTAATTTATAACTAAACTGTTTTTAATTTGGCTAATGTAATCCCAAACCTTTTGACGATTTTATAATATAATCTATATGGCCAATTTGTTAAAGGAGTGCTGTTGCTCATAAGGTTACGACCCTAGAGATTGGATCCATAGAGTAAGAGCTTGTTTGATAGAGCCGCGGCTGAAGGTTCATTGACATGTAAGATATTACATATATTAATTTTCACGATTTTCTTAAGTTGTCAATTTTCAAAAAAGAAGAACATCATAAGTAAAAGATACAAACTAGAAAATAAGTTGTCCCACCCGAAAACTCCCAACCTGAACCTGAAGACAAGTGATGATGAACTACAAGTGGGTTGGGCTTTAGATCCATTAAAGACACACATTTTATTGGAGTTTATTACTCAAACCCAGATGAACTCATTTAACAAAATTTAGTTAACCCATATATGACCCAACTCATCATATATGTGTTAATAAATGGGCCTTCAATTCATTTTGACCTCTCTAGAACAAAGTGAAACTAACATAGGGTTATGTTATGAAAAAGATCGGGAAAATTATCATTAATTTTTAAACCTATTGCATTTGTGCCAATTCAGTCCTAAACCATTTAGGGTGGGTTTGGTTTAGCATTTCCAAAGAACTTTCGGCCTCTAAAGTCCTTGGGCAAATGTTGGGGTGTTTGGCAAGCCTTCTTAAGGCCAAATTCTGGACTTGGGAATGCTAAAGCCTAATGCTGAAGGGACTAGCATTGAGCTTTTAGCATTTATATTTCCCCAAGACCCATTTGCAAAGCTGAACCAAAATAAGCCCATCCTTAATTTAGCCAATTGAGTTCTAAACATTTTTATGTAGTCTACTTGGCCAATTTTGGCTAGAAATCGCTGACATTGCAGTCTCGTTAGCATCGGTCTCCTATGTGGCACCCCTAGCGCTAATGTGAACAATTTTTGTAAGTTTTTTTTTTAAATATTTTTTAAATTTTTTGAATCTGTTATTTCCTTTTTTCTTTATTGCAACCAATGAGGGCCTGACGACCCTCACTGGCCCCTGGCCCTGTAATCCATATCTGCCTCTGGCAAGGGTCACCTCCTTGCGAGATCAGCTGAGGCTGCCCTCACCCAACCCTTGTCGATCTTCGGCCACTAGCAAAAGGGAAAGAAAAAAACATAAAAAGGAAAAAAATTCAGAAAAAATTTAAAAATTGTCCACGTCAGCACTAGCCACGCCACATCGGATAACAAACCCTGACTAGATTGCCACATCATCATTTTCCTATTAAAATTAGCACGAAAGGCTGTTGACAAATTATCAAAAGGTTTAGTACTATTGCACAATTGAATGGTTTATGATTGAAACTAGTGTAATGGGTTTAGAACTTTTTGGTACTTTTTTGAAAAAGGTCATGCCGTCCTCCAATTGAAAAAGTTATTTAAGAGTTCACACTTAATCTCCTTATAGTTGCTCATTCATCTCCGCTTCATCCTCTTGACGAGAGAGAGAATACATGTTAATAATTGGGGCCAAGAGGATGATTTGACTAGTCACAGTCTCGCATACTAAAGTGTACTAAAGTCGGGTCCTCTTAACTCCGGCTCAGTCAAAAGGTTATCCTATATCCATGCAGTCTTGCGGACAAAGATAAACACTTCTGACACCAAGAAAGAATGCTCGAGGCTGAGAAGGGCAACTTTTACTTCGTAGTTTCACTGTCAAAGTTGTATCATTCTCAACACCATCCTAGATATTTTCCTAATTGCGGAAAATAGTCTAGGTCCAATGGCAGGGTGTGTACAAAAGTGTTGTGCTAAAGCATTAAAAGCATGCACAAGAGTTTATACTACAAACATCGCTTCAATATCAAATTAAACATTCATTCTGAACACTCCCTACAAAATAAAGGGTTAGCAAATAGTTCACCCCTAATAACTTCCTTGTGCAAGACCATTTAACATATGTGTTAGCGGCATACCTTGTCTCCATGTTGTCAAACAAAAATATTTTTAAAAAAAGAAAGCTCAAGTCTAAGTCCACAAGGAGTTTTAACTCAAGTCGGAGTCAGCAAGCCATCACGATCTTCTACGAGGTGAACCACCAAAAAGAAAGCTAATGGAAACTAAGGCCGAACACTTAGCATGGACTCTCACAAACCCATACCAATGGCAACTTTCAGATTTTGATTTAATGAACTTAATGAGCAATCAATTTATTCAGGAGTCGCCACTAATAAGTTATTTGTAGGTAGATTAAATACCTAAATAAAGTGAGAGAGGGCAATTTACTTCTGTGAACCAGAGATTCATGGATAAATCTAACATCATTTATATACATTTTCTCTTTATTTCCAAAATATTCTTGTAGGTAGTCTTGGTCAATTTTAACTCAGGCTACTGACATGCGAGAGGTGACCATGCGAGGACACAATCAGATAGTGTAATACTCAATAATCAAAGCAATAAATAAATAAATTGCTTGAAATATGGCTAACCTCAATGCAAAGCAAAGCACAACCGTAATGTGATTTATTTCCCCAATCTTTGCAAGATGTTAATTAAATACGCATGCATAGCCTAAACATGATTTCTACATGTAATGACAATGAATTCTCTTGTTGGGTTTTTCTTTTTAATGAAAATTAAACTATATGCAATTTTAATTCAATATTATGTTTATGTGATTCTAATTTAACTAATGACATGTGACATGAACTTAAATGCAATCTATATGCAACCTAATTCTAATGACGGGTAAAAGAATTTAGACTTAATCTAATATGACATGCAATGACATGAAAATTATGACATGGATATTATGGCATGGAAATTATCACATGGATGAAATGACATGGAATATTATGACGAGACAATAATGATGTGGTTATATGGTGACTTAGAATTGATGCAACTAATTCTACTTGATATAGGCATGTAATTTTTTTATGATTTCTTTTAGACTAAGATGGAAAATTACCTAAAACCTACGATTACCTAATTTAATTCGGGAAATAATTTATATTAAATCTTGTCCTAAATTAGGTAATTTCCTAATTGCTACATGTTTCCTAAATATGCAATTCTAAATTGAAAAATTAAAGTGGATATAATATATCCTAAATGTAATTCATTTTTTTTTTGTAATTTTTTAAAAATTGATAACTTGCAATATTCAAGCCCAAATAATCAAATATTTGACACATTCAAAATAGAAAATAATGATAATTGGGGATGTCTTAAAGATCGAAACCTTGACTATTTGCACGACTCAACCAAGGAAATTTCCTAATTGGGATACACTTAAAATCTCAAGCTAAATCTTGTTAGAATCGAATAACCACAATTTAGGTTATTGAATAATTGAATTTAACATAACTTAGGAGATTATTAGATTATTGGCTCAATCGGCAACTGACATCAAGGGGGTCGTGAGGAAGATTAATGGCGGCGATAACCGACAAGGAACAGTAATAGGCGGCAAACAGCAACGCCAAGGACTGTGAACATCACAAGGGGATTTCTGGATCTTTGATGATCGATTATTTTGGTGAAGTTGAAGAGCTAGGTGTGGTGCAGGTCTTCTCAAAATTTCAACGCAATCCGACTTTAAACAAACGCATACTTATCATTTTCGCGCGACAGCGTGTTAGACTCTCTAGCAATTCAACTAGTCCAATCTTATCCGTACTTTCTACAAATATTGAGGAAGATCCAATGGTTAATGAATGCACACTCATCGATTTCGTGAGACTTTTCTGCCGCCACGGAAAAGAGCTTCGCCGTTTTCTCGAAAATTTTAAAACGTCCCTCTTCCTTTCTTGCTTGGCCAAGAGGGGCATTTATAGCCTCCATTAGGTCAAGTTTGAATTAAGATTAAGGGTTATCTGAAAAGAGTTTGGTCGAATTCAAAAACCATCTCAAAAGCTCAATCGATTTTGATCATTATCTCTTCCGCGGGTTAAATCGATTAAATCTCGTTTGAAACGGTGCGGATAGGATAGAATATCCTTTAAACGATCAGCCCCTCCCCCTAAAGAAAACATGGGTTGAGACGATTCAAAAGCAGATAAGAATAGAGATGAATGGATAACCATTGAATCGACTGACCACCGGAGATCAAACTTCATCAACAAAGAGTTGAGTGTGGAGTTTAAGCTCCTTCTATGGATATGGCTGGCCATTGCTCTCGTGATGGTTCGTGGCAACACCGTGTTAAGATCATGTGACTTCCATGTAGACCTGTCAAATGGGTAGGTCGGGTCGGGTTTGGGTCGGGTCATAAATGGTCCGACCCAAAATGACCCACTAACCCGTTTATGATCCATTTATTAGTAATGTAAATTCCTTGACCCATACTCAACCCATACCTAACCCAACTCATATTGCTAAAACACTTCTATATTTAATTTAAAATCTAGGAAATTTTTTTTTTATGATTTTTTTAAAATAATATTACTAAAACAATTCAATACAATACAAATCTAATGGACAATTTTTATAATTTTATTTTTTTAAAATCGATTTTTATTTTTATTTATATTATTTTTTATTTCTTTTGGCCGGTCATCGGCTTAGGTGAGGTTGGCGAGGCTTGAGCCTCGCCAGAGGTCGGCAATGCCTCGGCCTCGCTAGATTGGCGAGCTCGAGCTTGCCCGACGCCGGCGAGCTCGAGACCAGCGAGGCCTCGACCTTGCCAGATCGGCGAGCTCGAGGCTCGCCGACGCTCGCAAAGACCGGCGCGCTCGTGGCTGGCCACTAACAGAGAAGAAGACAAAAAAAAAAGAAGAAGAAGAAGAAAAGATAAAATATAAATATTAAAAAATCAGAAAATAGCTAATGGCCAATTTATGATTCACTTAAATGAGTTAGTATGTTTAACCCATTTATGACCCACTAAATTTTTAACTAACTCATTTATGACTCACTTAAACCTTTAAAGCAACCCATTTATGACCCATTATCCTTAAATATGGGTTGAATATGGGTTTGTGACCCATATTGCCACCTCTACTTCCATGTGATCCATGACTTACATAAAATGCGAACATGAATTATGCTAATGGTATATTTTTAGAGCTTGGAGTCGATCCCTAATTTTTTTATGCAGTGAAGGGATCATCCAAAAAGTAGGTCTCAATAAAGAGAAACACCATTCCCAGACAAACTGTATTTCGTTGCGATATTTCTTGCAGAGGGAAAAAAGAAGACCCTTTGTATGCAGATGTGAAAATATTTGAGGCATGACTGGAATGTCACGGAACTATCCCCACAGATACCATACAGCACATCCGCAGGCCATAACCGAAATTAAATTGCTGAAAGTCGCAAACTGGAGTGTTATTAAATTAATAATACTTCGTATTCAATGAATAGGGAACCAAAAAAAAAAGGTACAAAACACAGCCACAAGCATATTTGTATCCAACTTGGTGGCTTGGGAGCTCTAAAATTCTAACCGTGCGAATGTGAGATCACGAATTTAAGATAAGGCTAGGTGACCGACAAGAGGTGTGGCCAAAAAGAGAAGTTGGTTGACAAATTCTACTGAAAGTCTGGTGTCATTCCATGAGATTTTTTACATGGAGAAGGATGAACATAGCGGCTAGTGGATTCAAGTCTTAACATTGGTTATAGGCCGCAGGACCAGTGAAAGGCAGTCGACTATCTAATACAATTTCGAGTCACGAATCAAGAATATCGCAACAAAGCATAGAAAAAATGATAGAGAAGGCGAGGCAAATGAAAGCAATAAACCTTCTCTTGATACAACGAATGCTACAACGAGGCCAAGCCTGATAGAGATCTTAACGATACAAACTACATTGTCCCGAGTAAAGTACTGTGTGACGGTGATTTTATTGCTTACCTTTAAGTGATTTGCGGAATGAGAGGACAGAGATTTATGTTGAGACAAGATTGGCAAGTTTGGAGGAAAGATAAATTTTGCCTATTATTCGACGGCTTTCATCTTGTGCCGGTGATTATGTCGCTTATTGAACGAGCTGCTCTTCTTGCATCCTCCACAAGCATAAACTATAATCAGATAGCAAGGTGGTCTCAAATTAGCAAAGCTGACAAGCAAAAGTTGTTCAGCACATAACGCATCAAAAACACAAATATGTGCACATCCAGCTCATCAACTGTGTGTTGAGAGAGAGAGAGAGAGAGAGAGAGACCTGCTCATGTGCCAGCCGATTAACTGTTTTAACGCTGGTTTCTTGAATTTCGCCGGCGATCAAAAACTCATCCAAGATATAGTAGGCCTGCAATGTTCACAGCAACGAGCATTTCTCAATGTTGTTTACCATCACAGACAACTACAGAATCACTGCAACTGGAAAAGCATAAGTACCCATTGAAAGTAGAAAATGAGGTCCCACTCATAAACCTGCAAGTAGTGAAAGAAATTAAGGTAAGATCAAGGACATTTCATATGGACAAATTAGTATCTACTGGATTATAAAAGTACAGCTGTTCACTCACTATGCCATAGAACAGGTCCAACATCTTCACATAGTGCTGAATTACTTCGAGAGTTTCTAGTTCATTGTCGTCAGGATCAATGCACATGCAATAAAAGAGACCCGTGTGTCTGCACAACATGATTGCGATGAACTTGATCAAGACGGTAAAGCACCAGAGACTGAGCAAATTTACTTTCTCACGGTACCTTTTGTAGACAACCTTTAAACCTCTCCACTCCAAGAAATTGCACAGCTCAGGACCTCTGCGAAGTATTAACCCACTGATTTCTTGGATGACCTTCTCAGATTACATTCCCATTCATAGAAAGACGTCAGTCTCCATATTATTGAAACCGGGTGCAGATGACTGATATCTCAACAGAGCATTAAAAAACAAAAACTCGAACAGTTTCAATTTTCAGCAAACAATCAATTTACTATGGCGCTCAAATCTTATCAATTCAATGAGAGTTCCTGATGAGGTCGAAAGAAACCATGTCTCAGAATGAGGATAATACCTTAGCTCGTTCCTTCTGCGAATATGGTGAGTACCATTTTGCCAATCTGACCTTCCTTTGACGATTAATTATGAGAACAAAGTGAATCTACATCATGCCACCAATATAGGGAATTAAACCTCAAGCAGAACTTATAGAAAGAGATAAAAAAAAGGTGGCTTTATTTGTATGCAATTGTGGCCTTTGCTTTCATTCATAAAGTACCAATATAGTTTGATACAAAAACAAAAATCCAGCTTATGTCTTACCTTTTGTAAAGAAATCTACAAAGAAAAGCATACAAAATTAAAGCGCCCGGCACTATAAGATGATAACAGCAGAGGAAACCACGATTGCAATTTAGGGCACCCGGTACTAATGAGATATCTATCTTCAGTCAGATAAGTTCATTGCAATGAACATTTGTTGCACCAACAAAATCTCTAATGCACAGCTTTAAGAAACTAAATGTTGCCTCAAGCATTCCACCATGCAATTTTTGGATTGTACAAGTCACACGTAGATTCGTTTCCCATAACAATTATACTAAGAAACCATACACACAAGCCAGAATTTTGACAGGCTTCAACAAGAGGCCTAGAGGTCTTCCACTGAATGCAATGTTGAAACAATCCCAAGAGAAGAGTCGGAAGAACAAAAAAGAACAGTAATATGTAACTATAATGTACCAAACAGCATTGTAAAGCACTTCAAGTAAGAAACCCACGCATAAAAATCAGACCTTTCGACAGAAGTCGAAATGAATTCCACAATGGAGTCTCCAACACTCGAACATTAGGATCGACCAACCAAAGAGCTGCTATGTTACTAAGCAAACATGATAAATGACAACGAGGGGTTTCTTTCTTCTTCTTCTTCTTCTTCTTCTTTTTTCCTACGTTACCATGATTCGGGTCGGAGATCGAACTCGAGTCCTTCAAATTTGCAGGCGACTCTGCCCCGTCGGCAATCGGCAATCCCTGTGGGGAATCTGTACCCTTAGGAGGCAAATGTGTATTTGAGATTACTTTGACGCCAAGAGCTATTGTAGTAGCGAGAGAGCTATTTCTCCGCCGAGATGGCAAAGCATCGCCTGCTTCTCTCTTCCAACTTGCATTACCACAATTTGATAGTTCTGGTAATGTTTTCAGTACATCGGCGTCTCGAGAAATCGTGCAATTTTTCCTTTCTCGATGTACTTCATAGCCATCTCTCTCTTTGACAGTTGTGGTAACGTTTTCAGTACCATTACACAGACCAAAGCAGTTATCAATACGCGGTTTCATCAGTTCAATCCGGTAAACCCACCAAACCTCCGTGTGTTTCTCGGATAAATAAATAATTTAAATAACATTTTTTTTAAATTAATTTTTTGTATTGTTAATAAAAAATGAACGATCGACCAAAACTCCGTTTGGCCAATCTGTTAAAAGAGTGCCGTTGCTCGTAAGATTGCGACCCTAGAGATCCGATCAATAAAGTAAGAGCTTGTTTGGTATAGCTGCAGCTGAACTGTAATCGTGTTGTGCTGTAATTATGATGTAAGTTATATGTTTATCAATTTTATTTTAAAACTACAGTATCTCCCAAAGTTGGGTAAAAACAGCTATAACTTTAAAGGCGCTTAGCTGCTAAGGAATTTGCCAAACATTTATCAAAGGAGAACAATCTAAATCCGTCAATAGATTTAGGACTACATTAGCAGAATTGAAAACAGTTTAGGACTAGATTAGCATTTCTGCCGAAAATCGCTAAAGTGGCGTCTAGTCATCGCCGGTCGTCAAATGTCCTATGTGGCATGGCAGCCTGTGATCTAACGTGTCCGACTCCACTCAAACAATGTGGTATTGAAATATGTTATAATTTTTTTTTTATTTCTTTTCCTTGTCTTTCCTTTACTGTTTATCTTCTTCCTCTAAAGCATGGCCCCTCTCGGCGAGAGTAATAAAAAAAGAACCTCAAAACTCAAATTTAACTCTCCAACCCTTGAAGAAGAACAACTATCATCCTCTATCTAATTTTCCTCAAACTCAAAACACTTTTTATTCTTTTGTTTATTAGCACAAACTAGGGCCATCAAATGGGTGGGTCGAATCGAGTTTGAATTGGGTTGAAAATGGTCTGACTCAAATCGACCCCTTTAAATCATCTATATACAATACAAATTTAGTGATCCATACTCATCCTGACTCGTAACCAACCTACGCTCGACCCGACCTGCATTACAAAAACACATAGATATTTTAAAAAACAAGAAACATTATACTATGCATGTAGTGTGTAAAAAATAAAATTTCTAATAGTTTTATAAGGTTTCAAATAAGATTTTTGACTTGTTTGTGAATTTTTTTTTTCTTTATTTGCAAGTTTTTCTAGTTTAACAATGATGTATCCGATATATCTTAAAATCATTAAGTCAATAAATATTGACACGCAAAACTATATTTATTAATTTTAACGATTCTCTAAAGTTTTCATTTTTGAAAAAAAGATCATAAGTAAAAGATAAAACTAGAAAATAAGGGCGCGAATGACAAAATTTTTGTTCTAGAAATCAATTTATGAGTAGAGAAACACATTGATAACAACACAAAATTTTATTCTCGAAATAGAAATTTATTTGATAATGGCATAAAATTTCTATTTCCCTGGTAGCGGCGGTGGGCGGACGGCTGTTGGCGGTAGGCGGCGAGTAAAGGGGAGGCAGTGACAGGTGGAGGATGGGGGTGGCGATCGACGGGCAATGGTGACAACAGGAAGAAGGTGGGCGGATGGAGGGGGGCTGCGGTCGGCGGGCAGATGGTAGTCGGTGGTGGTGGCGACGGGCGAACTGCAGCGGATGGCGATTGATGGTGGCGGTCAGCGGGCAGACGAAGGGGGGGCGACAGGCGGTGGCAATCGGCGAGCAAATGGTGGTTGGTGATGGCGACGGAAGGCAGCGATCGACGGCAGACGGCGATTGACACCAGCGATTGGGGGGGTGGATGGGGGCGGCGTCAGGCAGACGAAGAGAGGGGGATGGCGATGGCGATTGGTAGGCGAATGGTGATCGGTGGCGATTAGTGGTGGTCGGCGAGCGGCGATAATGGTGGGCAGTGGTGGGCAGCGACTGGAAGCTGGGAGAGAGAGGAGAGCGCATCGTGAATAGAGAGAATTCTGATTTTTGTTTCAAAAATCAAGAAGTTAAAAATTTTAACTTCTTATTCTATTCCAAACCTATTCCTGAAATAGAAATTCGTTCCAGAAATAGAAAAATGAAATTGTGTTACCAAACGGATTTTTATTTCAAACCTATTTCTGAAACAAAAATTTTGTCATGCGCAGCCTAAATTGCCCCACCCAAAAACCCCAAACCTGAACCCGAAGACAAGTGAATAGGGACTACAAGTTGGTTGAGCTTTAGAGCCATTAAACACCAACATTTTATTAGAGTTTATTATTCAAACCCATATCAACTTATTTAGCAAAATTTAGCTAACCCATATATGATCCAACCCATCATATATGGGTTAATAAATGAGTCTTAGGGCTTGCATGACAAAATTTCTGTTCTAGAAGTCAATTTCTATTTTAGAAATAAATTTATGAATAGAGAAACACGTTTGATAATGACACAAAATTTATATTTCTAGAATAGAAATTCGTTTGATAACAACATAAAATTTTTATTTTTCTGACGGCACCGGACGGCGATGGATAGTGAAGATCGGTGGGTGGCAGATGGTGGTGGCAACCAAAGGTAGCGGCCGACGAACGGTGGTGACGATAGAAGGCGGGTGGCGGGTGGTGGACAGCAACGATAGGCGACGGCGGTTTGCGACGAGCAAGCGGGCAGCGGTGGGTGGCCGGTGGTGAGGGCGACGGCAATTGGCGGTGGGTGGTAACCGGTGGCGGTCAATGGGCGGCGAGCGATGGTGGTTGAAGGGCGGGTAGTGGATGGTCGGCGGCGATCGGTGGCAGGCGGCGGTGACGGGCAGGCGGGTGACATTGGCGATCGGTGGACAGTGACGGTGGAGAGTCGAGAGAGAGAAGAGAGTGAGTCATGAAAAGAGAGAGAAGAGAGAGAAGAAAGAGAAAATTTCTGATTTCTGTTCCAGAAATTAAGAAGTTGAAAATTTTAACTTATGATTTTTGTTTCAGAATGATTTCTGGAACAAAAGATTGTTCCAAAAATAGAAAAATGAAATTGCGTCACCAAATGGATTTCTATTCCAAACTTGTTCCAGAAATCATTCTAGTACAAAAATTGTGAAATAGAAATATTGTCATGCGCAGCCTTACATTCATTTTGACCTCTCTAGCACAAAGTGAAACTAACATAGGGATGTGGTCTGAAAAAGATTGGGAAAATTATAAAAAAGTTTTAAACATATTGTATTTGTGTCAATTCAATCATAAACATTTTAATTTAGCCAATTGAGTCCTAAACCTTTTGACAATTTGCCAATGTAGTTAACATGGCCAATTTTAGCCAGAAATTACTGATATAATAATCCAGTCAACACCAGCCTTTTACGTGGTACCTCTGGCGCTAACATGAATAACTTTTACAATTTTTTAATCTTCTTCTTTTCCTTTTTTTTTCTCACCGGCCACTGGCCCTGCAATCCATACTGGCCGTTGGCGAGGGTCACCTCCCCACGGGATCAGGTGAGGCTGCCCTTGTCGTTCTCCGACCATCGTTTGACATTTGCCATCGGTGAAAAGGAAAGAAAAAAAAAACAAAACAAAAAATTCATAATAATTTTTAAAAATTGTCTTCGTCGGCACTGGTGACGTGACATAGGACAGCAAGCTCTGCAACATTTTCTAATCAAAATTAGCATGAATGACTATATTGGCAAATCATCAAAAGGTTTAGTATTAAATTTGCGTAATTGAATAGTTTAGGATTAAATTAGTACAAATGCAATAAATTTAGGACGTTTTAGGTACTCTCTTGAAAAGGTTCATGCCTTCCTCCAACTGAAAAATTTATTCGAGAAATTACACTAAATCTCCCTACCACTGCGCATTCATCTCCGCTTCATCTCCTCGACGAGAGAGAATCACATGTTAATTCCGTCAAATCTCTAGGAAAAAGCACATCCTAAAATCAGATTTGTGCAATCGAAGAAAAATGGAATCACCCATCATCTCAAAATAGCTCCATCGCCATGAAAGTTAAGAATATTACTAAAGCGCCAAGCTCTACCGCAATGTTGATTGAGCTTGACGACCACGAGCTTTGTCGCGGCATAGAGCTCGAGCCCCAAATCCAGTAGCTCGAACTCGATCTGGTTCAACACGGTGCCAAGGGTTCGATGGACAAGCTTCCAACGACCAGAGTGCGATCTCTAGTCTCCTGACCAAGCACTCAAAGGTAGAACCAAAGAATAGCAAATTGTTTGGAGATGAACAATACAGGGAAATGGAGATGAACAAGATGATGGACAATGATCAAAGAAAATAAAAAATAAAAAGGAAAAAAGAAAAGAAAAGAAAAGAAAAGAAATCTATGAAAATTAGGCAAAAGAACGTTGTTTTGGGTAAAACTGTCAATGTGAGATCGTTAACCGTGCCACATAAAATGGCTGACGTTGACTAGACCTCGACTTCAGCGATTTCCGATCAAAATTGACAAAATCACAGACAAAAAAATATAATGTTGTAAAATCGTCAAAAAAGTTTAGATTGTATTAGCCAAATTGAAAAATTTATGACTTAATTGGCAGCCATACGATAGATTGAGTATTTTTGGACAATTTTTCCTCTTTTAAAGCAGGAACAATTCTTTTCAAAACTAAAATTATTGCGAGAAAGTTGTACTAAACAGAATCTAAGTAGTCGAGTTTCATGCCCTAGCAAAATTTATTACAAGAGTGTTGGTTATTGCTCCTTTACTTTCCAATAAAAACTCGGTGGAGGCCGTCGTCCTTCCTATCTGTTGTCTGCTTGGGAAGTAACTGAGGATGAAGGATCTTGTCCCCCTGCTTCATCAGGGAAGGCTTCCATGGTTGGATGTGTCGAAACTGATAACATTTGAGATTAGCAGGATTATACACGTAAAAAGGGGCTTCAAGTTCTTAGGAAGAGCCGTATGAGGCAGCTCACGTACGGTTCAGGAGCCGAACCCCAACACAGGGGCTTAGGTCAACACTTATACGTAAAATACTTGCACAAATAGCTATATTGAATAGGAAATGTCTTTTTCGACCAAAAAAAAAGAAAAGGAAATGTCTTTATATGATTTCTAATGAGATTATAAAAATTCCGTGTACAAATACAAGTGGTCCTTCACTACTTGCATATATATTATATTCACAAGGAAACGATCAAACCGACTTACACTAAAACTCTATTTGTTTCACGGAAAATGTGATCTTTTTGGAAAATGTTTTCCAGAAAGTTATTTTCCAAGAAAATAACAAAATTTCTAGGTGTGGTTGAGATTTGAAAATGAACTAGAAAATATTTTTTGTCGTTCGGTATGGAATATCAAATGCACTCATTTTAATATTTTTTTAATTTTAATTTGAAAAATATTCAAATATTTTATTTTTTATTTTTTATTTTCCTTAGCCAGTTGCCAGCTACAAGCGAGGTTCATCGGCGTTGCTAGAGGGTGGCCAGCCTGTGGTGAGGCTCGAGCTCACCCGTGGTCAATTGTAAGCCTTCGCCGTGACCAACGACCGGTCGAAGAAGAAGAAAAAGGAAAAAAGAAAAGAAAAGAAAAGAAAAGGAAATATAAAAAATGATTAAAAATTCAAATTTATCAAAAAAATTAAAAAGAAAATTGAAAAGAAAATGAATGTGAAGGAGCGTAGGCAGGAAAGAGAAGGGAAAATAATTTTTTCTTTTCAAAAACAGGAAATCATTTTCCCCATTTTTGAAGGTGTTTTTTTTTTTTTTCTATTGAAGGAAAATGTTTTCCTTGACTTGTTTATTTTCCACGAAATGAACACTGGAGAATCTGGAAAATATTTTCCTGGAAGTTTTTTTCCACGAAACGAACGGAGTGCTTGAGAAACTAGCATGTGCCATTTTCCTTTTTGGACGAGGTTTCAAGGTTTCGCTAATAATTCGTTTGATGACGACGACGTCTCCTTCTGTGGGACGGACTTCCTCCAACCATATTCGACAAGATACGTGTCTATAGATTGTCTAGCCAGCTCCTCCCTTTGGGCCAGGATTCTTCTTACATCAGTCAATTTATCGCAGTCCAAATTTTCGTAATATCGAACAATGGAAATTACAATATTAAAAAACTCAAATAGCATAGGCGTCTTCTATAACTTTGAGGATATCTATGTTTATTTCTCCACTAAAAAATAATGGAAATTCGATCAGGCTTGATTAGGCTTGCGCCTAATATCGAAATCAGACGAGTTGATCTCGAATATTCATGCAGTCAAAGTTCTAATTACTTAAACTCACTTTTGTCCTAACTTCGACCGTGATATTGTCCACGAAACAGATTATAAAAACTGCAAAACTTTCTTTATTAAGTTGCCATGAAGAAACTTAGAGAACTTTATAAACTAACTTCTGGTTTTATCGTTGATAATCAGAGAGAGTCAGTAGTGTTTTCTAACGAATTAACTGGAATAAAGACCGTATAATTTTCTCCCTTGCCATCTCTCCCTGTCACTTCACTTCACTTCACTCTCACTCATTTCCCTCTCTCCCTTTCCCAAACTTTCCAAGATCTCTGTCTCTGTCTCTCTCCAAATCCACCACTTCACTATTGGCCATTTTCACTCTTCTCTCTCTGCCGTTGAAAAAGCTATGCTCAAGCAACCCCTTTCTCTAGTTGGTACTCGTTCACCTCCTTAAAAAACTTGTTAGCATTTTTCATTTATCAAGTTAAAAGGAGTCAATGGGAGGACTTGATTGTACAAACTTGACAAATTTTAGAACTTTATTATATTTTTTTTAAAGTTTTAGGACTCAATTGCATTTTCATGACAAGTTTTACAACTTGATTGCACTTTTTGAATTTTTTAGGACTTAATTGCACTTTCATGACAAGTTTTAGAATTTTCTGTACACTTATCCTTAAAAAAAAAATTGTAAAAGTTTTCCACATTAGTGCGATGACTTGGGGTGTGCAACTGGACCGGGTTCACCCGATTCTTGGATCGGCCCACCCGAAAAATCGGTCCGATAAACTGGACCGGCCTAGGTTCGGGAATAGGTTCCGTGTCTAGGACCGGCCCACTTGAACCATGCTCACCTCTAGCAACGACCGATGTCAATGTTATTGAATTTTGGCCAAAATTGGCCCAAAGGACTTTATTGGCAAATCGTTAAAAAGTTTAGAACTAAATTGATCGAATTAAGAGATTTAGGACTAACTTAGCCACCATGCGATAGGTTTATAACTTTTTTGTTAATTATCTCGAGTCTTTATGCAATTATGTTTTTATATGCATCCTGACTGTAGTTACTCATTAGTATAAACACATATCATGCAACCCTATTTAGAGTTAAGTAGCCATAAACACATCGGCTCTATTCTCTCTATGATTCTAAAGATCATTAGATACGTCTTAGTGGTTTAGGGCGTTGTGAAATCTGTTAAGCTCTAAAATTGCTCACAGATAGCAATCACGTTTATAACAGGTACTTTTTAGTAGTGTAGGGGGTAAAACATTTGGAAATAGACTAGTTCCTACAAGTATATGCGGTTATGAGCCATTTAGATCATTTAAACTACTATTTAGTTTGCAAAGTTAGCTATGGCGTCAAGGGATTTTCTACTCAAGAGCTGTATATCATATGTTTGAATCCCACTAACTGCATGCAAATTGTTATGGTGCGGGCCACCTACATAGACTAGGCTCAATCGATTCATAGAACTTGCAAGGCATTTCATGGGCCTTTAGATAGCCGAACCTCTAATCACATCGTACGTGCTTACTCTATGACTTAGTTCAATAATTGAGAATGAATTTGATTGTGACGTGCAAGATAATGTATCAACAATATCGTTTTTGCATGAAAAAGAATTGATATGAATATAATTGATGTGAATGAACTTTGAAATTTTTCGATGAAGTGTAAATCCATCTTAAGCGAATAGATTTCGAGTCTTTGAATTACTCATTTAGATCAAGAACTATAAAAGCGGATTGAAAGCCTCAATTGATGGTATATTATATGTAATTGCAAAATTAAGAATTGCTAATTAAGAAAAATGTAAAAGAGCTCTAAGATGAAAGTGTAAGAATCTAATGATACTCACTTCGACAATTCTCTTGGATTTGTCCGTGGGTCTATTAAACAACTCCATTAAAACCCCAAAAAGCAATTTAAACACCCCATGTGATTGACACCTGGGAAATCAAAGTGTTTCAGTTTTGATTACCAATCTCAACTCGGCACATGTGATAAAATATTTTAAATCCTAATTTGTTTTCCCTTTCACGTGTTTAAATCGTATGATCTCTTTTGGCATGCTCGATGAATATAAAATAATATTTATGACTGCGGAAATTGTCGAGGGTAATTCCAAATCAGGATTAAGACCAACTATTGCAGAGGATTTATTAAAACCAGTAAATTCAAAATATGATAAAGTAGCTCGGAACTACTCCTTTGATGGGTGCTTCGAGACTTGACAATTAGTTAGCTTGTAGTTTCGATCAATAAGTTCAGTTTGTTTCTCGAAAAATGAATGAGTTGAGAAATATTTTCTTAAAAACGATCGCTTGTATCATTTAGACTAATTAGTCAATAAAAAATGTTTTCATTATCAATAACAATTCATATCTAAATATTCTCGTGAATGATAAATAGATTTTTTATTTATTCATTTATGTAAGTAATACAAATCATTATATTTAACAAAATATTTTTCATATAATTATTCTTTCATAAAACAAACGGAGAGGAAAAAGATTATATGTTTTTCCCATATGTAGTTATCATCGATCCATTTTAAGGTGATAATGATCTATGGAAGGTCAATGAAGCAAAAGTCTTATTCGGGTCTTAATCAATATGGATGCGGATGAACGGGGCAGCCCATGATTTAACACCGTTGACCCACGTCCTTTTATCCACTATTTAAAGTTCCAATTCATTTGGACCAATAAAAAAAGTTTGATTCTCGAAACCTAAATTTTCCACAGAAAAATAAAAATCATGACTTGGCCTTTACCCAACTTATTCATGATAATAATATGTCACGTGGGAATTTACTGAAAAAAGTAGAATAATATTCGAATATTCGATAATCACTTTTCTGTACGAATCCGCGTACGTAGGGTCCAAATTGAGTAAAATAATATAAAGTTTTTAAATTAAATTATGTGCGAAGAGGAAGGAGAGAAGAAAGAGACAGGTAAAGGACAAATGACCATACGAATAACGGACATTGATACCTATCCAAAAATTAATAAAACAAAATAAAATCATAATGGTTGGCGGCGGTCCTCAATGGCTGCTAAGGAAATAGATAAATAAATAAATAAAAGAAATGGTCCTCCTAACCGATCTAGGAATATTAAAATGAAGGAAAAAGCGCACATTCTGCACAGTTTTTTTTCACTATAGTCCTCGAATTTGTATACGTGTGCAATTAAGTACCTGAATTTGTAGAATTTTTCCAATTAAGGCTACATATGTTTCACGGAAAATGAGTGATTCGAAAAATATTTTTTTAAAAATAATTGCTTGTATATATCGCTTGAAATAATCAGTTAATGAAAAATATTTTATTTTTTGTGAACAACAAAAGAAACTTTTGTTCGTTCATTTTTTGTTAGCATACAAGCGATTATCTTTAGCAAAGTATTATTCAAATCATTCATTTTTCAAAAAACAAACACACTCATGTCTCCTAATCTTTGATTTCGACAAATTACTAACAATCAAATTGCATCGATTGAATTATAGGAATGACAATCTTGATACCCCCATTAGACAACTCCAATAGCTTTCAATCCTATAGAGGCGTCGATTATATCGCGATCATACTCCTGGAGAGTATCAATCAGCAAGCATCGCGCTGGTTTTGATCTCTTAGAATTGGAGATTGAGGGATTTGACTAAAAAACTTATATACTTGATTGTACAAAATTTACTAGTCCAAAGACCATATCGAAGAGACAGCGCAAATTCAAGGATCAAATGTGCATTTTTTCCCTTAATAAATATGGGGACACCGTGACATATTATTTCGAGAAATATGAGTGATTTGGATAAATTTGAGATTGACATTATTTTGAGCGAGGTGGGGACTCATTTTCAGTCCCTATTTAATACCGAATTCACTATTGAACGGATTAAAATATTCATCTTTTTCCAACCGTGTTGATTTTGACGTTGTAGCTCTAATGCGTAGAAAGGGAGGAATCGTTCAAGAGCTTCTCGTGACATTTATTTAATAAAGATGTTACGAAAGATTCTAATATTTCTAGAAGTGGAATCGAGAATCGACCGCAGGGACGTCCTAATTTCATGGGTATATTTAATAAAAAAGCATCGTAATATTCTCCTTTTTCTTTTTTAATGAAATACTTTTTTTTTAGTATATGCTTTTGTTGTCTGAGATGGGTCGGAAGATCAAGTCAAGTGGCCCCTATAGGTGTTGAAGTACATGCATCATCGCCTCTCGCCCTCCTTCCACGCAAGAACCGTGGAAAAGTCAAAGTCTTTGAATTTTCAAACTATACTATATAATCCCATTCATCAGCAGCACGAACTGCTTCACATTCTCCATACCATCTCAATTCTCCACCTCCGTTCCATTACCTCTTTCTCGTCTCCCTTCGCTGGGACTGGAGTGTCCTCTTCCTCTCGTCGACGCGGACTGATTCTCCGGCGAGACGTGAATTCCCGGTGAGGCCTCGAGGATCTTCGCCGGCGCGTTGCCGATGGCGGACGAGTACGAGAAGGAGCGTACTCTAGAGCAGACCGCGACGTGGGCGGTCGCCATCGTTTGTTTCGTGATACTCGCGATCTCCATATTGTTAGAACATGCCATTCACCTCTTTGAAAAGGTGGATTGATCACCAACAACTGTTGCGTTGGCTACGATGTCTTTTCCCATAGTCTGATGAAATGTTGCTGATTGCTCTGTTCTTGCCATTTGCAGTTCTTAAAGAAAAAGAGGAAGGTAGCTCTTGTTGAGGCATTAGAGAAGGTTAAATCAGGTGATTTAAGATTTGACTTGCTCTTGCCAACTTTCATTGACAGAAACTCAAGAGTCTCATCATGATTTTCTTGGCATGGCACGCCTCGTTGATCAGTTGTCTGCTTTTTTTTCTGTTTTTTTTTTCGCTTGGGCAGAGCTTATGGTGCTGGGGTTCATATCACTGCTTCTGACAGTGCTTCAAGGTCCAATATCGAACATATGCGTCACCAGGAAAATGGCAAACTCTTGGCTTCCTTGTACCAAGGAGACCAAGGCCGAGTCGGACTCCGAAAAGTACGGCCGTAGACTCCTAGAGTTCTCGGAGTTCGATGGGGTCATCCGCCGGAGTCTGGCCACGAAAGGGTACGATAAATGCACAGGAGAGGTAATACTAAGGAGCTTTTCGAGTATCTCTATCAAATCACTTCATCGCCTTTGCAAGTTCTGGTCACATCACATGAACATGCCCTTTGTTCAAGAAACTACACTGTGCCCTCTGGAGAAAGTGTGCATCCCTTCGTTTATATGTCTCTCTGAATGTGGATCAATGTAAAAATTCTCTGTCGCTGCATACAGTATTCACTTGTGCTGAACATTTTGTGCAGGGGAAGTATGCCTTTGTCACGGCGTACGGTGTTCATCAGCTCCATATATTCATCTTTGTGTTAGCCATCTTCCATGTTCTGTACTGCCTCACAACCTTGGCCCTGGGCAGCATTAAGGTACAATAGAAAGTTACAAACTGAAGAACCTCTCTCTCTCTCTCTCTTTCTCTCTCTCTCTCTCTCTCTCTGAGTGGCTTTGTTTGGTTGTTGCTGCAGATGAGACGATGGAAAGCATGGGAAAAAGAGACAAAGACACATTATTACAAGAACTTCAATGGTAATCTCTAAACTCCAAACACAAAAGACCGTGACTTAATTTGATTAGCTTCCTCGATTAGTACATGGCTAGGAAAAATATGCCCCGAAAATTACAGACTCTGCCTAATTACTGAATCTGCGTGTGCTGTCAGCATCCATGAATTCCATACTAAGAATGCCCATCAACCACTACCATGTGGTTAACCCCCTTATAAAAAATTAGGTGTGCACATAAGTGAAGTGTTTAAATGTGTACGTTTGAAGTTGTATCTAACATTCTCTTTCCACTGAAGTTGCGGAATTTATAGATGATCTGTTGGTCATGGGCGGGTGCTTTAAGTTTTAGTCAAACATGAATGATGCTGGATTGCTATCTTCTCCTTGTCCAATTATAGCTAAAGCCAGAGCCAAATCTCTGTTGCAGATCCAGAGAGGTTTAGATATACAAGAGATACATCATTTGGTCGAAGGCATTTGAGCTTTTGGAGCCGATGGAGTATATCAGTCTGGACAGTAAGTACATTTCCCCAAGTAACATACAACTCGTGTACTGGGTCCAAATTGGTTTTGTATATCTGTCAGCAGATCATATTTAATTCTCAAACAGAAATTATTCATGAGCAATTCGGGATCGACACATTATTGACTAATTGTCTTGTGAGTCTAAAATCGAGTTCGGTTAGCGCATGATGCAAATGTGAAGATTCACAGCCCTTTTGTTAATTTATATGTTAGTAACAAAATTCAAACTTTATCACAATTCTAGCTGTGTTTGCAGGGGTGGTAAATGCTTTTATCTTTCTCTGAGAAATATAAACAGAGTTACTTCTTCTGATGGAAGAAAAAAACCAAAATCCCTCCCAAGAGTTGAAATAAGTTTTCTTCCCCTTCTGTCAGGTGTGCTTTTTCAGACAGTTCTTTGGATCAGTGACAAAGGTTGATTATTTGACACTGAGGCATGGATTTATCAAGGTAAGCACACGCTTGTCGTCATGCGAATTAGTCACATTCACATCACCAAGTACCATCATTGTTACAAAGAAGGTCAATTAAAGGCTTACTTAAATTGCAATTGCAGGCACACTTGCCACCCGGAAGTGAGACGACATTCGACTTCCAGGATTACATCCAGAGATCACTCGAGGACGATTTCAAAGTAGTCGTCGGAATAAGGTTGGAACTGCCTAATGTTAATGTGCAGTTCATTTTGTCTGACTACATACATATGTCTCACAATTCCTGATCTTTTGACATGCAGTCCGGTTATCTGGTTCTCTGCAGTCGTGTTCCTTCTGACCAATACTCATGGTAAGCTCGTATGATTATTGCTGCCTTCACTTGCGAGGAAAGGAAATAATTTTGATTAGCGTCTTAGAAAACTCTGCATTCTGATGCTCATGCCATTTCCTTCTCTCTTTTTCATCAAGCGCTCATTCGACATCGTACAACTGGTGTTCATATAGTTTCCTATTTCAATCTTTTTGGCTGCTCTATGTTTTCTCTCGGTTACTGAGACACTGCTTTCTTTATTGTTCTATTCTGCAGGATGGCGTTCTTATATATGGTTGCCGTTTTTTACTCTGATTGTAAGCACAAAAGCTTGAAGCAATCCGTATTTCCTTGTCCTCTCAAAACATCTCTTCTGAGGATATTGGGTGTGAAGTGTTGATGACTGATATATTAATCAAAGGGTGGATCTTGCAGATAGTACTCTTGGTGGGGACAAAGCTCCAAGTTATAATCACGAAAATGGGACTGCGGATTCAAGAGAGGGGAAATGTGGTCATGGGCATTCCTGTGGTTCAACCCGGCGACGAGCTTTTCTGGTTTGGACGCCCGCGTCTCCTCCTTTTCTTGATCCATTTCATTCTTTTTCAGGTACTAAGAACTTCTTCTGTCAAATAACATCCTCGCATAATTCATATTTTTTTTCCTAAAAGCTTGTTCATACTTTGTATCACTACCTTAAAATTTCGTTCTTTGTCCACTTTTCTTGATTGCAGAATGCTTTTCAACTAGCCTTTTTCGCTTGGGCCACGGTAAGCATTTGATCTGATCCACCGCCTTTTAAAAGTATGTGCATGTCAATTGGAAGTTCTGTATGTCCTAATCATGGTTGCCGTCACTGTTTTCAGTATTCATTCGGGTTCAACAACTGCTTCCATGAACGCACTGCAGATATCATCTTCAGAGTTTCGATGGGGTCAGTATTTACCTAATTCTGATTACTTACCATACATCACTCAAGAAGAATAGCGGTACATGGAGAAGAAGGCTTATTCATCGTCGATACTTTTGAGCAAAATAGAAAAAGGATAAACATGAGAGTATAATATACATATATAGCGTGAAGATGACATTGAATTATCTGTGTTCATTAGCAAAGTATTTGTTGAAGCTAATGCCTCATTTGATTTCTTCAATTTACAGGGTCTTTATCCAGGTCCTGTGCAGCTATGTGACCTTGCCTCTCTATGCTTTGGTGACACAGGTTGGTGTATTTTTATGCGATTATCCATTTTCGCATTGGATTATCGGCAAATCTCCTTATGTCTTTCGAGGACTTGAATTACAATGACACTCTTGATTGTGGTGATAGCACACTAATACTAACAAAATCAATCCCCTCACACAAACATTTCCTGAAAATCGGTCTCAAGAATGTTTGGAATTAAGACCGGAAAGGAAATGGAATAGAAAAGTTGCGATTCACCGGTATAAAACCTTTGTTTCCTTTCGGTTATTCGCAGATGGGATCGAGCATGAAGCCCACCATCTTCAATGAGCACGTTGCAACGGCTGTCAAGCACTGGCATACCACTGCGAAGAAACACACCAAACAAAGCCGCCACTCCAATGCCGACCCGTCGATCTCCAGCCAGCCCATGACTCCGGTCCATCTCCTGAACAACTTCAACCATAGAAGCGAAGAGAGCATTCAAGAGGTCGAAAGCGAGCGTTGGCACGAGTTAGAGTTGACCGATGAGTCTTCTCATGGCCATGGATTCGCCAACGACTCGGAGATCGCTAGGCATTCTGATGTTGTGGAGGAAGAGCAGCCGGACTCGGCAAACCAGCCCTCGGCGCCGCCTCAGGCCACCGCTCCGAACCACAGCGACATCAGTTTAGTTGGCAAATAAATCCACCAACAATAAAGGCTATTTTATGGCGATTACGGAGCATTGGAGCTCGAACGAGCCGGCAGAGTTGCAGAAGTACATTGTTTATAGGGTTGTGATAATTCTTCAATTTATGAGTAGTAAATCTTTTAAGAATTCTTGTTCATCATCTCTTAACTTTCTTTATTTTCAAAAGGGTGTCTGGAAATGTTTTTTACTTTTCGTCTGCGTCGTTTACAGCATAATCGACTCCTTGATAATCCAAAGCGCTGGAGGGAAGCTAGAACTTAGCATGCAATTCTCCAAAAATAGTTGGAAAAACTCATCGACTCCTTGCAAGACTAGCTGGAGCATGCCAGCATGGAATAGACCAATGATCATATACCATACATCTACCAAGAAATTTGGTGAAATAATAATTGGAGCTGTTGGAAAAATAATTAGCTGAAGAAACAATAATGAGGCATCAAAAGGTCGAAGTACTTTCATTTTTGTCGTGGAATATGATGTTTTTCTCTTTTAACTTTTGGGAAAAAACCACCAAAAATCTCAAATTTTGCCATCTGTGATACATTTACCTCAAACTTTTTTTTTGTGATACAAAAAATCCAAAACTTTTACCCGTATGACATATTTACGCAAAACTTGTATAGTATGACTAATTTACCCCTGTGACACAAAAAACCATAAATTTCTATCTATATGACATATTTACCCCAAACCTAATCCAAGGACATTTTCGTCTTTTACCTTTTAAAAATTAAATATAATATTTAAAAATAATTAAAATAAATAAAGAAAAAAAGGAGGAAAAACAAGGGAAGGGTGATAGGCCCTCGTCGCCGCCCCCCCATTGTTGGAGAGGGCCGGCAGGGGCTTGCTAGCCCTCTCTGGTGACAGGGGGCGGCAGCGAGGGATTGTTGCCCTTCCCTTGTTTTTCCTCCTTTTTTTAAAATATTTTAAATATTCTATTTAATAAAAAAAAAGTGAAAAAAATGAGGGTAAATGTGTCTTTTTATTTTAGGTGGGGTAAATGCATCACACAAGCATAAGTTTGGAATTTTTTGTATCACAGAAAAAAGTTTAGGTTATATATCACATGGGTATAAGTTTAGGGTTTTTTGTATCATAAAAAAAATTAAGATAAATATGTTATAGAGAGCAAAGTTTGAGATTTTTAGTGATTTTTTCCATTTACTTTTTTACCATGGCAGTTAAAGCGTAAAGCAAGCTTTGTTCGAGGATAATCGAGGTGATGACATTCACTTCCCGAGTTCAAAAGAAGCAATCTCCCTACAAATGATTGCAATTAACTATTTCTTGGGAATTTAAGGGGGGGTTTTTTCTTTTTCTTTTTGCCCTTTTTGGCCGACAGTATAATAGGTTCATTGTCACCACAAAAGACCCTTTTATGTATTCTTTTAGCATGAAATGCATACATTATTTGGTACAAAGTTTGCATCAAGTTCCTTTGAATTCGGGATTGGTTTTTATATAAAGGCGAGAGCAAAATGACAGGAAAAGATGGTGGGAGAAGCACAGACATTTTAGTTAAGGGTGACAATTTATATGGCGCCTGCGTATTTTTCAAGTCATTTGAATGATTTTTTTATGTCGTGTACAGAGTGGTTAAAATGTGATTGTGAAAGTGCTCTTCATGAAAAAGAGAGAGAGAGAGAGAGAGAGAGAGAGAGAGAGAGAGAGAAAGAATAAAAATGTATCAATTTCAAAAAAAATTTTGGTTTAAAATAAATTTCAAGTTAAGTGGTGTGGTTTCGCGTCAAGTTTGGATTTCTTAAAATAGATCCGCATTATACCGAAAACAGTAGAATAAAAGTAACTTGAAAATATTGACATTAATATCAAGCTAATCCTGCTTTTGGTATCCATAAACTAATTTTTCTCTATAAATGAATGAACCCAATTAAAAACTAGGGAAAATATCACCAAAAATTTCAAATTTTACCATATGTGACATATTTACTCTAAACTTTTTTTTTGTGATACTAAATATCACAAATTTGTACTAATATGATATATTTACCTCAATCTTTTTTTTATGACACTAAAAACCCCAAACTTATACTTGTGTAACACATTTATCCCATCTGAAATAAAAAGACACATTTACCCCCAAACTTGTTTATTTTTTATTTTCACTTTTTTTATTAAATGGAATATTTAAAATATTTAAAAATATTTTTAAAAAAGGAAAAATAGGGGCAAAGGCGGGCCCTTGCCCTCATCACTGGAGAGGGCTGGTGACCCTTGCCGACCACGGGTGAGGGCCTGCCGCCCTTGCCCCCTATTTTTTTAAAAAATATTTTTAAGAGGGTAAAAGACGAAAATGCCCCTGGATCAGGCTATTTTTTGGGGTAAATGTCATACAGATAGAAATTTATATATTTTAGTGTCACAAAAAGAAGTTTGGGATAAATTTGTCATAATATACAAATTTGGGTAAATGTGTCACATTGGTACAAATTCGGGGTTTTTTGTGTTATAAAAAAAATTTGAGATAAATGTGTTATAGATGACAAAGTTTATTTGGTGGTTTTTTCTCTAAAAACTAAGATCCTCAATTTTTTTGCAACCTAAGAAAAGGAAAAAGAAAAAACCAAACCAAATCAAACCAACCCTCACTTTATGAAGCTTAGGGCCCTAATTAATTGTACCTCAATTATTTTATGATTAGTACAATAATGATTATTATAATAGTGACGATAGATAAGGTAAGATAATTTATTATTGTATTATTTCGGTGGTTGCGGTTTAATCAGCAATCCCACATCTTTCCTTTTCCTTATTCCTCCGGCCTTTTTCCTTCCTCACCGCCACCGGCGCTCATCTCTCCAACGAACAATTTCGTGCATATAAATTGCCCGAGCAAAGCATGTGAATCTTCAAAGAATTCTGGTGGAATAAAGGGTTTTCCTCCGGGTATCTGATCTCCCACCGTCGAAATGGAAGTCCGGCAAAACCCGACGGCGGACAACTCGTCGGTCTCCGGTCGCCGGCAGGTGCCGAAGCAGGCCAAGCCCTCGCCTCTTCCCGTCGATTCGACCTCCGTCACTCAGAGGTGGGTTTTGTTTCTTCCAGTAGCTTTTCGTTTGGTTCTTGCTGTAGAGGAGTTTTGGGGTTTGATTGTTGCTGGGTTGCCTCTTGTTTTTGTTTTGCAGGCTCCAGAAGGAACTGATGGCTCTGATGGTATGTGTAGTGTTCCTTGTTCATTTGGGTGTTTTCGGATTGTGTTTCTCTTGACAAATATGTACCCAGTTCTGTCGCTTCTTCATCAACTTTTGCTGTTTGTGCCGGCCAAAGAGCGTGCCTTTTTCTTTTTCCTGGAGTATGGTCATTGGAATTTCTGCCACTACTCGGTGGAGTAGTCATAGTTTCTCTGAAGTTCACTGCGAAGTACGTTGGAGGTAGGTAGTGAAGTTACAAGCAAACCCCATGGCCATGGGTTTGTGGTCACGGAACGGACTTGTGTGCGGATTAGAAGGCGATCGGTTCTCCCGACAGCCAATGAGGAAGGAAATTCCGTGTAAATTATAACAAAGAACTGCTTAGGTGTCCCTGAATGATCACATCGCCATCTTCTGGGATGGTTGCATTGCCTATCAATGATGTGTTGGGCACGTAGAGCTCAATCGTGTTCGTGGCATAGATAGGTTTATTTGTTCAAAGTGGAAATTAAAGGTGTCGCGTGTGCAAGATAGTAGATAGTCATCTTCAACTGTCTAAACAATTTTAGATTTCGTTAATTAAATAGGTGAGCTTGTTATTTGTGTTAATCGAATGCATTTATACACATTTAAACACTGTTATATACATTTATATATCTGACATACATGTTTATGTACCAAAATCAATTCTTAAATTTTCAGGTTTTAATGTCACATAAAAAATAAACATTTGCGTCCTGGCTAGACAGGTATATGTAATTATCTTCATTTGATACAACATAATTATTATGCCATAGAAAGAAAAATCACCGGCCCTAGTTTGCTTTGGGCACGAGAAAATGCACATTGTAAGAGAAGCTTCTCCTTGCATTGGCATCTTCTTCTGTAATCTCTACTATCACTTAGATGCTGACCTAATTAACAGTCTTCAATTCCTACTTGTGCAAGTATCAAGTTACTTCATTTACATATCCCATGTGAAGGAGCATCATAATTTACCAGTCTTTTGAAAGATAGAATGAAGGCACTAATACTGTTGCCTGTGTAAATTGTTAAGTAGGTCAAGATTGGTTAGGAGACTTTGGGGGGAAATGATTAATGACTCTAAAATGCTTGCAATAACTTCAAGATCATTGTGCCTTGTACAGAAAGTCATATGCTACATAGCAATAAGTCATCATTTTTCTTTGACCAGCATTGCAAAGTGATTGGGTAAAATTTAAAGTTCATCAATAAATATGATACCTTTTCAAGCTTCCAATGATAAGTTTCTAATCTTCTTTGTGCTCTTCTGTCTCTTGCCTCAATTTTTTATGCATTCACCTCTCCTTTTCTTTTATGTTTTTGTCTGGCCATTTCATCAAAATACCAGAGAGATTGCTTTCCTGTGCAGATGAGTGGAGGAGATCTTGGAGTATCGGCATTTCCTGAAGGTGAAAGCATTTTCGCATGGATAGGAACGATTGAGGGTGCAAAAAGTACAGTGTATGAGGGTCTCTCTTACAAGCTTTCGTTGCGGTTCCCATTGGAATATCCATTCAAGCCACCGCAAGTCAAGTTTGAGACTCTGTGTTTTCATCCGAATGTCGATCAGTTTGGCAATATATGTCTTGACATCCTTCAGGTATTGTCCTTCTCAGCAAGTAATAACCTTTTCAAAGACACTTAATGGCATGAAAGCTCTTCGTTCTGGGGAGTTGACATTAAACCTGTGCTTTTGTTTTACTCAGCGTTCGCAAAATTATTTGGACATGTACTTTATTGCTTTCTTATGGCCATTCCTGATACTTTTCCTGCAAGGACAGAGTCAAGTCAGACATCAAAAATATGGTTTTTCCAGTTGAAACAATGTTTCTTGTAGTCTGAGTTTTGAAGTCCGGTTCACTAGTTAGGATGGATTTTAGGTTATCAGAACCTAGTATGTCAGCAATTTGCTTGAAGCTGAATATTCAAAGTGGAATTTTAAGTAAAGACTTTTGGAGCAAACATCAACTTATGATGTGTATTAAAGGACACGGCACTTTGCAAAAGGGCCATAGTTTCCTCCATCCCTGGATAAACTTACTCTGACGAAGCCTCTAATTAATGGGCTGCAAATATGGGATCACTCACGTGCAATTTAAGCCAAATAAATGCAAGAGATGTCCATGTTTCGAACCCAACAGTCAGAAAATTAAGTTGGAGGAGGGATGGACGAAAATATAACCGTACTCAAAATTGTTTTCCCTTCAGTTTTCAAATGCATACTTGGGTTGCATTTGTAACTTCGTTACTTGATTTTCCAGTTTCCATCTTTGTTTCACGATAAGTGTGATTGGTAATTTTATGTAAATGTATTTTAGATTGAAGCTGAAAAAGTGATGAGCCAAACTGAAGCTTCTGTTGATTAGGAAAACTAATTTTTTTTAAAGAAATCCGTAGCCTGGGAGATTAATTCAAGAGTAATGGATTTAGAAAATGAAATTTCAAACTGTTTACTAAATTTTCCTATACTGGTTCTTTTTTATTGCCTTAATGTTTATGCAATTGATGACATCTCTCGTCGAATGTCACAACAGGATAAGTGGTCATCAGCATATGACTGCAGAACCATTCTTTTGTCCATTCAAAGTCTGCTGGGAGGTCTGAATAACTATTTCTATCAATCTCCTGTTTTTAGGTTGGGTTTTCTTCTGCTCAAATGTTGCGTTCTTGCAGAGCCCAATCTTGAGAGTCCTCTCAACAGCTGTGCTGCGGCTTTGTGGAACAATAAAGAAGGTTAGGATTTCGTCTCTCTTGCAATGTTCTGATAATTCAACCCTGAATTTGATGCATTTGTCCTATTGCCCGTGCTTCTCCTTTTAGTCGTCCTATAAACAAGAAGATTAACTACCATGACTGTAGCTTTGCACATGCTGGCAAGAAGCACAAAGTCACCATGTCTCTTTATCTTTGATGATTGTGTTGATATGACTGGTAACACTTTGGTACAATCGGTCAAGACACTTATGTCAATGTGAATTCGCAGATTACAGAAAGATGGTCCATAAACAAAGTTTTGCTGGAGAGCTTTTCGAAGTGTGATCCGTCGGGTACCTGTACTTCTACCGTCACATGGGATAACATTGCATTGCCAAGTTCTCTCTAGAATTCGAGAAAAGAGCTCGACACTGATCTAGATTTGTGTAGTCTTTTTTTTTACGATTGTGGAATATTGTATCCGTAAGATTGATTTGTTAGGCACGATAGACCGAAAAAAGGGTGAAGTCTTGGCACACGTTTGTCTGTTCAATATGATTTTCAACTTCTGTCCAAAGAAAAACTGGGGACTTTGTACGTCATTTGTGGTCTGTATTTGTATTTGTACTGCTTCTGCTGTAACATTTGTTTTTTGGAAAGTGTAAATGATCTCGGTATGAATAAAAGGGATCGGCAATTTCTCTCCTTTGGATGGATTAGATGATTGTGCTGTTAGCATGGAATTTTTAATAAATTCACGACCCTTCTCAGTATAATCGCCATGTTCACTGGGGCAGAGGCAATATGCAACCCACTCTTAAAGATAACCCCTAGTTCTAGCTACAGGTCGCGACAGGAGGAAGCAAGAATATTTGCATGAGTTACCAGAGAGGGGACATCAATGAGGCTTGAAGCCTGGGTGAATCATTTTTGTACTCTAATTGACCATTTCTACAGTGTCATCTTCCGCTCTTTCCATTAATCGACCTAGGCTACAATTTCACATTTTCAGACATTCTTGTAAGCTTGTCTATTAGTCTACATGCTTTGTCGCCCATCCCAATTCTCTATGGGAGATCTAGCTGCATTCATACTCTGTTTGAAATAACGACTGATGGTCTGTATAAATTTGAAAGGTGGTCATTACATTTACAATGCAGAATCATTTACACATTGGATCTTCACTGCTTTCACCGACATATCATGACAGATTATCTTCAGAGTCTTTTGGAGATGACCAAATGGATAGTCTCACCTTAACCATTTCCCAATGTCGCAATACTATTCACTACAATTCAGTTCGCTTTCATTAACACTTAAAACTGGTTTAAGTCATTTGTCAACGAATTGAATTTGATTTGATCTAGAATGACATGTATCGGATGTCATGAGAATCGATTGCAGAAAGAGTGCAACTTTGTCAACCAAAATAAACGAATGCTAAGCTGTGATGGAAAGAAGCCGTTCTCAGGAGTCGCGAAACAATTTTCTTTCTATAGTCATCCGACGTATATTTAGCGACAGCAAAAGCAAAACAGTGCAAAGGAAATGCATTGAAGAAGACAATTCCTGTACTATAAGTAACATAATCCACAAAATCAGCACACAAGAGCCGAATCCAGAAATGCATACTTTCCAACCTCATCACGAGAAAGATACTTTCTGCTGTAGTGCTCCAAGATGGAAGTTGTCCCTCGTCTTCAAACACTCTCGGTGGCATCTTGCCCAGATTCTTCTGCAGTCCGTGCAGCTGCTAACCTCTCAGCTGCAAGTCTTTCTTCTAAAGCCCGGGCACCTCGTTCTCTGAAATAAAAGTCAATTGCAAATTATCTGTAACTTGCATCCCGCTTACAACTATAACAATCCGCAGACCACAATTTTTATTGCAGCAGTAGTGCTCCCGTTGTATATCATTATTGATGAAACTAGCTGTAAATTTGTCTATTCATGGATTTTGCATATTATTTTACATAGCACTAGTGTCTTCAGATTTCCCTTTGTACTTGAAAGCCCCAGAATTTGTAGTCTGGCACAACTTCACGAGGACTTCAATTTTATCAAAACCAAATAGGGATGAAGTCACTTGATATCATCATGGAAAATTTAGATGAGAAGGATCAGGCTATTAGTTCTGTTCTTTGTCTTGGAACCATTTCTCTTGTCTCGGTTTTTCCCTTCTCTAACTTAACTTATGAGCATCAGTGAAAAGTACATAACATGTATCGCTGTTTCTGCATGGAAAATCCAATTTGCAAACTGATAATTGAGAATTCAAACGAGAATATTACCTCCTCCTAGATGCTTCGATCGGATCAGAACCAGGCAATGGGTTATCACCCAGATCATAGTCCTGGGCCTCAGATGAAGTTTGACGTTTTCCACAACACAACCGAGCAAATATTGATGCAAAAGGATCAATTATGGGTCTGCAGGTCAAACAGAGAAGAGAAACACTTGGCGTGAGATGTCAATCTGGGGAGGAGATGATTGAAGAAGTACTACCAAAGTGAATGATAAGAACTAAAGGAAAAAGTAGAACAGTCACATGCCTAAACAAACATATAAGGCATCAATCTTATCAGTCGGACATAAAGAAACAAACAATCCCGAAATTACCTTAATAGTTCTGGGAAAAAGGAAGAAAAGGAAAAATCATCACTTGGATCACCCATGAACTTAGTTTCAGACCTCCTTTGCAAGAACCTAAGGTAAATCCAACTGGTGTATGTGCCAAATACTAACATTGGCAGAAAAGCTGCAGGCTCTGGTATGAAGAAGCTTATGACGACAGACAGCAGCAAAATGATAGATGGCAGCCACTGCATGAGGCCAGTAAGACAACCAGTGCATTAGAAACTAGCAAGAAAATCTACCCCAGAGATAGCTGAAACAAAAGTTGATACTTTACAACATACCTTTGCTTTAATCCTCAATAAAGGCAACTCATGGTCAGGTAAAATTTGCTTAATGCCAACGAGGAACCCTGAAAGGACCCCATAGAAACCAGATAGTGGCATGTACCTAGACAAGTATTACAATAAAACCAAATGAGGAGGTTAATAATAAGATGGTAAAATACCCAGGGAGCAAATAATACAAGAATTAAAATCCTAAAATTTGATATAGAGCAGAATCAATACATGCATTGTGCTAATTCAAATAAAGCAGCAGCAACAATAAACATATGCTTAAAATATCCAATCCACCATTAAATTCCAGATGTGCAATCGGGATTTATGAGTTCACTTCTACACTAACATATTTGCTTCTACCAGCAGACTAAAAGAAAACAACAAAGAAGGCAAAAACATGTGAACCTACAGAAAGTTGAAAAACCTCTCAAAACATCAGTCAGAAGTTAATTCGCTCTCATGTAATATAGGTAATATTGCACTTACAGGTAATTTTCCTCCATTCTTATGTAATACAAGGCAATGGCAGTGACGAAAACACACAGAGAAGTTAAAAAGTTCACAATGAAGATGAACTTCACGAATTCTTTAGCACCCCATATGGGCTCAAGAATCTTTCCCATGAATAGTAGACCAATGGTGCTGATAACAACCTGAAGCAGAGACAAGCTTACCAGAATCACGAAATGAGAAAGATAAAAGCAAAAGAAGCAAGGCACTAGAGAAGCTAAAAAGAACAACTAGTGCAGTCTATACCCCATATACTGTTTGCTCAATATAACCAGCCGTTATAAGATTCCAAGCGAAAGGAATTGTCCTACAAAGAAGAGCAAATCACAAGTGGTACTCAGAACCGATACCAGAACATGTACCGATAATCAGATGATAACAGTAATTCATTAGGCCTACACCAAGAACAGTAGGTAGTCAACACAGTCAAAGGTAAAAGTTAAAACTAATCCATGGTACGGTATTTTCTTTTGTGGCACTGTTTAGATCTCATGCTGGAAACTGTAACATAGAGGACATTTCAAAACACATGCTGCTGAGAGATATGTCAGTCATCTGCTGCAATTAGAAATATTACATGGAAATAATCAGAACCAATTCGATATGAGTGCACAAATCCTTCTCCGTTTTGACAAATTATGAGGGAAAGTAAGTCCATGGTAGCCCCATTTTTTAATGAGAAACAAGGAAAAGGTGTTATTGAAAAGGAGCAAGGATGTAGATGATTTTTCTACTACGAAATAGTACTTCAACCTTGAATTTGGCAACACCAACTATGTGCTAGCAATAAGGTAGACAGTGTTATTGCAAAAGTCACGCGACAACTGTTGAATTATTCTCTAGTCATTTATATCATAACTACAGTTCTTAATTTGTAGATCATTTAGCATCACTTTCTGAACTTACCATTCTCACAGTAAATCATATCGGCCCCAATTATACCTCAAGATCTCATCATACGATGTTCGCGCACATTAAGGCAAAGCAGAGTTTAGGGCATGTTTGTTAGCATTTAAACAAAAGCAAAAAGTACTTTTTTACTTTCCTGCGAAAATTTAAAATAGAATTCAAATTTCAGGATATCATGAAAAGATTATATGTAAATCTCCGTGTCGACAGTTGAGCCTGGTCAAAGTTTAAGAAGTTTGAGATTTAATAAAAAAAAAGGAAAAAGGTCAGTGCGAGCCACAAGATTTAGATTACCCATAATATTTAAAGTAAAAGTCAATCCCGACAGGCCCTTAGTCTCCCCCATCTTCTCTAGTCATGTTTTCATGTGAACTCTAGAAGCTCCAATGAAGAACTTCTGGTACAATCAAGTTAGGTTTTCAGTAAATCTATACGTTGATGAAATATGATCACATATACACTCATACATAGCTGCATAGTTTCTGTATCAGAATCCCAACTTAGGTCTTGTTAATGACATTTTCTCTGTCCCGGTTCTGTAATGTGCAACAACATAAAATACTTGCAATTTCTTCATGATCTCATCTGCAACATGCTTAGTGGCAGCAAACCCAAACTTAAGCAGCAAGTAAGCTCAGGGCCTGTGACTTGTCAATCGGCCATTGTCTTGAGGAGGTCAAATCAGTTCAAGACAAATAGAGCTGCATGTATGTAGTAAACTCAACCAAAGGACTTAAGTAGGGTAAAAACTGAAACTAGTTATATTGTGGCAGTATTAAAGCTCTGTAGGTAGGTTGAGCAGCTGCATAGCATACTCTTGGAGGTGACATGCTATCATATTCATCTTATGTTTCAAAAGTACCAGCAGAAGGTTGGGAAATAATTCCACAGATGGGAAAATTATGTCAACAAAATGTTAAAGCCTGTTTAGAAGTTTAGGAGGAGTGTATGGCAAAAGGGAGCACCTCCCCCCTCCTCCAGATCTTTTTTATCTCTGCCTTGATTCGAGGTTATTTTTGCTCAAGTATATATTTAACTGTTATTAAGTTCTCATTGACCAACTAAAGATGACAAAATGTTTTCTTGAAGTACAGTATAGTAAGCACGTGATTGCCTCTCATCTACTAGGAATTTAACTACTTTAATTTTCAAGCCAAGATAAAGAACCATCTGTTGCACGCAACAGGTTTTCAATCCGCAAGGAGTCCATGATACTTTAGGAATAAGAAGCCAACTCAAGAATTTGAAACATTCCTCTGATCTCGAACGTCACCTCTGATAAACATCAAATCTTAGTATTAAAGCATAAAAACTGCTCCCTTATATCCCTAGCCACCTGAAACCTCCACACTCTAGACACCTCGCAAAAGGGAAAATCAGCAGCTTTGAAACCCACTTTCAAATCAGCTAGAAACTTCAGGTCACAGAAGCTAGATCTGAACTTGCTTGGGGACCCAGATCAACTAGTGCAAATATGTATCCTCAAGCATCCTACTATGACCTTCCATATTGAAGCCACTCATTCAAAATCAAGCGAATACGGAACCAAGCAATCACAACCAAAATCTGCCATTGCGGCAACAATCACGCACCAGACCACGTAAACCCACCTCTCGGACTTCCACTCCCAGACATCAAGCAACTCAAGGCACTAATCTCAACAAACGAAGCAAACAAGGAGGAAAAACGATACCTCGCGGGAATCAGAGCAAGATAATTGACGGCCGCCGGGAGGATCTGCACCACAATGTGGCCCCCCACAAGCACCACCGCCATGCCCTTGCAGAGCTTCGTGAACCCAGCGAGCGAGCTAGTTCCCTGCCACACACACACATTCACATCGAATTCGCATCATACGAATAACCGCGAAACCCTAAGGAGAAAGCAGATGACGCGGGAGACGATCGCTTCGCCGCGCCATGTTCGAATCGCGGAGTTTTCGGGGGGTGGGGGGGAATGCGAGGCGTACTCCGGAGAGAGAAGTCATGGCGGCGGTCCGAGGTTGGATCGAGCCGATCGAGCGCCGAGGACGGCGGAGAACTGATCCGAGCCTCGCGAGTCTTGCTCGTGTTGCTCGAGTGAAAATGGAATTGCAGAGACTTTCTGTGCTCCAGAGCCCCTGGATCGGAGAAGAGAAGGCGCATGGGAAATAGCAAAAATGAAAAATGAAAAAAAAAATTCTAAAAAAAAAAATTAGAATTATTAATTCCGTCGAGATGTGAAGGTGGATGATATGCAACTATTTCGCTTTTCATCATTGACTTTTATCCCATAAAAATGAGACCAAATGAGACTCACATATTCAAGCAAAGCAACGTGGATTTTCTCTCAAGTTGCTAGACGCATTTAATTCATTAGTCAACAGTTGCTTATGAGCGGCTTAGCTAAAGAAAAGTTTCTAATACGTCGAGATCCTTTCCACTTTCAAATGGTGGACCATATATACTATTAGATTCTTGATTATATTGATTAATTCACGCTCTGACTTGATATAGAAAGATCCACTTCTAGTAGTACCCTTCCACACAAGAGTATGGTCCTCATCAGAGCCTGAAGGAGGTTTGGTAGCTCTAATGCGAAATGTTATATCTTCTGGTATGATTCTCCTGAAAATTCTAATTTCCATTCAGCACATAATCGCAAACTTTTTTTTATCCATCTCAGAAAGAGATAGTTGGGTATTAACAATTTTATAGAGCGGCTCCACAACTGGTTTCTTTTTATCTATCCAAAACCTAACATGTTTGCCATTTCACAAACTCCATAAAGCTCCTTCCTTTAAGGCTGGTCATACGTTCACAATCGCCTTCCATAAGATCGAGCCATCGGATTTAGCATGAAAATCAGTACTTTGCGAACAATATTTAGCAGTAAGAACTTGTGCTGTCTTGAGGCCCCAAGCTAGCTTCATCATAAATCCTTGATTAGTCAATTCAATAGATCTAAAACCAAGACCACCACATTCCTTAGGCTTGCAGATGGACTCCAAATTTAGAAGGTGAATTCGACATCTATCGCTTGTGTCTTCCTATATGAAGCACGGAAATTCTGTTTAATCTCTCAACAAACTTTAGTTGGAACTATAGTGCACTACATGTGATAGATAGGGATAGACATAACTACAGATTGGAATAAAGTAATTCGACCTGCCATTGACAAGCTTTCAGATTTCCATCCACTAAGCCTTTCATTGGTCCTCTCTAATACAGATTGAAAATGCCTCAAGAAGTTCTTCCATGAATCAAAGGCACTCCTAGATATTTGCCTCACCAAAACCAAAATTCTTGCTCAAATTACGTTCCAGCCCCAGAGGAATATTTCTTGAACAGAAAATATTAGTTTTAGCTTTGCTCACAAAGGAAATCATTAAAACTTTGTTTGTAAATAACTCGATGTTAAGTGGATAATGCATTTCTCCGATTTTGGTCAGATGGGATCCTCCATCTTCCAAGTTGATTAAATTGAATACTAATGGGGCCTCTAAAGGCAACTTAGGACTTGCTGGCACAGGAGGTTTATTTAGAAACGAAGAGAGTGATTGGCTTGGTGGTTTTGCCGCATTCGTAGGAATATGTTAGTCGACACAAGTAGAACTTTAGGCCTTGTGGTTGGGAATCAACTTTGTAAAACAACTTGATTTTCATAAGATCATCATTGAGATTGACTCTAAAGCCATCACTAATTTTGTTAGTCTAGAACTTATGATTGATAATGCTGGCCTTACTTTGCTTAAAGATATCAAAAGACTGTTGTGCTCTCACTTTGAATTTAAAGTGCAACATAATTTTCAAGAAGAAAATCCCTTTGCTGACTGGCTTGCTAATTTTGGAATCGATAAGTGTTTGGATACTAGTTTCTTGTCTTTACCTCCTACAGAGTTATTTCATGTTTTATTAGGCGATAAAATAGGGATTGTAGATTTACAACGTTAAATTTTTGTATTCTGCTTTAGCCCTCTTTCATATGAGAGAGAGAGAGAGAGAGAGAGCAAAAGGCACCAAAAACCTTATATTATGCCTACTGTGATACTTTTATCCTAAACTTCTTTTTGTGACACCAAAAAGCACAAATTTATACATGTGTGACATATTTACCTTTTATCAAAATTTTGTCATTGAGAATTGAAAAATCTGCTTATAGGGATGCCAGAGTGTAAATGGTGTTAACATAGCGCCCACGTAGCTTATGTGAAATAAAACAACGTCGATTTGGTTGAAAATTTATCTAACGGAACCTTGACGGTGGGTAAATGTGTCACATAAGTACAAGTTTGAATTTTTTTGTGTCATAAGAAAAAATTTAGGGATATTATGTCACACCGGGTATAGTTTAGAGTTTTTTTTTATGTAAAAAAAAAGTTTAGAGTAAATGTCTTACAATGGACATAGTTTAGAGTTTTCTTTGTGACTTTTTTCCTAAAAATAACGTAAATCGCACATGCTAATTGAAATAATAACATTGAATTAGCTGTTGAATAAAATCTCAGGAGATATTATCTAACTAGTGAAAGTTCTAGGGCAAGCATATACTACCTTAAAGTTCAAGGGATTATGGGTAATTTCTCTAATTTTTTCATGCGGAGTTTGCTAACGAGTGTTTTGAGAATTTATTAGCCATGCTTAGTAAAAGAATGTTTTCATTTTCAGAGCACTTGTTACACATAGCACGAGACAAGCAGCGCATTGATAATGACAAACTTTTGTGTCCGTAATAAACAAATCATTATAAAATCGAGTTCTCTCAACAAGATTTATTAATGAGAGGAGTTTATGAAATGATAATAATTATCTCCATCTTTTATTATTTATATCTATTGAAATTCTCTTTGTTTTTTTTTTTACTTTGCAGAAATTACATTTCTGGTACTATTGTATTATTCCCTTTCAATTTTTATACTTTATTTGATTACGATACTAGTCCTTATACTACTTCCTGGCAATAATTTAAGTCGAACCTTTTTAGATTAAAGGATTTTGCATTTTTCGAAAGACTTTCATAAAAGCGGAACCAAACGTACTCATAGTGTCAAATTTGCGTTCGAAATTCGGCCTGCTATATTGCCGAGGGGCCCCTTACGTGTACAAATCTCAAAACAAATTACATTGTTAGTCCTCGTATTTTTATGAACTATCAATTTTAGTCCCTGTGCTTTGTTTTAGAGATAAAATTAGTGCGCATCTCATTTTTTAGTGGAAACTCAATTGTTTTTCATCACGTTTTCATCCGAAATCATATGAAATGTTCGAATCAAGACCCACAATTTAATTCATGAATTGTATGTTTGCAAGTATGTCCAATCAGACTAATAGTCCATTTAGGATTACTTTCACTATACGTAACAATGACTTCCTATTTTCAGCTCGAATACGTATAAAGAAAAATCTTAGGACTCGTTTAATGAAAAATGGTGGTGGCATTTAAATCCTCTTACCACAATTTTTAGCTCACTATCTAATAGGAGAGCACATTTCCCCTCATTAAAAAATCCAAAAAGGGGTAGAACTTCTCTCTCTTTGGTAGAGCTCCTCTCTATCCCTAAGGTGATAGTTTTTTCCTAAACCCTAAATTTCCCTTGAATCCTTCCTTCACCTCAGCCACAAATGGCTACCCATCCCTCCCGGCCTTCATTTGCCTTCTACCCAATGCCCTATAAACCCCCATTTTTTATACCCCTCCAACCCACAAAACCCTAGCTTCCTTTTATACAAAATCCTTTCTTCCTCTTCACGTTCTGCTCATCCACATTGTCCTTTTCTCCATTCTGATCATCCTCCCATCGAAATCTTAATCTTTTTTAGCCTGTCATCCTTATCTGAACCCTACGTAACTTTGCCTCAGCTTCACACTCCCTTCTTCTTTAGCCACAAGTCAACGCCCAAGTTCTTCTTTTGCTCAGAGCTCCCTTCAATCTTTCCTTTCGCTAATCCATTCCTGGCACTCTATACTGCTGGTAGATCTTTTGAAGCTTTTTCAGTTTGTTTGCCTGCAATAGAGTATTAGAAGATGAAAGGTGAGTTAGAAAACGAGCTTCGCTTGGCGGCTTTGTTCAAATGCATGGGTGAGTTATGGTCAGAGGATGACATAGTAGATGTGAAAAGGGAGATCCCCATTGAAAAACAGAGAGAATGTAGCCATACTATATATGAGAAACTTTATTCCAAACCCAATGTGAACTTCCAGGCCTTCTTACGACAATGAAGAAGACTTGGAAAATTGATGCACTGATTTGCACTCAAAAGGAATTGGGGTTTTTCTCATTTGTATTCGAGTCAAAAAAGGAAAAACAAAAAGTCATCGATTAGGTCCCTGGTCCTTTGCGAGCAACCTTTTGGTTCTTCAACAGTGTGATCCCATGGTTCCAGAGCACTGTTATGACTTTTCTTTTTGTACTTTCTGGGTACAAATCCATGGTTTGCCGCCGAGGCTAGTTTTAGAGGAAGTTTATACCGATGTGGCAGCAAAGTTAGGAAAAGTGATGGCTGTTCAGCTGGAATCAAATGGAGATGGATCGTATAAAGCTGGAAAGGTGAGAGTTAACTTGGACTTGTCAACCCCCCCTGATAACTGGAACTATTGTGAACTTAGGTGATAAGAAGATTTGGGTGGACTTTAAGTATGAGCGTCTTCCGCATTTCTGTTATTCATGTGGAAGAATTGGTCATTATGCTTCATTTTGTGAAGTAATCCCGTATGAATAGTCAAGGCTAGTAGAGAACAAAGCAGGAATTTATGGACCATGGCTTAAGGTGATTGTTCGTGAAAAAAGTCTATTCTAGAAAGCATTCCATGGCAAGATGGTTCCTTATCCTGAGGAGGACGAGATGGTCCCGGAAACACCTTTACATACAGCTGAGATGGATATTGTGATAAGAGTTGTAGAAGACACTGATGCAGCCCCTGTTCAGAACAATAAAAGGTCCAAAAGTCCTGCTTTTCAAGAAGAATTGGGAGATTTGGAGATAGTTCCAGTATCAAAGGTTGGCCAAGAGAAGCAGTTGATGCTCTTGGAGTTCCCTAACACCAATACCTCTCGAGAGTCCGAGAAAACAAGCAAAAAGGGATCCAAGACCCAAGGGGCAAAGAAGTAGAAAAGGTTTACTCCTTATCACCTAAAGGGTTCTTGCTCCTCTATTTTAGATAATATGGAGTTACTTGAAACCCCTGTTCAGTTTGTGGAAGAGGGGAAAGATTGGGCTTTGGTGGCTAGCCCTAATAAGCCACCAGAGAAGTTATGAGGATTTTGATCTGGAATTGTCGAGGGCTAGGCACTCCCTTGACATTCCAGGAACTTAGAGCCATAGTGGTTCTTGAAAGGCCTAGTGTGGTTTTCTTAATGGAAACAAAGAATAAGGAGACTTTGGTGGAAGGTATTAGACGGCGTCTTAAATTTTCGAACTCGTTTTTAATGCAGCCAGAGGGTATTGCGAGGGGTTTAGTAATAATGTGGAGTGATGAGGTCTCTTTAGATGTGGGTTTAAACTCGAAGAACTTTATTGATGTGAGTTGCAAGGATCAAGACAATGGACAAATCATGAGAATTACTTTCCTACATGCCTCAACGAATTTTCAGGAGAGAATTTTGCTATGGCAGCAATTACGTAACATTCATGCCAATAACCAACTCTCGTGGATTTGTATGGGTGATTTTAACGAAGTTCTTTATCACTAGGAGAAGGTTGGCAGAAGAGAGGCGAATCACTACAGGTTAGTTGCTTTTCGATATTTCTTGAATGACTGTTCATTAATGGATGTTGATAGCAAAGGGTGTGCCTTCACTTAGGCAAACAATAGAGAAGATGAAGCCTTGGTAAAGAAGAGACTGGATAGAGTTGTGTGTACCATGGAATGGAGGGTCTTGTTTCCCAATGCGGAAGTTTTTGCTCTACCAGCCGTTGGCTCGGATCATAGCCCTCTCCTACTTTCTTTACACCCGGAACAATAGAAAAGAAAAAAAGAATTTAAGTTTGAAGCTTACTGACTGACGATCAAGACTGTAACAAAATAGTTAAGAGAGTTTGGATGGATTCTCAACCGTGTTGTGGGAGCTTTACTGGGAAAGTTAAGAAGGTTTCGGAGGAATTAGCAATTTGGAGTAAGGGGAGATTTTCAAATGCTTCTCAGCAAATTAGAATTTTAAAGAGGAAGTTGACTGATATCACAAACAGAACTGCAGGAACATTTTGCAAGGAGGCAACACAGGAAATCGTGAATCAAATCGAAAAATTATGGAGGCAAGAGGAGATGTATTGGGGGTTGAGATCTCGAATCAATTAGCTCAATTGGGGTGATAGAAATACAAAATACTTCCATGCCACCACGGTGCAAAGGAGATAGCGTAATAGAATTTCTATGCTGAAAATCGATGAACAAAATTGGTGTCGAGAACCTATACTTCTAAAGCAACATATTGTGGGTTTTTATCGATCCCTTTATGAATTAGTGGGACCAAGAGACTTTCAACCAGTATTGAATCAATGCCTTTGCCCAGTAAACAATGAGATGAATGTCACGCCCCGGACCATACGAGCGCGAAAATATCCCGATCGACTTCCGTTTCGATTCCGTAACAACCAGGATCCTACGGCGGCGGCAATGGTGCGAAATAAAGGATGCATGCGGTAGCGTAAATAACTCCGTACATATGTAAAACAAGATGACTGAAAGGATTCATAACATAACCAAAGTCAGTCGAATACAAAAGAGTACAACTTAGGGAAAATGACAACATAGATCGATCAAAAGGGAGACGGTCACGAGTCCAAAGTTACACTTGCTATTCTACGCGATTAGCCAAAAAGATGTCACAGATGCACCTAGACGTCGGGCTCGCCATCACTAGCAGCTTCTTCTTCATTAGGGTCCTTTGGCACTTCATAACGCTTCGGCGGCATACTTATGGTTTAGGGTCTGAAAATGGTAAATCCCACGACGGGGTGAGAATAAATCTCAGTGAGCCAAAGCTAACCCTATGCTAGGACAAAGGTACTTCCAGACTCGTACGACATGCAAGTTCTAACCACGAACATTCACAGGACCAAGAGTTAACAAAAACGAAGACACGACATCAGACATTCACATTTTCAATTCAAAAGCAATTCACAAATTCACAAGTACTTGATTAGAGCTAGGTTTCGTTCTTAAGGCATAAAATAATTTCATAATTCACAAACAGTGCTTTCCATCCAAAACTCAATTCCCATTATCCAACCTTCATAACATATATGTCATAATCTCGCTATCCAACCCTCACTACGCTCTTTAGCGCCCGGGTCATAACATAATATTAATCTTGTCGGCTCATCGGTCCGTCGACTCATCGGGCTATATAATAACTTATCGGTTCATCGGACCGTTGGCTCATCGGGCCATATAATAAGTAATATGTGGCTTTTACTATATGGCTTTCCTTATAGCCTCTCATAAAGCCGGGATCATTATGATCCAATAGCGGCATTTAGCATTCACTTGCCACATGGACAATTCACCCATAATCACACAAGACCGAATATGCATAGGCCATCAATTAATACTTACACAAGCCACTTGATAACCAATATGCAAGAATAGGCCACAAACATCAACTTGCACTCAAGGCACGTCTTACAATCACCACTTACATAATCATTTTTTTGTATGTCCCAAGTTAACATCACTTACATATTCGGTCACTCATGGACCATCTAGCACCCAATCACATAAAGTCCAACACACAAGACATTTCCATAAAACTTATAAACATTAAGCACAAAGCACTCCATATGGCATAATTCGGTGGTACTGTTCACTCGCCCAAAACGGCCACTAAATCTCAATAAAACCTACACCAAACATGCTCATAATCACATAAATATCATTATCTCAAGCCTACAAGTCATCCAACATAAAAATTTCATATAGTGCAAATTCGGGTCCCTTGCACTCTTACTATGAATAGCCCATAAAAAGCTTCAAAACCTCATCCATACTTATCTTTAGTAACCTAGAGTACTGACATAGGTTTAGGGATGACTCACCAAAGATTCAAGCAAGAAAAGCCCCCAAAATCACCCCTTGAGCTCACGGCACAAGTTGGTTCGGCGGGGTTCTCGGCTTCTCGAGCGAATGACGGTCACGAGTGGAGGTGGCTCATGGTGGTGGTAGGTGTGGATGGCAAGGTGGTGGTGAAGGTGGTGGTGGTCGAACAAGAAGGGAGAGTGATGAGAAAAATGAGAGAGAGTAAGTGAAAGAGAGTGAAATTCGAAATTATGAGAGGGAGAGAGAATGAGGTTGTCTTGACTTCACCTTGGCTTGTTTGGGAAGCTTTGGTGGGGTTTATGGGGAAAGACAATAATGCAACATGAGGGGAAGTCTAGTGAAGGCTATGAGTGATGGGTTGAGTGACATAAAGTAGGAGAGAGGAAGACAAGAGGTGATGGGTGGCTTGAAAGTAAAAAAAGAGGGCCCACAAAAATCTCACTCTTGTTTCTTATACAAAGATGCACATTTAAGGCATTAATGCCATAAAGTTTCGGTCACATAAGGGGGCCAAAAATTAAATGTGCCATCAATTAAAAAGATCTAAGGAATGAGTCTAAATTCGGGAGTGCAAGGAATTTCCAAATTAATTCCCTTAATCACCGATTTCCAACCTACCTCGGAACGACCTCAAATTCAAAAAGTCTCGATGAGATAATTCCAATGTTTTATTGTCGAAATTCTCGAATGATCGACATCTAATTTTGAAGTCCAATTCGTGACTAAAATCCATGAATAGTAATTTCAGGGCGTCTCGAACTAACGGGTGGCTTTTAGGGTTTTACGCGTATCGACCCATGATCATCATCACATTTTAAAGTTATTCGAATCATGGCGACTTTGATTGTCTTGTAATTGCGAGGGTCAACCATTGGTTGCAAGGGTCGCGTCATTAGAAATTTGGTTTAGGTTAATTTGCAACTTATACTCTAGTCGTATGGAATCACCTGCAGACCAATCATATAACGTTAGCAAATCATTCTAAAATCAATCTTTGAACGGCCTATGATGGTACAGGATATTCCCTCTACAATCCTTATGGTCAAGTCGTTAATCTAGGGTCGAGTTCTTTGGTCCACGTACTAAATTCCTCGTTAGCCTTTTCCCTTGGGTTAGTTAACTCAAGAGTAATTAATTCTGAGCGAAATTTACTGAAATACATCGATTGATATTTCATCCATTTATAAGCTTCGAAATGGGTCGAAATTCGGAATGTCGCAATGAATGAGAGTTTAGTGGCTCCGGTAACATTAGAGGAAGTGAAAGATGCTGTGTTTCAAATGGGTCCCTTCAGGGCTCCAGGCCTAGATGGGCTGAATGGTAATTTTATCATCACTATTGGGAGGATATTCAGTAAGACCTATTACAGCTAGTGAATAACTTCTTTGAATCAGGCACCTTTGACCCCCTGCTCAACAACACTTATATCTCACTCATTCCAAAAGTGCAAAATCTAGAAAATATAAGCCAGTTCAAACCTATTAGTCTTTGTAATTTCAGTTATAAAGTCATTTCAAAGGTGATGGCTAACAGGCTGAAACGTTGGCTCCCTGAGTTAATTGCTACCGAACAGAGTGCTTTTGTAAGTGGTAGGCAAATTCAAGACAACATTCTGATCGTCCAGGATGTCTTACACTAGCTGAGGATAAGAAAGAGAAAGAAGAAGTTCCAGGCAGTTTTGAAATTGGATATGCAGAAAGCTTATGATAGAGTGGAGTGGGACTTCCTTAGAGCGAGAATGTTAAAAATGAGTTTTTGCGAACGATGGGTTTCTTTGATCATGTAGTGTGTTTCTACTGTGTCTTTTAGTGTTAAAGTAAATAGAGAACCAACACAGTACTTCTAGCCTTCACGTGGAATTAGACAAGGAGACCCACTTTCCCCTTATCTGTTCATACTGATAACTAATGTTCTATCATGGCTAATGAAGAAAGCTACCGAGGATGGGAGCATAAGGGGAATTAAACTCAACAGGTTTTGCCCTACACTGTCTCATTTACTGTTCGCTGATGATGCTATATTTTTTCTGGATGGAACAGTTAGGGGATGCCAAAATTTGGCAGCCACTTTGAATGAGTATTGTTTTGCAACGGGCCAAGCTATCAATCTAAACAAATCAGGCATCTATTTCAATAATTGCTGCCCTTGAAATTTAAGGAGAAACATGGCACAAGAGTTATGAGTTCCAATTATAGAGAAAACAGGGAAATACCTTGGCATTCCATCCGACTGGGGTAAATCGAAGAAAGAGATATTCACATGGATATTAGCCAGAGTTAACATGAAGTTAGAGAGCTGGAAGGAAAAGCTATTATCCAAAGCGGGTAAGGAAATTCTGATTAAATCAGTAGTGCAAGCATTGCTCCAGTACGCTATGTCAATTTTCAAGATCCCTTTTTCAGTATATAAAGCAATTGAACAAAGGATTGCATCCTTTTGGTGGAAACAAACCGAATCAAGAAGGGGTATACACTGGAAGAGGTGGGAAGTACTGAAATCCAAAAAGGATGAAGGAGGACTTGGCTTTAAAGACTTAATTAAGTTCAACAAAGCCATGTTGGGCAAGCAAGCATGGAGGCTCTCACAATCCCCTTCAGCATTATGGAGTCGAGTACTTAAAGGAATTTATTTTCCAAGAGGTGACTTGTGGAATGCTAGGAGAGGGCACCGTTCGTCGTGGGGATGGCAAAGTATTTTAATGGGTAAAGAAGCTATTGAACCTGAGGTTAGATGGATGCCGGGTGACGGCTGCTCCATTAACATTTGTGAAGATAAATGGATACCCACAGGTTTGATTGGTGGTCCAGCAAACAAGGATGATCCAGTATTGGTGGCCGAATTGATTGAGGAAGAAACCAAGAGATGGAATGAACACAAGCTTTATAATCTTTTTGATGATCACATTGTGAATAAGATTCTAGCTATACCTAGGTGTTTAGATCCGAAGGAAGATAAATTCATATGGACTGGGAATAAGGCAAGTAACTACATAGTGAAGAGTGGCTACAATAGCTTGTGTTCCAAGGCCACTAATTTTAATCCAAATCAGGTATCAACATCTTTTCAACCTCCTAGAACCCTATGGACTAAAATTTGGAACTTACAATGCCCCCCCAAAACGAGAATTTTCATTTGGAGCATTTGTCAAAACGCGTTACCAACACGAGAAAATCTTTATAAGAGGCAGATAGTACCCGATCCCATTTGTTCTCTTTGCTTGCTGACTCCTGAAACTACTGAGCACATTTTCCTTCTCTGTGATTGGACGAAAAAGGTATGGTCAGACTCGAGAATCGACATTAGCAGCAACATGTTCAACATCTCACATATGGACATATGGTTTATGGATTTTTTCGACTCTAAACTAGACCAACCTGAGATGGAAGTAGTTGTAGCGATTTTATGGCTAATCTAGAAATCATGAAACGACATCATCTTCCAAGCTCGAGCGTCAAATCCCAATTCCATCGTTGATGCAGCAATAGCACAGGTAAAGAACTTTAGAAGGTGAAATCCAGTGAAGGGGAAGCAGAAACTCAAGAAAGATACCTTACTAGTGCAATGGGTACCGCCGATCAGGAGCTCTTTCAAGCTTAATCTCGACTGTTCTTGAGTGGAGAGCATGCTGCCGAGCTCTGCTGCTGGAATTCTTCGCGATTCAAGAGGATTGTTGGTTGATGGCTTTGTAAAAGAAATTCGTGCCTCCTCCATTGCATGGTGAAACCCTAGCAATGACGGATGCATTGTTGTACTTGATGGATAGAATTGATTCGCATGAAGGAAGCGTGAAGGGAAGTAGTGGTAAGCACGTGGGTTATGCTTTGTACTTTGAATTGGAGTCTGACAACTTACCACTGGTGGAAATTCTTGTGGGCTGCATGGAAAGTCCCTGGGCTGTTCGTGATCTCATAGATGAGTGCAAAAGGCTACTAGCTCAAATGAATACCGTGAAAATAGCCCATTGTCCTAGAGAAGCCAATCAAGCAGCTGATTGAGTGGCCAAAGCACACCGTCTAAAGACCCTTCCTTCAAACTGGGTATCTTCACCTCCGCAGCCCCTTCGGAATATTTTATGTTCAGAAACTCAATTATTTTTTTCTTGTAATTCTCGCTTTATGAATGAATGAAAGTACTTTTAATGACCAAAAAAAAAAAATCTAATAGGAGAGACATTATGAATAGTTTACGACAATTCTTCTAACAATAGTCGTAGTAACGATATTTCGTCCCAATGGCTGTAAACTTGTTCGGGTAGTGCGGAGCTTATTAGTATTGAGTGTTGATCTCAACTCTCAATTATTAAGCCAGACTATGCCCATTGTGACACATTTACTTTGAATCTTTTTTTGTGACAACAAAAAATCACAAACTATGCGCAATGTGACACATTTACCCTCAACTTTTTCTTGTGACATAAATTACCTCAAACTTGTTCCTACGAGACATATTTATCCTCTGTCAATGTTTTGTTAAATGATTCTTCAATTAAAACAACGTCATTTTTATTCATTTACGCCACGTGGACGCTATACTAACACCGTTTGCTTTTTGGCGTCGCAAATTTTTAACAATTCTCATTGACATAATTTTGAAAAGGTTAAATGTGTCATATTTGTATAAATTTGGGATTTTTGGTGTCACGAAAAAAGAGAGGATAAGTTGGGCAAAGTTTAGGATTTTTTGTTGCTTTTGCCCTCTTTTTTAAATAAAAAAAAATTGATTCAGTTGTTACTAATAAAGGTAATCAGTGTTAATTATGAAAAGCTGTATTCAATACACATATCATACGTTAAATAATAGTCGGAGTAAGTGTTACTTGTGATGGGAATGTGAGAAATCACACTTAAAATCTCACCGAGTAAAATGCTATCGGTTTTACTTTACAGTAGCCAGGCCATTCGTTGCAATGTGTGTGGGCATCGAGCGCCACGACGTGATGCGCACGCCTTGGTCAACCCCCAAAGCTCCAGAGCGCACCACGTTGTCGGCACGACACGATGAGACGACGACACGAATCAGACAAGCAAAGAAGAGAGGAGGGTAGTGACTAGTGAGCTCTGCTGGTTGCGGCAACTGCTGGTGTGGTAATTACTAATATAACCCCACAGGACATTAGGATGCAGATGCGGTTGGATGTACCTCGGTTTCGAACCGGCACCGTCGAATCCCAGCTTGCTTGCAATTCATTTGTTTGGTGCGACACGAAGCAAAACTGATGGACCTGTGCATGCAATTGCATGCATAAACCTACGGGGAGATGTGCATTTCAAGTGGAATTTTAGTATTTTTAAGGAGGGCGATTTTTTAATATATTTTTAATGATTAATCAAGTGGAATAATATGCATTAATTTATAGCAATAAAAGTGATATAGGCTCTTTTTTGGAGAAAATTAACAAAAAAGCTTACACATATCATACGGCGGCCAATTTAGTCATAAACATTTTAATTTGTGCCAATTTAGTTTTAAACTTTTTTACGATTTGCCAATATAACCCTTTCGACCAATTTTTCTTGGAACTCGTTGACGTGGATGCCGACTATCCTATGTGGCATGGCCACGCTAACGTAAAAATATTTTTTGCAACTTTTAAAGATTTTTGTAATTTTGTAATTTTTTTCATTTCCTTGTTTTATTCATTTTTTTTTCATTGTGGCTAGGGAGGGAAAAATAATAATAATAAATCATAATTTTTTTAAAATGTACAAGTTGTCCATGTTAATGGCAGCCGTGTCACGTAGGATGACTAATGTTTATGTCATCGATTTTTTGTCAAAATTGGCCAAAAGGACTACATTTTAAATTGTCAAAAGATTTAGGACTAAATTGACATAATTGAAATGTTTATGACTGAATTGACCGTCATATGATAGATTCAGGATTATTTGAACAATTTTCCCTAAACTCTCTTCCTCCTACAATCTAGCTCAGTCGCCTCGGGCCGAGCTTGCCATCGCCTAGTGGCCTCCTCCATCGAGCTTGCCTTTCGGCAGTGACCTCGGCTGCGGCTTTTTGCCGTTGAGTTGCTGCAGCTCTTGCATCCGCTTCGACCTGCCTCCATGGCCACATCACAATCGGCGGCGGCCATGGAGGGAGGGAAAGAGAGGTCTGCTGATCAAACTTTGCCCACGGCTCAATGCGCCGACAATGGGGATGATTTTAGCCTAGTTTGTAACGTGATTGCATCTGGACCGAGTCCCAGGTTAGAAAGTTCGAAAAACGATGAAGGCCATGACCGCCTAACTCTACGCCATTTGAGTATTTGGTACGGAAATGTTTTGTAGCAATGTATTTTTCACCGATAAACTTTCTCAATCGGACCAACTAAGTGCTGTCCTCATTGAACGATTTGAAAGTTCATTAACGATTGAATTGTGAGATTCCATCCTTTCATAGAATCGCCTGGCCGTGCACCCTTGACCCTTGAGTCCTGTCCTCGGCCCGCGAGGAGCAACTTTTCCCTCTTGGTACCCGACCAGATTTAATTAAAGTGAATGATTTTGCAATAATTATACAAAATGTAAACACAAGTTGTAAACATTGACTTTTTTTAGAAAAAAATAACTTAGATTTAACGGAATATATATTCAAGAGACATTTTCAAAATAAGTAACTTAGCGATATTAATGATAGGAGCATAAAAATAACAACTGATAATAAAATAAAATAAAATAAAAAACGCAAGGCGGGCAGGGTTGAGAAGTCTCCATCTCCACCCTGCGCCCCGAGCACGGTGGGAATTTCATGTCCATACCTGCCTCATGCCTCACAACGAGTAGGGCGGGTCGTCCTGCAACGACATATCGACGGCCCTACTCGTAGAAATTGTAAAGAAAAAGAAAGGTTGCCGGTAGATTTTTATGTTAAGGAGATATTTTAAGTTAGATGCCTCGAGGATTTAGATTAGAGAGGGCAATATTTCATATTAGATGGGTTATGAGCAGAATTTGAAGTGGGAAAGTGTTATATTACATGTCTTTAGATGAAATTGAAAATATTAAAAAAATCTAGAAATAGATCAATGAAAATCCGTAATAAATGTTTAGAACGTCCATGAAGAGAGAGAAAGTTTTCTTTTTTTCCTTTTTCCTTTTCATTTTCCCCAACTAATTCCGCGGAAAAACTCGAATGATTGCAGCTTAAATCTCCACCATAGAATAGAAAAGAGAAGCCACACACATATCCATCAGAAAATCCCACGTAGACACCAAATTGGATCGACCGAGGACACGTGGCCCAATCCCATTGCATCTCCGTAGATAACGAGCCAATGGCCACCAAATTTCAGATTCGCCAATATCTCCTTGCTTCACGCTCTGTCTGCTACAACTAGCACGAACTTCTCTCTTCCTCTTCATTCATTCATTCATTCTCTCTCTCTCTCTCTCTCTCTCTCTCGCCACTTTCTCAGAAGACTTCTCAATCATCTCCGTTCTTCTCACAATGGCCGCCAACTCGTTGATGAGCTGTGGCATCTCCACCACCTCCTTCCCATCCGTCCTCTCCTCTTCCAAGTCGAAGTTTGCCGCCGCCGTCCCGCTCCCGAGCAGCACCGCTGCGAATGCCGCTTCACGCTTCTCCATGTCTGCCGACTGGATGCCCGGTTCGCCCCGGCCACCCTACCTCGACGGCTCAGCACCCGGGTAATCAAATCTTAGTGCTAACAGCAACCCCTTCTGAGGGTTATGTTTAATTACGCCCCATCTTTAAAGGATGTTTCGGTGGATGCAGTGACTTTGGGTTCGACCCGCTTGGGCTCGGGGAAGTTCCGGAGAACCTGGAGAGATTCAAGGAGTCTGAACTCATTCACTGCAGATGGGCTATGCTTGCTGTTGTAAGTAATCTGCACTGCACTGCCTAGTAGCTGATATATGGACTCAGTATCATGGTACCAAATAGTTTCATGGTGATGCAGCTTGGAAGATGTAGATGACAGAATTTTGTTTTTGAGATTCACTGAGTTACTGCTGAATCATTGCTTGGCTCTCATGAAGATGATCCGTTTCTTTCTTCAATCTTCTCTTAAGATTTCTCAAGAGTGTACTATTTGATTGGCTAATTGCTCTTTTGCATTGACGGGATCATTGCAGCCCGGGATCTTGGTGCCGGAAGCCTTGGGCTTAGGAAACTGGGTGCAAGCGCAAGAGTGGGCGGCCAAGCCCGGAGGCCAGGCCACCTACCTGGGCAACCCGGTCCCGTGGGGAACTTTGCCCACCATCCTCGTCATCGAGTTCGTCTCCATCGCCTTTGTCGAGCACCAGCGCAGCATGGAGAAGGACCCGGAGAAGAAGAAGTACCCCGGTGGCGCCTTTGACCCCCTTGGCTACTCCAAGGACCCCGTCAAGTTTGAGGAGCTCAAAGTCAAGGAGATCAAGAATGGTATGAAACGGATGTGGTCTCCAAACGTTTTTCCTAAGGCTTTTGTCGAAAATTCATACTAACATCTAATTTATGACATTTCTCCAATCAAGTAGAGAAACTTGCCTAACTTGTGTCTATGAATGTGATGGAAAACAGGTCGCCTGGCGTTGTTGGCGTTCGTCGGATTCTGCATCCAGCAATCGGCTTACCCCGGCACCGGGCCTCTGGAGAATTTGGCGACGCACCTTGCTGATCCGTGGCACAACAACATCGGGGACGTCCTTATTCCCAGAACGCTTTCGCCTTGAGACAACATCAAGAAAGATAGACGAGTTCTATATTAGTTGGACACGTCCTGTAAAATCCCTTCGTAATCATCTGTAACGAAACCGTGATCTCATGCTGCGAGTCTCTTATAAATCATGCTAATTGTCTGAAGTGCAAGGTTCTAAACTTTGTTCTGCTTATTAACCCATCATGGAATGTGAGGGTACATTGAGTAAACTACAGAAAGATGAATCCACGAATTGAAATCTTCCCTACCTAAATAAGAAAACTCCATTCGCTTTTTTCACGGAAAATGAATGATGTAGAAAACGTTTTCCTATAAATGATCCATTGTATGGCTTGAAATAATTAGCCAACGGAAGATGATTTCATTATTGCCTACAATTTACATCTAAACATTTTCGGGGACGATGAAAATATTTTTCGGTTATTATTTTTGTAAGCGATATAAGTAATTATTTTGAATGAAATATTTTTCAAATCGTTTATTTTTCGCGAAATAAACATGGCCTAAATAATGATCATCAAGAAGTGTATCAAATGCAAATCTTCAATCTTCAATCAAGTTGCGATCCAGAACTTTGTTGTTAGCTTTGACTATCAATCCGGTTTAGGAAATTATTTACAATTTAATCCATATCATAATGTATATATTCACTTTCCTTTCTTTTTTTTTACCCTTGTTGTACTTCTTAACTAAAGACTCACCCTGTTACTCGAGCCTAAACTTTGACATTATAATAACATATTAAGGGCGCAAATAATAATCATTATGTTCTTGTTGATGCCGCCGGTGTCTACCGATGTCGCCGCTGATCGCTGGTCATCAAACGAATTTATGTTCCGAGAATAGAAGTTTTGTGTCGTTATCAAATGCTTCTTTCTACTCAGAAACTCGTCAAGAGAATAGAAAATCTATTTATGACAAGAACTTGATTTGCATTTACTAAGGCTCTGTTCATTTGGCGGAAAACAACTTCCCAGAAAATGTTTTCCGGATTTTTCAGCGTTCGGGGGGCAGAAAATCAATAAGTCAAGGAAAACATTTTCCACCAATAGAAAAAACACATACAAAAGTGGGAAAATGTTTTCCTCTTTTGAGAAGAAAACATTTTCCTTCCTCTTTCTTTCACCCATATCAAGCCCAGCTTATTTTTAATTTTTTGTTCTTTTCTTTCTTCTGGTTCCTTCTTCTTCACCGATCGCCATCCATGGCGATGGCCAGCGACTAGCCACAGGCGAGCCTTGAGCTTGTCGGCCTCGGGTGAGCTCGAGGTTCGCCTGTGGCCTCGAGCTCACCGGCCTAGGGCGAGCTTGAGGCTTGCCTAGGCCAGTCGCCAGCCGTTGTCGTGATTGGCGAAAAAGAAGGAACCAAAAGAAAGAAAAGAATAAAAGAATAAAAAATAAAAAGAATAAAAATTCGATTTTAAAAAAGAAAAGAAAAAATAAATTAAAAATTAGAAATTTGAATTTTTGATAATTTTCTTCAGGAAAATATTTTCCTCACCAAATGGCAAAAAATATTTTCTAGTCCATTTTCATATTTCAGCCGAACACCGGAAAATAATGTCATTTTCCAAGAAAATGATTTCCTGGAAAATATTTTCCAGAAACGTCAATTTTTTGCGAAACAAATGGAGCCTAAATGTTTAGGATTTAATTTAGAGTTGATACATAAGTACTAAAAACTTGTTGCGATTTTTCCCACAAAATATCAACCATTGGAAAAACAATATGTCAATTCAAAATCAGTCTATGGTCACCGAAAACAAAGTAACTCAAACCAAACATTTGGAAAAAGAAACAAACACCTAAAGAAAAAGGAAATTCTTTATTTATTGAAACATGTGAGAAGGTAAAGCAATCTGGGACCGAAACTAAAGTACAACTTATGGTCTCTTTCTCTATTCATTTTCTGTTTGCATGGAGTCTCAAGGTTTGTGGAGGCAGACACAAAGCTTCCCAACAGGCAAGACCTGGCAGAAAGCCCGGATGAGCTTGTCCCCGTACGCCGCCGTGCACTTGTTGGTGCAATCCGGTTGGCCACACTCGATGATGATCTGGACACAGCTCGCGACTATCTCAGGCATGGCAGAGGCCGTCACCGAGGCGAGCATCGCCACCGCCAATGCCAATGCCACGGCCACACACTTCACCATCAATGGCAATCGCCCCCTTCGCCTCCATTTCGTGAATCAAAAGAAGAACAATCGCAACTCAGCTATCTCTCCCTCTCGAGTTTCGCAAAGATCCACAAGGAATTGTCGTGGAGGCATTGTTGGCGGGTCGTTTGCTCAATTTTATAGGGCAGCGAACATTAGTTTCTTTCGTGGCAAGATGTGAAGCAAATATTTGGCGGATCTAAAATATTTCTCATTGCAGAAGTACTTTAGGAACTTAAATGCTTCATATCTAAAATGTGATTTCATAAAGAAAGGGAAATATATAAATCCTGGGAAATAATGGGAATCCAATTTATCAATTTCCTTTTCGCTTGAAGAGATCCATCTATTATTCCATTCATGACCATGAACATGAGTATTAAAGTATACTAAATGCATAAGTACTAAAATGAAAAATGTATGGATCACCCAGTACACATACATTAGAAGAGTACAGATGCCTGATTTCTCCATCACTGATTGTAGACGCAGCATGCTAGTGCAGCTGACAGAAGCACCCACAAAATGGAATTCTGATCTGTCAAGCAATTGCAAACATTAACAGATGATTCAGTTCAGAACTTGTTTTTCCAATGGAAACTGGGTTTTTTTCTTTTTTCTTTTCCTTTCTTTAATGGAAAATAGGCTCTGACCTGGGGATGAGTTTGCACTGGAGGCAGAGCCCTCAGCTTTCTGGGTCTTCAGATGTTGTATGCTCTGAGAAATGGAAGCTGATTGCCCCAGATATGACCTTGTGAGTGTCTTCATCAATGTGAAGTCCTGAGTGCTGCAGCAGAAAAAAAAATGCACTTTGTGCTCGGAATGACAGAGTTGCAACCTTTGATTTGCTTACGAATTCGCAGAAAAAATCGTTCGTACCTCGGAGTGACCATGTGGATGGAGCTAATTCTCTCCGCGTAGGCAGCTTCTATCCAGGACGAGTTCGCCAATGTCTCCAGGATGTTCAATCTCTTGTGGTTCAGGATCGAATTACTAGCCATGATCATATTCGCCGGAACCGCTCCAAATCTGTCATGACCATGAGACTTTTTGGTCAGTAAGAACAAGGGGAAAAAACAGCAACTTAGTTTACTGAATAGGCCGAGACCAGACTGTCGAGATTATGAACTTCTTCCCCTCCAGTTTATATGCGAGCGCAACATCAAATTCCCACCTGCTTTGCTTTACTACGCAGACTGCGGTTTTACTATTCTTGTGCACCTTTAAACAGTTTTTGAAATGATTAATGCAGGGCAATAGGCTTATGCTCTTTGATCTCAAATGAACTTTCTAATGCTAGTACGTATCTATGTTGAATGATCAATAAACATGGTGCCTGATCCTGGTCCGATCGCAGGCAAGGGCCTCGACAACAACCCGTCACTCACCTTAATTTTTTTTCTGGGTTTATTTTTCAGTTTGACGGGTATGCCTAGGAAAATACATATACGTAAAATCACGGAGCGGTCCAATCTGAGCCAATGCTATGGGGCAAATTAACAAGACTTGGGACTTACGAGCATGCGCCGGGGTAGCCATTAATTTCTCTGCAGCCTCCCTGTGGACACAGGTACCTGCATTACATGGAAACAACAGATTACATAGATGATCCGATCAAATCTTAAAAAGTCAACTGAGAAATTCAAGTGATGTCAACTTAGCTCAAACTATGGACAAGAGTCAAAATACATACATGAAGTCTCTGATTGATCTTTTAGACCACGACTGATTATAAGGCCCTTCCATGGAATAAAGCAGAGCAGTGTCTCCTCTTACAAATGCAACATCACCCAAACCTTCCATGAGGCACCGAAATGCCCCCGTGTCGCCATAGTACAAGCTGTCCCGGCTGCAGTTAGTGCCATTCTCGTCCTCTTCGCGACATCCACTGCAAATCCCTCGTCCTCCGAGGCCAGAATCTGATGGAGCGCAGACCTTGGAGAAGAAATTTGCCACGATGTCAACATCGTCCATTTTATCAGAACCGACCAGCTTCTTGATGTGATCGACGGGGTAGGTCCACCCGGAGGCGGAGGAGTATCCGCCGTGGCAAGACCTGTGGCCCTTGAAGTCCATTAAGTTAAGGCCTCGTTTGGCCTCACAGGACTTCCGGTGGACAACGGCGACAGCATCATAGGACTCGGCGCGGTCGCAGTAGATCTCATTTGCAATGGCTTTCATCGAAGAGTTGAGGAATGCGGTGAACGCCGTGCCTGCTTCCAAGTTTATGATGTCTGCTTCGCCTTTTCTGATGGAGTCAAGGCACTCGTTGGTGCTGTCTCTAATGACGCTAGCAAGAGGGCGACAAATGTGGCAGAAACTTATGAAGGTCTTTCATTATCAACTTAACTAAAAACTCATAAAGCTGAGTATTTTTCTTCTCTTGAACTTACCATGTCCACGTGTAATTACTAGATTGGCTCAACAGATTCAAAAGGAACCGGCAATCCTCCATCTCCCCCCTCACCGTGCACCACCTCACCGACTCCGCTGCCGCCGGAGAACTGCTGTCGTCCGAGTCCTCATCCGCGCTTCCACTTGCTCCCTCCGCTGTGGCGGCTGGAGCCGGACCGTTAGCCGCTCCTTCACTCCGCTCTGCTGGAGCCGGCAGAGGCGATGGACTCTCATATGACAGCGGTGGTGCTGGCGGGGAGTAATCAGCGGAGGCAAATCCAAAGTCATCGTCCGGAAACGGCTTCCGCACCGGCGGCGGAAATGTGGAGGCAGAGGAAGAAGGCTCCGGAGTTGGCGCGACGTCTGGAGAGGACAAGATGTATAAAACGAAAAAAAGGAGCCAGTTACGTAGGAAACCATAGAAGCTTTGAGCTTTGTGTGCGTTCGGAATGGAATGCAGTGAGACTCACCGTGAATTACTGAAGCGTAGGTGGAGGAGGAGGAGGAGAAGAAGATGAAGAGCGAGAAGAGAGATGAGATCTGCATCTTGGGAGGTCGGAGATTGATCGTGAAGAAGAAGGGGGCATTGGAGGGTGGAGTGATGCGACAAGAATTTTAACTTAAACCCTTCTTTCTTCAGCGCTGAACTTAGTGTTCCCTTTAATAAATGTTGAAATCGATAGCTTTAGAGGGAAGAAATGGGTGCCTCTAGATGTGCAATTTGAGTTGACTTCCTTCTAGTTTTTAGCCATTGTTCTACTGGTAGCAATTGAGGAAGCTAGCTTTGGAAGCAACTGCTCTCCCTTTTCTTTTTCCTTCTTTCTTGTTGGACAATTCTATTGTTCTTCACGCCGACAGATTTCGAAAAAGAGCTCGTGAGGGCCTAAAAGTTGACTTCCTTGTAATTTATTGATAGCACTATCGACAATTTTATGAAATTACTAATATAGACTTCTCTTTTCTTTTTTCGGTGAGTTTTACTTGTCTTTCTTATCAATTTTTAAAATTTACCAAGTTCTATATGAGTTCACCGGTCTTTATTCGAGTGATTTCTCAACGCATCACATGCGAAGAGACCATCACAAACGACGAAATAGATTATAAAAGGACAACACACTCTTGAAGGGACTACAATCAAATTTATAATTTTGACTGATTCTTTGCCTTTTTCCTCGTGTTTTGTCAAAATTGAAGATGGTGGACTTCGATGTAAACCTAGCACGACCACTCACGGTTGTTTTTGCTGCGAAATCTCAAGGTCATCTGCATCTTTGCTTCAACTTTAGTCGCCAAGGTTGGAATTGGGGTTTCTCAGATGAATTGGGGCTCGAATAAGAGGGATTGATTTGTGGGAATTTAGAGATTCGAGGTTGATTTGGAGCTTTAGTTTTTTTTTTTTTTGGTCGAAAAAGTCTCATTTCATTACCGGGAGATAACACCATAAAAACAACTCAAATGGGTTTGGGAACATAAAACATCTAAAAGAGGTTGAGGAGGACTAGAAACCCAATTCTGAGGTAGAGTCCCACGGATTTGGATTTTAACAACCCAATCCACAGCTTTATTTTGGGCTTTGGAACAAAAGGCCAACCGAACAAGAGGCAAATCAAAGATTAAGGCCAATAGATGACATCGTTTATCTAAGCAAGAACAATTAGTTTCATTGAATGTCGGTCCATGCCATGCTATCGTTGTTACATATAAGACAATTGAAGATGACTGGACCACCAAATCAAATAAGTCAGGTGAGACTTGACCTAGAGGACATCAATGCACTTGGCCTCAAACGTTTAAGACTAAATTGCTTTGATTAAAAGCTCTAAGACTCTAAGACTCCATTGAATTCCGTACAATAAGTTTATGATTGATTGTGCAATCTTCCCCTCTAATTCAAGGTTGGTAGTTTGTTTTTATTATAAAAATTGGTAAATTCAAGACGTTAAGAAATGCAAATAAAAGTTTGTAAACGATAACAAAAGTTGTGAATTAGAAAGAAACTTAAACAAATATCCGTAAGTAACTCAAATGAGATTTGGTAACCCAAGAGTATTTGGTAATTTAATGATAGAAAAGTCAGTGAGTCAAGTTAAATAGGTTACTAGCCTCTTGAATTTGGTACTATGCACTCTCTTCTTTTGGAGAGCTGTCTCTCTATCCCCATGGTGATAGCTTTATCAAAACCCTAAAATCTCTTAAACCCTAACTTCACTCTTTCCCCTAAATCTCTCCCTTTCTCCACCCACTGACCCTAGATATGCCATTGATACCCTTGGATTATCCTCACCCCATTCTAGTCTCACACCTACATCTCTTTTCCAATGACTAAATCATTTCCTTTCTCTTTCCCTCTCCCATTTTGGTCACAGCCCACTGGTCTGTCACTCAAGAAGTCTTTGCCTTCCAGAGTCCATTCCTTTCTTGGCTGTGGTTGGGATCCTTCGCTGCGTCTTCAATTCGAGAAAAAGGGCTGGTTCATAGTCCCTCAGCTGCGGTTTGCATTTTGCTTCACTGTTGTCTTGCACTTTCAGCAATGGTAGGCTTCTCTGTTCTCTGTTTCATCTTCAGAAGCTTCCTTCAATCCTTACCTGCGCCTGGGGGTCTCTTGCTGGGTCTATTGGTAGAAGATGTAAGACTCTTTGAGCTCCCTTCCCTGGTTATAGGTAGCCTGTGAGGTGGTCCTGCAAGTGGCAACAATGGATAAGAAGATTGAATACGAACTCCATCTAGCAGCATTGTGTAATAGATGGGGTAACTTGTGGTCAAAAGAAGATCTAGTGGTAGTGAAAGAAGATGTTCCTATCGAAAAACATCGTGAATGCAACCATACCCTTTGCGGAAAATTCTATTCCAAACCCAATGTTAATTTCCAAGCCTTTTTAAACACGATGAAGCGGGCTTGGAAATCTGAGGCGGTGATTTGCAACCAAATGGAGCTGGGGTTCTTTTCTTTCCTCTTTCCTTCAGAAATAGAGAAACAAAGAGTGCTAGATGCTGGGCCATGGTCCTTTTCAAGTAATTTGCTAGTCTTACAACAATGTGATATGGGCATTCCAGAACATTGCTATGAATTTACTCACTGCGCCTTTCGAGTCCAAATCCATGGGTTGCCTCCAGGGAGGGCTTTGGAGGAGGTATACCATGATGCGGCATCAAATTGGCAAAGTTTTGGAGGTCAAGGTAGAGGCCAAAGGAAACAACTCTAAAAACGTAGGGAAAGTAAGACTTTACATGGACTTAGCAGCCCCTCTAAAATCTGGTACAATGGTTAACGTTGATGAAAAGAGAACTTGGGTAGATTTTAGATATGAGCGACTTCCTCACTTTTGCTATTCTTGCGGAAGGATTGGGCACTACGCCACCTATTGCAAGGAAGTTCTGTATGAACAGTTAGGCCTAGAAGAGAATATAGTAGGGAACTTCGGCCATTGGCTCAAGGCTGAAGTACGAGAGTCTAGCCCGTTCTAAAAAGCCTTCTTTGGCAAATCAGTTCCTATCCCTGAAGATGAAGAGACTGTGCCCGAGACTCCAACTCACATAACGGGTTTGGAAATTGTGACTCACGATGGGAAAAACCCTGGCAGTGGGCTAAAAAGGGCAAATGACCAAATTGCCAACTTGACCACCCGAGAAGAGACTGATTGTTTCATGCTGGTTCCAGTGGTGAAGGGTACTCTAGAAACTCATGCTTTACTTCCTGAATCTTCTAGCATAGGTTTGCCTACAAGTTGTGTGAAGAAATGAAAAAACGAGCCAAAAGTTACTACGGCTAAGAAATAGAAAAGATTCGATCCCTACGGCAAGCATAGTTCAAGTTCCTTGGTGCTGAAAGACATGACGTTGTTGGATACCCTTGTCAGATGGTGGAAGGTGAAAAAATATGGGCTTTGGTGGCTAGCTCTAATGAGCCACTGGGTAATATATGAGAATTGTGAGCTGGAATTGTGAGGGGCTAGGTACCCCCCTGACATTCCAGGAACTTAGAGCTTTAATGGCTCTTGAAAGGCCCGATATGGTCTTCTTGATGGAGACTAAAAACAAGGAAATAGATGTGGATCGGATTAGATGGAGTCTTAACTTTCTGAACTCCTTTTTGGTGCATCCGGAGGGTATAGCAGGGGGTTTAGCAATTATGTGGAGTGCGAATGTGTTAGTTGAAGTGGTGTCGAACTCTAAGGAATACATCGATATGATTAGCAAAGACTCAAGTGGTGGATACAGTATGAGAGTCACTTTCCTTCATGCGTCCACAATCTTCTAGGACGGACTCTTGTTGTGGCAGCATCTACGAACTATTTTTACTAGCAATCAACTCCCATGGATTTGTATGGGCAATTTCAATGAGACACTTTATCAGTGGGAAAAGGTAAGAAAGAGGGAAGCGGACCATTACAGGCTCGTCGCCTTCAGAGAACTTCTTAATGATTGTGCACTTATGGATGTTGAGAGTAAGGGATGTGCTTTTACTTGGGCGAACAAAAGAGAAGGAACATCCCTGGTGAAAAAGATGTTGGATAGGGTCTTATGCAACATTGATTGGAGGGTTTTATTCCCTAATGCTAAAGTTTTCGTCTTGCCAGCCATTGGTTCCGACCATAGCCCTCTACTTTTTTCCTTGCACTCGGTACGTGAGAGGAGGAAAAAAGAATTTAAATTCAAAGTTTTTTGGCTGGAGGATCAAGAATGTAGTGAGGTTATTAAAAGGACTTGGCACAACCCCCACTCGACACAACGGGGTTTTACGAGCAAAACTAGAAGAGTTTCCAAGGCATGTTGCGACCTAAATTTTGCCAAATCTAGAGCTAAAGGATTACCAAGTTAATTAACCAAAATTAACTAACATAACTCGGACTCTCCCAAGTCCTACTTAATCGCAACTTAGGTTCCTTTAATTTTCAATCAAAAGATATTCAATTTGGAGTCACCACTAATCATTTCTTGGTAAGTTGATTAGAAACCTAAATAAAGTAATGGGAGAATTACTTTATTTCTACAAACCAGAGATTATGAGTTTGATGACTTGATTACGCTAGACATTTTATCTAACGCCCTTTCAGTACCTTTCATTTTTATGAAAAAATCATTGGTAGACAGCTTGATTGGATTTTAATCTAAAGCACTAAGCATAAATTATCACATAGGTACGCAATCAATAAAATAAAAATCCACAAATTAAGTGATAAATGGCACAGAGCACACGCCAAACAATTAACTTCCCTCTTTTTGATTTTCGCTTTTTTAGGAAAAAGACTAACCTATATGAAATGCACGAAATTAATCTAAATGCACGACCTAATCTAATGACGGGCTAACATGAATGCACATAAACATGATACTAAATGAGCCTAGGTTATATGATGTACCCAACTTGACATGCACATGTGATGAATGTTTTTGGTATTTTCTTATGATTTTCGGAATTAAAATTTAATGGAATTAAAACTACGCTAAATGATGATTATCTTAAATATTCAGGAATTAATCTAAATTAAATCCTAAAATATTTTGGAAAATCTTATCCTAGTTCTAAATGTTTTTAAAATGGAATAAATCTAAATGAATGCAATCCTAATCTATATGCAAGATTATTTAAATGAAATTAAATTCTATGAGATATTGTTTTTAGGAAACGTTATCTTTCTAAAATGAAATGCAACCTATGAGATACGATTTCTACTAAAAAATCATATCTTTCTAAAGATGATTTTAAAGATTGAATCTTTAGTAAATTCCACCTTCCTACTTATTTTGATTTAAAAAAAGAATTTCGAATTTTTCAATTTAGGAAAAACATCCGAATGATTTTAGTAAAAATAATTCAAACGACTAATAAATTTGGAGTATCAAATCTACATGGTTGTAGATTGGACGGTCCAAATTTCCATGCAAGGGGGCGCGATCTTGTGGTTAAGATCAGTCCACGTTCGCACGTTGTCGAATGAAAGGAAAATCCTTTTATGAATTATTTTTTATTTTAGAAAAATTTCCATAATAATTAAAAATCAAGTTAAATCTGAAAATCTTCTAAAATACGCACATTCAAATATTATAATTCGAAATTAGGTCATATTATCAATACGAAATATTCGGATGAGGAATTACCTAATTTGGACTTGTAGAAATTGACTTTCCTTATTTGAAAATCGCGAATCGGGGGGCTAGGGCCGGCTTCTGCGAGTGCCGTGGGACTTCTAGAGTCACTGGAGAGCTACTGGAGACAGTGGACAGCAAGCGGCAAGTAGCGAAGCAGCTAGTTCTCCATGAATTCCCTCTGGACTTTCATCGAACAAGTGGCGGGCGGCTCAAATCAGGGCTGTTTTGGCTCCAATCTTGATCCGGATCGCTGCGGTTTTGATCAAGGAACTCCTTAGGACTTCGAGGAAGGTCACTAGTAGCTAGAGACATGGTGGAATGTGGCAGACGGCGATGAACGGGGGCGGACCAGCAAACAGCCCTTGTTTTGGTGCGAAAACAAGGACTCCGATGGTCTATTTTCGTCAGTTTGGCTAGTCTCGGTCATGGATTTTCTGGGCAATCAGCTTAGACGGATGCGAAGAGCTTTGTACAAGCTTCGTTTTGACTACTCGTGGGACTTGGGGGGTGGCCGAAGCTGATCGGAATTCGCTTCGTAAGATGGCCCGCCGGACTGTTTTTCTGAGTTTTCTAGGCACGAGGCTGGTCGATGGGCACTCTTCTTCGCCTCAGTTCTTTGCGATTGATGGATTTCTGGAAAATATATCTGAATGGTTTGAAACTACGTTGCACGAGCTTCGATGTGATAGGTCACCGAAGGAAAATGGTAGCATGAGGTGGCGGCACAGTGGCTGCGAAGATGGCTCGGTGAAAGAGTCTCGCCGAGCTCTCTCTCTCTCTCTCTCTCTCTCTCTCTCACGATTTTTCTAAGTATTTTGAGACTGAATTGTGCGCGCCCCTTGATTCAAAGGTATAACGGGGTATATATAGACAAGCTCGAGAGTTTTCTAAATTTTTGGGTATTTACGGTTTGTCCTCGAACTTTCTAATATTTGCAAATTGACCCCAAAGCTTGTTTTTCTTTTCAATTTGGACCCTATATGGTTTGGCTAGCCCATTGAGTGGCCTTGGTCGAGCTCAGCCCCCTTGTGGGCTCCTATTCCTCTTGCGGGCTTAATTTTAGCCTTTTTCTAATTTATTAATGAATTTTTAATTACCAAAAAAACTTTTATCCCAAATATCAATTTAAGCGGGATGAATTAACCTCAAATTATCCCCTAAGGCCTCTGTGAATCTCAAGCGCTTCCCTCCGTGCCTTGGCCGAATTTTCAATTAACTTTGGCCCGATCCGCAAATCCTTTTTCGATTCAATTTTGCCTCCGATTCAATTTTTAATGGGAAAATGCATGATTTAATTATTCTGGAAATTAAAGGAAAAAGCTCCTAAGTCTAAATGCAAACTAAATGTAATCAAATTAAATATTTTTGGTAGGGCCAGTCGGTCCCTATTTTTTTTTTTGTGCAATTTAATAAATTCTAAAAAAAAACTAAATGAGGGTCAAAATTTAGGTGTCAACACTTACCACCTGGAGCAAAAGGAAAATTTCAAATGCTTCTCATCAAATTGAGGTATTGAAGAAGAAACTCACTGAAATCACCAACAGAACAGAGGGGACATTTCGAAAGGAAGAATACCAAGAAGTCGTGGAATGTATTGAAAAACTTTGGCGACAAGAAGAAATGTATTGGGGTTTGAGGTCACAGATAAACTGGCTAAAGTGGGGGTGATCAGAACACCAAATACTTCCACACAACCACCGTTCAAAGAAGATAGAGAAATAGAATCTCAATGCTAAGAATTGATGATCATTATTGGTGCAGGGAACTGAGCTTGTTGAAATGGCACATTATGGACTATTACAGGTCTCTTTACGAGTCGGTGGGTGAGAGAGACTTCCAACCTATTATCGACCATTGCCCCAAAATTGTAAGAGATGAAATGAATGAAGATTTGACTGCACCCATCATGATTGAGGAAGTGAAAGAAGCAACTTTCCAATTGGGGGCTTTAAAGGCTCTTGACCCAGACGGATTGAATGACCATTTTTACTACCACCATTGGGAAGATATTCAGTCAGATGTGATCCAAATGGTCACTACCTTCTTTGAATCAGGTACACTTGACCATTTGCTTAACAAAATGCTCATTTCACTTATTCCCAAAGTTCCAAACCTAGAAAGCATATTCCAATATAGACTTATCAGCCTTTACAACTTTAGCTATAAAATCATATCCAAGGTGATGTCTAATCGTCTAAAATGTTGCCTTCCTAAGTTAATTACCAACGAACAAAGTGCCTTTGTTAGTGACCGTTAAATACAAGATAATATTCTGATCATTCAGGAGGTACTACATCAATTAAGGATAAGAAAGAGGAAAAAGAAATTTCAAGCGGTCTTGAAACTGGATATGCAGAAAGCGTACGACAGGGTGGAATGAGATTTCTTGAGGGCATGTATGCTAAAGATGGGTTTCTATGAGTGGTGGGTGTCCTTGATTATGCAATGTGTGTCTACTGTCTCTTTTAGTGTGAAAGTCAATGGAGAACCCACGCAGTACTTTCAGCCTTTGCGTGGAATTAGACAAGGAGATCCATTATCGCCCTATCTTTTTATCTTGATGGCCAACTCTCTTTCCTGGCTAATGAACAAAGCATCCGAAGATGGGAGTATTAAAGGAATTAAGCTGAACATGTTTTGCCCCACACTTTCCCACTTATTATTTGTTGACGATGCTATCATTTTCCTAGATGGGACAATAGTGGAATGTCAGAACCTGGCAGCCATTTTGAATCAATATTGCTTTGTGACGGGTCAAGCCATTAATTTGAACAAATCGGGAATTTTCTTCAATGGTGGTTGCCCAAAGAATTTAAAAAGAAACATGGCACAAGAATTGAGAGTACCAATCATTGAAAAGACAGGGAAATATCTTGAAATCCCATTTGATGGGGTTCGTCCAAAAAACAAATGTTTGCTTAGATACTGGCTAAGGTCAACATGAAACTTGAGGGTTGGAAGGAAAAAATGATTTCTAAAGCAGGCAAGGAAATTATAATCAAATCAGTCGTGCAGGCTCTACCCCAGTATGCTATGTCTATATTCAAGATTCCCATCTCTATATGCAAAGCAATTGAACAAAAGATTGCATCCTTTTGGTGGAGGAGCAACGAGTCAAAAAAGGGTATGCATTGGAAGAATTGGGAAGTCTTAAAAAACAGGAAAGATAACGGAGGACTTGGTTTTAAAGACTTAATCACCTTCAACAAAGCAATGTTGGGTAAGCAAGCCTGGAGATTATCGCAGTCCCCTTTTGCTTTATGGAGCCGGATCCTCAAAGGTATCTATTTTCCTCTAGGTGATTTTTGGAATGCAAGAAAGGTTCTCGTCTGTCATGGGGTTGGCAAAGTTTGCTACTGGGGAGGGATACGATTTATCCGAAAGTCCTTTGGTTAGTGGGAGACGGAAAATCCATTAACATTCGGGAAGACAAATGGCTTTCATCCGGGTTAATTGGAGGACCAGCCAATCGAGACGACCCCTAAATAGTGGCTGATTTGATTGATCAAGGGGCGAGGGTGTGGAAGGAACACGAGCTTTATACTTGTTTCAATGATTATATCGTGAAAGAAGTCTTGTCTATTCCACTTAGTCAGAACCCGAGAGCAGATAAACTAGTTTGAACAGGGAACAAGACAGGATCTTATTTTGTAAAGATGGGTATAATAGCCTGAGGTCCACAGTCGTGATTATCAGCTCACACCAAGCAACAATTTCCTACCAGCTACCAAAAAACCTATGGACTAGAATTTGGAACCTGAGAGTCCCCCCCAAAATAAGATTCTTCCTATGGAGCATTTACCAAAACACAATCCTAACGTGAGAAATTTTTTAGAAGAGGTAGATCTTACCTGACCCATTATGCCCTTGATGTGTACAAGCTCCTGAAACTGTTGAGCATATTCTCCTTCTCTGCGGCTGGACGAGACAGGTGTGGTCAGATCCTCGCATAAACATCAGTATTAGCCCACTCAACATAACTAGGATGGATAAATGGATGTCAGAATGTTTCGACTCAAACCTGATTTTGCCGTCGAAGGAGGTCGTAGTTGCGACACCATGGTTGATTTGGAAATCTCAAAACGCTCACACTTTCCAAGCTCGCCCACTCGATCCAACCTCGAACATCGATGCCACACTTGCTCTAATCAAAAGCTTTGCTAGATGGAACCCAAATTCGAAACAAGAGAAGATCGGCGTCGATGCTTCACCTGAGTTATGGGTTCCACCGACCAGAGGCTCCCTCAAGCTCAATACCGACTGCTCGTGGATCGATGAAGCTTCGATGGCGTCAATCGCCGATGTTGTGCGAGATTCAAATGGGATGTTGGTGGATGGCTTCGCAAGAGAAGTTGGAGCTCCCTCAGTGCAAGTTGCAGAAGCCCTAGCTGTGAAGAAGGGCATTCTTTTCCTGCAATGGAGGAAGGACATGCATGGGAGACAGCCAGCAATGTACTTGCCAGAAGCTTCCAATCTACACGTGAAAGAAGACCAACCTTGTGAAATATCTAGTGATTGCCGTGCAATTGTGGAGTGGATAATGGGCCGAGAAGAAAGCCCATGGACTATTAGGGGCATCATTGAAGACTGCCGGACCATGTTAGCTCATTTGAATTTGGTGAAAGTTGTCCACTGCTCCCGAGAGACCAATCAAGCTGCTAATTGGGTTGCTAAAGCCTACCGAAACAAAACACTTCCCATCAATTGGTTGTCTTTACCCCCCTCAATCTCTCTGGAATATTTTATGTTCAGAAACTCAATTGTCTAACCCTAGTAGGGCTCGTTTTTATGAATGAATGAAAATACTCTTTCGACCAAAAAAAGAGTTAATTAGGTTGGAAAAATCCAAAAAGAGTTCTCCTGTTTGGTAAAACTGAAATTTAAGTATTGAATTTCAAGTGTCGATAATCTTAAGTGCTGAAAATAAAATTATAAAAATTATTTGATGATAATTAAGAATTGATAGCTAAATTTTATTAATCTCTTACCATATATAGAAAAAAAAAACCATTATTGATAGGTTTTATCGGCAAGATTTAATTATCTTCGATTATTTTTCTATTCGTAGAATTAAGTGACCACTCCCTTCCTTACTAGATTAAGTGAGTTTTTTTTTTTATCTAGTTGAATAATTTAAGTCAATTCTATTTTAGGTAAATCATTCTCATTTAGGTTGATAATATCATATAAATAATTTCCAAGTGTTGGTAAGTTACGCAAATAAAAGTGAGTTAATTATTAAACTATTGCTATTTTTTTTTGGTCAAGAAACTATCGCTAATTTACAAACTATGAAAATGGTAACTTCATAATGTATTGGTAAGTAATCAATAAGTTTCTCGAGAGAAAGTCATTGGTCATTTTTTGACCAACAGTTTTCGGCACCAACTGTTATTTATTGAAATTTACCAACGTAGAAACAAATTAGTATTTTTGTGACATGGAACAATAGAAACAATGGCGAGACTGCGAAACGGAGACAAGCCATCCCTATTCCCTAGGGCGTCCATTAGTCCGTTGGTCTCGGCAGATTTTAGGACAATGGTGAGATTGCGAAACGGGGATGAGCTATCCTTAGGGCGGAGAGATGAGCTGCAGAGTTGCAAGCACTCGCCGAGCTCTTGCCGGTGCCAGAATAGCCAAAACTGGTTTTGCATAGTCGTGCACGGCTAGAGCTATAAAGTTGATGCGGTGGATTATTATCGAGAGCGTATCGTTGTGTTTGGTTTTCTATTGATAAATAGCTACCTAGTGCTTTACGGCCCAAATTGGCCATACGACTCCAACCTAGAAATCATATGTTTAGCCCAAATAACATGAAGTCCAAGGCCCACCATATGTGGCCTGGTATACAGCCCATGTTAGGGATATAATTTATAGGTAAATTTTCTTTTGGTCAAATAATTTATAGGTAAATTAACATCGTTAGGTTTCATCTGCTATTTGACATATTCAATGTATCCCTTTAAATACTCATGAGAATTCGCTCCCCTAAAATCAATGACACCATCAACGTGCTTTGGATTAGCGGTCTAGATTATCTTGCAATGCGAAATACTCAATTCAAGTGGTCTTTGAATTTGTAGTTCATGTAATCGAATCCTTCAACTTGTACAATTGGTCCGATCAAGTTCTTTTACTACTAATTCCAGCAAATTGAAGTTAACTCAGCCAGTGCTAGCGAAATGTCTATTATTGAAATAGTCTTTGCCACAATGAAAACTAGAAACCTACCGAAAATTTTTTCTTAATGCAATTTAGTTGGTGCAAATGCATCGTTTGAGGTGGTAATGGTTTTTCACAAATCATTCTATCAGTTGTATCGACCGACATGTTAGTTTCAATTTGCCGAAATTAGAGATCAAGAGTCTTGATATCTCGAGGCACCTCCTCTAGATCCAAAGCCATGAAGATCTCATCTTACGACAGAGCGGTATAAATAATCATATCACATAAGCTCAAACATTTGGGCAATACCCCGCTACACAAATCAAACTCAACCTCAAAACCTTTCCATGTTTCCAAACATGCAACGCAATTAGTGCAAAACTTGGAATACTCTAATAGACTACATCCTTCCTGGAGTCCAGAACTCAATCTAACCGTTGATGTCATTGTGTCCTGTCTGAATCTCGCCATTGTTTCATGTTTAATCCACGATTGCGACAGGTGCTGTAGTGGAAAACAATCATGGCGGAAAACCCTAATATCCTGCCATGCAACCGGTTCGTGCTCTGAGTCGTGGTGCTTGTGACCAGGGGCAGTCTAACCTAGGGCAAGATCAGGGACATCATGAGCTCTTGAGAAATGGGAAAAACGATTGCGAGTCTAAATAGGGACACTGAAACTCGTCACGGTCGGCGTGAGACAGCAGAATCTAACCGCGAGGCGCTAACAAACACAAAGAGAGAGGTGCTGATTTGCTGCAGAGAAGCAAAAACCAAACATCTGACACCACGATTCCCACCCTTGTTCCTTCCAACACTCTACACGATAAAGAAAGAAAGAAAGAAAGAAAGAACAGCAGCAGAACAAGATTTCCCATTTTCTAAGGTGGAGGTTTTGCTCTGTCTCTCTGTCTCTGTCTCTGTCTCTCTCTCTCTCTCTCTCTCTCTCTCCTTCCCCATTTTCTACATACATACAAGGAAAAGGGAAGCTTACAGCTTTTCTCTTCTGCACATGGGAATATCGACCGCTCTCCTATCAGAACACCACCTTCATCTCTATCGTCGTTGGATGGCCAAAAACTAGATTTCAGTCGTTAATTTGAGTTCTTTTCATTAGTATTTGTGTGGTACGACACTTTAACTATGATGATCGTGGCGATGTGCAATCAGATCACGGTTATGTAGATGGATCCCTCGACGGACCACAGAATAGATGCCCTCGCTCCAACGGTCCCCTCTTTTCTATTTTTTTTTTTTTAAAACAAAAGTACTTTTCTTTCTCTAATGTTGGGAATTCCATATGGGACATGGGGTATTAGGGAAAAAGAGAGAGTGGGAAATGGGGTTCTTGCAGATTTATCATATGTTAACTCTGTTTCTTGTTTTCTTACCTAAAGAAGAATTTAATCAAGGAACTTTAACAAATTCATCGATTTGAGAATCTTCATATGTGTATGCAGTCTCGTACCCTCGAATTTTCTTCTCCTAACAACGATGGACTTAATAAAAGACAAAGTCACTTTCTTTATGTATCACTAGCGGTGTAATCACAGTGTAGTCCAATTCTTAGTCAATGATCTTCTTATTATATCAATTCTATTCCGCTGTGTCCAATAGGGTTTTTGTTCTCATACCCTTTGTCCCCTAGGGTTTAACCTTTTATGTTGATGGTCTTGTGTACAAAAAGAAGTAGCTGGTTCATCAGCTATCATCTGACGTGCACGATTCCTGAGGGTTGAGGCCGACTAGCTGGGCATGAACGGTTTGTACTTAGGACCCATTAAAATAGAGTTCAGAAAAGTCCAATAACTATCGTATAACCACCCTTCTAACTACCAGTATCAACCCTATGTTCTTTAGGGTTTTGGGGTTATGAAAGAATCTGTTTATCTGTGTATGTACGTGCTTGACTTACTTGGACATTATGTTGTTGTTTAGTTTTGGTGACTTTAAGCTTGATAAATAATTGAAAAGGAACTAGGAAAACACTTCATAGTTGTTACTTAACTAATCTATTGATTTCGGTACGGTAGGACTCGTATTAAAATCACATCTCCCGCTTATAGTAACTTCAAAGCATGGCCTTCCAATTCATTGATGCAGCCTTCTCTTAGGGTGTGTTTGTTTTGGGGAAAATTTTCATGATAAAGGAAAATGTTTTCCATGGAAACTACTTTTAAGGAAAATGTATTCCCCTTTTCAGATTAAAGAATTCACTGTCCTTATTTAAGCATGGATAATTTCTTTGACCATAAATAATTTTCTGTTGACTAATAGCAAACCAAACACGTGAAAATCTGAAAAATTAATTCGTTCAAATTTTTTTACTCAAACAAACAAATCCTTAGATGCATGTGAATGAATGATTTAACTGCATCAGGTAAATGTTAGTTCTGCTGAAAGTTTGAATATATCATATTGTCTAAAATAGCCCCTCCATTTTGTCTTTTGACCCAAGTAAGTCGTATTTGAATTTTCCGCCAACATATGATAATGCTCAATTATCGTATTGTCAAAAAATTTAGGATGACAATAATGTTGCTCGTGTATTTTTTTTGTTTTGTTTAAATAAGTCTTTAGAATTATAAAAGTTCGGTCTAACCTCTGTTTAGAAATCATTGGATGGGAACAAAATGAAGGCGGCATGGAAAACCTTAAAATCCCCCTCCCATTATCTTCACAAAAATTTCAAAATATACCCAATTTTCTTCAATCCCTCTTTATTTTCCTCCATATGCTTTCCAAACGAAGAAAAAAGGTTCAACAAAAAGCAAAAAGTCAATAAAATTAATTTACCCTAAACCTTTGCAAATATCTAGTCAAGTAGTGGTAGAAGTACATAATAGCTAGCTTACGAAACTAAAGCACAAAGTGAACATAACGATGAGATAACATGATATGTCAACAATCACATGCAATATAACATGACAAATTATGCGCATAAAATGACAACGAAATGACATGACATAACAACAATCATATGTAACATGACCTGACAATTCTAATGCAAGAAACAATGATCGATGTGCAAACTACACTACGTGAGAGTCATTTGTACAATTTGGGGCTTTACTCTTACATGGTGATGTTTATGTAGAAATGCACTCTTTTGCTTTCAGCCAAGTCAAACAAGATCACTATTTGGTTTTGAAAACTGGTCAAATCAAAATTAGGAAATGAATAACCCACTCATGGGTTTGAATCGCGATGGCTATTGACTTTTGACTTTTAATAATATTATCATAGCCCATTCTACACCCGACCCCAATCCTTTCAGTACGTGACCTATGGGTTTTTTTTTTGGTCAGTAGTACATGACCTATGTGCTAACTCGCAGATAAAGCAGTGTTCTAATGCGACACCATAATATATCCACCACCTTATATCCTCTTAAGACTGCACAATATATAGATAGATAGACACACACACACACAAACAGCTCGCATTCTACCATATGTCTATTCCATCCAGCATCATAACTGCCTAATTCTATTTACTAAAATGCATATTCTAGTGACATTTTAGCAGCATAATGACGAATCATGTAGCTCCAGATTTGACGTCGGTATTACGACAGTCCAAGAACATGCATTTTCAACTATTCAAACGGAAATCATAACGACACATCCTAGGTTTTCAAGTTTTCATTTCAGCGTTATGACGGCCTTGGAACATGCATTGTCGACTATTTAAACTAGCAGGTGTTTTTAGACACAAAAAAAAAAAACTAGCAGGTATTCTAGATTCTACGAGTCTAAATGGACATTAAGACATTCTAGCATGCATTTCTGGATGAATTGAAAGCAATGAAGTCGAGACTTGCCTTTCGGAGCACGAGAATTATGGAACCTACACAGACACACGAAAACAAGAGAAAACATAAGAACCTAGCTCGATTTGATAGAAATTCAATTGACTCGACCCCCATCCCTCAAAATGCAAAATTAAGTGGCATATAAAAAGGGCGTGGCGCGCCTCAAGAGGAGGCGGGCGCACTTCAAGTCAAGGCTTGCTCTTTCTCAGGCTGTAACTCCTCCATCTAACGTGTGACCTTCATGATTTTCACTTCAGTGGAAGCTTGTGAGGAGAGCTTTTCTACAACCCAATATTGCTAAGTGAAATTGCTAAATCATGAATTCGAGGTTTCAACGCCCACAAGGTCTTATGGCTCAAATCTATGAACAACCGTCGTTTCGGTAACTTATCATTTCCAAAAATCATTATTTACCATAACTTAGAGATCTAGAAAGTTTATTCTATTCTGAAACTTCTAGTTATGGTTTGGGCTTTGAGACCTTTTTTTCGGGTATTGAATAGTTTGATCAAAGTTTGGCGGGCGATTACTCCCTTGTCAGACATCCATCCGACCCAATTTTTTTTTTTCAAGTTGGGATGCTTGCTATCCATAATTTCGGGATGTGGAAAATTATAAACTTCTTGATATTGCGAAAAATGGACTACCAATTCCATAGGGTAAAACATTGATTGTTGGATTCAGGTGGCATTTTGGGTGTCAAACGATTCGTTTTATAGTGCATAACCAATTTTTTTTATTTAAAATCTATTTTAGGTCTCTCGCTGATCAACCTTTTGTCAGCTCTTGATCTATCCTAGGTCAAATTTGACGATTTTATGAAAATGGAGGCAAAATTTGTGGCGACATCAGTAAGGAACTCTGTTTTCGTTGTGGTAGGGTATGATGGCGATCCAAACATTTTCGTCGCCATCTCCCCAATTTCTTGGGGGTGATTCAAGACTTTTCCATGGTGAAAAAGCCATAATAGAAAAGCTAGTTTTTGACGTGGAATTTAAAAAGAAAAAAAAGAAAGAAGCAATCCCACCTGCTTTCGCTGTAACACCCGTCACATCACATCAATTCATGTATTTGTCAAAATGCCTAATAAAAGCTGCATCAAGCTACTAAAAGCTAATGCACTCTTCTGGAGAAGCGTAGAAAAAACTCCCTCAGAGACTAAAATCAAATTATTGGGCGCAATCCTACTGCCAAATTGCCCAATAATAGAAGACCTTTTGACTCGTTCCAAATAATTATTGGCAGTATTGAAAAAAACTCCCTTAAAGTTATTACTTAGAGTAATCGTTTTGTAGCATGATCCCCTTAGGCTCGGACCGGGGATATAGCGTAACAAAGTATCGTAGCCAAATCTCAATTTTTCACGTCCTATCTATTACTTTATTTCGCACGGTTCTTATCTATCTCCTCTCCCTTTCATGCTTTTTAATGGGACTCACACTTATGACTTGTGCTTTAATATTGTATTGATCATTTCCTTTAGAGACATAAGTGCACTGGAAGTTGTAAAACTCGTCACGAAAGTATAATCGAATCATAAAATTTTAAAATAATCCAATTAAGTTCTTAAATTTGTCAAAATGGTACAATCAAATTATTGCGTTAACTCCGACCAACTTGATTGAATGAAAATGCTGGCATGGCTTCTTCTTTTTCTTTTTTTTTTCTATTCTATGCTGCGATGATGTGGCTAAAACAATATCTTTTTGATCCAAATCTAATTTTTAATACAAATTTATTTTAATTATATTAAAAAATAAGCTAACTTAAAAAGAAAAAAGAGGAAAAACCACCGCCGCCCCACCATTGCCAGGAAGGGCCGGCGATGGTGAAGGATGATTGATGGGGTAGCTGGGCTTTGACCGACGACCTATAGGTCCTTGCCTATAGTTGACGAGGGTCGCCGACCATCCCCTTCCATTGCCACTGCTCCACTTGCTGCCCTTGCTTGGTTTCTCACCTCTTTTTTTAAATTTTTAATTAGCTTATTTTTATTTAATTTATATGAAATTTGGATTAAAAAAATTAGATTTTGACAAAAATCACGTCATTTTTAACCTTATACTTCATATTTTAGCTGTGTCATTGCCGCGTAGGAGAGAGAAAAAAAAAAGCCGCATCAACATTTTTCGTTAGTCAAGTTGAAAGGAGTTATTGAAAATACTCTATTGCACAATTTCGAAAAATTTTTAAGACTTAATTATATTTTTGTAAGTTTTAGGACTTAATTGTACTCTTGCGATAAGTTGCAGGACTTTCACTTCAATTATCCCGTTACCTTAGAACCATCCAATGAGTAAATAGACGTCCCAATTAGTTGTAACTATTTTCTCCTTTCTCGTCCTCCTTTATTTTATTTTTTCCCAATTTTCTCTCTTCCCATTTTGCCCCTACCCCCGCAATCCTGTTCTAGCACTGTTGAAGATGGACAACGAGCTACATAACCCGACTTGCGACCGCTGCCAAAAGCCAAACCTTCCTAGATCTTGCTGCTCCTCTCCATTTGGCCTGCCGAGGGATGAATCAGGGCTTGCAACCCCATGTTCAGCGTCGCCGAGCCTATACCTAGCCTCTTGGCTTTGGGCGATGCGAGATCTGGTGTACGCAAGGCTTGAGCAGCCACCGTAACACCCTTTGGTCTGGTCGCGACCACCGACCCTCCCCTCCCCCTGCAAGTTCGATCCAGCGGATTTGAGATGGACGCCGAGAGGCCTGGCAAGAGGAGGAGTGGCAACGGAACGACGGTATATTGGAGTATTTTTGCGTGGCATGTCTACGTTAGTCCCTTAAAAGGCGAGGGTATTTTGGTCCAAGATTGTTTCTTGCTACAATATTGGGAATGTGTTGTTTATTTGTCAAAGGTATTGAACATAGACGAAAGTTTCTTTTTGAATGGAAGCAAAAGAAAAGTTTAAGAGTTTTCATGCCCATAACCTTCTTCACGCAAGTACACGTTGAATGTTGGCTCCAAGGGTGAAACGAATTGCTAACTGAACATCGGTGTTCTTCACCCTACCTCAAAGGACGAATGCCCCATACGTGAAAACTGCATTTCCTATACATGCTGAACATGTACTTTGAGAAAATTACCAAAGAAATCCTAAACCTATCTCACTTGTACCAATTCAGTCCTAAACTTTTTTACGATTTGCCAATCCAATCATAAACATTTTGATTGTGCCAATTTAGTCTTAAACCTTTTAATGATTTGCTAATTTAGTCATTCAAACTAATTTTGGCTGGAAATCGCTAATGCGACGGTCTAATCAACGCATGCCGTCCTACGTAACACGGTCGGTGCTGATGTGAACAATTTTTTAAATTTTTTTGAATTCATTATTATTTTTTATTTTCTTCTTTTTTTCCTAGCCCTAGGTTGGCAACCCTCGCCTAGTTGAGGGAGGGCGTTGTGGCCCTCACCCAGATTCAGGCAAGGGTACTAAGGCCCTCCCTCTCCTAGACCAAGTGAGGGCGCGAAGACCCTTACCCATGGCCGGCGAGGGCTGCGACGCCCTCGCCTAGACTAGCGGCCTAACTAGCCTAGGGTTAGAAAAAGTAAAGGAAAGAAAAAAGAATAAAAAATTTAGAAAATAATCTAAAAATTTATCCATGTTAGCTTCGGATGTGCCACGTAGGATGATTGACATTGACTAAACTACCACTTCAGCAATTTCTGGCCAAAATTTTCCGGAATGATTAAATTGGCAAATCGTCACTAGGTTTAAAACTAAATTGGCATAATTGAAAAGTTTATAACTAAATTAGAAAATCATCAAAATATTTAGGATTAAATTGGCCAGATTAAAAAGTTTAAGACTAAATCGGTACAAGTGCAATAGGTTTAAGACTTTTTCGGTCATTTTCCCGTCAACTTCATATGATTGTGACAACATGTGTATAAGCACCTCCTTGTTGCAGCGATCATTATTTCTTGCATATGTATGGACGAATGGCATCAATAACAGCATGATAAATTCCTGTTCAAAATGTATCCTGGAGACTATCATTATTTCTTGCTAGACATAGGGGACAAGATTTTCACGTAGTTGAATGTTCAGCTTGTCTTGTACATGTTTGCAGCAAAAAGGACATCGCAATCACTTTGATGGTCGCAACTGGAGATGTTGGAAATCAGGTCATATGCAGAGTAAGAGAAAAAAAAAAGGAGAGAGAGAGAAGAGAGAGAGAGAGAGAGGTAGAGAAATACAATACGAATCTGATCTTACACGAGTTTGTTTTAATGTCAACTCTAAAAATAAGACTGGTGGCCTTTATCATTTCAGACAGCTAAAAGATTCGCGTCGAGACATTGACTATTCGTGGGAAATCATGTAACGTTAGAGAGGATGATTGTAGTATATTGGGCTATATAGCCGGTCATGTGCAATATCTGATAGCCCTTTACACCAAAATGTGTTATATGATGATGCAAATCATTGTCGTGTCCTCTCATAAACATATCGTGACAGGATTTGCCCAAGCATTTAAACGATCGATTCCCAGCAGTACATGTACATACGAGTAAAATTGATGTGTTTGTTTCACGAAAAATCACAAATTAGAAGATGGTTTTTCTAGTTTAGATCATGTATATCGCCTGGAAAAAAGAGCTCTCTCAACTTTCTCATTTGTGATTTCTTGACCCTCCCTTTGCTTTTTACAGTTTAGGTTTAACTTACTTGACGTTAAATATTTTAAATTGTCATGTTGATATATTCATGTCTAAAGTAATTTGAACTTCTGAAGATTTGTAGAGCTTTTATGAATTTTTTTGAAAAAATGATATTTTCGTTTTAATTGGAAAAAATCAAACATACCTTTTAAGCTAATCCCACACGGTTCATCATTCTTTCACTTCTAAACTTTTTCTTTTTGCTTAAATTAGTACCAAGGTAATGAAAAAAATACGAGATTGATTGTTTCTATCAAGTCAATAATAACACGATGAACTTACCTATGTCGATGCATAGATTGTCTATATCTTATCTTCCTCATGCAGCTGTCAGAAAGGTATATGTGACATCCCGCTGAGGGGGTGTGCGCAGCTCTTCGTCCCACATCGCTTAGGGGGAGAGTCTTGGGCCAGTTTATAAGGTGTTGGGGTGTCTTTAACTTGCATGAGGCCTTTTTTGGGATGTTGTATGGGCAGCCCTCGGGAGAACAAAACCGTGAGGGTTGCAAAGCCCAAAGCAGACAATATTGTGCAGGTGAGACCCCCGGCGTTATAAATGGTATTAAAGCCGACTCCTGATAGCGTGTGGGGCCGCAGTGGGCGCTCGCGGTGTCTCTGAGGGCACGCGGGGACGCTGTGCCGCTGAGGGGGAGAGTATGTGACATCTTGCTGAGGGGGTGTGCGCAGCTCTTCGTCCCACATCGCTTAGGGGGAGTCTTGGGCCAGTTTATAAGGTGTTGGGGTGTCTTTAACTTGTACAACGCGTTTTGAGGGGTGTTGTATGGGCAGCCCTCTTGAGAACAAAACCGTGAGGGTTGCAAAGCCCAAAGCGGACAATATCGTGCAGGTGGGACCCCCGGGCGTTATAAATTAGTATGTGACATCCCGCTGAGAGGGTGTGCGCAGGTCTTCGTCCCACATCGCTTAGGGAGGAGTCTTGGACCAGTTTATAAGGTAGTGGGGTGTCTTTAACTTGCATGAGGCCTTTTTCGAGGTGTTGTATGGGCAACCCTCGAGAGAACAAAACCGTGAGGGTTGCAAAGCTCAAAGCGGACAATATTGTGCAGGTGGGACCCCCGGACGTTATAGTATATATGTTTTGTTATCTAAGGTTATGTTTTGTCTATATTTTACCTTCACATAGCAATAGGTTAATTTAGTTGCTTTGTGTAGTATGTAAATACGAATGTTCATAACTGAAATGACATCATATAGATGATAAGCTTATCATATTATCATTGACAGTCTCGTTCTTAGCAATATAGATTATTAGTTAAAGGCGTGTTCATTAGAAATTAACAAGACTCTGTTCAACAAATCAAGCATTGCACCTTAAAAAAAAACTTACAGTAATTATCCTACCCAAAGATTGAAATTGGGAATCGAACTAGTATAAAGTTGTCAATTCCCGTTTATACTTGAGAACTAGCCCATTTTATGTTGTAGGTGAAAAATCAAATTCTTGTAATAGAATAATAAAGTTGCACAATTTCACTACAACAATATTCTCTGATCAAGTGACTATGTTGTTTGTTCATGTTGAAGATCATAATCTAATTCTTGACGGGTGCAGAGGTAAAACGCTTATTTTTTTCTTCTAAAAGAGGCTTTAAACCAGTTCAGAACATGTTCAAGTAAAAAATAGGACCAGTTGAACCGGAAACAGAATCTGTCCTAGGTTGGTTTTAGGTTAGCCAAAGCTGGAGTTGAATCGGTTCTCCCTTGAGCCAATCGGTTCAAGCTGGTTCAATTCGTTTCCTAGGTTGAACCGAAGCTGGTGACCACCCCTACTTTTCTCTACATCTTGAATTTTATTGATATCATAGTCCTTTTTTTTGTGTTGGCTTCTTATTTTCTTGACTATTTCTCATATGTTTTTTTCTTTTTTCTTCTTTTTACAAGGACGGAGCACACCTAGGTAGATATTTTACTAATCTCAGGTCCAACTAACATGCGAGCCTAAGTCCATATAAGTAACCCAAAAACTAAAAAAATTAAACAAAGGAATGTTATTTGAGCTCATCCACACACTAAACATTGCAAGTAAATTGAGCTTTAGCTTTTGCCATATATGACACTGATTTGATGTTTTTAGTTAGGTTTGGGTCCTCTTGATCCAAAAACGTACACCTATCAGCTAGGGTTTTAGTTCACATCTACATCCAGCCACTTTTTTGTGTTTGGTATCATTACTGGACACTAGAGGGTGAGCGATTAACAGAGAGAATATTATTATGAGAGGAGTAAGTGAACCTGGAGACACGTATTGTAAGTAGCGCCAAATCAACTGCAATATCTTATGCTGAGGATAAAGTAGAAAATTCAGTGATGGGGAATATATAAAAGGCAAAATGAAAAGATAAGCAGAGAAAATTTATGGAAAGAAGACAAGGACACAACAAGATACTTTGACGGTGTAAAAAAAAAAACATTCCACAAAGCGGGGCTTAAAAGCTGTCGCGGATACGGTTCTAATCGTGAGAATTATTGTTATCTTATTAATATGTGAGAGTTTTCATTTCATGACTACTTGCGTAAAAATTACTTTACACCAATGGTATACCTTATACAAATCTGTAACAATATGGTATTTCTTTCGAGTATTTATGTGACATACAATGTTTATAGAGAGCCATATTACACAAGTCGGTAGATCTTTGGAGACGTGTATACGAACTAGTTGTCAAAGCTAAAGCGTATAGACGTGTTAAACCATCCACTTAATTTCGTGTAATTCATGTATTAAATAATGTGTGGACATAACATTAACAAAATTCTTTTGTCATGCAATATTGTTTTTTGCAATCCCTAGGTATGAGAGACAGGATCACCTAAACGTCTATAGAACACCATGCAAATTCCAATAACTGGTTAATTTTATACCTTCGACTTATGTGCTAGTGGCTCTAGTCCAAAGTAGTTTGCAAACAGTCATTGAGATTTGAACAAGTAAGGTCTAGTTCTTGAGCTGAAAATTCATTTACGTCCCAATATGTTGCACACACGAATATTAATCTTAGTTACAGACAATCTGTTGCAATGTGAACATTGCTTGTGGAAATCAAGATTCCTGCTACTGTTATTATGTACATAATAAAAATCCTCTTTCTTTTTTCCCTTTACCCATTTAATGTTTTTTTTTTAATACGAATTCATATGTAGTTTAATTGAAGAAGAATGGTGGGAGTCGGAGAGAGGAGACGAGATGAGGGGAATCCAAGAATATCCAAGCACTCCAGGACAAAGCAAAAGCTTCAGACGGGGAAAAGCAAGCTCTGCTTTTGCTACTCAGAAAAGGAGATTTCAAACCCCGTAACCCCCCCCTCACTACTCACTTGGGAAATTGCGTGGCTAGTGATTCAAACATACAAACAAAATCCACCCTAATCTCTCTCTCTCTCTTTGCGACTCAGAAAAGGAGATTTCAAACCCCATAACCCCCCCATACTCCTCACTTGGGAAATTGCGTGGCTAGTGATCCAAACATACAAACAAAAATCCACCCTACTCTCTCTCTCTCTCTCTCTCTCTCTCTAGGGATGTGTATGTGGGTGCCTATATTTAGCGTCAAGCTGGCGTTGCATTTCAACCCCACATCTTCCTCCTCTTCTCTTCCCTCTCCTGCCAAATTCAAGAGAGAGCTTGCTGTGGGAAACCTATTTTGGGCTTGTCCTTGTGACCATCTTTGAGCCTTCACGCAAACTCTCAGTCTCAATCTGCCTTGAAGGTCTCTTTGAGAACCCTAATTCATGCTTCAAGCTCCAGCTTAGTCCTTCACTTTCATTGGATCTAGTCTCCATTCTTCCTGGTTAGATGGATGGCCATGTTGTTGCCATATAATTCAGACACGCATGCATGCGCTTCAAGCGACTTTGCATTCAAATGAATCCTAAAAGAGACGATTCTTACAGCAAACATAAGATCATTTGTATGCATAAAGTATGTGCCTGGCTCCCTGTATGCCATTTGCGTAGCCCACCGGAGAATCGATGGCCTGTGTGTATGGCGTATGAGGAGCCATGCATATCCCCCATGTTCTTTTATGGTGTTTCCCCTGCTTTTTCAGGTCTCTTTGAGCTCGCTACACGCTTTCCTTTGCTCAATCAAGCTTAGCTTCATTAGTGATGGTCCGAGACAGTTTGACAGAGGCATGCCCGTGATATTTTCTGAGATAAGCACTTAACTCCCATCCATTGCTGAAGGTATGTGGTGTATATTGGCGTACTTCTTGATCTCTATTTGTAGTTTTGTGCTTGTCGACTTCTCAATTAGAGTGTCATCTTTCTGAAGCACGTTCACAAAACAAGTTGTCCATAAGCACTCCTTTGAGCTTTGCAGAATCGAACACTTGAGTAACTGAGAGCACGAGACAAATTGACACTCAAAACTTATGTTTTCCTGCTACCAGAGCACAATGATTGTAAATATTACAAGGTTCTCTTTTTTAGGATGCTAACTTGCATTTTGATTAACATTGAAAGCTTGGTCTTATCTTGTTCATTTCCCATGAAACCGGTCAATTTCAGTGAAATAAAATAAACCCTTCTCGTTACTAATACCCATTACTAATGTAAATAATATAATGGTGGAACTGCCCGCTTACAGAGTTAGTTTACAATTAACTCCAAGCATTATACTCTATATATTTAAACAAGTGGATTATACTCAAGAATTCAACAAATGTTTGTCACACACACTGCTATGTAATAACAAAATTTTCACAGATTATTAGTTGTTTCTTTCTAGCGTTACCCTATTAACCAGAGAATATCCAGGAGGTCCGACCAAAAAAAAGATAGGTTGAAGCTCATACCTAATCTTTCGAGAAAATATAAAGCTTGAAATCCTGACGACCAAGAAGTTACAACTTTCATGCTGTTCGCATCCTTAATGTCCTAAAAAGAAACACCCCTCATTTCACGTCTGTCTCACGCAATCATAGCACGGTCATATGATTTATCTCGTGGGTTCAAACTCTCTAGTCAAGATGTTTGTGAATAAAGTGAAGTAGTTTTCTGTTTTGGGGGCTAAATAAGCTGAGGCATGCTCTTTTTTCACATCCTAGCTAGGCAGGATCACATGCTATATCAGCAATTAACATCACTAAAAACAAGTTTATAATGAAACCTTAGTGCATGCCTCTTCTACTATGCTAAAAGACAACACGCGAGCCTCCATTTAAGCCGATTATATGGCTGATCCGAAAGCAGAACAACCCATTGTATCCAAAAGCTTGAATTTTACTGTTGGAGCCACAAAGAGATGATTTTAGCCCTTAGGGTTTTGAATACTGATGCAGCAAATGAACCTAAAGCACATCCTCAATTTTGTGTCATAGCATGCGCACAAAGGACATACAGAGAGAGAACTGAATTTGTTTTAGATTAAATGTGCAGTCACCGATGCACTTCGATGGCAAAATTTTCTAAATAATCATTTGGAAACTTATACTCTTAGATCTACTCTACAAAAGTAACTAGGAAAATGCTAGACATACTAAAACTAGTTTATAAAATTGGTGTGCTAAGTGATTTGTCAGGCTGTAACCTCTCATTGTGACACGTCACTTAGTAAACTAATTTAGGTAAACCAGTCTTAATAAATCTAGCATTACTCAAGTAATTAATGAACTGTATACATATGTGTATGTGTGTGTATGTATGTATGTATATTGGTTAGATAAGTTGAGCACAGTTTCCAAGAGATGCAAAATCTGGTCAGGTATGAGAGAGAAAAATAAAGGCATTAGGGTATCGGATTCTGAAGAAAGCATTGCTGGCAAGCATATGGAGGGTTATCGTTACTATATCTACAGTGGAATCTAAAAAGAAAGGACCACCTATTCACCTTCCCCTGTTATAATATTTATACTATCAGAAATCAAAATTGAAAAAACAAACAAACATGGAACGGTCAAAGGTGGTCAAAAAGGACAAGTGGTAAGCCAAAATAAAAAGAAGGGACCACGCATTGGAGACCTAATGATGATACAAATTTGGACTTTCTGTTGTCTTCAATTTCACCAGCTATTATTATCTGCGAGGAACATTCTCCTCGTGGTTGATTAGGGTTTGGTTGTAGGTGAGTAAGGAAAAGATGTAGGGGCATGAGCATGTGGGGTCCTAGCATTCTCCTCCCCATGTTCTCTTGTTTTTAAGGTTGTGCATATATATGTGCTCTCTTTCCCGTGTTCTTTTTAAGGATTCATTTAAGTACATGCAATTAATTTTTACACGATCCGCACCGATCACCATTGATCTATATAATCAGTCAATTTTTTCGAAACTAGGATTGTCTGTGTCAGAGAAAACCAGATAGAGAAAATGGGTATTGCAAGGGTTGGATGAAGGGTCTAATGGGATAATCAGAGCTCGACTAATGGGAACTTGCATTGATAGTTGCGGCTGAGAAGATATGTAAGATTTCGTAATTATAACTATAAAAGAAGAAAAAACTCATGGACGAGCGAAAGGAAAATTTGAAGAAGGAAAAGGATTCAGAGCCCAACTGAAGTGAGCGGACCACATTCCGACTAAAGCACATTGGAAACAACCCTTTTGAAGTTTGCAAAGAATTATGTTTATGCGGTTCGTAAGTGTTCTAATTAGTTTTCCTACATCAATACTCTGAGAAGAATTGTGCTCATGATTTAACATACTGATAAAATCTTCAGGATGAGTACACGTAACAATTTTTACAAAAGTTTAAGCCATTAAGAATGGAGACGGTATAAGGGTTTTGTGTCGGAGAAAACAAAAACATAGGTAATTTTGTTGAGTGACTTCTATTTTGCAAACATGCTTCTTTGTATGCAAAATATTTATACATCGTCTCCCAATTTTGTAAGTGTGATACGGTCAACAAACTGCTGTGATCGATCCACTCCAGTTCTGTTAAAGAGAGAAGTTCGAACCTCGTCTTTTTATGGGGGTATGAGGGAACTTCTTTGAGGATGTGAACAAGTAAGTCTTTAGAAATCTACTTGACGTCTAATTCTTTTTCACTGTCTTCGAACACAGGAGGGAGTGGAGTTTGAGTAGATCAAGAAGCTATCCAAGTAGAACTCAACCCAATGGAGTTAGAAACGAGTGACTTGCAAACCTTATTAGATTCCTTTAACGTTGGTCTTTTATATAGTCCTTTCTGAGAATGGAATATCATATGCTTTTCTACTACATCCTCAGTGCCACGGGTCGAGAGGTTTTGAGGAAGTAAGTAACATGTCATTAAAGAGACTGTGTCGCACTAGTAGTGTGAACTGGAGCACTCGATTATGAGGGGAAAAAAGGATGTTCATGGATGAAATTGAGAAAGGGTACAACTTATTAGTGAATCCAAGTTAATCATAATCTAGTTTTTCATCTGCAGAATCCTCTTAACACGATGGTCTGAAAGTCGGTATGTATGTTATCTCTTTAGGATGAAGCTCTATCATTTTCCTTGAGTCTTGTTCAATTTAATCGATATATAGTTTCCAATGTTACTATTTGAATTGGAAAAAGAGCGGAATCCATTTTTTCAAATTTCTTAGCGCAACTTCAATGTGGGTGACTAGTCGGGTTACTCTCGTCTATATCTTCGTTTGAGCTTGTATCAATGTTTCGAGCATCATCTGGTTTTTCCTTTGTAACAAGGAAATCCACTCAGGAAAAAAAAATCCAAATACACGACGAACTTCACTCATCTCATAGAAGATGCGAGTCAAACCCTAGATGACGGACCTCAACATAGCAGCATGTACATTTAATAGTTTTAAGAATACATCTGAACATGTGTCAAACCAAATCATGCTTTTTAACCATCAAGCCAGATTTACATGGTGAGCATGGAGTTTCTAATTGAAGTTGAGCTCATGAGTATCTTCACACATTAACTCGACTTGGCATCATTACATCCCTAACTATGGAGAGAGAGAGAGAGAGAGAGAGAGAGAGAGAGAGATTCTAACTTACTTTAGAAACGAAGCAGGAATATAAGATTCTGCAGAATGCATGCGGATCGACAAACGTTTGCCGGTTTTGCTGTAACATGCCAAAGCGTGAAGCTCAAGCATAATATTCTTGCAATTTTACCATCCTAGCTCTTAGCCCCACCACGCAATTGCACTGCACGAAAGGTGTTGCTTTATGACTTCATTATTTATAACATTGAACATTTCTATCTCCATGTATGAACCTGCAGTCACCATCCAATCTGATTATTCGATTGCCTGAATAATTCTCTGAGTAATTTTCAGTTAGTGTTTGGTTGGTTAATTTTTATGTCCACCAAGGCGAGGTATAATCAAAGTACATTTCTCAACGTAACTAGAGAACCTGCTATTCAAAGGTTTGAATCCCTCCGTCGTCCCAGTGAGGCTAAGCAGTTAGGAAGAAGTGTAAAGAACGAGAATTGTTAAAACTAACATATTGGAAGATCGACAGGTCAACAATGTATTTAATGATGTAACGTGTTACATGCCCAACATTATCCTTTTTAAAAGTGGCATGTATTTTATTTTTTTTATCAAATCGAGGGAAATATATTTAGTGGGGTCAAATTAATACATCACAAGCATTTATTACTAAATAATTGAAAAAAAATTGTTTGTGGCATCATCAATTGATCCCTCTCAAACAAACAAGGAACCTCGACTGTATTTACTCGTGATGAATATGTTAGTTACATTACAAAGATGTAGTAAGATAATTCTGGCAAAATTGCTACGACTGATCCATATAGCCTAGGGAAACAGTTTGAATTATTTTACATTATGAAGTATAAAAATCTCAAAGAAAATATTAAATCGCTTATACATGAAATTTGATGATTTCTATCAACAAAAAGCTATAAACGTACATGCACAACTATATGGTTAGAATATATAAATTGCAAGTACAATCTAGTTTTTGAATACTTACAAAATGCATAAATGTGTAGTTGTTGATATGGTTGTTGATTCTATACTAGAATTTATTCTTGTATGCACATTCTCAAGAAATTGTGAAGATGTAACTATTAATCTATGATTGCTCCAGACCAATATATATATATATATATATGTATGTATGTATGTATGTATTATCAATCGTATTGACAGGATTGATATGCTTCATTGAATTTTTGCAAACGTCGATAGTCCTTTATCAATTCTTTTTTTGTTATTCCAAAGTTGAATTGATCATCTTTTTTAGTCGATATCCTTGACAATTCACCACTCATTGTTATAAAAAATAGTTTATTTTTCACCATGAAGGATGAACCATGAAATAGTAAAAGATTTATCTATTACCAAACTTTTACAATATACCTTATTGAAATTCTTTCTGCTATGAATTTGACCAATTTGGATAGATTTTAAGGACATTTTTCTTTAATTAAAATCGTGATTTCAGCCTTTTTTTTTTTCCTTTCTTTGCCTTTTTCATTCTCATGTGGAAAAGTCATAAGTTAATGTATTCATATGATTAATTTTAGAAGTTGTGCTCATAAGCAAAAAATACGACTTCCTTTCATGTCAACAAATGTAGCACCTCTTTAATCATCGGGGTCCTTCTTTTTACTTCATCAATGTCTAGACTACCATTAAAAGAACAAAGTAACTTCTTATAGTTTCTTATATTCATATAATCGTAACAACTTATATTGTTAACATCTATTATCACTTCATTGAAATAGTACATTTGTTCTAGATGGTGCAAATAATTAGTACTTTCTTCCATATTCGCCTTAACAACCTCCATTTGAAATAGTACATTCAAATAAATATCCATTTTCCTATTTTTTAATGGTAATTCGATGACATTTTTTTTCCTGAAACGATGCATTTGTTATGCTACTTACATTCGTCTTCTTCCTCTGATCTGAGATGAAAGTATCGTTGCTTTGTTGTCTCGTGTAAAGAGATATGTCTTCGAAATATGATATTCAATTTTAGTAATATGAATAATTAACTTTTAATTTTTTGAGAACACATAACTCTTTTTGAAGTATTAAATTCGATCAGATACAAAAGTATTGTTTGCTTTATTATCGCTTGTAAAGAGGTACATCTTTGAAATATAATATTCAATTTTAGTAATATGAATAATAACTTTTAATATTTTGATGAACACATAACTCTTTTTGAAGTATTACGTTCGATCGTACGCTTCTCTTCACATTTTGCAGTATTTTTGCCGGCTCACATTTTAGTAGTTTAGATGATTATCTCTTTTGTTTTTTTATAGTACATTGTTTCTTACTCCTCCCATGTTTGCATGAGAAGACACATCTCTTCGAATCGAATGAACATTTCTTCACATTTTTCATAGTATTTAAAAATAATGTGTTCTTTTTAGTATGTTGGTTATGCGATTGATAATTTCTCTTCTTCCTCCAGTTAAACGCATGGCCCGATCATAATAAACTTCAATGGACTCAACTTTATGTGTACGATAAATTTCCCCTATACAAAAGTTCCTTCTGTGGATAAAGATGAAGCGATGTTACGAATCTTGAAGACATGCCATTTGCTCACTTCAACTCATCAATTTTCTGGTCACACATAAAAAATAGAAAAATCCATCCATTCACGTGCAATGCACAGGCGATGTAGATAAATGTTATCTAGGGTTATGTTTTAGTCAAGCCCCAAAAAGATAAGCCTAATTCGTAAGTTATTGTATCTTGTATATATTAAGTATGCAGGGCTCACTAGAGCAGCCCAAAAGTGGATAGCCCACACTGGGAGAGCCAACTACTTCCCCACCTATAAATACAAGGAAACGCAAGAGCTCTTCTTCTCTTTATGGCATGAAAATATTCACTTGTCCTCATTCTAGACTTGTTCACCATCACCAAGTCCATTTAATTGTTCACCAGATCTTGCTACCTCTATGTCATTATGAACATTCCTGTTCTTCTTGACTTGTCACCCTTGATCAATGTCCTTCCAAATGTTCAGCTTATGTCGAGGTCCTTCTAACTTGTAGACATCTCAACGCCTAATATCTTGTTGACCGTTGATATCAGCACCAATTCCTCGATAACAGCAGAGCACTCTTGACAATGGCAGAGCACTCTTCGTATCAGCTCACCTGCTATTGATTATGACATCATATGTATATTGGTTTGTGCCTATATCATATGGTACTACTCAATGAATACACACATTAGTAGCCTTTGATTATTTTGTCATATTTAAACATCATAGGGGATTTTCTTAACACAAAAGTGTAGGTGCATATTCATTGTATAGAGTAAGTTGATCTCCTTCTTACTGTAGTGTGCAACTATTGGAGAAATTTGACATGGTTGATTAGTACTTATAATGAATTTTATAAATATGTTGGTGGAATATGTGGAACCTTGACATATTTGTGAATCTATGCTATGGCATGTGCTCACAAAAGACGAAATGGTTAACATGTTGGATTGGCATTAGGTTACAAATTCTTGAATCATGTAGAACAATTATTTTATTTCTCAAATGATCGAATTATTTTACTATAAGCATATAAATAATTAATAGGAATAAGTGCACTAAAAGTCCTAAAATTTGTCACGAAAATGTAATTGAGTTTGAATCTTACAAAAAGTGCAATTAAGTCCTAAAAATTGTCAAATTGGTGCAATCGAGTCATTCTGTTAACTTCTTCCAACTTGGCTTTGTTAGTGTTTTATCTATCTCACGTGGCGATGACGTGACTAAAACATAAAATATAAGGCTAAAACGATGTCAATATGGTCTAAATTTGATTTTTAATACAAATAGAGAAAGTGTTTAGAAATCACCGACGATGGTGGGGTATCACCAATGAAGGTCCCTGGCAGCGGCCGACAACCCTCGCCGACCACAGGCAAGGGTCTATAGGCCCTCATCTATATTAAGGTGAGGGTTGCAGCCTTCCTCCAAATTGAGTGAGGGCCACCATTGGCAGGGTCGGCTACTAGTGGTTGCTCTCAATCAAGTCTGGGCGACGGTAGGTGACCCTGGTCTGATCAGGGGGAGGGTTGTGACTCTTACCTACCATTGGTGAGGGTCGCCTGCTAGTGGTTGGGGCCCAACGACCCTTGTCAGCCATGCCCCACCATCGCTGGCCCTTCTCGACAATGGTGGGTCAGCGATGGCAAGCGATCGCAGGTTTCTCACCCTTTTTTTATATATAATTTAGCTTATTTTTATATTTAATTTAAATAAATTTTGTATTAAAAATCATATTTGGATCGGTTTAAGCATAATAAGTCCACACTATCTTGAGAAATCCAGTCTTTCATGGAAGAACCAAACATATCTCCATCAAATATCACTTCATATGAGAAGTGCCATGTGTTGCGAAACAACGCCTAGAGATACATAAATCAAAGTGCAAATAGCAAAAGATGAAAGCAAAATATAATCGCACGAGACACAAGATATAAGTGGAACCCAAGATGGGAAAAACCACAATGAGAGAGATGGGTTTCACTATATTCAATAATAATTACAAATCCAAAAGGTGAAAAAAAAAATCACTTGGTGAGCAAGAAGATAGAAAAATAAAAATAAAAATGGCGAATATGGAGGCTAGGGTTCAAGGTGTGTTGTGTAACACATCTTTTTTATAGTCCCCCTTCAAAAAACCCTAAAACAAACTATGCATGGTCCAAAATGCCCTTATCTCCAATTTAAAAGTCAAAGCTCAACAAATCTCTACATTGACTTCAAGTCTCCATAAGAGCATTATGCCAAACGCCGTAAGACTTCTCGCCCTCATCACTAAGAGTGACCACACAAGGCACCCCATCAAACGGTGAAATCGATAACGCACGCCCCTAAGCCTACGTGAGCATACTCGGAGTAGGAAACAAGGGATGAAACGCCACCAACTCCGCCTAGGAAACTCATATAGTGAAAACACTAACCAAGTCCAATCAATGCTTGAACTTGGTCAAAAGAACTGGTTTGGTCAATATATCTGTTGGATTATCTGTCGTAGCTACTTCCTTCATCGTAAACGTACCCTTAATGACCTCATCATGCACAACGTTGTACCAAATGTCAATATGTTTCGTTCTATCGTGACACATTGTGTTCTTGTCAACTAGAATCACACTTTGGTTATTGCAACTTGTCTGTGTCTACTCAAGACCATTGTCTGTTCTGAGATGCTTTAGCTTCTTTTTAACTTGATTTTCAATCAACATCTTCCACTTCTTGAACGTATAAAAAAACGTCATTCTTATGCTTCAAAAAATAAACCCAGACTTTCCTAGCAAAATAATCAATAAATGTCATAAGATAAACCGCACCATCCTTACATGTTACCTGTGCAGGTTCTCACAAATTGGAGTGAATGTAGTCAATTGTGCCCTTCTTTGAGTGCACCCCAGTACTGAAACTAACTCTGCGCTGCTTCCTGAAAACACAATGCTCGCAAAAGTCAAGTGAGACCGTATTTACTCAAGATAGTTATTCATCTTTCGCTCATGTGACCCAACTGTATATGACATAACCTTGATTTATCATAATCTGAAGAGGATGATACATTTAAAGAACCCATTACGGTACTTCTTGTAGAACGTAAAGATTATTGTTCTTGTTACCTCTTATCACAATCAATGAGCCATTTGAAATTTTCAGTACTCCACCTCCACCCTTGTACATGCATACAGTGGAATCCAAACTGCTCAACGAAATAAGGTTTTTCTTCAAATTTGAGATGTGCCTATAGTTGTGAAATTTCTTACTATGTTGTCATTACATTTGATCTGCATCATACCAATACTCACAATCCTACAAACTGCATTTTTGCCAATCAAAATTGAACAACCACTGACTTTCTCATATGTGTGGAACTAATCTCTATTTGGACACATGTGGTATGAACATGCCAAATCCAAAATCTATTCGTCATCAACACAACAATCCAAAGACAAAACAATAAGAACATTATCTGCATCAACTAATTTGTTATCCTTCACTAGATTAACCGAATTGGAACTCTCTATCGACTTATTCCCCTTAGTCTTGAGCAAAGGACACTCAGTTTTGCAGTGTCCGAATTTGTGATAATAGTAACACTCCACTTTGCTCTTGTTCTGACCTGACCTAGACTTCGAACGCCCTTTACTTTTATTGCATCTATCCTGATTATTCAACCTTCCTTTAACAATTAAGCCATCGCCTTTATCACCACTACCACTCGCATTCAACTTTGGATGCATTTCATAGGAACTCGATAGTGAGCATAACACAATTAGGGCTTGGTCTTCATCATCTAACTGCAAATCTAGATTTTTCATATGCATTACGATCTTATTAAATTCATCTAGATATTCTTGGAAGGAAGTACCTTTTTTGCATTTTTAGCGTGCAAAGACGCTACTTCAATAATAATCTCGTCGTAAGAGATTTCTTCATGTAGAGGTTCTCCAGCTTCATCCTAATCCCGAAGTCATTTCTTCATTGGCGACCTTGCAAGGCACCTTGTTGGATAGCGACAACTGAATGGTGTTGTGCACCCTCTCTTCCATCTCCTCAATCTCGACCGTAGTGATGTCGTCGGGATACTTCCCATTCAAAGCTCTAACTGAATCTTCTCGACGCAACAACACTTTCATCTTGATCCTCCATAGCTCAAAATTGCTTTGGCCATCAAAGGGTGCCACTTTGAACTTTATAGAAGCCATCTTGAATAGAGACCGAAATTCCTTCGCTCTGATTGAAGTGCAATACAGGAAAACCCAATACAGGAAACCAAAATAAAATTGCAAATAGCAAGGAATGAAGGCAAAATAAAATCACACAATACACAAGATATATGTGGAAACCCAATATGGGAAAAACTATGGAGAAAGAGAGAGGTTTCACTATCTTTATTAACGATTACAAAATCAAAAGGTTAAAAAAAATCACTTGATGAGCAAGAAGATTAAAAAAAAAAGGGATCCAAGATGTGTTGTGTAACACATCCCTTTTATAGTCCCACTTCAAAAAACCTTAAAACAAAAGGTATATGGTCCAAAATGCCTTTCTCTCAAATTTGAAAGTCAAAACTCAACACCACGTAATAAACCGATCGAGCTTAAGTAGTACAAGATGAAAGATCAAGATTCAAACATATTTACGAAAGTATTACCACAAGCGAAGTTTGAAACGCTATGGAGTATGCTCAGAGTATCACAAAAATTGATTAAGGAAGAATGTTTATTTTTATAATGGTAAGAGAGTGTTTGTTGCAATTGAGTATCCACTTAATTCTCAACAACAATCACTAAGTTCCACTTCTAAAATAATCTAAGATCTAAGATCCATATATACTATTTGGAATAACTTGACTTGAATGGAAATTACTTTGGGAATTCAAATAATTGGTTTAATTGAAGCAAAGTGTGACTTTGGACCTTGCAATTAAATTAAGTCTAATAAATGATGATGTTATAGTTTCAATTCGATTAATTCTTAACAAATTAGTAGATGCAATTTGTGAGAGTCGTTCTAGCTATATACGAGATCCTTGATTACCAATGAGAAAAATAAACATATATTTGGATCTCCATAAATTTTTGGAATCGGTTATTGTAATATTTTGATATTTATCAGGTAAAAAAAAAAACAGAGTGGGACAAAAAAAAAGGGTTGACAAAGTCAACTAAAGAGGAAAAGTAAAAAGTAGAACCATGAGCTTCGGTTCTTTTATAACCGAGAGCTCGTAGAACAGGGGAAAAGAAAGTGAGAAAAGAAGAGAGGGAGAAAAAAGAGTGCGTTCGCGCCGTGGTGACCTCGCCAAGTCAACTTCACTATGTATCACAGCGCTCGGTAAGTGCTCACACTCCTCGATAAGTGCTCACATCCCTCGTTCGTCAATTTAGAGTATTTTTTGGATTTATGTCATAAATTTGAAATTATGCAAAATTTGAGTAGCAAAGTTAGATTTTCGAGCCATTTAGTTGTGTTTTTACACTAGAATGGAAGTTTAGGGTGTTGTGGAGCCATGCGAGTCGACGGAACTCAGTTTGGACTTACGATTTGTCCAAAACGGAATTTTGAAGTTTGATGAGCGCAGTGAACAGTGTGCAATTAGAACAAGTTGCGTCCGTTCTTGTCGATTTTTGGACAGATTCTGAAGGAGTCATGTTGGGGGTTTTGAAGTGCATTAAAAGAGTTTTTTTTTGGATTACAAGCTCGCTTTAATCGAGGCTTGGAGGAGGAAGTTATGGTGCGTTTAAATTTGTCACATAAGTTGCGCATAATTGACAACATGCGTGTCCACTATGAGTGAACTTTTTGTTGGCGCGTAGGTGTCATTTTAGTGACAAATAGGCTTTGCCCAGTAGAGTCATGCGTTAGAGTAGCGTATGACTCAGTTTTTGATATCATTTTTCATATATTTGATAGGAAAACATGTACATTGGCTCGAATAACTACTATGGATTGGTTTTTGACTTTTCAAGGCAAGTGATACTAATTCCTTTTTAGTTTTTATAAAACTCATATTGTTAAGAAATAGAAAATTTATATTATGAATTGAGGAAAAATCGAGTTTTTGGTATTTCTTTGAAAATAAATAGATTTTTATTGCATTCTTTATGCATAACTTCGGATCGGGCATTTACTACCCTATTTGTTGTTTGAAAAAGTTTAAGATGAGTTTGTGAGATATATTATGTCGGATAAGTTGAATTGTGACATTTTAGTTCGTAAATGAGTTGTAATATTGATAAATAGAATTGTGAAAATTTTTATGATTCGGTTTGCGAAACAAGTTTATGAAACGATTTTCTGACGTTGATTGTGGATATTTGATGATATGATTGAGGTACTCAATATCGCTATGAACCTAATGGAGAGTTTGTGTGTGACATCTTGAAATTTCAATATTCAATAATGATATTCAAAATAATTTTTCTACGAGGTAATTGCCTAAAGAATTAAGTTAATTAATATCGATATGTGTAGGACGTTAATATTTAATTCATGGTCATATTATTTGTAGAAAAAGGCCGGTACGTTTTAAGATTTGTGTTTAGTGAGATTCGGAGCCTAAGAGTATGAATTAATTTTTTTAGCGACCGAAAATATTTATTGATATTCCTCATGAAATCAAATTATTTTCCAGACATATCGATAAATTTTGGGGTTCATAATTAATGTTATTGAGTCTCAGAGTTTTAATTCGAGCCTCAAAGTTTATATTGAAATATTCCTAGCGACCGAAATGGGTTTACAAATGATTTTGGAAAATTCAAGATATTTTCCACAAGTATCAATGTTTTGAACGAATATTTTTCATGTTCTCAAATTGTTTTACTAATATTTTAGTAACCTTTGAACATAATTATTTTGGTACTAAGTATTTGATGGGCTTCGACCACTTCATATTCTTTTTCCAACGTGATAATCATGTTTTAGGTTAATACAATGAACTTGGCTATGTGACATCATGCCTTACATCATTTAGTTTGGTCATTTGCACATAAATATTTTGGGGTGACTCATGTTTGCTTGGTCAAGAAGTAGAAGTCTCTTAATTATTACACCCCTTGTGGCTCAATTCGTTGGATCACTTGTGCTTAGCTTTAGGGTCATCATTCCCTTCCTCAATATATCTTCTTGTTGCAATTTTCCATTGGCCACTTGTGCTTTAAATTAGCCAAGCAATTATTACATTTAAACTTGACTAGTAGGCCTTCTCTCTTGTTTGCTCTTAAGAATCACCTTAGCCAAAGAAAGTAGGGGAAGCTCCAAAGTAAGAAAATTTCCTCACCTATTTTCTACCTTCCCCTTTTTTTATTTCCAAATCTGCGAGTGAAGCGAAACTCCACAATCGTGATTTTCATATTTCTTCTTTCAAATTTTGATTCGGTAAAATATTAATTTCAATCACTTTTCTTCAATGGTTTTCTTGTCATTTTGGAAGTAAAAAATCATTGATTTCGATTTTGTTTATTTGTTTGAAGGTGACTCGAATGTTTAAGTTTTCGGATCTTAAACCGAGGTAAGTGAAATCTCTGGGCGTTAAGTTAGATTAATTTACTTAACACTTGGACTTAGTTGTTTGGTGTGTGACTTTGGTCGTAATCGAATGTAATGTCAAGAGTGAATGTATGAAATAATGTGATGATGTTATGGTGGTTGATTTGATGAGTGATATTATGCTATAAAGGTGTTTGTTGAATTTTCTTAAGGCGTGGTATTTATGTGATATGTAAATATACTGCATCTGAGATGTTCAACTTGAGCGTGTTCTACATAATTTGAACGTATTCTACATTTGAAGTATAAAGTCTGAGTTGTTGCATTTGAGGTACATAGTATGAGTTGTTGCATTTAAGGTATAGAGTCTGAGTTGTTGTATCTGAGCTTGTATTCTGCATTTGAGATGTTAAATTTGCATCTGAGGTATAGAGTCTAAACTGATGTATTAAGTCTAAGGTGTTGATTTGATGTGATTAGCTTGATGTGTTGCATCTAATGTACCGAGTATAATGTACATAAGATGTGAATGAAGATAAGTAAGTCATTGTAATTAATTACATAAGATAAAACAACCGTGAAGCTCGATATGGGACGAGTCAAACGAGACACCTATGAAAACCGTGAGACTTGGTATGGGACGAGTTGAACGGACTCTTCGTATGTGTGTGGTTTTGGAAACGAACCATGCGGAAGATGGTAGGCTTGTAATGACCCGATCCAATGAGGGCGGGGAGTGATCGCTGGAGCGGGAGGGCTCGAATAAAGTGCAGCTCCTAATATGCTTCTAGGATGGCAAAGGGAGTAAGAATGAACCAAAACACATACCGAAAAAGGGTATGAGAAGGTGTTAAGATACACTAAAATGTTGTAATTAAGTATAATGAGTAAAGTCTGAGTGACTGTATATATAGTCTGAGTGACTGCATTTGACACGTAAAGTTTGAGTGATTGTATCTGACATGTAAAGTTTGAGTGACTACATCTGACATGTAAAGTTTAAGTGACTGCATCTGACACGTAAAGTCTGAGTGACCGCATTTAATGTAAAGTCTAAGTGATTACATGTAAAGTCTGAGTGACTGCATTTGACACGTAAAGTCTGAGTGACCGCATATAATATAAAGTCTAAATGACTGCATGTAAAGTCTGAGTGACTGCATGTAAAGTCTAAATGATTGCATATAAAGTCTCAATGACTGAATCTGATACATAAAGTCTAAATGACTGCATATGATATGTAAAGTCTGAGTAACTGCATGGATATATTTATGTGTATGTTAAGAAATATGAGAATTAGCATTGCATGAGAATAAGATAATTCCGTCACCCTTAAATTGAATGGTGACGATGCCTCGGAATGGAGATGCCACATAGTGTTGGGATACCCCGAGGAGAGTTTCGGGATGCATCGGGAGTCAAAATGCCATTGCTGTGTGATTTGAAATGCCCCGTGGGCGGATGTTGTGGGATGCCTCGGAGTTGAGATGCTCGATAGAGTTCGAGAGGAAATGAAAATGTAAATATGCATGTGCATGTGTATACTTATAATTGTGTTAATAAAACACTAGGTGATACTGATGCATTATAAGGTGTTATGGCCTTCGCATGCCTTGAATAAAACATGTTATGTAATATCACTATTGATATGTCATTGACTTCAGAGGTAAAACATTTGTCATGCATTCATTATACATTGGTAATGCATTGAACTTACATTATTTGTTATGTGTTCATGTTGTATGTTATACTAGGTTTGAGTGTAAGGTGATCTCCTAGCTTAAATCTAGAGAATTCATTTACTGGCCTACGACTCATCCCTTATTTTTCAGTTTTGTAGGATTTTGAAGAGAACAAGATGAGACTAAAGGCCACTAACCCCAAGTTGGATAGTGTCTTGGTTAATGCTTAGGCATGCTCTGAGTTAGTGTCGAAGTAGATGCGCTAGTAAACCAACCTTCTTCCTAGGATTTTGTATGATGTTCAGATAATGTACAAATTGCAAAGTTTGAGGTTCAATATAAATAAAGAGACTTATGTACTCGTGCGAATTTTTCTTGTAAGGAGATGTTTGTATGATTTCGCTTCCGCATGCTAATAAATGAAAATAATAATCATACTACAAGTGTTACGAGTGACGTTCTAGGGCGTCACATTGTCGGTATGCGCATACTAGTATAGGATATCCTTATTAGCTGAGCTATCAGCATTTTAGGTGAAGACCTTGCCAATGGGAGAATCTTGATCACCTATGTCATGAGGTGTTATGCGTGACTATGGTTTGATATTTGAGTACGATATTGGTCAATGGATGGACCATTAATGTGTGTTTTGACGAGATTCACCAATGGATGGACCATCGGCTTGTGTTTTGATGAGATTGATATTTGTTTCGACATTTTGATATTGAAAGTTTATGATTATTTGATTTTGGAGAAAATGAGTTATGTTATATGTTCGAAATATGCATAGTGATTATTCGATCTGCTTAGAAAAAATATATTCATTATTGAGCTGTAGTAGCTCATTCCTTTTATCTTACTGACTTTTCAAGTTCTTCAGCAAGCCATGAGTAGGACGTAAGTGTAGTGTTAGCAGGAGCTTTTTGATAGAAGGGATTTTGGTATGAGCGGTATACAGATGTAGAGTGCTTAGTTTGGCATTTTGGTGGATATGTACATATGCCTTTTGTGATTTGTAGAAAAACTCTGATTATGTAATCATGTAACCTGTTAATCGGATATATATAAATTTGGATATGTGTGTGTGTGTGTGTGTGTGTGTGTATTGATATCAGGTTAAGTTTTGATTACTGTTGAGGCTGCGTCATTTGGGTGAAAAGGACAGCCGTGTCATTGCTCTTGTTCTGGTTGAATTTGGGCATGACATTTGTTGGTATCAGAGCATAGATTTTGATCTTTGTGGACATAAAATTGGGACTTTGTGAGACTGTATGGTATATTTTAATACATTAATTGTTTTGACACTAAGGTATCATGAGTTCTAACTCAGCTGTTTACCTCCCTTCTCAAGAATAGAAAGGGCAAGCGAGTGGTTACCTCCGATGACGGGAATGTTCCTTAAGTTTCTTGAAGGGCAGCTTCAAAGTGGAACTTAGAAGATCATCATAAGAAAAGTCTTGACTTGTAGGTACTCAGCAAGGAATTCCAAGAGCCTAATCCCCCAGCTAATTTTACTCAAACGATGATTCATTGGTATCGTCAGGCGAAAGAATTAAGTAAGGATAGCAATGCTAACTTAGGCACCTTTGCTAATATCAGAAGGGTTAAGTCACCTACCTATGATAGGAAAACTGATCCTCTTATGGCCAAGCGGTGGATTAGAAAAATAGAATGGATTTTAAAAGCTGAAGGAGTCCTCGATGATCGAATGGTTAGCTTTGCTACCCAATATCTGAAGGGTGAAGTTGAGTATTGGTGGGAGAGAATGAAACCCACTTTTGGAGACAAGAATGTTATCATACCTTGGAAGGATTTTGCGGAAGCTTTTGATGCCCAATTCTTTTCATAATCTTTCCAAGCGCAGATGAAGAGCGATTTTATACATATATCCCAAAGTGACTCTACCGTTCTGGAGTATGCAAGCCACTTTAATCAGTTGAGTAGATTTGCGGAGCATTTTATGGCCGATGATAAGGAGAAAGCTGAACACTTTCAAAGAGGACTCCGACTTGAGATTTGTATTGCTTTTAAGCCTTTGATATTAACAACTTATAAAGACGTATTAGAAAGAGCGATCAAAGTTGAACAAGGGATCTTACGGTGTGGGATACAGGTTGCTCCTAGTATAAGAGGCCGAAGTATGCTAATGTCAAAGAAAGTCATAAAAGTGGGAGAAGGACACCAGGAATGTCATAAGTTTTGTACGGAAATTACTTGAGTGCCATAACTTTTTTTTGCTCACTTGAGTGCCACATCGGAGTAAAAACGACCACTTGAGTGCTAGTTTCAGCAAGTAGTCATATGTGAAATTTTTGTATTATTTTTTGAATTTTTGACCATTTTTTAGTATTTTTCTTAATTTCTTTTTCTTAAAAAATAAGCTTAAAAAAAAAAAAAAAGAGGGAGGGGGACATCGCAGGTGGCAAGGGAGCGCTGTGCAAGCCCTCGCCATCGCCACCCCACCATCGCCGACAGTAGTTGATAGTGGTAGGGGATGGTCGTTGGGGCTCGCTGAGCCTCGACCAAGGTCCGGCAACCCCTATCGCTGCAGGCATGGGCCGGGCGACCCTCGCCCACGCCTATGGCAGTGGGGGTCGCCAGCTCCTGGCCGAGGCTTGGCGACCCCCGGCAACCATCCCCCACCCTTGCCGGCCATTGCCAGCAATGGTAGGGCGACGGCGGTCCTTGCTGCTTGCAAAGTCCTCCCTCCTTTTTTTAAAAAAAAATTTTAGCTTATTTTTTAAGAAAAAGAAATTAACCAAAATGGGAAAAAAAGAAGAAGAGAAAAGCTGAGATGGGATTTTTTTAATTAAAAAATTATTTAAAATAAAATTAATATAATAAATTTGTACTTTTCAATATCCACGTATGCTTTTCCGGCGTTCACATCAGATTTTCGGCGAGCCAAATCGCCGATAGCACTTAAGTGATCATTTTTTGAAAGTTATGGCACTCAAGTGAGTAAAAAAAAAGTTATGGCACTCAAGTTATCTCCGTACAAAACTTATGGCACTCCTAGTGTCATTCTCTCCATACAAGTGGTAATGGGAAGCAAAAAAAATTTAATCAGCCAAGAAAGTCCAGAATTCATAGTAATCTAGGCTCTTGTACTACTTGTGGGAAACGTCATCGTGGCCCTTGTCATCGCAAGACAGGAGCGTGCTTTAATTGTGGAGACCTGGGACATATTGCGCGCAATTGTCCTACACTGAAGAATGTCCCTAGGGATAGCATGATATGTTTTGTATGTGGGCAACATGGACATTTAGCTCGTATTTGTCTCATGAGGAAGACTACCTTTTCAGCTGGTGATCCATAGGAAAATCAGCAAAGACAAAGGGCAACTAGAAAGGTTTTTACGATGACGAAAGAGGATGCAGCGGTGTCTGATAAAGTTGTTACAGATAATATTTCTATTGCCTCGCGATATGTTTATGCGTTTTTTGACCCTGGTGCTATACATTTCTTTATTTCTATGGAATTTGCAAAAAGACTTGATGTGCTGCCTAAGCCTCTTGAATGTGAATTGCACGTCGATACTCCCATTGGTGATTTATTGATTACTGATCATGTGTTCAAGAAATGTATACTCCAAATTGATAATGTTGAAATGCCTGGAGACTTGGTTGTGTTAAATATACGGGATTTTGATGTTATTTTAGGAATGGATTGGTTATCAACATATCATGTTACTGTTGATTGCTATTCCAAGAAGGTTGTATTTCAACTTTCAAATCAGCCCGAATTCTCTTTTTCGGGAAGTTGTAAAGGCACTTTTCCAAAATTAATATCAACTGTGCAAGCAAGAAAGCTTTTGAGGAAGAGTTGTTGTGGTTATTTGGCTTGCGAAAAAGACACAAGTAGGGAGGTTGTGAAGATAGAAAATGTTCCGATTGTAAGAGAGTTTCCCGATGTATTTCTTGATGACTTACCTGGTTTACCTTATAATAGAGAGATTGAATTCTGCATTGACCTGATGCCTAGTACAACACCTATCTTTAAGGCACATTATAGAATGGTACCACCAGAATTGAATGAATTGAAAACACAGCTGCATGAGTTGATGGATAAGGGTTTTATTAGACCCAGTGTGTCACCATAGGGAGCTCCAGTTCTTTTTTGTCAAAAAGAAAGTCGAGAGCTTAACAAGGTGATGATAAAAAAATAAATATCCTTTATCAAGAATTGATAATCTTTTTTATCAGCTTCAAGGAGCTCAGGTTTTCTCCAAGATTGACCTTCGTTATGGGTATCATCAGTTGAAGATAAAAGTAAACGATGTACCTAAAACTACTTTCAGAACAAGGTATGGGTATTATGAGTTTTTTGTCATGTTTTTTAGGTTAACGAATGCACATGCTGCTTTCATGGATTTGATGAATAGGGTGTTCAAGAAATATCTTCATAAATTTATCGTGGTTTTCATTGATGATATTTTGGTGTACTCGAGGAGTTTGGAGGAACACAAGCAACACTTGAGGTTTGTCTTGCAAACTTTGCATGAGAAGAAGTTATATGCGAAACTCAGTAAGTGTGACTTATGATTTGATCATATAGAGTTTTTGGGCTATGTAATTCCAAAAGATAGCATCTTGGTTGATCCAAAGAAAGTTAAAGCGGTTGTGCAATGGAATCGCCCTACTAATGTCACGGAAGTGAGAAGTTTTCTTGAGTTGGCAGTCTATTACAGACGATTTGTAGAAGGATTTTCCAAGATTTCTAGTCCACTTACTCATCTAACTGACAATGGAGTTAAGTTCGTATGGTCCGATCGATGTAAGTGCAATTTCTAAAAGTTGAAGAAGCGGTTAATGGCAGCTCCCATACTAACCTTGCTTTCAGGGGGTGGCGGCTTCACGATTTACTGTGATGCATCTAAAGAAGGTTTGGATTATATTTTTATGCAAGATGATAAGGTTGTCGCCTATGCTTTCGAACAATTGAAAGTTCATGAGAAAAACTATCCCACTCATGACCTAGAGTTAGCAGCAATTATCTTTGCTTTGCAGATATTGCAGCATTACTTGTATGGTGAGAAATGTGAAGTTTTTATTGATCACAAAAATTTGAAATATATTTTCACTCAAAAGGAACTAAACATGAGGCAGAAGAGATGGTTAGAACTTTTGAAAGATTACAACTTGTCGATTAATTACCATCCATGTAAGGCAAATGTAGTAGCAGATGCCTTAAGTCACAAATCTTCTGGGAACATGGCAACGTTGATCACTTTTTAGAAGCCTATTCTTGAGGATATGAGGAAGCTGAACTTAGAGGTATCGGTACATCAACTTGGTGCTTGATTAGCTAATCTTCGAGTATAACCAACGTTGATTAATATAATTAAAACTAAACAGAGTGAGCATCCTTGGTTGGAAAAGATTAGAGATGGTGTAGAAGCTGGAAGACAAGAGGACTTTAGTATTCATGTAGATGGGTCGTTGAGGTTTCATGGTCGACTATGTGTTCCCGATGATTCATAATTGAAAAGAGAGATATTGTAGGAAGCTCATAGCACTAGATTCTTGATTCATCCAAGTAGTACTAAGATGTACATTGATTTGAAGGGAAATTTTTGGTGGATCAATATGAAGAAAGATGTCATGAAATTCATCGATCAATGTATAGTTCGCCAACAAGTGATAATTGAGCATCAGAAACCAAGTGGATAGCTACACTCACTCGAGATACCGAAACGGAAGTAGGAGCATATCACCATGGACTTCATCGTTGGTCTACCGAGAACACCAAGTGGTAAGAATGCTATATGGGTGATTGTCGATCGATTGACAAAATTTGCACACTTTTTGTCATACCGATTTGACCTTTCCTTAAAAGACGTGGCGAAACGATATGTCAATGAGATAGTGAAGTTTCATGGAGTTCCAGTGAGCATTGTCTCTGACAGGGATCCAAGGTTTATGTCTAACTTTTGGAAGAGTTTGTAAGCAGCATTAGGTACTAAACTCAACTTTAGCACAGTTTTTCACCCACAAACAAAAAGTCGGTCAGAAAGAACCATTCAAATGTTAGAGGATATGTTGAGGTCATGTATTATTGATTTTGGCGGTTCATGGGATGAACACCTACACTTACCAAGGTTTTCTTATAATAACAACTATCATTTCAGCATTAAGATAGCTCCTCTTGAAGCTTTGTATGGTAAAAAATGTAGAACTCCTATTTGTTGGGATGATGTTTGTGATAAAAGACTAACTGGTCCCGAGTTCATATAACAGTCTAAAGAGAAAGTCAAGTTAATTCGAGAATATTTGAAAACAGCACAAAGCCGTCAGAAAAGTTATGCAGACCTCAAACGGCACAAGTTGGAGTTCGATGTTGGAGTTTCTCTTATGAAGGGCGTTATGAGATTTGGTACTCATGGCAAGTTGAGTCCAAGATATGTGAGACAATTCTTAATTTTAGAGAAGATTGGCGAATTTGCTTACAAGCTAGTTTTGCCACCGGCATTATCAAGAGCACATAATGTGTTCCATATGTCCTTATTTCGGAAATATGTGCCAAATTCTAATTACGTACTAGATTTTACCCCTTTGTGACTAAAGGAGAACCTAACGTACGAAAAGCGGCCTGTTCATATCGTTGATAGGAAGGATCAGGTGCTGCGACGACGCACTATCCCTTACATGAAGATCTAATGGCAAAACCATACTAAGAGGAAAGCTACATGAGAGCTTGAAGAGGAGATGAGACGTAAATACCATCTCTTATTTGATGATTAAGGTATGTATAAATTTCGAGGACGAAAGTTTTTTTAAGGAGGGTAGAATGTAATATTTTGATTATTATCAGGTCAAAAAAAAGTGGTGGGACAAAAAAAAAGGTTTTAACAAAGTTAACTAAAGAGAAAAAGTAAAAAGTAGAACTGTGAGCTTCGATTCTTTTATAATCAAGAGCTCATAGAACAGGAGAAAAGAAGAAGAAGAAGAAGAAGAAGAAGAAGAAGAAGAAGAAGAAGAAGAAGAAGAAGAGAGGGAGAAAAGAGAGTGCGTTTGCGTCGTGGTGACCTCACCATGCCGACTCTACTACGAATTGCAGTGCTTGGTAAGTGCTCGCACTTCTTGTCCGTCTAATTGGAGTAGTTTTTGGGTTTAGGTCACAAATTCAAAATTATGCGAAATTTGAGTTGCGAAGTCAAATTTTAGAGCTGTTTAGTTGCGTTTTTGTAGTAGAATAGAAGTTTAGAGTGTTGTGGAGTCATACGAGTTGACGGAACTCAGTTTAGACTTATGGTTTGTCCGAAACGGAATTTTGAAGTTTAACGCGCGCAGCGAACAGTGTGCAACCAGAACAAGTTGTGTCCATTTTTATTGATTTCTAGACAGATTTTGGAGGAGTCATGTTAGAGATTTTGAAGTACATTAAAAGAGTTTTCTTTGGAATGCAAGCTTGTTTTAATTGAGGCTTGGAGGAGGAAGTTATGGTGCATTTAAGTTTGTCGCACGAGTTAAGCATAGTGGACAACATGCGTGTCTGTTATGAGCGAATTTTTCGTTGGTGTGTAGGTGTCATTTTAGCGACAAATAGACTTTACCCAATAGAGTCATGCGTTAGAGTAGCGTATTGCTCAATTTTTGATATCGTTTTTCATATATTTGATAGGAAAACGTGTGTGTCGACTCGAGTAACCACCGTAGGTTGGTTTTCGACTTTTCCAGATTAGTGATACTATTTCTTCTTTAATTTTTATAAAACTCATATTGTGAAGAGATAGAAAAATATATTATAAATTGAGGAAAAATCGAGTTTTTGGTATTTCTTTGAAAAGGAATTGATTTTTATTGCATTCTTTATGCATAACTTTCGATCGGGCATTTATTACCATATTTGTTGTTTGAAAGTGTTTAAGATAAGTTTGTGAGATGTATTATGTCGGATAAGTTGAATTGTAACGTTTTGGTTCGTAAATGTTGTGATATTGATAAATGGAATTGTGAAAGCTTTTGTGATTCGATTTGTAAAACCAATTTATGAAAACGATTTTCTGATATTAATTGTGGATATTTGAGGATGTGATTGTGGTACTCAATATAGCTGTGAACTCGATGAAGGGTTTGTGGGTATACGTATACTAGTCTAGGATATCCTTGTAGGCCGAGCCACCAACATTGTAGGTGGAGACCTTGCCAAGGGAGAATCTTGGTCACCTATGTCATGAGGTGTTATGCATTACCATTGTTTGATATTTGAGTATGAGATTGGTCAATGGATAGACCATTGACGTATGTTTTGACGAGATTCGCCAATGGATGGACCATTGGCTTGTGTTTTGATGAGATTGATATTTGTTTCGACGTTTTGGTATTAAAAGTTTTTTATTCTTTGGTTTTGGAGAAAATGAGTTATGTTATGTGTTCGAAATGTGGATAATGATTGTTCGATCCGCTTAAAAGAAATGTATTCTTCACTGAGCCGTGGTAGCTCTTCCTTTCATCTCACTGACTTTTCAAGTTCTTTAGCAAGCCGTGAGTAAGATGTGGGTGTCGCGTTAGCAAGAGCTTTTTAATAAAAGGGATTTTGGTATAAGCGGTATACAGTTATAGAGTACTTAGTTTTGCATTTTGGTTGATATGTACATATGCCTTTTTGTGACTTGTAGAAAAATTTTGATTATGTAACCATATAAATTGTTGATTGGATATATATAAGTTTGGATATATATATATTTTTTGATATCAGGTTGAGTTTTGATTACTGTTAAGACTGCGTCATTTAGGTGAAAATGACAATTGTATCATTACCCTTGTTTTGGTCGAATTGGGGCATGACAGTTATTACTCTTGAGTCGCATAAAAGAGATCATAATTGCTAGAGATATTATGCGGTTAGTTTTTATCCAAAATAGCATATTTGATTTGGTCACTCTAAATAGAGTCATTAACATTGATTAAGCGGCACATCTCTTAGACGGCCTTGATGAATAAACAATGTCAGTGTTTAGAGAATGTGGAGTCGAGAGGAAAACATAGCACATTTATTGAATATATCCTATCAGACTCATCAATCACAAGTCACTAACCGTCTAGTCACAAATTACTACCCAATCAAGATGTTTTAGCCCAATATAACTTGATCACATAATCGTACGGAAACTATCAAGCATTTTTACATATAAGAATAACGCAGAAAAAAGATCTGAGAAATTTTCTATATATTTCGATGTATATTTGGTGAAAAGTACACGAGCCTAGCCTATATATAGGTTTTATTAGATGAATATCTAAAGCAATCAAATCAAGATATGCACGTGCAATCTTGCAAGACATGGATAATCAACAGAAATATCTTAATTATCTCTAATATAAGAAAAATATCCTAGAGAAAATCCTAAATATTTCTAGCATCCCCTCAAACTCATGGTAGAACTCATGGTAACATGATAAAAGAATCCCAAAAACACCTAGACTGCCGTTGACGAGATTTCACTGTTTGGATCATCTGAGGAGGGCGAGACTAGTGGTGGGGTTAGTTCTCCAATATGAAAAGCAGAAGATTTTGAATCAAAGGAAAAACAACAAGTAGCTAATACGGCTGGCTTTGCTAACTAAAATAGTAACTAAACGAACGCCGCTAATGCGGCTAGAGTCGTAATAGAAAGCAGCCGATGTGGTTGGCTTTACTTTCAAAATAGTTACTAAACGACGAGGCCTGTGCAGCTAGCGGTGCAATGACCAAGTTGAGAATAAGAGGGAAACAACAAGCAGTTGGCTTTGCTAATGACCTCCTTAGATGACAGGGCTCTGCAGACTATGTGAGAACTTAACATGCTTATGTTGGCTCTCGGACGGGACGAACAATATTGAAATCAATGTTGACCAAGGATATTAGGACTTATTGGAAAAGAAAAAAGACGAGAAGTGAGATTAGCTCCGGATGAGCACTCGGTGTGCACTGAAGCACCTCAGGATCGTCTAGCTCTGATACCAAGATAAGAATGATGCGGAAAATAGATTTGAAGAATTCTTTGTATGGATTTGAAGAGTACAGAGCCTGTAGGCTAGATAAATTTCTAAGGCAATCAAATCAAAAAATGCATAGTCTAAAGGAGATATACATGCAATCTTGAAAAATGCAAATAATCAACAAAAATATCATAATTATCTCATATATAAGGAAAGTATCCTAGAGAAAATCCTAACTATCTATAACAATCTCATTTATTGTATCTACTTTATAAAAACCTATTTGTTGCAAACTAAATATTATGCAATTAACATTAACACGCTTTCTTATGAATTTCTAACATCATCAAGCATCAACCCATATGGAAGATGACAAAAAGATGAATGTAATGAATCATATTTAGGGGGGAGGGGGGATTCAAGTTCAGACTTTCAAACAAAGCAGTAGGTCCTAGGTCGGCTTGGTCGGCTCAGAGCAAAAATTCCACATCAGAAAAAGAGAAAAGAGAAAAAGAAGAAGAAGAAGAAATGTAGGTAGAACTGTCGTTCTCCTGATTAATCAAAGAGATATTAAAATTGCATGATATCAATGGGACGTTGACAAGACAAGACCTGGAGACATAAATATGTCCAGAAACAAGAAAGGACCAAAGAAAACGAGCAGACAGTACAAGCAGCACCACCACCAGCACGACCCGTCTTTGCTCAGTTTCTCATGTCACCTTCCTTATAATCTCTCGAGTCCTTTCTCGCAGCAGCGAAGGAGTTCCAACTTCAATGGCATCTTCTCTGCCATGCGTCGCAGCTCCAGTGTCCTCCTCCTCCTCCTCCTGCTTCGGTTCTCTGCCTCGAGAGCTTCGCAGTTCTTCACCGTCGCCGTTCTCGATCCGCAAATGGACGTCCCAGAATCTGCGTGAGCACTCTAAACTTGCGTTGTGTGTGTGCGTGTGTGTTTTTTTTATTCATGATGTTGCCTTCTTTATATGCTTTCGTAAAAAAGTTTTGAGTTTGGATAAGATAGACAGATCTCAACACTTCGCTTGTCGTGGAAACGAGAAGGAATGGCATGAGAACACTTCGCCGTCCTCTCTCTGGCCTCTCGGCTAGGAGCACGACACAAGCAACGAATAAAACCTTATCTTTTTGGTGCTTTGCCACACTGCTGTGCTGCGGACAGCAGTTGGGCTCGACTCTGCCAATGCATTGATCGATAAAAATTAAATTTTCATTTATGATTTTTCAGGATATAACTTTTTTTTATACTGGAAATGAATAATTTTAGCTGCTTCACATATTGCAGAACTATTATAGATGAAAGAAGTCCTTATGTTATATGTACTGAAGTTCAAATATCTGTAAAAGCACTCTCGATAGCAACCTTTAACTGTGTCAGTTTTCAACAATTTTTATTTTTGAAAATTTGCCGAGAGTAGTTGTAATGGCGGATGGATTTAGGACAAGCTGTCCACTTTTCAAATTCGACGTCGATTGCCTCGAATATAAGTCAGAGCGATCCTAAAACTTGAGATGGTTTTTGAATTGGAGTTCCATGAACATTCCAACTAAGTATGCAGGAACTCAAACCCTACCTGAA